>CM066201.1:65649422-66849422 GCA_033675215.1 Rhodiola kirilowii
ACGACTCCTCGATGGAGCATATTTTCACCATGACTGGACAAGGTAGCCCTAAACACCAGAAAACCCAGTTCAAGAGACTAGTGGTCAAAGGTCCCTCGCCTTCTCAGAGACGTTGGAAGGAGACATCACCCGAACAAGGGGAACTGGACCCAAGCACATCTGCTCACAAGAAATCGGGTAAAGGCAAGGCAAAAACCAACACAGGAAAAGTGGCGAAATTTGACCTGAGCCACCCATGGGATCCCAACCAGTGATCCAGGAATAAGGTACTGTCGAGCCAACGACGTTAAACAAGTGCACTGGTCGGGAGGTAACCCGACACTATCTAACTTTCTACACTTTAATTTTCTGTATTTTACTTTTCCAATAAGTCGCTCTCACCCACTTGGTGCATAGAAGAAATGATTATTCAGGAATCGGACTTGGGTGCAACATTAAGCCAGCCAGGCCTACGCCAAGAGTTCAAAGCCCCAACCGAACTCCCTCGATTATCCAGCCTCATGCCATGTCGTTCACTCGACACTTTAAAGGGAGTTCTGTCCTTCCCTTTTCCTTAATATCATTTCCTTCTCGTAATTGTCTGCTTGCATGGCTTTTGAACTAAGTAGTGCTGAAAGGCACGACTTCATTCAAAAGTGTGGGGTGAGATCCGCATGTGTACATAAATAAATAACATTTTTTTTTCTTTTTTAGTGTATCTTTTTGAAAATATGAACTTAAGAATGTGAAAAAGATAAGTCATAATTCATGCATTAACCTTGTGAAAATTCAACTGTTTAAAAACTTAGAATGTAACTTCTCATTTGTCCCTTTGTGCTGAGATAAACTAGGGATGTGGAGTTGATAGAAATGCCCTAGAGAGGCTTGGCAAGCAATCGAAGGACTAAATTTCACTATATGGTTTACGAAGTCGGTGGAGGCTGCACTTCGGGTTTTTCAGTTGAGTATAGAGTCAGCTCCGCCATGCAGTGTTTATGCATAAAAAATGAAGAAGGCGGGACGGGAATCAAACCGTCCTATCTCTAGTCAAAGTAGCCGGGAAAATAAATGAGCGACCCTCATTTTGACTCGCGCGAAACGGCAATGATGAGAGAGAGCGGGGAGGTATTTCCATAGGCTTGCGGGCGATGATTGGACCTCCCCAAAAAAGGCGCAAAAGAATGGACTAGCAAGTCACAAAGAAGCAAAAGCTCGAAGAAGCAAATCAAGAGGCCAAAGGCCCAAAATTGTGAAGGTTTTAACCGAACAAAAGTGAAGTACTCAAAGCGTCAAATCAAAGGCCGAAGGCCGACTCACTACAAAAAAAAGCAGTCCCTCGCCAAAAAAGAAAAAAATCAAAAAGGCTCAACTCAACTGTGAAACCCGAATCGAATCACGTGCTAGAGAAAGCTACAAGTCAAACCATATAGTGCGAGACAGTCCCGAGGTTGCAGTCCAGGAGCCTAAAAAGGGCTATCTCCCGAAACATCCAAAATAATTTGCATCTCGGCACGGAGGTACAAGTATCAAGTTACTTCTATTTATTTATACAGTTCAATTTGGTAATAAGTAAGTAATGCATGAATTAGGATAAATCGAGTCCCACAGTCTAATTTTCATATTTTAAAAACCAAACTTAGAGTGCCGCCCTTTAATAGCATTGTTCGGGATGAACAACTAAAAGTGTGGGGTGATCTGATGGACCAAAATTATACGAATCAAAAACACAGTAAAACCCACCAAATTAGACTGTTTGTCTATCTAACTTCTGCTTGTTAGTCCCGATTTATTTCTACAGGGTATTTTGGCACTGAGAGAGAAAACACGCTAAGGAGAGGATTTTACGCTGAAAAGATATTAAGAGTCAATCCAAGGTCAAGATCAGACGCTGAACGAAGAAATCTCAAGATCCTGACATTGAATTACTCAATTCAAATCCAACCGAGGAACAACCAAAGTCAGACCGGAGTAAAATTGGACTGATAGTTTTGTGAAAAGACTGCACAAAACTGTCAAAACTCATCCATGGACCAAGTGACCGGCAGCTTTGGGAGGATTGGATGACTCATGGGTGGCAAACTCCTCCTCCTCCTCCTTGTGACCGGTGGCTTATGGCAAGGGGTGGCCAAGGGAGGAAAACCTCCCCATTTTGAGACTTGCAACCGGCGACTCTTTGAGCCACCATGAGAAGTTGACAAGTGGTGGCCTCCTCCTCCACATCTTCAAAGCTTCCTCCTCCACCCTTGGATGCAACACCACATGCCACCATCTCCACCCTCCATCCTCCTCCCCTTTGGCTATAAAAGGAGCCATCTCCTCCTCATTTCATCCACAAAAATTGTAACTTATCTCTCTAAAACATTTGGTTACTTTGTAAGTTTGGTTTGGTTTTGAAATAATACTCCTGTTTGTTCTTGAGTATTATACTTTAGAGAATACTCCTGTTGGTTCTTGAGTATTCAGTAGGAAATTGGGAATACTCCTATTGGTTCTTGAGTATTCCACCCCTTTCCCTCTTACTGTTTTCAAAAACCCCCGAGTATTTAGCTATGGTATCCACCTCTATGGATATTCGTAGCTAAACTCTTCATTCGGTTGAAGGGGTGTTCTTGTTTTATAAAATGTTTTGATTCTTTTAGTTTCTTTTCTCTGTATTCAAAACTTGTTATATGTGCAATATATAGTCAGAGTTTCCAAGGTTGAGTGGAAGCTGTAACAAGCAAAGCTCTTCCATGGGGATTTGACAGAACCGCTTGTCGTCAGAGCGATTTGTGCAAATAAATTTATAATAGTCCGCTACTCGCAACTATACTACTAGGTAGTACTTGGTAAGTAGGGGTCGAACCCAAGGGAATTAGGGGAATAGGTTATTCTTTTAAGGGATTTGTCTAGCGAGAGAGCGTGTTTTAAGTTGGTTGAGGTTTTAGTGCTAACAACTACTTGACTTTTTGATTGGTTGTGGATTTGATTGCTGAAACGTAAATTACAGAAAAGTAAATACTGAAAATACAAAGGAGACTTACAGTGGGTGATGCGTGATTGGTAAGTCCTCCGGATTGTGAGCAGTTGATGGTTGTAGTTGATCGAACAGTAAAAGTACAGACAGGGGGGTTTTGTAATTGCGAGAGAAGTATTCGGTCTTGGGGGGCTTGTATTATATCCTGTTCATTCTTTTAGTAACCTTTCTAAGTATTCAAACGTATATTGAGGCCCTTTCGTAGCGCTCAATAAACTCTTGTTCTAAGCGATACTAATTCCTTCTTTCAAAGTATCTTAGCAGTAAGTGCATCCATTTGGTCCCTTTGGTCCAGTTTCCAAATGGTTTTTAAGATAGATCGAACTCCTCAGATAAGCTTTGCCCTTTCGTAGCTTCCACTTATCCGAGTATGTTCACGAATTCCCACAGTAGAGTTTTGCCCTTTCGTAGCTTCCACTCTACCTTGGAAATTCTGACCTTATAAATGGCACATAGAACAAGTTTTGAATACAGAGAAATGAAACTAAACGAAGTAAAACATTTTATAAAACAAGAACTCCCCTTCAACCGAATGAAGGGTTTAGTTACGAATATCCATGGAGTTGGACATCATAACTAGGATATTGAAGAGAATACTCAAGAACAAACAGGAGTAAAGAGAGAAGAGAAAGAGATTACTCAAGAACAAACAGGAGTAACTCTTGAATTGTAACTGAAAACTTGAGTACTCAAGAACAAACAAGAGTACTCAAGATCGAACTAAAGTATTTGAGAACAAACTGAACTTTTATTTATATCAAAACCAAACTTTACAAAGTAACAAACTTAGAGAGAGAAGTGGAGTGTGGTGTATTGTGAATGCTTGTGGCTTATGAAATGAGGAGGGATGGCTTGGTATTTATAGCCATGGAGGAGAGGAATGGATGGCCAAGATGAGGGCATGTGGTTTGGCATCCAAGGGTGGAGATGGGGGGAGAAGGAGAGGAGGACAAGTGTCACAAGGGGAGAGGAGAAGGCAAAGCCGCCGGCGGCTTTTGGGAGAGGGGAGGAGGATGTGACATGTGGAGGAAGGGGAGAGGAGGAGGAGGGGTTGTGAGGGCAAAGCCGCCGGCCATGTGGCATGGGGAGAGTGGTTTGTGAGTTTTGTGCAGTTTGCACAAAACTATCAGTGTATTTCAGCTCCGGATTGTCTTCGGTTTCTCTTCGGTTTGATTTGTTTTGAATGATTCCATGTCAGGATCTTTAGATTTCTTCATTCAGCGTCTGATCTTGACCTTGGATTGTCTCCTGATATCTTTTCTGTGCTAAAAGCTCTTCCTTAGCGTGTATTCTCTCTAAGCTCTGAAATACCCTGTAGAAATGTATCGGGACTAAAACATCGACGTTAGATAGACAAACAGTCTAATTTGGTGGGTTTAACTGTGTTTATGATTCATACAATTGTGGTCCATCAGGATTCGTGATCATACTCGGTAAGTGGAAGCTGTAACAAGCAAAACTTATCGAGGAGTTCGACTTATCTAAAACACCATTTGGTCGATCGTAACTGAGAGATCAGGTGGATGCACAAAAGGCTAAGATACTTCGAAAGGAGGAATTAGTCTGAAGTAGAACAAGTGTTTTCAAACAGTGTGGCAAATTGAGCGCTATGAAAGGGCCTCGATGCACGTTTGAATACTTAGAAAGGTTACTAAAAGAATAAACGGGCTATAATACAAGGCCCCCTAAGACCGAATGCTTTTCTTTAGTTTTAAACATCCCCTGTATTTACTTTTATAAATTGTTCGAACATCTACAACCCTCAACCGCTCATCTACCGGAGGAATCGCAATCACGCATCACCCACTGTAAGTCTTCTTCCCTTAACTCTTTTATTTTCAGTATTTTAATTTCTGTATTTATTTTTCTGTAATTTACTTTCCGCACAAAAAAACCAAAAAACCAAAAACAGTAGCTTAGTAATTAGCAGTAAGTCCACAATCGACCTAAAATCACTCACCGTACGATCCCCTAAAGAACAACTATCCACCTAATTCCCTTGGGTTCGACCCCTACTTACCACTTACTACCCAGTAGTGTAGTCGCGAGTAGCGGAAAATATAAATTTATTTGCACAGAGAACATTGCACCTTAACGACAGTGCAGTGCGCTCCGTCAGTGACTCAGCTGAATATAATAACCATCACAAAAACTGATCTTGCAGCACTCATGGACCATTGTCCATACCTCACGTTTCTATCACCGCAGCGGCAGGGCCTTCATCATACCCTCTCTTGGGTTTACTCCCAAAATTACTATTCTTGACATTTTTGAACATCTCAAAACTGTCATCCAACATCCTTCACAACTTCTTGAGTTATGAATGCCGATTGCACAGCATCATGTTACTTGCTGACCAGCTCAACGTGCTCACTTACTCTGCTGAATTTTCCATACAAGTCATGAACACAGCAACTTGGCTTGTCATCACTTTCCTTCAACTTCTGAATTGGTCTTTAGCTCAAAGATAGCCTTCCCCGTCCATTCTGAGGACAACACTCAGGTCATCATCATTCTTGACAAAGAATTATATGCCACTCCATTCTCTTGGCCGATCCTTATCAGCCATCATCCATCTGCAAAGTGTTTCAATCTGAATCATATTTTGACTCACTTAACTTTCATATAACCATCATCTTCCTCACACCATCAACTGCATGAAAGCCACCCATCCAACGTGGTCTTCTCTGCTTCTTCATTCCTCTCATCAAAGGAAGTCTCCTCGATGAGATAACATCATCATTTGTCTTTCTCGCGTACTCACAGAACTGTAGTATTGTCTTCTCCACCACAAGGCACATCTTTTCAGGCACGCAAAACTTACTCTCTAAAGCGTGGAAATCATCCTCACACGACCATTCATCATGGGCTCAAACTCTTCAACACTGAATTCTAAAGTAGGAGAGCTGACCTCACCTTTTCCTTGCCATAACTTTTTCATCTCAGTATTTGTTGCTCCATTTTAGCAGCCTTAAAAATGGCAGCAATCTCTATTTCCATAACTATCATCATCTTTATCTTCAATCCTAATCCATCCATTATTTGAATGTCACAAGATCTCCTTATCTCCACAACTGTCATAGAGATTGTTTCCCAGCCAAAGTTGAACCTTCCAAAGTGATAACTCAATCTGACTTGTCTCATGGATACACAAGGTTTTTGGTATGGTGTGCTAACTTTACCCAAATGGTACAAATAACACCACACACAATCAAGCAAAAATAAGATCATCCGAGCAGATTTTAGCAATTTCTTACTTCATGTAGAGTAACTCCAGGAGAATAGAACAGCAAATCAACGGGCTCATAGTTGCATTTCACATGAAGATAGGAAAGGGTTGGTCTAGAGTACCTCCTGGGCTTATAACGTGGGATCAACTGTGGATGTCTCTTTTGGGCAGAATGAATTTAGAATTTCATGTCTTTCAATCCCTAATGCAGTCAACAATCACATAGCTAGCATGCATGGATACAATGTGAACACACTTAATTTTCACTAGCATAGAACATCCATATTGAACTTTCCATCAGACGTGACTTGCATACATCTAGTCTAGCCAATCACCAAGAGAGTAACATATGAGCACAGCTCTAAGAAAGTGAAACCATACCTAGTTCAACCCTCAGCTTATCGTAGGGTTCCCTATGCAATGCCTTTGTGAATATGTCCGCTATCTGTTCCTCAGTTCTGCAATAGTCCATTGATATTATTCCCTTTTCTACACAGTCTCACAGAAAATGATATCGAATCTCTATATGCTTAGTGCGTGAAAACTGCACAGGATTTTTAGAGATATTAATAGCACTAGTGTTATCACACAGAATTTTAGCACAATCAGTATTGACACCATAATCACTTAGCTGTTTCTTGAGCCATAGCAGCTGCGCACAACAAGCAGCAGCGGCAATGTATTCTACCTTAGCGGTGGAAAGTGCAATAGAGGACTGCTTCTTTGAAGCCCAAGAGATGAGACACAGTCTAAGATACTGCGCCATCCCTGACGTGGACTTCCTGTCTATCTTGCAGCCCGCATAATCTGCATCAGTGTAGGCTACCAGGCATAAGTCTCCTCCCCTCGAATAATAAGCATAAATCATTTGTTCCCTTCAGATATCTCAGTATCCTCTTCACAGCTTTCACGTGGGTTTCTCTGGGATCTGCCTGAAACGTTGCACACAGATAAACACTGAATAAAATGTCAAGTCTACTTGCAATAAGGTATAAAGGTGAACAAATCATCCCCTGTATAGAGTTGGATCCACTTGTGGTGAGGACTCATCCTTTGCCAAGGTATCATTCAGAGACATCGGTGTGGCACACGTATTGGCGGAATCCATTCCAAACTTCTTTAGAATCTCCTTTACATAATTCTGCTGATGGATCCGGGTGCCATCCTCTCCTTGAGCTACTTGAAGTCCAAGAAAGTACTTCAGCTCTCCCACCATGCTCATCTCGAACTCGCTCGTCATCAAATCTGTGAACTTCTTGACAAGTCTAGGGTTAGTTGAACCAAAAATGATATCATCCACATATATCTGAACCACTAGAGTGTCCTTCCCTTCCTTCAAAAGGAAGAGTGTCTTGTCCACCTCTCCTCTGGCATATCCGTAGTACAGTAGAAACTGTGACAGTCTCTCATACCACTCACGGGGTGCTTGCTTCAACCCATACAGCGCCTTAACCAGGATATGGACGTAATCAGAGTGAGTGTGATCCTCAAATCCTAGTGTCTGGCTCACGTATACCTCCTCTTTCAGAACTCCGTTCAAGAAAGCCGTTTTCACATCCATCTGCTGTAGAGTGAAGCCATGGTATGTAGATTAAGCAATTAATAGTCTGATTGCTTCTAGCCTTGCCACTGGGGCAAATGTCTCATCGTAGTCTATCCCCTCTTATTGGTTGTACCCCTTGACCACTAGGCGGGCTTTGTTTCTCACAACAACTCCCTTGTCGTCCATCTTGTATCTAAAGACCCACTTCATCCCTATTATGTTCTTGTCTTTAAGCCTGGGAACCAACCGTCGTACCTTGTTCCTCTCGAACTGATGTAGCTCTTCTTGCATGGCATTACCCCATTCTGGGTCCTTGAGCACTTCAGCTACTGTCTTTGGTTCTGTAAGAGAGACAAATGACGCAAATCCACAAAGATGACACAAATTATCTAGGTTTGCCTGATCCTGCGATGTGTAACACTGGTAGTCCCTCAGCCTTGCTGAGGGCTGTATAACTCTCCCGCGGCTTGTAATCATGGATTCCCCCTCAGTGCTTGCAGGAGGAAGATTGTCAACAACCTCTTCCTCGTTGGGGGGCTCAACATTAATTCCTATCACTGGGACAGCAGGGACATGCTCTTGAGCAAGCACCTCCGTCTAAGCATTCTCTGCTGTGGTCTCCCCCGGTTCTTGACTTGTTGTCTGACCAACTCTTTGGGGCAGTTCTGCAGCCTCACTTTGAGTTGGATCCCAATCAGGGTCAGACCTATCCGCAAACTGAAGTTCTCCATCATCCTGGGAGGAGGGATCTTTCACTAGGTGTCCAGCCATGACGCGCTCATCAAAGGTTACATGAATGCTCTCCTCCACCTGTTCCAGTCTCAGGTTGTACACCTTGTATGCTCTGCTATGACTCGAATAGCCTACGAATACGCCTTCATCGCTCCTCGGATCGAACTTGCCCAGATTGTCTTTCCCATTGTTGTGCACATAGCACCTGCATCCAAATACTTTTAAATGAGTGATGTTTGGTTTCCTTCCCCGCAGCACCTCGTATGGCGTCTTCCCTATCAGAGACGTAGAGATTCTTGGTTTAGTATGTAGCTAGCGGCATGAACAGCCTCTGCCCAGAACCCCTTGGGTACACCACTGGCAATCAACATTGTCCTGGACATATCCTCCAGTGTCCTATTCTTTCTCTCTACCATGCCATTTTCCTGAGGTGTCCGTGGTGCAGAAAAGTTGTGATCAATTCCACCAGTCCTGCACAGGGAGAGAAACTGGGAATTTTGGAACTCGGTTCTGTTGTCAGTACGAATGGACACCAACTTTTTACTCAATTTATTTTCAATCAGTTTCAACCATGTGACAAACTCAGAGCACGTTTCATCCTTAGAGTTTAAGAAAATGGTCCACGTATACCCAGAGTAGTCATCCACGATAACCAATATATACCTGTTCCCTCCATGGCTGATGAGATTCACTGGTCCGCACAGATCCATGTGGATCATTTCCAGGGGAGCTGATGTACTTACTGATTGTTTTGACTTGAACGAGGTACGTACTTGCTTGCACGTGGCACAGGAACTGCACACCTGATCAAATGAGCTCTCCACCTTGGTTTGTCCAACCACCAGTTCATTCTGATGTAGTTTATGAATCAGCCTCATGCTTGCATGCCCGAACCTTTTGTGCCATAGTAGGGTGTCCTCAGCTATACTTGGTAAGCACAGCGCCTCATCAGGGACGAACTCTGGATCCACTGTATAAATTTCGTTCTCACGAACATCTCTGAGAATTGTTTTTCTTGTCTCAAAGCACCTCACAATACAATCATTAGAGTTAAATATCACCTAATTTCTGCCACGTTTACACAGTTGTGATATACTCAGCAAGTTGTATCTCAAATTTTCAACCAAACTTACTTGTCGAACTTTGATAGTTTCTAAAATTTTTACCTCTCCTATTGCAACGACCTTACCAGTACTCTTGTTTCTGAAGATGATACTTTCTCCGGAATAGTCTTGGAGTGAGATGAACCACCCTGGATTTCCTGTCATATGTCTAGCCTTCGCTCCACCCTACAAGAAAGAGATCAGTTTTTACGAACCCAATTGCAGACATGCTTCTCCATCTCCCTCTCAAGTTGCATGGCTTTGGTTGACCAAAGACGATTGTTTTCCATATCATCTTCGTGTTCATCTTGCATAATCTCAAGCTATTCTTTGAGACTTTGAATCTTGTTCAACAGTTCGGCAATAGTCTCTACAAAATCAGATTCAGTGAAAACCTAATCGACAAAGGAGTCAAGATTCATTTACCTCACTAGTTGTGCCTCGCGCCATCAGACATAGCTCCTTAGCTTGCTTCCCATCGCTGCATTCCTCATCTGAGTCACCCCAGGAAGTGAACATGGCCTGAGCTTCCTTTGGAGCAGGTGGTTCGCCCTTCTTTTTGCTGTAGCAATCTCTAGCAAGGTGCCCCTTTTTTGGTAATGGTAGCAGGTTCTTTCTTCCTTTACTCCTACCTTTGTCCTACTCTCTTCTGAGGTACCTCCCTTGTTCCCCTTATGATTTCTTCCTCCTCCACCGGAGTTTCCTCTGTTGAAGTTCTGCGCTCTCCCTGTGGTTGCCATCTTGAAGGCTCTCGAGAGCAGAGCAATCTCCTCATCCTCACTTTTAGATGGCATACTCACCTGTGCCATATCCAAAGCCTTCTCAACTTTCAATGCTATGGCTTGAGATTTGCCTCCTTGCCTCCTGGCCATTTTTCTCTCTGCTATCCCTACTTGGCTTTGCAGGTTCGCCACAAGTTCTTCCAAAGTGGTATCTTTGATGCCCTTCTGAGCCTGGAGGGCTGTAGTCACTGTATCCCATCTGGAGCTAAGAGCTTGCATCAACTTGAGTTATTTTCCACTGTGGGAGTTTCTCATCTAGAGAGTTCAATTGTGCCACGATTACTTGAAATCTGGTGTAGAAGTCTTCCAGAGATTCGTCCTTTCGCTACTCGACTATTTTGTAGCCCTTCGTGGCTGCCAGAATTCTGTTCCTTTTTGTATCCTCGTTTCCCTCGTACAGTCTAGCTAGGCCATCCCACTGCTCCTTTGCAGTTTTGTATACAGCCATCTTCACCTGATCTCCTGGTGACAGGGCCATGTACAGAACCTTCTTAGCCCTGGCATACTGCTGGAGAGACTTGTAGTCCGCATCTGTGTACTTGTCTTTCTCCTTCTCTTTCGGGTTGGCGGGATCTGCCACATCCAGAATAGGGAAGTTACCCTTTTCAAATACTTGCCACAACTTTCCATCCAGAGAGAAAATATGAGCCTCGAACTGATCCTTCCACCAGTCATACTCTCCCGAGTTGAGCACTGGTGGCTTCCAAAAGGAGTCGTTTACGGCAGACATGATTTCCTGCAAAGGCTAACACAAAAAATCTAGAGCCTCGCTCTGATACCAATTGTTGGATCATTAGGTTAGCCTTCTATGTGAGGGAGATCACTATGTGGTATCCCTCAGACAGATGGCAGTGAAAAATATCTCAAGTGCAGGAAATAAAGTGCGGAAAGTAGGTACTCACAATCTTATAGTGGAAACTTTATTACAATCCTTGCAACAGGCTAAAAACCACTACCTCCTGGAAAGTTCCAGAAGGATTTTAAGATCAATGTTATTACTTGACGAATATGCTTGTAGAATGTTACAATCTGTCTCACTCAGTGGTAGTGAACCAATTCTACTCAAATAGAATACCAAATAACTTGCTCTTGCTCTCGTCCGCACACAGCGAGTACTCCGTCGACTATCGGAATCGGTCGCAGCTTCCAATCTCTGTTTGCACTCTCTAAACAGCTGAACTTCAACCAGTTGAGCTGCCTTCTCTATAGTGATCCAGCAGATCTGATCTACATCAGAGATTCGATCTCTATCTTACAGATTTGATTTGGTTACGATATTGTCATATCTTAATTAAATCAATTATTCCCATTCCATATCCAGCTCGTATATCTCCAGCTTGTATCTTGAGTATATTTTGCTCATATATCTCCATATCATATCTTGAGTATATCTGCTCATATATTCGTATCTAGCTCGTATATTTCCATATCGTATCTTGAGTATATCTGCTCATATACTCCCAGATTCTGTATCCATTTGCTGGTTGGGCTTTGCTTCCGGCCCACTCCGCAGAGCTGATCCAAGCACGATCTCGGTACTGATCTTGTCCCTCACGCAGATCTCATCTACCTCGCAGCGCCAAGCTCTCTCAGGGATGTCCAGTCATCATGTCTGTCAGACAGTGTGGTTTCTGCATACTCAAGTCAAATATTAGCTAAGTGTTTATTATCATCAAAATACAAAGGGTCCAACAGTTACGCATAAGTAGTCTCCATATTGTTCTCCAAACGTTTTAGCTTTCCTTGTGTCTGACGTCTCTTCCCTTCCACTTCTGTCCTCGACTTCTTTGGTCACAAGTCTATAAGCATCTTTTACTGAAAATTCACGTGTTCTTAGCCAAAGCACATCATGATCATCACCCCTATATGCCCTCATCAGTCCAGATTTCAGAATTTCCTTAGCTGTATGCAAACTCCTCCAAACATATGAAGGTCTTTGACCAAAATGACAGCATCTAATAAGTTATCATTATTAAAAACAAGCTTGCCAGATTAATTAATAAAATCTTTTTTAATCAGAATTTTAAAGAAATTTGATTGAGCGAAAAAAGAATCTTAAATATTTATTACGGAAAAGTACAAAATTGGGGCTCGAACCACCGGTCATTTCCAACATGCGGTTTAAACTATTAAATTTTCTAAAATGGGAGCGAACTACTGAATAAATTTCCAAAATAGGTATATTATCTAACATTGTTAACAATTTCACTATACCGTTCGTGTTCTGTTAACTTCTGCTTCCAATCAAATCGAACTAATTCATTTGAGGGTTGAAATAAAAAATTGAACCTAACCATTCTAATTAAAATAAATCTCATATTTAAACAAAATATTGCGTTGTCTACAAGGGTGGTGGCCTATTGGTTAAGGAGTCCGTCCTGAATGGTTGAATCCTTACATCTCGGGTTCGAGTCCTAGGGTCACCAATTTCTCATAATTTATGAGATTTTTCTTCTTCCTTTTCATTTCCCTCTTCCTCGTCCCGTCTCGTGCGTGTATGCTTTCTTCATCCCTTGCAGATGTCTTCCTCTTCACGCCCCGCGCGTGAAATGCTTCTAGGGGTCAACATTGAGCTCTAGGGCTCGAAAGCCCTAACCGAAGCCCTTAAGCACACGAGCCCTAACTAGGGATGCACATCCGGTCCAGACCAGTAAACTGGATTTTTTTGAAAACGTGGCCCGACGATCGGACCCGAGTATATATTGTCCTTTCTAGACCGGTGGATCGGATTTTTTTTGAAAAAGTGGACCGAAGACGGAACCGGATCCTGTCGATCAGAATTTTCTAAAAATGTGGACCGTGGACCAGAGTTGACGTGAATTTTTATGGTTCGGTCCTGAACCGACCCGGCATCCCTAGCCCTGAAGGCTTAAGGTCAAACATAAATCATGATTTTGAAACCCTGTTCGGACCTCGACCCCGACCTAATTTCGATCTAATTAGGACCGGCCCGATCCGCCCTAAAAAAGCCCAACCTAATTTTGTTCGCTCGGCGGACCTTTTAATGGCCCGATCGATGAACCCTTTCAAAAAATGTTGATCTTACTTATAACTTCATGAATTAATATACTTATTGATTTTTATGTATAATCTTTCATCAATATCTAGCAATATATATAATTAGTTATATACTTTCTATTTATTATTTAAGTGAATTCATTTTTCAATCAATAACCTTATACTAAATTAAAATATATAATATTTTTATTAGTTAATCAGATATTATTGCAGATAATTGCTTCAAATGATATTTTTTTTCATCTATAATTCGTAGCGCATCACTAAATTAAAATGTGTAACTTTAATTTGTATTTGATCGACTATTAATATTCCGATATTTCTTTATATATAATTGATACAAACCATGCCTATAAAGTAAATCCAATATTGACTTTTCTAAGCTCGGCCCTTAAATTAGGGGCAACGACGATCCGGCCCTAAAAGCCCGATCAATAATAGGGCTTAAGGCTAGCCCGCTTAAAATTTTGAGCCAAGCCCTACCCTGCCCTGCCCTAATTTTCCTCAAAGCCTCTTTCGACCCTAAGCCCTATAAGTAAGGGCCAGGCGGCCCTATCCTGCCCTGCCCATTGTCGACCCCTAGATGCTTCCTTCATCCCTCGCGGATGTCTTGCTCTTTCCGCCTCGTGGAAGGATGTTGTTCCTCTCTTGTGGAGATGCTATTCGTCCGTCAATAATGGATGGACGTGCTTGCAATAGTAAAGGTGCTCAATGTCGCCTGTGCTTTAGATGTCGAGAAATGTACCAGCAATGACGGGGTAGATGTGCACAGATCCATGGTAAAAAAGTGTCAAACCTGGCTTGTGCTTCAAGCGCCGGATATATATTTCAGAATCTGATCGAGATGCAACATATATGTACTAGATGATATGTATTGAATCTTGTACCCCTCCATCAAAAAAATAATATTGCGTTAATAGTTTGACAAACCAATTTTCTAATTTGTTCACACCATCACTTTCTCAAACCACTAAAAAATTCTTTTTTACGAATTGAGTACATACACATAAACAATAATCTCAAATGCCATATAAAAATGCATTCGGTACATGATAAGAAACAAAAATAATTAACTTCTCAGAATATCCAAATCAAAATTTTAAACTAATAATAAACAACACATTCTCAGATCTGGATCAAAACAACCACCAACTAATCGACAATCAATAATCGAGCGGATGATGTTGGGATTTTGGAGAGGAGAAGGGAGAGTGGTGGCATCAATTTTGGCACGGATGATGGAGGAGGCCGTGTGCTCTGGCCGTGGCGCTGGGATGACCTTGTGTGTCACTTTTGGTTGTTTTTCTGTGTACATATGGGTTGGTGGTTTTTTCTCTATAAGCGTGACTGTCTTCGCTTAAGGGAGTCTCTTTCTGTCGAATTCGTTCAGATTGTTTTTTGTGTGTTTTATGTTGAGGTTTCGTTCGTTTTCCAAATGATAAGTCAAAAGGTGGAGGTTCCACGTGCGGTGTGAGGCGAAGCGGAGCAGCTGTCTTCTCATTCAATCACGTAGGTTTATATTATAGGACTTGTTCCCAGCTGGAGTTTTCTCAGTTTTAAGTCCTCTGTTTTGTCGTTGTACCTGCAACCTACAGTTTATCACACAAAAAACTAATCGAGGAGACACCGCTACAACATTTGGATAATATAAATAATGTTTTCCCAAGAAATTCAACAAATTTGAATTGAAATTGAAATGAAATTAATTTAATTTAACTTAACTGAATTTAAATTAATTTAATTTAAATTAATTTAACTTAACTTACTTGAAATTAACTAAACTAAAATCATCATCATCATCATCATATCTCCATCATCGTATCATCATCATCATCATCATCACCATATCATCATCATATCACAATCATTGTAACATGATGATGATGATGATGATGATGATATGAGGATGGTGAATGATGATGACGAAATGATGATGATGTGATGATGATGATCATATGATGGTGATGATGATGATGATGGAGGTGATGATGACGATGGCGATGACGATGATGATGATGATGAAGGCGATGATTGATGATAATATGATGATGATGATGATGATGATGATGATGATGATGATGATGATGATGATGATGATGATGATGGTGATGGTGATGATGGTGATGATGGTGATGGTGATGATGATGATGATGATGATGATGATGATGATGATGATGATGATGATGATGATGATGATGATGATGATGATGATGATGATGATGATGATGGTGATATGATGTTGATGATGATGAGATGATGAAAAATCAATTTAAATCAAACTTAACTCAACTTAATTTAAATTAACTTGACTTTTTTTGTGTGAAGAAAACTTAACTTGACTTAGCCGTCAAAAATATATTGATAAATGGACAGGCCCTTACTAAATGATTAGTATAAAAAAACACCTTTTGAATATGTGAATAAATTTAGAAAAGTATGTTCTTTTTGTACTTTAATATTTAGGGTTCGGTTTAGGTAAAACAATGAATTATATGAAAACTTATAACCATTTTAATTAGTTGATCTCAAATTTTGGAAGATCCAAATTCATTATTTTAAAAAAAAGTTGATACATAATAATTGGTCATGAAGACAGTACATGTAACAATATTTGATGTTTAGAATTCCAGGAGCAATCGATCAGGATACTTTCCAAGATCAATTGATTCTTTCAAAACTACGACCTAGTTTCTTTTCTAACTGATTTAATTTCTTGTTGACACAATGCTTGCAGCTCTAGGTCGCTTTCAATCCCACTTTTGATTAGTGAGAGTGACGAATTATATCGCAAGACCTACGATTTAAACATTCAATGCTGATCGAAGGTTCAAGACTTCTCCGGCGAAGGCGAGCGTTCTCGGGTATTGACGGGGGCTTCATTGTCGCCTGTTTCCTCCTTCCATGCCGATTTCGTCGGCGCTGCTCCTGCTGACTGGATCTGCGGGTCAGCACGGAGTTGGGTGGGTGGGAGAGGGCGGCTGAGGCTGGCGTTTTTGGCCCTCCGGGGGGTATATTTTGGGCTGGTGTTGCCGGATTTGGGGTCCTTTGGGTGTCTTCGAGGTGGAGGTGGTGTTCGGCGACGTCGAGAGGCTTCTGGTTCGGAAGGCCGGCGGTGGATAGCATCGTAGTCGGCGACGGTTCGGGCGGTGCGGCTTAGTAGCTGGCGGTTGGGAGCTGGATTGGTGGCTGGTTGCTTTCGGCGGCGCAGTTGGCTGGGTTGTCACTTTGGCTGGATCTGTTGGTCGGCTGCGGGGTGGCTTCGGTTGGGGCCGGGTTGGCTGGCGATTTGCTGGCAGGTTGACGTGGTCGGCGTAGGCCAGGTTTCGAGTCTAGTTTTTTAGGCTCGGTTGTAGTTTTAGATTGAACTTATCCGGGGTAGCTGGGTTAAGTTCGGTTAGTCTAATAAGTCGGTTTTTACCGAGATGGATTCGTGGGCTGTTGCTGTTTAAGTTTGTAGAACGGGGCTGGGGCGTTACTGTTTACTTGAAGCATGGCTTCGTCAATTTGGCCCCTTTGGCGTGATGTAGTCGTTTGGACTCCAGAAATTTGAACACGTTCCAACAGTTTCCCGATGTTAGCTTTTCACGGATCACGCTGTCACGTTTTCCTGTCCTACTAGTGGCTCTCATTGTGAGATTGTTGTTTCCTCTTTATGTTTATTTGTTGAGTCCATGTTTGTATCAGCCTTTGTTTCCATAAAAAAATGAATGAGTTCAGAAGCACGAACTATGAATGTGACTTCACAAACTAGTTTCTTTTATGTGCATGCATAATTTCTAGAGGAGGTGTTGTATTAATAAATGACGCTTATTGAAAATAATAGATCAGAAGTTTATTAGGTGCATGCATAGTTGCGATTCTTGACTATTTTGTTCTTTCTCGTCATGTTAGTATTACATTTCGAATAGGAGGAGGGGTTGAGTTCCTGTGAGAAGTACATATTAGGTGAGAAATAAGAATTAATTGTGGTCATTCATCTTGTATAATCAAGGAACCAAATTAAGCAAAATTAATCATATAAAACTGCCTAATTAATCATATAAAATTGTAATCATGGGTAAATTAGTCCTGTTCTTAATTTCTAAAAATCAAATCACGCATTTATCGTTCAACCCTAAACCCGATTCCCTGTAACTCGCATTCGACGCTCATCTTTCAATATCTGCAATTCAACGGCGACGAAAGGCCATGAAAACGCTCTGTGCGAACATACGTAAATCCAGGATCAATTGCGGACACCGGAAAATACAATCAAACAACGGACGAACCAGATCGGTCGACCCTCCGGCAAAGAAATCGAATCAAACATACGGTTTGTTTCCTCACGGCGTTTCCTCAAACATATCGAATCAATCTGCAGTATTCGTAGCCTCGACACTCATGGAAAATGGAGGTGTTCCTCAATCGGCAACACCAGAAATTCTCCTCAAGGAGGCCATTCATGTTATCAGTTGTGGGTACGAGGACAAATCCGAATGGGGAGCTGAGGTAATTTACTCACGCTGAGGCCTCTCGTTAGTCGACATGTTTCATATTTTTTTTCTCTTAACTTTGACGCCGAAGCCCTCATGTTTCATGGTTTGATAAATTGATCCACAATTTGTCGAAAGAGTACATTACGATTTAAGATGCGTAGCCATGTGGGTTATGTATTATGATTTGTAGCATAATTCAGCAAGATGCGTATCATACTGTATCAAGCTGGGTAGTTTAGTTTTGGTAGTAGATGATCATAATTCGTAGTAGTCGTTTGGGTGGAGTGCTAGGTGGATTATGGATCATAATTCGTAGTATCATTTATCATAATACGTAGTCATGTGGGTTATGTATCATAATACGTAGCATAATTCAGCAAGATGCGTAGCATAATGTATGAAGTTGATTATTTTAGTTTTGGTAGTAGTAATCATAATTCGTAGTAGTCATTTGAGTGGAGTGCTATGTGGGTTATGAATCATAATTCGTAGTATCAATTATCATAATACGTAGCAATCATTTGACAGAAAGTTGTTTATTCTTTTGCATTATATCATTTACTGACTGTTGAATATCTTCAGTGATCCCAGAACACTGCTGGCTATATTGAATTTTCTAAGGGAATTGTGGCGGGGAGCTGCTCAATATGTAGACATTCTACAATCTATTAAAAAAATCAACAAGTTTGTGGAAGCATCTAAGTACATGTCTTTCACCTGTTAACTCTGGAAAGGTTGATCAGTATGCCAATGTGGATGACCTAGTGGTATACAGATACCAATGTCAATGTGTTGTCATGGAAATAATGGCACGTGACATGTTCCAGCAAAGTATAGCTGGTTTAATATTTGTAGTAAGTGATCATAATACGTACGATTCCCATCATAATTCGTAGATTTTTATTGATAATTGGTACCTTGTATCATCAACTACGTAAGATGTGACTTTGTAGTGTTTCTTCACCATTTTTGGTAGCATTTTTTTTAAATAATTGGTACTTTGGATCATATACTACGTAAGATGGGACTTGTGATGCATAATTGGTACCTTGATCATAATTCGTTGGGAAACTTGATTCGTTGTTTAATTTTCATTTATGCCATTTTACAAAGATGGGACTTGATGCATAACTGAGGCGCTGGGAAACCTGATTCGTTGTTTAATTTTCATTTATGCTATTTTACAAAGATATGTCAATCATTTGAACTTTAGAGAATGATTTGGTCTCACCAAGCTCGTGTCTTTGTGGTAATGTGGTAACAGGAGAGGAGCGTTTTGAGCTTATAATGATTTATAACATGGTCGTTTACGAAGACTAGAGGAGAACAATTGATCTTCCGCTGCTTCTTGTAAGCTTGATCAAGGAAAACTTCATAACGAAGAAGGCCATATTTGATGTGGAACTCGATGATAGTGCTTACTTGCTGGATTAAGTGCACATGATAAAGCATGAAATGAAATTTGGTTTTTTTTTTTTGATAAATGAAATTTGGTTTGCAACAGTCTATTGCGTGGATTGCAGCATTCGTAAATTTGTACATAAAATTCGTAACTGCTGTATATAACATTCGTAGATTTGTACAAAAAATGAGTAGCTGATGTGTATATAAACATACGTAGATTTATAAATAAAATTCGTAACGAATCAAAATTGATTCTGATACTGATGTATTATTTTTTAGCATAATTCGTAGACATGTTAACATAATTCGTATCCTCTTACACATAATTCGTACACTGCAATACATAATTCGTACCTAGACTAGAAAGCTAAGTAGTTTAACTAGAAAACTACATATTCTAAATAGAAAGATATGATGACTGCAATATATAATTCGTACCCTGCAATACATAAATCGTACCCTGCATTACATAATCCGTACTTAAAACCAGTTAATGGCGATGAAATATAAAATCAGATGACTGCTTTGAATGCCTCAGATTAAACCTTGGACCAGCTATAGGGATTGAGATGTAGGTTGGGGAGGCCTCCATTTGTAGCTGATGCCTTGAAATTGAAAGGCCCTCGAAATTGAAAGGCCCTGCCACAGAAAATGAATTTATAAGAGGAAATGAAAAAACAAATTACAAATTAGTAACAGATGGTCAAAAACAACCTAGCAGATGGCCAATTTCGCCTAATAACAACATAGGAAGCTTTGATCCAGAAAGGCATTACAAGTTAATTATTACAAAGTCAATTATGGCATTCAATTTTTGCTAACACAGATGATATATGTCTCTGCTAAGTAGATTTTGCGCAAGTAGATTCATCTCCGTTGCTGTCTCTGCACAAAACCTCCTCCATAGCTTCAAACAAAACAACAGCAACATATTTAAAAATACACAACTTAAATCTCAAACATTCTAAGATATCTAACATAAATGAGAAACCAGCCATAGAAGCCTCACGACCAATGTAAATCGTCATATTGCTTTCCCAATCTCAAGACCACAAATTACAACTTCCATTGAAACTTCCCAAACAACCCATCATTATTCAAGCCCTCAATTTTCAGCAAAAACACATCTTTTCACCAGCATTGAGCCTCAACCACTTCCGTATTTTATGAATCATCCGATTGTAATGTAAGAAGGTCGTCAACCACCACACCAGCAACCCTAATTTGAAGCAATGGAAGCACCGGCGCAGACCAATCAAACAAATTCTGGAAATCGGCGTCACTTTACCAAAAAGCCACGAAATTAAACTCCAGAAAAAAAAGGAAGAATAGAAAAGGATGAGACTTTTTTCTGTTTGTTGCGTATGAAGGATGAGCGTGAGGAGGCAGTTGAGTAAGAGAGAGAGGGATTTGTGTTTGGGTTGTGTTACAATCTTTTCGGTAGTGATCGTGAGCAATCCGAAACCGAGAAGTCCGAGAAACAGAGTAGTGGCGCATTCCGCCACCTCGTCCTCGCTTCAATTCGTAACCCCTTTCTCCTCCTTCCTCTTCCTCTCTCCAGCAATCAGCATCGCATTCTCGTCCTCCACCTGCACTTTGATCTCCCCGGACTTCACTCCCGGCATATCGATCACAAATACGTACGCACTTCCTTCCTCCCGTATGTCCACCGGCATCGCTGCCATCACCCTCGCGTCCCACAAGTACGTCACTGTTGGCTGATGGACCATATTTATATGATTCATTAAGATAGTTAAACCCACCAAATTAGACACTTTGTCTTAACAACGTTTACTTGTTAGTTCCACTTTTGTTGTACAGGCTATTTTGAGGTTTAGAGAAGAAACAAGCTAAAAAGGGGATTCTTAAACCAAAAATGGATTACAAGTCAAGTTGGGTCAGTCGGGAATCGAGAAAAATCAACCAGGGGCCGAGGACCCCAGCCAGGTACCCAGGCCCAGTTCCGAGAGTACCGGGCCGAGTGCCGAGAGAGCCGGGACGAGTCCCAGGAACGCCCGAGAACCAGCGCTGAGCGCCCGTGCTGAGAGCGCCGAGCGCCCGTGCCAAGAGCGCCGAGACCCAAGTGCCGAGAGCACCGAGACCCAAGTGCCGAGAGCGCCGAGACCCGTGCCGAGACCCCTGCCGAGAGCGCCCGAGGCCCGCAACCGAGAAAAACAGGTCCGCGCCCAAGGCCTACGCCCGACCAGAACTTCCAATCAGGCCCGGCGAGGCCTGAGCAGATTCCGGCAAAACGACTTCGACCATTAGGCTTATAATTGCATCAGCAATCTAAATCAGCATTCCAAGAGCCAAGGACCGCCGACCAAAAATCCGGCCAACTTCCGGCCATGCTCCGGCGAGCCACCGGTGATGCTCCGATCAAGCCAAATCCAACCACCACCTTGCTCTGGTCATTTTAACTCAACTCCGGTCAAAATTCGGCAAAGTCCAACGAAACTACTCAATTCCCGGTTAGGTTATACTATTCACATCGTTTGATCTTTTGGTTTGAAACCAAACCTCAACCAAGCTCATATAGTTGCCCTTTGGCACATCCCATGCTCTAGCCACCCATGTGCAAGGCAAGTGCACTCTTTGGCTCATCCAAACTCCAACCGAAGAGCAACCAAGGCTAACCGGACTTATGGGAGGACTAGAGGCGGTTGGCGGAGGAAATATCTCATTGCACTCACTCCTCCAACCGCCACATTTGGCTATAAAAGGAGGCTTCCCCTCCTTGAATCAATATCACTTGTAACTTAGGTAGAGAAGCTCTCAAAAATCCATACCACAAATCCTTGTAAACACTTTACTTTTGAATCAAAAGCTCTACCTTCTCTCTTGTTCTTGAGTGTTCTTGAGTGAAGTTTGAGTTTGTTCTTCATTTCCCTTGTCCAAAACCGTGAGCCCTCTTTTACTTTCCTTGTCTTTATTTTGCTTTGAATCTTGAGTACTCTTGTTGGTTCTTGAGTGCTCAAGTTTGTTCTTGAGTTCTACTTTCCAAAACTTACTTTCTTGTCTTTGTTTTCAAAACCAAAACCTTTACTTTTCCAAGCACTTAGCTATGGTATCCACCTCTATGGATATTCGTAGCTAAACCCTTCATTCGGTTGAAGGGGTGTGCTTGTATCATGCAAACGTTTTAGACCCTTTTCTTAACGCTTCTATTATGTTCAAACTTGTTCTTTGTGCCTTATATTAGGTTAGAACACTATTGGTTGAGTGGAGGCTCGAAAGAGCAAAACTCTTCCATGGGGTTCGTGAACATACGTGGTTAAGTGGAGGCTCGAAAGAGCAAAGCTTTTCCATAGAGTTCAACCTCTTTAAAACACCACTTGGTTGATCGGAAATGATTGATCAAGTGGATGCACATGAGCTAAGATACTTCGAAAGGAGGAATTAGCCTAACTAGAACAAGTGTTCTATGTCTTGAAAAGGACTAGACGGTGTGGCAAGTCGAGTGCTAGAAATGGCCTTGATACATCTTTGAACACTTAGAACGATCATTAGAGGTCGATGATGAACGAACTATGATACAAGGCCCCTAAAACCGAATCTTTCCATCAATCAAAACATCACTCGTCACTTTACTGTCAGTCCTATTATCAACTGCTTACTTTCAGTACCTTTACATTCCGCAACTAACTTTACTTTCAGAACCTAACATTTACTTTCAGTACTTTACTTTCAGCAACTAACTTTACTTTCCGCACCTAACCTTTACTTTACGCACTTTACATTTCAGCACTTTACTTTACGCAATTTACTTTCAGTCATTTACTTTTATGCACTTTACATTTCAGCACTTTACTTTACGCACTTTACTTTCAGTCATATACTTTTACGCACATTATTTTCAGTCTTTACATTTCTGTACGCTTACTACAGACGCTTTCAACATCAATCCAACATAAGTTTGGCACGCATCACGCTTGAAATACAGCGTGCGGCCAGTGCCAAAAGTGTGTTGCGGTTGATATTGAACTCGACTGTTCCAGCACTTTACTTTCAGTACTTACTTTACGCAATTTACTTTCCGCACTTTACTTTTCAATCATTTACTTTCCGCACTTTACTTTCAGTCATTTACTTTCCGCACTTTACTTTCAGTCATTTACTTTCCGCACTTTACTTTCAATCATTTATTTTCCGCACTTTATTTTTCAGTCATTTACTTTCCGCACTTTACTTTTCAGTCATTTACTTTCCGCACTTTATTTTCAGTCATTTACTTTTCAGTAATTTACTTTCAGTACTAAAACCACAACCAACCCCAATCGCACTTACATTTCTGTACCAATCCCTTAAAGAACAACTATCCACTAATTCCCTTAGGTTCGACCCCTACTTACCGCTTTGTTACCCAATAGTGAAGTCTCGAGTAGCGGACTTATAAATTTATCTTTTGCGTTTGCACACGATGACTGTGCATCCGTCATTGGCCCTCGCAGTTGCAGGTATGTAGGGTTTCGGTTACGCAAATCGCAATCAAAGGGATTTTTGGTTTAAGAAGTTTTGGTTATTACTAAATTACCCTTAAACATAGATTAGCGAAATAATTAGTATGATTTTGAGTTTTTTTGACATCTAATCTAGGCTGTTGATTAAGAAAGATCAATAGATATAATTAATTCTTATTTCTTACCAAATCATACACTTCTCACCTCATCTTTTTCCTAGGAGGAGGTTTTAAACTTAGACCATTTATATCCCTCTTAGTGAAAGAAACTATATATAGTCAGATCGAGTAGTTTTTTTGACGTTATTTGGTACGATACTTCATCTTCTTTTTTTTAATAATCTTATTTGGTAGCATACTTTTTTTTAGATAGAAAATCGCCAAACGGCTACAGGAAAGACGAACTGCCCACGAAAGGCACCACGCCTAAAAAGGGCACGACAAACAATTTGGCCGACCGACCGCAGTGGTCGACACTATATAAACAAATGAAACACCGTCGTGCCCTTCGATGACAGCATGAGTCGAACTCCTGAGCTCTAAAAACTAAAAACTAAAAGCGACTAACAGGTCGCCATCACGGAGACAAACCAAGCTAAAAAAAAGACGTTTGAGCCGCACAAACGCCAGCAAGCCAAAAACATCCACCAGCATCCACACCCATCAGACCATCGGACATCCACCACACGCCGCCACCACACCGGAGCACCCATCCGCAGTCACACCCATCGCCAAACCCAGCAGCTTTCGAACAGCAAGACCACCGCCAGGCACGAAGCCAGACCCCGTGAACAGGCTGTCGTCGTACCTGTGCAAAAACAATTTATAATTTCCTCGCGATGAACTGTGGGTTAACACAATGGCAAGCAAGGGTCGAACCCAAGGGAGCTAGATGGTTACTACTTCGTTCTGTAATGGAGAAAAGCAAGAAACTAGAGTGAAAGTATTGGTTAGTGAACACTAAGAAGGCACGAAAATTGCTAAGGGATTTATCAATCAGAGAAGATATTCAGGTTAGGGTATTATTCAATTGTGACTTCGTTTATCCTTGATTTCTAAGTATTTATTCTAGCTTTCTTAGGGTTACTCCTGGTCTGGTTATAACCGTTTAATTCTAGCAAACCTAATACTCATGGTCTGGTTATATTAGGTTTCGTGCAACTACTTATTCTAACTGGGTCGGTATCAAATAAGCAGTGAAAAGATAGTAAGGATTACTATGTTAAGTTGTACCCTTTCGGATCTCCCCTTAACCTAATAAATTCAAACTAATAATGTGCACAAGAACTAAATAGAAAGCATGAATAATGTTGAAGAACAGAATCTCAAAACAATCGTCACAATTATTTAACCCTAACCCGAATAATTGGATTAGTTACACATCGACATAAGTAAACAATGCAAATAATAAAAGGAAGAGACTTCACTAATTGACCGAGATGAAGAACAGGAGGAGCAAGGCACGGCTGAAGCAAGGAAGACTGAGATCGATGGATTTCTCTGTGATTTTTGGATGATTTGAAGACTGCGGGATCTCTTGTATTTATAGGGTTTGAGAAACCCTAACTTGGCGATAAAGCTACGAAACCCTAGCATCGCATGCAAATTGGGCCGGCTGCTGGACTTTGGACGTGCGAATGGATGAGATGAGGCTCGGCTGGCCGGACGGATGGATCAGCGCTGGAGTGCTCGGATGGCCAGGCGCATGCCCGCTCGGATGGCCGAGCTGGAGCTCGGAGGCACGCTCGCATGGCCAGGCGCATGCCCGCTCGGATGGCCGAGCTGGAGCTCGGGGGCACGCTCGCATGGCCGGGCTGGAGATGGATCAGCGCTGAAGTGCACGGGCTGATCGGACTGGGTACTTTGGGGCTGATTTGACTCGCCTTCGGACACTCTTCTGGCCGGTCTCTTGGTTTGGGGCACTAGCTGGACATGTATACTTGATGCTAGGACCTTGAAATCACCCCATTGTGTGGACGGATTAGGCCGGAGCGGCTCTCAAAGTTGACATCTCAGCCAGCCGGAAAACAGGCCCTGAAATTTGGCTAAGTCCTGAAATCTGCGCTGATCGTGCTCATGGGTTCTTGCTCCCTTCGTTCCTTGCTCGTGGCTCGAAATTCACTTGGGTTTGGCCTGAGGTGTAGCCTGACATATGGGCAAGACCATGGTGTGGTCCGATTTGTGCTGGGCTGGACCTTCTCCAAACGACGGGTGCTTCTTTCACCGAGCACGACCAGCCTGCGGACGCGCCTGGGCGCCTGGGCCTGATGGAACGCTGGTCGGCCTCACAGATTCATGCCCCGAGCGTTGCTTGGTTTTTGGTCGAAAATCCAATTGGTTTTGCCTGAGTCATAGCCTGACATACGAGCTACAAACTGCTGGTCTCCGATCATGGATTGGATCCTCCAGTGTCAAACGACACTTGCCTCATTCTCTGAGTACGGCCAGCCTGCGGGTCTCGGGTCCTTGTGGTGTTTTTGGCTCCAAAAGCCATATTTTGAATGTGATTCCTCCTAGAGCTTCCAAATCACCTGAAACACGAAACAACACTAAAAAGTAACTGTTCGCATAATAAAGTGAATGAAATGGTGGGAATTAATGACTCGATGAGTCGTATAAATACGGCTCATCAAACCACCCCACACTTAAACTTGTTCGTCCCGAACAAGAACTAGGTCATAAGAGGAACGAATAATGTAAACACCACAATGCTTCGGTTATCCTAGACGAGCTACATGGACATGAATTAATTACTCTAGATCTCGCCTGTTATGCATGCTCGCTACTAATATCTTTGTGCTAAAACATGGGTTAAAGATACGTGTTACCTTTGGGTCGAGATGCAAATCAATTCGGATGTCTCGGGAGATAGCCCTTTTAGACCCATGAACCCTCATTCTCGGACTCGAACTCGCTGCTATATGGTTATGCTTTGCCGCTTTTTCTTGCACGTGATTGATTCGAGCTTCAAAGTGTTGAGTGTTTTTCGGTCAGCTATAGTGTCTGATTTTGATGTATCAGTGGTACTCTTCACTTGTTTCGGTGTAAACCTTCACAATGATGATGGATTTGAACTTTTGTAGTGCGGATTGTGACTTGCTCGAACCGTGATTTCTTCTCCTTTTGACGCGAGTCAAGCCGAGGGTCGCTCGTCTATTTTCCCGGTTACTCGGATTAGAAACCTTCCTGCTCTCACTCATCATCGTCCTTTTGACACGGGTCAAGTCAAGGGTCGCTTGCCTATTTTCTCGGCCACTTGGACTAGAGCTTGGACGGTGTGAAGTTTTCCCGTCCCGACCAACCGCAAGGGTGCCGCAGTGGCGGAGCAGACTCGTACTTATGTCGTCTCGAAGTGCTAGCCTCCACGAGCTCTACATAACCATACATCCTGAGTTCGGTCTTTGAATGATCTGTCAAGTCTCTCTAGGGCGTTTCTATCAACTCCACATCCCTGTTTATCTCAACTAACAAAGGCACGTAAAGATTTTAAGATCACATGTTAGTCGCACAAATCAAGGTTCGTCAAAGACATGCATGTAAAATCGGCTATATCTATTTCACCTAATCATTATCCACTACTGCAAGTCTAGGAAATAGTGAAGTATCATGTACAAAAATTTTAAAAATGACTCGAAACGTGCTGACTCTGTATGGTGGGCATGCTGACTCGATAACTGACTCATAACTGACTCTCCCACCCCACACTTTTGAAATGAGCCGTGTCCTCACGGCACGACTCAAATCTAGACACACAAATGCATGCAATAAATAGATAAGGTAAGGAAAAGGGTAGAACGAGACTCCCATGGGATGTAGACGGTGGTCGGCTGAACTCGGATCAAGTCCGGGGGCTAAAATGCGTAGCTCCAAGGGGATTTTCCGGCCGACTAAGTCCAATCCCTGCAAAATGAAACCAAATCCTTTCCAAGGTACAATGTGACAATAATGACTCAAAAATAAATATAGTAAATAAACAAACTGAAATGTAAAGACGTGCAAACCATGCAGGGCTGCCTCCCTGCGAGCGCCTTTGTTTAACGTCGTTGGCTCGACAGTACCTCTGTAGGGATCACAAGTTAGGGTCCCATGGGCGTGTGAGGTCATATTTCTGCTCAGCAACTCCCTCTGTTCGTCCAGTGTGCTCCTCAAGCTGTCCACTTGGCACTGCCTTCCAATGATCAGGCGGATTTGCCTTCACATCCTTCCGAGCTGGCGAGGCCACCCTTATCATAGTCACTGGTCCATCGAGTCGGGCTCTAGTGCTTCTCCATCCTGGTTTCTATCCAAACGTGCCATGTCTCGGTCTCTTCCTCATGTATGGATGGTCAGAACCCCTGTCAACATGGTAGTTTGATTTCGTTCCAGCAAGCATAGGCGACAACCTTTTTGTTCCAACATAATTCTTGGTCCTTGGGTCCGAGATGACCGGTTGTCCCAGAATGAGTGTAAGAGGGCTGTGAGCACTGGCATCTCCCGTCTGCAAAATATAAGAATCAATATCGCGGGTGAGAATGCCTGGGTCCTTACCGGAGTCAATGCTTCCCGCGGACGTCTCCTGTTCAACCACCGCGGACGTCCCTTGATTTACTGGTAATTCTTCATACGTCCGTGCATAAATTGTAGAGGCGTCCGCGCCCTTTACTGAGGTAGAACCTTCAATGGATGTGACCTTGATTTCCTCGGTTGCCTTGACCGGTTCTGCCTCGGGTAGGTCTGTAATGAGGTCTGAGCATGTCTCGGGCAGCTTGATAATGAGGTCTGACTCGAGTGGCCCGGTCGGTTCTTCCTGAGGTGCCAGCGGGATGTCTTCTTCCAAACATTCGGGGTAGTCCCACTGGAGCTCTTCTTCCTTCAACCATTGGTCCTCATCTTCTGCCGGTTCTATGGGCTCCAAGATAGGTTCTATTAGGGCCTCTGCTATGTCCTCCTTTGTTTTTGTACCGACATCTTCTTCCTGCTTTCTCATCAACTCGGACACGATCTGATTCAAGTCGAACAATGTTCCTGATAACTCGGCCAAGTCTCTCTTGTTTTCGGCCCGAGATTGCTCCACTATGTTGGCCAACTGTTGGATGCTAGCTGTCAACTCTTTCTCTTTGTCCTCTAGTGCCTCGGTCTGATCTTGTATTGGTCTTGATCTCTCGGCCAAATCGTCTATCAAGTCCCAAATAGCACTTATGGTCATGTCATAGACCGAGCATCCTGCCTCCTCAGTGAGCCAACTCCACTCATGTGGTAACATCCCGGCGAGAAATACTTGAAGAAGAAATAAGTCTGTGAATCCATGGTGCGGGCAGCTTATCACAAGGGAATCAAAGTACCGTAAGTACTCATCCAAAGTTTCATCCCGGGATTGCTCAAGGTGCATGATCATTTCTCGGACTTCTTGTCGGGAGGGTGGTGGATAGTACTCCCCATAATTCCACGGCTCACTTCCGTAGTAGGAAGTCATGTCGAATCTGCAAGTGAATCAGAAAAACGTGCAAGCTAGCATGGCACCGAATAGCAAGTACATACTAGCAACAAAGGGTCCCCAGGAAATTGGAGGGGTCACAGCGGTCCCACTTAAAACCCAATTTCCTTAGACTCGTAAGTCTTGGTGACAGGACCCTCTGAGAGCTAGAAAACGAAATCAAAAGAAATTGGAAACAAAAATCGAACAGTTGGGGTTTTTGAATTATTGAAATCACCGAATAGCAAATTTCGAAATAAGCAAGAAAGAAAAATAAACGAAAAAGAAAAGAAGAACAAATTTCACCGTGCGTAGCTCCCCGGCAACGGCGCCATTTTGAACAGGCTGTCGTCGTACCTGTGCAAAAACAATTTATAATTTCCTCGCGATGAACTGTGGGTTAGCACAATGGCAAGCAAGGGTCGAACCCAAGGGAGCTAGATGGTTACTACTTCGTTCTGTAATGGAGAAAAGCAAGAAACTAGAGTGAAAGTATTGGTTAGTGAACACTAAGAAGGCACGAAAATTGCTAAGGGATTTATCAATCAGAGAAGATATTCAGGTTAGGGTATTATTCAATTGTGACTTCGTTTATCCTTGATTTCTAAGTATTTATTCTAGCTTTCTTAGGGTTACTCCTGGTCTGGTTATAACCGTTTAATTCTAGCAAACCTAATACTCCTGGTCTGGTTATATTAGGTTTCGTGCAACTACTTATTCTAACTGGGTCGGTATCAAATAAGCAGTGAAAAGATAGTAAGGATTACTATGTTAAGTTGTACCCTTTCGGATCTCCCCTTAACCTAATAAATTCAAACTAATAATGTGCACAAGAACTAAATAGAAAGCATGAATAATGTTGAAGAACAGAATCTCAAAACAATCGTCACAATTATTTAACCCTAACCCGAATAATTGGATTAGTTACACATCGACATAAGTAAACAATGCAAATAATAAAAGGAAGAGACTTCACTAATTGACCGAGATGAAGAACAGGAGGAGCAAGGCACGGCTGAAGCAAGGAAGACTGAGATCGATGGATTTCTCTGTGCTTTTTGGATGATTTGAAGACTGCGGGATCTCTTGTATTTATAGGGTTTGAGAAACCCTAACTTGGCGATAAAGCTACGAAACCCTAGCATCGCATGCAAATTGGGCCGGCTGCTGGACTTTGGACGTGCGAATGGATGAGATGAGGCTCGGCTGGCCGGACGGATGGATCAGCGCTGGAGTGCTCGGATGGCCAGGCGCATGCCCGCTCGGATGGCCGAGCTGGAGCTCGGAGGCACGCTCGCATGGCCAGGCGCATGCCCGCTCGGATGGCCGAGCTGGAGCTCGGGGGCACGCTCGCATGGCCGGGCTGGAGATGGATCAGCGCTGAAGTGCACGGGCTGATCGGACTGGGTACTTTGGGGCTGATTTGACTCGCCTTCGGACACTCTTCTGGCCGGTCTCTTGGTTTGGGGCACTAGCTGGACATGTATACTTGATGCTAGGACCTTGAAATCACCCCATTGTGTGGACGGATTAGGCCGGAGCGGCTCTCAAAGTTGACATCTCAGCCAGCGGGAAAACAGGCCCTGAAATTTGGCTAAGTCCTGAAATCTGCGCTAATCGTGCTCATGGGTTCTTGCTCCCTTCGTTCCTTGCTCGTGGCTCGAAATTCACTTGGGTTTGGCCTGAGGTGTAGCCTGACATATGGGCAAGACCATGGTGTGGTCCGATTTGTGCTGGGCTGGACCTTCTCCAAACGACGGGTGCTTCTTTCACCGAGCACGACCAGCCTGCGGACGCGCCTGGGCACCTGGGCCTGATGGAACGCTGGTCGGCCTCACAGATTCATGCCCCGAGCGTTGCTTGGTTGTTGGTCGAAAATCCAATTGGTTTTGCCTGAGTCATAGCCTGACATACGAGCTACAAACTGCTGGTCTCCGATCATGGATTGGATCCTCCAGTGTCAAACGACACTTGCCTCATTCTCTGAGTACGGCCAGCCTGCGGGTCTCGGGTCCTTGTGGTGTTTTTGGCTCCAAAAGCCATATTTTGAATGTGATTCCTCCTAGAGCTTCCAAATCACCTGAAACACGAAACAACACTAAAAAGTAACTGTTCGCATAATAAAGTGAATGAAATGGTGGGAATTAATGACTCGATGAGTCGTATAAATACGGCTCATCACCCCGCCACCCCTTCGGCCACCATACCGGGCACCCAAAAGATCAGGCACACGGAGACAACCTGCCAGAACAAACCGACCGGACGCCGTCACTGACTCAGAAAACCAGTCCGAAGAGCCTGGGGGAGAGAGAACGAGCCGCGGACGACCATACCCATACCGGGAGAGCAGCAAGGGGGAAGATAACCCTATTTGGTACCATACTTGATTTGTAATTTTATTACTTTGGAGTCTTTGACATTCTAAATTTCAAGAAAATTGACTATCTAACTAGTGTTTTGACCAAAATCTTTATCTCGAAAAACTCCATCTTCTCTCCTCCCGAAGCTTCTAGAAGACTCCAGCAAATCTGCCCGTTTTTGTTCGGCCGTTCACCTGCTCTTGTTCTCTTTTCCGGCTGCGCCCCTTTCTACACACCGTCTGATGTCGTCCGGTGTGTTATGAGTTTGGTCGCGGTTGTTTTGATCGGAGGATGGGAGGGGTGGCGGTTCGGGCTGTACATACTTTTGTTGCTTGAAGTTCACCGGTGATACTACAGGCTGAGATGGTGGTGGTTGCCTTTCCTCTAGGTAGTCGTTCTTCTTCGTTTGGCGCTTTGGTTGTTGTACGAAGCTGGGGACTGTGATGGTGCTGCGGTGGCTGAACCGTGCTTTGTCGGGGTGAGGGTCACTACTGTGCCGGGTTGGATGGACTGACGCTTTTGTGCTGGCGGGGAAGGTGGCCGGAACACTACTGCCGGTGTTGTAGGGATCGGGGACAGCTTAGCGAACATCTGGTCGGAGCTTTGGCGGATGGCGGGCGGAATCTCCCTGTGACACGGGAGTGGAAGGCTGTCGTCGGGTGGTGCTGGGAGGGCTAAGTTTGGCCGGCTATTTTGGAGCTTTGCTGTCGTCTTTAGTTTTTTGACCGGTTTATACTGGGTTGTATGTTTAGTTAGGTTAGGTTAGTTCAATAAGTGGTTATTCTCATCCGGATTCCGAACTGAGTTGGTAGTTCTCAGCCGCTTGCAGACTGAATTATGGTCACATTAGTTGCCCTTTTTCCTCGGCTATGGCCAGGGGACTTTAGTGCCGGCTGAATAGAGCATGGATTCGCAACCTTTGATAGGTTTTATGACGAGGATGGGTTGGCCGTTATAGGCCTGGGCTTAATTTGAGTATATGTACTGAATAGAGTCATTGCGTCGTCGATGTCCTACTTCTGTACAACTTCCCATAAAAAACTAGTGTTTTGGCCGAATAAACATTGTATAACGAAAATAATTATAAAACAACAACAAATATTACACTTCTAGACGTGTTCGGATAGTAAAGAAGAAGAAAAATTCTGTGTAGTGCAATCAAATTCTGTGAAGGCCAAAAGTGAAGATCTAAGGGAAAAAGTAGGAATTTAAGGATACTCAGCCCTTAGGCCATCCTTAATAATGACCAAATAAAAGATCGTTGATCCAATCTTAAATTTCCCATTCCTTAATAGAAAAAAGAAGAAGGGAAAAGTACAGTTTAAGTACTCCGAAGATATTGTTGTCTCTGCTACTCTGCCTGCTTTTCAATCAGAGAGCACCGTAGTTCCAAATATAACTACTGAACAGCAGGGTAAGATTTTTTCTTTCAAAATTTTAAGTTTGATCATTATCAGTTCTAATTCTGATCATTATTAGTTTTAAGTTTGCTTATTTCCAACTTTAAGTCTGGTCATTACCAAATTTTAAGTATGATCATTAGCGGTTTAAGTCTGATCATTTTCAACTTCAAGTCTAGTCATTACCAAATTTTTTAGTCTGATGATTCTCTCTTTAAGTCTGATCAATTCCATGTTAAGTCTGATCATTCTTTTTTAAGTTTGATTATGTGTGCATTTCTAAAGGCATGGTATTTACTCTGATCACTTTAATCTTGGTCAATATAGATGTGCAACCAGAGACAGTAAATGATACAATTCAAGAAGACGCTTCCAAAGATATTGTTATCTCTCCTGGCCTGCATGTTATTCCTTCTCATTTTCCCATTGTGCAACCAGAGAGCACTGTAGTTCCAAAAATAACTACTGCACAGCAGGGTACAATTTTTTCTTTCAAAATTTTAAGTTTGATCATATATCAGTTCTAATTCTGATCATTATTAGTTTTAAGTCTGCTCATTACAAATTTTTAAGTTTGATCATTCAGTCTTTAATTCTGATAATTCAGTCTTTGAGTCGTCAAAAGATGGTATGATTTTTTCTTTGTTAGAGTTTATTATGTATAATTCTATTAAGTTTGATTTTATGTGTGCATTTCTAAAAGCATCATGTTTATTCTGATCAACAGAGTCATTACCTAAAAGCATCACGTTTTAATATTTATGCTTTCAGTCTTTGTTTAAATTTTTGCATCTGTTCTTAGTTTGGACATTACCAAGTTTAGTCTAGACATTACAAAGTTTAGTCTGAACGTTACACTTTTAAGTCTGATCATTATCCATTTAAAGATAATGTTTATTTTAATAACATAGTTGATCAACAATATGATGCTCCTCAAGATAATGTTGATGATGTTGATCAACAAGTTGATGTTCATCATCAACACATGGATGAAGGTAATGACTCTGTTGAACAGAATGTTGCTATTTTTTCTTTCTTAGTGTTATCATATAGGTTTTTTTATATCTAATTATTGTTTATTTTAAATCTGATAATTATCCTTTTAAGTCTGATCATTCTTTATTTAAGCCTGAACATTATCATTTTAAATCTGATCATTTGTCATTTTAAGTCTGATATCAGTTGTAAATCTGATCATTTTTAAGTCTGTTTTAAGTGTTAATATTATAGTCAAGTCTAATCATTATTATAATCACTAAAGATGCTTCTCAAGATGATGTTTGTGATGTTGATGAAAAAGGTGTTGCAGGTGATTTTAATAATATATTTGATCAACAAGCTGATGCTTCTCAATATAATGTTTATGATGTGGATCAACAAGCTGGTGTCGATAATCAACACATGGATGAAGTTAATGATTTGGTTGAACAGAATGGTACTATTTTTTAGTTAGTCTTTATAATGCATATATTTTTTTATGTCTAATTATTTGTTTATTTAAATCTGATAATTGTCCATTTTATTTAAGTCTGATCATTTGTCATTTTAAGTCTGATCATTCTTTTTTATTTAGTTTGATTATGTGTTCATTTCATAAGGCATCAATTTAGTTTAGTTTGATCAATTTTAATTCTGATAACTATTCTGATCAATACAGATTCTTCCCAATATGTTATTACACCCCAAAATATTCAAAAAATGGCAGAAGACGGCTGTGAAATGAAAACTCTGTTTTCATTGTCTCCAGATTTTAGATCAACACCTCCAGTGCCCCATTAATTCACATCCTCTTTAAATGAAAAATCGGAGGATGTTGATCATTTTGATAATACACTTCAACCTTGTGATTTGTTTGTTTTGCCTGATTTACTAATTTTACAACCAGTTGCAAATGCTGATGTTCTCCTTCAAAAAATCCAAGATCGTCTTATTAAGTCGACAAAAGATGGTACGATTTTTTCTTTGTTAGAGTTTATTATGTATAATTCTATTAAGTTTGATTTTATGTGTGCATTTCTAAAAGCATCATGTTTATTCTGATCAATTTAATCTTGATTAATACATATACTTTTCAAGTTCCTGTTATTGTCGATCATGCTCAAAATCTGGGTGAAGATGTTGTGAAAGACACTGCTATCCCTTGTTGTTTGCCCATTGTACAACTAGATGTACATAATAAGGCAGTAAATGATATAAATCAAGGAGATGCTTCCGAAGATAGTGTTGTCTCTACTATTCTGCTTGCTTTTCAATCAGAGAGCACCGTAGTTCAAAATATAACTATTGAACAACAGGGTACGATTTTTTTCTTTCAAAATTTTAAGTTTGATCATTAACAGTTCTAATTCTGATCATTATTAGTTTTACGTCTGCTCATTACCAAATTTAAAGTCTGATAATTCTGTCTTTAAGTCTGATCATTCTCTCTTTAAGTCTGATCATTCTCTCTTTAAGTCTGATCATTATGTCTTTAAGTCTGATCATTATCGGTTTTAAGTCTTATCATTTCTAATTTTAAATCTGATCATTATAAGTTTAAGTCTGATCATTTCCAACTTTAAGTCTGGTCATTACCAAATTCTAAGTCTGATCATTCTCTCTTTAAATCTGATCAATACCATGTTAAGTCTAGATTAATTCTATTTTAAGTTTGATTATGTGTGCATTTCTAAAAGCATGGTATTTACTCTGATCACTTTAATCCTGATCAATATAGATGTGCAACTAGAAGTAGTAAATCAAGGAGATGCTTCCAAAGATAGTGTTGTCTCCGCTATTCTGCCTGCTTTTCAATCAGAGAGCAGCGTAGTTCCAAATATAACTACTGAACAGAAGGGTACAATTTTTTCTTTCTAAATTTTAAGTCTGATCAATATCAGTTTAAGTCTGATCATTTCCAATTTTAAGTCTGGTCATTACCAAATTTTAAGTTTGATCATTCTCTCTTTAAGTCTGATCAATACCATCTTAAGTCTGGAATTTTTCTAATTTAAGTTTGGTTATGTGTGTATTTCTAAAAGCATGGTATTTAGTCTGATCACTTTAATCCTAATCAATACAGATGTTCAACCAGAGGCAGTAAATGATACAACTCATGAAGACGCTTCCAAAGATACTGTTATCTCTCCTGGTCTGCATGTTATTCCTTCTCATTTTCGCATTGTGTAACCAGAGGTAGTAATTGATACAACTCAAGGAGACGCTTCCAAAGATAGTGTTATCTCTCCTACTCTCCCTGTTATCCAACCAGAGAAGAGTGTATTTCCAAATATAACCACCGAGGAAGGCAATCAAAGACTGAGGAAGTCAGGTCTGATCATTAAGTGTTAAAGTCTGATCATTATCTTTTTACTTTCTGATTATTCTTTTTTTTAGTCTGATCATTCATTTTATTTTAAGTATGATCATTAACATTTTAAGTATGATCATTAACATTTTAAGTCTGATCACTACAGAGACTCCCCAAGATGCTATCATACCAAATCCAAGATTGAGGCTTGCAAGTCCTGCGTTGAAATCTCCATACCAAATCAGATCAACTCCTCTGGGTACCAATTTAACAAAAATGGAAAACAAAATATGGCAGTGGATATTTGACTCTATAGTTGAACATAGACAGTAAGTCTGAACATTTATGCTTTTAAGTCTGTTTTTATGTCTGAATATTATTCTTTGAAATTTTGTTTTATATGTGTATAATAATTGAGTAAGTCTGAATTTTCTTTTATGTTTTTTTTCTATTTGCAGAGAATTTGATTTCTTTTAAGGTGAAAATGAAAAAGCATCCAAGTTTGACTTTCGTTCGCTTAAGTTTAACTCTTATATTGAAAGCAATATAATTGACTATTGGGTATATATTTTGAACTTACGTGAAATGGTCAAGAGTTTGTCAATTGTCCAGCGGTTTTTCATCCCTATCAAAACAACTGTAAGTGCAGTTTCAATAGTTTTTTTATTTTATATCTTTGACATAAACTGATTAAGTTCATTTTTTTGGTGTCAGAGTTATTGTCTTTCGAACACCCATCGCGACAAGGAAAGAAGCTTCATGATTTTCAAAGAGAGTATTGAAAGTATAATAAAAAGTTTGATAAGAAGATGTTTTTTTACGTCGAAGCTGGTAAAAACTAATCTTATATGTTATATAAAAGATTTAGTAAAACATTTTTGTATATTTTTAAATGATTTTTTTTCTTTTTTAGATTTTCTTTGCGATTTGGCGCTCCCTTCATTTCTTTGTTGTGTGTTTCAATTTTCTTTCAAAGAAGATTGAAATATTAGACAACTCAGCCAGTGCTTTAACTATCAAAGATAAATATGGAGTAATTTTGCCAAATTTGGTATGTGTTATGTTAACTCTGAAATATAGTCTTTTTATGTGTTGATGTAGTTTTTTTATTCATGAACAATTCTTCTTATTGTCTGAATAATTTTGCAGGTAACAAATGTCATATCCCATTTTGAAGAGGTAAATTTTCCGGATAGTGGTTGGATTACTGACGCAAAACCCATTCGTATTGAAATGAAATGGCGGACGCTATACAATGGCGTTGATTGTGGTGTATTCTCCATGAGACATATGCAGACCTATTTTGGGAACGTAGAAGGATGGGACTCCGGTTTTTTTTCTGAAAGTAAAGAGGTAATGCAATATAAAAATTCAAATCTCAAAAAATAGGTGGTATATTAAAATTCTTTATTAATGTAATTTTTTTCCAGCAAAGAGACCAATTGAGAAAGTTGCGAGTTAGATATAATCATCAAATTCTTACGCATTATATTAACACTTTCAAAGAAGATTATACACCCACAATTCCAGAGCCAAATATTTACTTGAACGAACCAGAAGTTGAAGACATTACAGAACAAAAGCAGAATACAGCAAATGAAGCGAAGAAAAATCAGAACAAATGGAAAATTACAGAGCAAAAGTAGATTAAAGCAAATGAAGCAAAGAAAATTCAGAACAAACGGAAAAGAGGTCGACCTAAGAAAAATGAGTAGGGAATATTGTGCTTGCAGCAAAGACTTAAGTCTGATCTTTAAGTCTTTAACTCTGATCATATTTATTTTAAGTCTGATCATTTATTTTATTTCAATTTTAATCATTAATTCTATTTTAAGTCTGATCATTCATATCTGTTTTTAAGTCTGAGAATTTATTTTATTTTAAGTCTGATTATTAAGTCTTTAAATCTGATCATTATCTATTTTAAGTCTGATCATTATCTATTTTAAGTGTGATCATTCATTATATTTTAAGTCTGATCATTAAGTCTTTAAGTCTGATCATTAAGTCTTTAAGTCTAATCATTAAGTCTTTAAGTCTGATTATAAAGTCTGTAAGACTGATCATTAAGTCTTTAAGTCTGATCCTTAAAACTTTAAATCTGATCATCATCTATTTTAAGTCTGATCATTCATTCTATTTTAAGTCTGATCATTATGTATTTTAAGTCTGATTATTCATTTTTTAAGTTTGATCATTGAAGTCTTTAAGTCTGATCATTTTCTATTTTAAGTCTGATCATTCATTTTATTTTAAGTCTGATCATTAATTCTTTAAATCTGATGATCATCTATTTTACGTCTGATCATTAAGTCTTTAAGTCTGATCAACATGTATTTTTAAGTCTGATCATTAAGTCTTTAAGTCTGATCATTATCTATTTTTGAGTCTGATTATTCATTTTTTTAAGTATGATCATTTAAGTCTTTAAATCCGATCAGTAACTATTTTAAGTCTGATCATTCATTCTATTTTAAGTCTAATCTTTAAGTCTTTAAGTCTTTAAATCTAATCATTATCTATTTTAAGTCTGATCATTATCTATTTTAAGTCTGATCATTCATTCTATTTTAAGTATGATCATTAAGTCTTTAAGTCTGATCATTAAGTCTTTAAGTCTGATCATTAAGTCTTTAAGTCTGATTATAAAGTCTTTAAGACTGATCATTAAGTCTTTAAGTATGATCCTTAAGACTTTAAATCTGATCATCATCTATTTTAAGTCTGATCATTCATTCTATTTTAAGTCTGATCATTATGTATTTTAAGTCTGATTATTCATTTTTAAGTCTGATCATTGAAGTCTTTAAGTCTGATCATTTTCTATTTTTAATATGATCATTCATTTTATTTTAAGTCTGATCATTAATTCTTTAAATCTGATGATCATCTATTTTACGTCTGATCATTAAGTCTTTAAGTCTGATCAACATGTATTTTTAAGTATGATCATTAAGTGTTTAAGTCTGATCATTATCTATTTTTGAGTCTGATTATTCATTTTTTAAGTATGATCATTTAAGTCTTTAAATCTGATCATTATCTATTTTTAGTCTAATCATTAAGTCTATAAGTGTGATCATTATCTATTTTTAAGTCTGGTTATTCATTTTTTTTAAGTCTGGTCATTTGAGTCTTTAAGTCTGATCATCACCCATCAGGTTTTATCATCCTAAAATGAGTACGGCTACCTACCTATTTTATTTTCTTTATACTCATATGCTTTTATAATCCCAGTACGAATACGACTCTCTCACTACTCTAATTTGCAAAAGTTTCATTCCAATTCCAAGTAGGGTTTCCGAAGATACAAGCTCTTTGGTTTGCATTTTTCTAACATGAAGACGAACGTAGCTGGTTCCAAATCGATTTCGGGTACATTTTTAGGGTTTACATTTTGTAGGATTTTTCTTTTCTCGAGAAAAGCAACGTGAAGCACACGAATTTGTATCGTATGTTTTGTTTCAGAGTTAAAAAGAAGACCTTATGCACTACGGCCTAAATGCAGCAAATATAAAGGTAAACAAGGAGAAATAATCGATCTTACCTCTGATGATGATGATGTGATAAGCTGCATACCACCAAATGAAGGATACTCAAAATGGATGAACGACATCTCTAAATGGAAAAAAGTAATTACTGGTTCTGCTGAATTCATTTCAGAAAGTTTCAGTCAAAGATTGCTGACACCAAAGGAGAGAGTAAGTAGTGATATTGAAGGAGAGAGTAGTGACACCAAAAGAGACAGTAGTGATACTAAAAGAGAGAGAGCAATTATGATGCTGAACAACATAGCCAAGGAAGTGATCATTTTACTCAATACAATGATTTCAACAAAGGATTTGAAATTGTTCCCTATTTGGCATTTGCTAAGCCTATACAACGTCGAAAATCAACTTCTGGAATCCATATAAGAGGAACTCCACAAATTCTCAAGGATGTCATTGATGGCTTAAGCGAAGTTCAAAAAGTTGTTGTTGCTTCAATGGGTCTAGAACACATTTTGGAATTAAAGATAGACAAGTTCAAAAAGTTCTTGTTGCTTCAATTTCAAGTAGTTTCAATTTCAAGTAATTTCAATTTCAAGTAATAAATAGTAATAGGAGGTCATGCATGTTCAACGGCTGTACAAATAGCGAGAATATGACTTCCTATTATCATAAATAGTAACAGAAAGTGATATTTGAGGAGGTCTTCAAAACAGAAAACTTCCTCAACGGGTGTATATGCTCTTATAGACATATTAGGTGATGATAGATTTTTTACTAATTTAATATTTGGAATTCAATATAATTTATTAATTGTCAAACCTAAGGTAAATTTTTATATCATTTGAATAAAACGAATTGCATTCGAAGTATTAGATTTATGAGAATAATATATATATATATTTTTATTTATTAAAACTCAGAGATAAACATGCATTGAATTTTAGAAATCCGTTGCACTGTCATATAAAAAAAATAAAAAAATAAAAACCTTCTGACAGTACTTAAAGCAGACCTAACCTAAGCTGATAAGCATGTGGGTTAAGATTTGAAGGACGACAAAGAAAGCCACCGCTCCAGTTCTGAAACTAATAAAGGTTCTTTGTTTTTTTTTTCTATGTGTTGGAGTCACCGAATTCAGATCTGATAGTTCTTGTGATGAATTGAGATCCAATTCAGTTTCATAACTCTCTGTTTTTAGGCAATTCAGAACATGCTTTGTTTGCCTGATTTTCTAAGGGCTGTTGTCACCGAATTCAGATAGATCTGATGCTTCTAGTTCGCATTTTTTTCTGGTTGTGTTTTGAATTCAGCGTTACAAAAATTTATGTGTTGTTGTCATCAAGATTTAAGCAGTCTGTTAGTTTGATAGAAATTGTGATGATTTGAGATCCAATTCAGTTTCATAACTCTCTGTGTCAGTTTGGCTGACTTTTTATGCGTTGTTGTTCTTCTCCTTTGAATTGGGTTCTGTCGTCAGGATGTTTTGGTTTTGTTTTTGTTTTTTTGAATTCAGATCCAATTCAGTTTCATAACAATTCAGAAATTAGAACATCCTTAGAATTTGTAGTTGTGTCATGCTTAAATTCAGCTCTCTCCTTCTCTCTAGCTCATCAAACACAAAGGTTGATGCTTTAGCTGTGTTGAATTGAATTTTGTCATCCAGACAGAAGCTTTGTGCTAGTTTGATTGATTTTCTTGATTAATAAAACTTTTTTTGTCGCTTGTACTCTGCTGTTTAGTTTGTATATATGCTCAATTTTTACCAAGTTTGTTTGTTTGATTTGTATCAACTTATTTACTGGGTTTCATTCACTTCTCCTAGAACTCCAGAGTTTTGCGATGGGCAAAAGACGGCGTTCTAAAGTAAGTTTCTTTCGTTCTTTTTAAAGTTGCTGTGGAATGCTTGACCAAAGTTTCACTTGGTTTCTCCATCCCCTTCTCTTAGGGAACTAGTACGATCGAGCAACTTCCAAATGACGTCTTGATTCTTATACTGTCGTTTCTCACCACCCTAGCTGAAAAAGCACGCACATCCGTCCTTAGTCGAAGATGGAGAAACCTATGGCTTTGTACCATCCGTTTAGACTTTGATGCTACTACTTTCCAGCATAGGGACCCGTTGGAAATAAGTCACGCATGGTATATAGCATGGGTGAACAAAGTTATCGATGCCAAGATCGCGTTACCCGGATTGCCTTCAGTCAAAGAGCTTCAAATTCAGTTCGGCTTGGATGCGAGTCAGGACAGACACATTGATCGATGGATTAATTTTGCTATTATGAACCGAGTTGAAACACTTCATCTAGATTTGTGTCCTTACGAATCATTTATTTGTCCCAGCGACCAGTATATGCTTTCTGAAGAATGTTGGCATAGAGTTCCATCAGGATTTTCTAGCCTTAAATGCTTGAAATCGCTCTTTTTGTCGTGTGTGAATGTTAGCAAACAGTTCATTGAGTTCATTCTCTCAAGTTGCCCTCTACTTGAAGATTTGTCCTTGGACTATGCTGGATGTTATAGTGACTTGGATGTTTCTGGTATGCCTCCTCTTCGGCTGAGGCGTTTGGAAATAAGATCATCAGCTGAAGACTTTGCAATTACTAAACTTTGTGCCCCTTACCTCACATCCCTTTACTATGGATCAAATAAATTTGATCCACAAAAGATTGATGTTCCCAAGTTGACTGATCTGACTGTCGGGGGTAATTATGGTTCGCAACCTATAATGAAATACCTTGAGCCCTTTCGGAGTTACCTTCCTCAGTTGGAAAAGCTTGAACTGATTATAGCCGAGGTATGTTAATTGTTGATTTATACTCGTAGAAACATGGCAATGATTACATTTTATTTCTTTGATATACCAGGCTCGGACTTTCAGTGTGAGACAAATGCCAAAGCTTGATAAACTAAGATATCTTCAGATATGCGTCAATGACTATATAATGACCACGGACCCTATCTTTTATCAAGTTATAGCGTTCATCAACGCTTGCCCGATGCTAGAAACATTTGCAATGGGGGTAATTGAGACTGATGTTACTAATTTTTTTGTTTTGTTATTACTTTTTTTTTTGATGGGAATGTTTTGTTATTACTAGCGTTAGTGTTTCGCGTTTTACGAACTATGCAGGTGCCACCCTCCTTATTTTTCTGAGCTTTATTGATTGTCTACAGATAGTTGATATAGAGGATGATATAGAGGGGATCAGCCGAGTGTCAGTCCAACGACAAAAAAAGGCAAGCTTATTAGATTTTTTTTTTGCATTATTTACTTGATCCAGTAATTTGTTATGTGAGTGGTTTTAGCAGGTCTCTGGTGGACATGCATCTGATTTGGATATAAGTAAATGCGTTAAAAATTAGGCATTTCATCATTACATAACTATCACTCCTCATCCGCGTATTGTTTTGTGTTTGGATGCAGAAGTTGTGTAAGTTGGGGAAGAGTAGTTTATTCAAATGTCTAAAGGAGTTGAAGTTGTACGGCGGTAAAACAGTTGATCAAGTGATCACACGGTTTATTATTAGGAACGCACCCCATTTGGAGAAACTTAGTATTGATACACGTCCCTTGCGTCGTTATCGTATCTTCTACCATGATAAGCCAGAAATGGTCAGGGTCATGGAAGCAAAGGCAAAAAAGCTATGCCGAAGGAGCCATTCAGACATTGAGATAGCAGTTACTGGCTGACCGACCTCCACTGGCTTGTAGTTCATAGTTATATTTATTATGAAGAATATTGTAACTGGCTTACAGTTATTGTCTGTCTGACTTAAAATCACATGAAATCCTGTGTTTCTTCCTTTTTTTTTCCAACTCAAAGGAGGCCCGGAAATCTGTTGCTCTTTGCACATCACAACTTTGAAATCCGTTGCCCTTCTTGATTTGCGTCCCAGTCATATGACTTGAAGTATTCAATACACCATCGTTTATCGCCATCAATGTTATATCTTAAGAGACTTTTTTACTACAAAATCTATCTAATAAAGATCATCACCAAATTTCATTAATTTCTTTCTCTAAAAGATAACTTAACAATCTTTCGGAAAAAAAAAAAAGATCACGTCTCTGTTCTTACCAGTGTTATTGAACCCGGATCGGTTCGATTTTGTTATCGAACCATTATCCATAGTCGGCTTCGTCGTGCCACTTCATCTTCGCGTCGGAGATTTGCGAAATTGCAAGCAGCAGCAGCGAGCGACAAAATCGAACGCTCTAGAGGCGATTCGTGCGGTTGTATTTATATACCCGACCGTTTTCGCGGGCCGGATTCTCATATCTCAGTATCATTGTTGTGTTTTATTAAGTATGAATTTATTAACAAACATAAAAATAGTAACTTACGCCGTGTGCTTTAATGAGCACAACTTAAGTATTAAGGTCATGTCCACTTTGACTTGATTTTTTGACTTGTAAGTTAAGATAAGTTAATATCAATTACTATCAGTTAAGATCAATTAAGATAAATTAAGTTAAGTTACTATCAATTAAGATCAGTTAAGTTAAATTCGATTGTTCCACAACCACCACAACCATGCGCAACCTGCCACCGCCACTCTCCACCGTCCACAGCCGTCAGCCTCCGCCGGTCGCCGCCGGTCAATGCCGTCACTGCTACCGGTCAACGCCGGTCAATGACATTGGTCGACCGGTCAACGGCGGTTCCGGCGTAGTAATGGCCGGCGGTAGGAGGAGGTCCGGTTGCGGAAGAAATATAACTTAACTTACCTTTATAAGTTAACATAAGTTTCAGTTAAGTTAATATAAGTTAAGATCAGTTAAGATCAGTCACTATAAGTTAAGATCAGTCACTATAAGTTAAGATCAGTTAAGATCAATTAAGTTAAGTCAAATTTCAGTCAAAGTGGACGCACCCTAAATTCTAATAGTGACGTCCGTATGTAGCCTGTGCTATAATATTCTATATTCACATGTATCCGACATAGAAAGTTTTTATACATTATATAAAAGATATATTCATATGATGATTGATATGTATGAGATGTATCCACTATAAAAAAAAATATGGTAACTTCAATTTCATTTGTGGCTATCAAAAAAAATCATTGTGAAAAATTCTAAATTTATCACATTTGATTGATGGATCATATCCCAAGCACTATAAACAAATTCATTTAACCAACTGATATAAAAATTAGGGGAAAATACGAAAAGAGACCCTGAAGTATCATCCATTTCCAATTTGCGGTCTGAACTATTATAATTTTTAATGAGAGCGAAACCAAAAAAATTGTTAAAGTTAACTATTAAAGTTAACTCTGTTAGTCAACTTACGATTAAATGCTATTTACTTTAATTTAATCGATATATCTCTCTTTCTATATTTTCAACTTTTAATTTTATTAGAATATTTTTATTCTCTTTAAATTTCATATCACAAATGGGTACTACATTTAAATTAATTATTTAGGGTTTCATAATGTACCATATAACATGTATGAATACAATTTAAATAATTACTTTTTTATTGTAAATTTTCAAGTTATTTCCCTAATATAATGGGTGAGTAATTTAAGTATAGTTTTCTAAATTTCCATAGGACCATAGTTTCACAATTGACCATATAATTTGTGGAACAGGTACAAAGTTGAATTTTTGTTACAAAATAAAAATTAATCATAGCCCTTGATATTATGATTTGAATGGATGAGATTAAATCCTGATTTTGGATGCATTTTCTTAATGACGAATTATAAAATGAAACTGATGAACTACGTCGTCTTTTTCATTTTTGGCTCGAAAAGTGACAAATTATAGATTGATTTTAACGAACTTTGTATTTTGTACCAAAAATCAACTTTGTATTTGATCTTGACACATATGGGAAAGGATAAAGATTAAATTATTGTGTTCTTAATTCATGTTCATAAGAGTGTTACTATAAAAAAATATAAATTTATGGATCAATTCAAAAAAAATTAACTTTTGTCCATATATATTATATGGTGAATTTTCAAACTTTAAAAATTTAAAATATAATACTCACCCATCACGTAAGGGAAACATCTCTTAAAATTTTAGCATATGAATAAAAAATATTTAATTTTTATTCTTACATGTTATATGGTAAATTATAAACCTAAAATAATAAATATAAATGTAGTACACATTTGTAATATGAATTTAAAAAAATTATAATAAAATTAAAAGTTAAAAAAGTGGAATGAGAGATATATAGATTAACTTAAAGTAAATGACATTTAATTGTAAATTGACTAACGGGGTTAACTTTGACGGTTAACTTTAACGGATTTTTGATTGCCAATTCATTGGAAATTATGATAGTTCGGACCTCAAATTGAAAATGATGGGTAGTTCGGGACCTCTTTTTGTACTTTTCCCTAAAAATTAAAGGTTAAATTTAACTTATCAAGTATTGATAATAAAAAATTCACCGATAAAGGTAAGACTCCTATATCAAGTTATCAAATTGGAAATCGGGACCCCTTTATATACTTTAAAGGAAAAATTACAAAAACACTATCAGGACTGTCACACCATTTCAAATCGCGGCATGTACTACTTCAATTTTCAATTTAGTATTTTTGGACTAATTTGCAAACAATAAACTATACCGTTAATTAACACCGTTTACAATTATTATTTAAAAAAAGGGATTCAAACGTAATTGTATTCAAATCAAATATATTCACATTCGAAGCTCGGAGAAAATTCAATCGCGTTCAGAATTTCGAAGATATTCAAACGCGATTTGAAAGAGTGTGACAGTCAGATAGTCTTTTTATGATTTTCCTTTAAAAGGTAAGACTCCTTATTTACTGATAAAAATTTTATACCACATGAACTAACATTTTGTGTATCGATATTCTTTAATTATGTGAAAGTTTCATAAAATTCTTTTTTCTTATCATATAATTTATCTATTTCTTTTAGATCCAAGGTACATACATTTAGTAATAAAAAAAAGGTACGTACAATTAGAGCATATTCTTTGGAACTTGACTCAATCTCCATTAAACTAATACAATTTAATCTAAGCTCACCAAGCTCACCCAACACAATCTAAGCTCATCCAACATAATCTAAACTCACCCAAGTTCATCCAACACAATCTAAACTCACCCAAATTCATCCAACACAACCTAATCTCCACTCACCTAAACTACTCTACACTCACCTATTATTTCTATTATATTTATTATAAACTATACTCACATAAATTAAAGTAGGGCTCACTCATCTAAACTACTCTTCACTCACACTACAAATTTTTGCACAAGTGTACGATACATTTATGTACGACGATGCAAGTCGTCGTACAAAATGTGCGACATATTTAAGACGATCATACGATACTTTATTAATTTTGTCTCTTTCTGTACGACGCATTAACAACGCATTTACGACGCGTTTACGTCGCACTAAAAGTATGTATCGCACATGCGTCGTATAACATTGAAAAAAGTACGATGCTATTACGTCGCACATCACCCACCAACTTAATTTCCAACTTTTATTGGGCTCAATGGCCCAAAAAAACTGCCAGCGGAGAAACCCTAAGTTATGAATCTCGGAGGCTTCTGCCGAGAGTGCGAGCGAATTGGAGACGACGAGCAGTGGCGTACGAACCAAAAGAAGCCGAGTAACGGTTGTTTTAGAGGTCGGATAAGCGCATCTGGTGGTTTTCCGACATTCGTGGGGCGGTGATTGCATTGTGGTTGTGGCGCACGCACTCTGAGTCTCTGAGCAGTCAGAGCATATACAGCGGTGGGGATTTCAGGACGTCTTGGGGCTGATTTGGAGGACGAGGACGAAGCACCGCTGCAAGGTTTCCGCTTTCCGATTTCAATCGCTCTCTTTTCTCGCTCTACCATCGCCGTCGATTCTAATCGCCGGTTAATACTGAGGAGTCCAGCATCGGGCTCAGAATCGGTACTCTTGTGCCCTAATTTTGTGATTGCGATTGATGAGTGCGTGATTAGCGTTTTGTGCCGATTCGTGGTGTGTGTTAGGGTTAATATTGATTTGGCTGTTGATTGATTTTGAATTTGCGATGATGATTGCCGACTGCCGAGTGAGATTTGGGGGATTGACAACTGTTGGTTTTAGTAGAGTGGTTTTTGTAGCTGGTCAGGATTTTGTTTCTGGGGAAATTGGTCTGAAGATCAACTTTTAGAAATCTATGGGATATTAGATCAACTGTTGTATTTGTTAACTCCATTGTATTTGTTTTTTTGCTTAGCCTTTCGCATAAGATTTTAGATAATTGTCGATTGCCACCATCTTTCTGTTGTGTTTTTCACCCCGATACATGATCTAATATCATCAGGTGATGCTTTCAACTCACTGGAGATACTTATTTTTGGGCTATATGATTTCAGTCTCAGTATGTTCAAATAACATCCACCTTGCTATCCATTTGATTATTGATATTGGTCAGATTTGTGGATTGTGGATTCAAATTGCGGATTCATATGAGTTGAGGTTGGATATTGATGTTCAGAGATTGAATCTGAATTGGATATTGATGTTGATGTTGAGGTTGCATCTGAATTGTATCATCTTAAATCCGGAGGCGTTTTGATTGCGATGTCCATGTTTATTGGCTGAAGGTTGTGGATTGTTGTATCTGTGGAGATCCAAACTTTGTTTTGTTTTGCCTTGTTGAATTTTCTGATGAAGGTGTGAGATAGTGCTATGATTTGATTAATCTTGATAATGAACTGTCATCTAATATATTGGGCATTCAATGATTTTAATGGCTTGCACAAGTTGCAAGAGTGGCCTTGCACTTATCAAGGAAAATGCTTAGGTTCTACCCAGTCAGAGTTGGGCATTCAATGATTTTCTCTGAGTCAGTATGCAGACATGTGTAATTACGTAGTTCAGAAAGCTTCGGAGTCTTACTCGTAGCAGCTGACTAACTTTGTTAATTTTAACACTGTTGTAGGTTCAATGCCTGACACTCCTTTGAGACCATAACCATTCAACTCATATTGCTTTTGTGGAATTTGTGCTGGTAATGAATCTAATCCTTTTGTAGTTGCTCAGATCATGTTAATGAGTATTCTGTTTTTAGTACAATTGTGCTCCTAACTATAGAATCTAAACCTCATTTTACAGACTTGGTGCTGCTTCCTGTTTACTTTTCCTGTGTTGAACTCTCATCAAAATCACTAACCTCAGCAATCAAGGAGGTTTTCTGGGTATTTTTCTTACCAAATTATATTATATGCTTTACTGCCATTCAGTATTAATCTATGCTAACTAGTTTAGTTTGGATTAATCATCGGACCAGCAATGGGATTTCTTCCGCAGGTAATCTGTACACTGTGCTAACTACATAATACACGTTTTTATAGATTTGCTTCTGTTTATATTCCATTTTTAAAACAACCGTTAATATTGCGGTGTACGTGAGGCGGCCTGGTTTAAACTTTAAAGCTTAGCTTTCTTGTTTGATTTTTAGCAGAGATCATTCTTTGAGATAATATTGCAGTGTTTGGATTTCAATTTGAGAGTTTGATTAAACTTGTGTTAGTTGGTGAACAGGAAGTGAGCCTACAACAGTTTTCAAAATCTTTATTTGTCGGATGTTACAATTCAAGCTTACTTTTAGTACATGTATGCAGTGTTTTTCTTTATTTTGATTGTATAATGATATCGATTGCAAGTTAACATGAGTGTAATTGCAAGGATCCGTCAAATTATTTAATTATACCTTATTTATCATATCAGATTCAGATGTTAATTGTTATTATGCGTAATTGTTACTTATGCTTAAATGCTGACATTTTTTTCTTGTTTCAACTGAGATTTATGTTTCAGAGCTTCGGACTCTCCCAAGACACCATCGCTTTACTTACTCAGTTGGCACACCATCGCTTCAAAATTTTATGGAAGTTTTTTTTGGCGGTTTGTTGAACTAGTTCCAATGTTACCTTTGATGTTCATTGGTTGTAAATTTTATCAGCAACAGAATATAAACTTCCTCAACGGTATCAAATTTGGTGTGCAAAATTTTGTAATATATTCTGCGATTTTATTTTAAATTAATATTATTTCCTGAATTTATTCATTTATATATTATATTAATTAATGAATAAATAAATGTAAATGTAATTAAATGTAATAGTAATTAATGAATAATTTTAATTTTAATTTGTGACGCATGTGTGTCTCACTGTCGTCGCACAACTACATACGATAGACGTACGATGCACTGGTATTTGTGACGCAAAGCCGTCGTATGACTGTCGTATAGAATGTACGACGGTTGTGCGACGCCCTAATTTTTTTGTCGCAAAACTGTCGTATAGCTGTCGCAGATATGTATCGCAAAACCGTCGCACAATTCTTGCAACGGCGGTTTGTGCGACAAATCAAAAAAGCATCGCATATCTGACGCATTACGACACATTTACGACACATTTACGTCGAATTTTTGCTGTCGTACACTTGTGCAAAAATTTGTAGTGTCACCTATTATTTCCATTATATTTATTATAAACTACACTCACATAAACTAAAGTAGGGCCCACTCACCTAAACTACTCTCCACTCACTTAACACAACCTAACCTAATGTACAATCTAATCTAAGCTCACCCAATACAACCTAAGCTCACCTAGCTCATTCAACACAATCTTTAGGGCCTGTTCTTTAGGGGTTGGGGTTTGGGTGTTGGGAGTTTAGGTTAGTTTAGATTGTGTTGGATGAGTTTAGATTGTGTTGGGTGAGCTTAGATTGTGTTGAATGAGCTTAGGTGAGCTTAGGTTATATTGGGTGAGATTAGATTAGATTGTATTAGGTTAGGTTGTGTTAGGTGAGTGGAGAGTAGTTTAGGTTAGTGGGCCCTACTTTAGTTTATATGAGTGTAGTTTATAATAAATATAATGGAATAATAGGTGAGTGGAGAGTAGTTTAGATGAGTGAGCCCTACTTTAATTTATGTGAGTGTAGTTTATAATAAATATAATAAAATAATAAGTGAGTGGAGAGTAGTTTAGGAGAGTAGAGATTGAATTGTGTTGGATGAATTTGGGTGAGTTTAGATTGTGTTGGATGGACTTGAGTGAGTTCAGATTGTGTTGGATGAGCTTAGATTGTGTTGGGTGAGATTGGGTGAGCTTAGATTGTGTTGTATTAGTTTAATGGAGATTGAGTCAAGCTCCAAAGAACATGCTCGTACTCAAAAAAGAAAAAGATAAATTACTATCATAGAAAAGGAAAAATTCAAAAACATAGTCTGGATTATCACTCCATTTCCAATCAAGTACCGGAAGTTTCCAAGTTTCCAAGTTTCCAATTTAGGGCCTGTTCTATAGGGATTGGGTCAATTCGACCCAATCTCACCCAATACAATCTAATCTCACCCAATCTCACTCAACACATCCCAATCTCACCCAACACAACCTAATCTAATCTAATCTCCACTCACCTAATCTACTCTCCACTCACATATATCTAACATTTTTATAATATTATTTATAAACTAGGACCCACTCACCTAAACTACCCTCCACTCACATAATCTAAATATCTAACATTTTTATAATATTATTTTTAATGTAGGACCCACTCACTTAATCTACTCTCCACTCACCTAATCTAATACAATCTAATCCACTCTAACCCAATACACCCCAATCTCACCCAACACACCCCAATCTCACCCAACACACCCCAATCTCTTCCAACACACCCCAATCTCACCCAACACAATCTAATCTAATCTAATCTCCCAACACACCAAATACAATCCCTATAGAACGGGCCCTTAGTTAACATCATTTATGAATATTTTTCAAAATTTAGAAATCATAACTTTCCATCAAACTATATCATGTGTTTGGTTTACAAAAATTAAGAAATGTCATTATTAAATTAAGAATACTGAATAAATTTCAATCTTGTAACAAAACACTGTTGTGGTTATTAATCAAAACATTGCTACGCTTGAATTATCAAGGTTGAACACAGTATCAGAGAAGTCTGTTAAATCGTTACTTGAATCTTCGGCATCTCCTCCTCGCTTGAATACTCTGATATATGTTGCTCCGATTCATTCATGACTGAGAATGTTAAACCGTCTCTGTTGCTACGCTCGGCCACTTCAGTAGACGCTTCACTCGCAATAGCCTTGCACCTTCACTCGCTAACTTCACCCGATCGCCAAAGTTGAGTTTCTGCCGTTAATCTAGTTAATCGACATAAAACTCTAAACGCACGAGTAGTTAAGTTTTTACTATTTTAAACTTTTTTAAGAAGGGGGGTTTTTAAAGGTGTTAAAGTAAATTTGCATATTAGTCCAAAAATAATTAAACTGGAAATTGAAAAAGTCTAGTATCTGGTTTGAAATGAAGTGGTAGTCCAGGTTATGTTTTTGAAAATTTTCGAGTATAAATATTAGGTGACCCAGATATGATAGATTTTTTTAATTTAATTTAATTTTAGAAAACAAATACTAGAGTTTAATTTTCCACAGGGCATTATAATCCTGGCAGGAATTGATAATTTATAAAAATCTACCTTACTTTCAAAAACGAATTACTAATTTAATGTCCATCAATTTTTTTTTTGAGTAATTTAATGCTAATGTATTTTATATACATAGGGATGGAAGAATGCGTCTTCGTTATCAGTAATTTTTTTTAATGAAGTGGAAGAGTTCGATTCCTGCCATTTGATATAATTTATTAATTGTCAACCTAAAGTAATTTTTTTATATCATTGACTTTAACCACCCCGACACCCTTTCTCACTTCCCCTCTTCTCAGTCACTGCTTCTCCGCTCCGTTCCGTTCCTTCGTTCTTCCTTGTTGGACCCTTTGTGTTTTGATGATAACAAATACTTAACTAATAATTCACTTGAGTATGCAGAAATCATTGTATGACAGGTAAGCTTACTGGACATCTCTGAGAGAAAGCAGAGCTGCGAGAGAGATGCGTTCTGTGTGAGAGACACCGACATTATGACCGGATCGGATCTGGGGAAATATACTCGTGATATATATTGAAGATACACAAGGATTTGAATAGAATATTTGACGAGGAATATTTATGTCAAGATACACATGAATATACGTCTCATATATATGAAGAGAAGATACACGACAGATTTGGAAAGAAAATATGTGACAGGGTTCAGATATGAAAATATCTTAACCATATCACATCTGCTGGATAGCAATCGGATCTGGGACAGAGATCAGATCTGCCGAGTGAAGACTACTATAAAAGGAGGATGAGTCTTCAGTTATAGGTTCGGCTTTTTGGAGAGAGCAATCGGAGATCGAAGAGCAATTAATTCCGGAGCTGACGAAGTGCTGCTGTGTGTGGACAAGACGAAGATCGTGTTAGTTGATACTTTGAATTGAGTACTATTGTTAACTGTCACTGAGTGAGACAAGGTGTAACAAACTACAAGCATATTCTTTCATCAATAACATAGATCTTGAAGCTCTTTCTGAACTGTCCAGAAGGCAAGTGGTTTTCAGCCTGTTGCAAGGATTGCAATAAGGTTTCCACTATAAATCTGTGAGTCTTAAAATTCTGTACAATTTCCTGTGCTTAAGATATCTTCCGTTGCCATCTGTCTGAGGGATACCACTCTGGGATCTCCCTCACATAGACGGCTAACCTAACGATCCAACAATTGGTATCAGAGCGAGGCTCTAGATTTTGTGTTAGCCTTTGCAGGAAATCATGTCTAACGGAAGCGATTCATTCTGGAAGCCGCCGGTGCTCAGTCCGGGAGAGTATGACTGGTGGAAGGATCAGTTCAAAGCTCATGTGTGTTCCCTTGATGGGAAGCTGTGGCAAGTATTCGAAAAGGGCAACTTCCCTATTTTGGATGTGACAGATCCTGACAAGCCGAAAGAGAAGGAGAAAGAGAAGTACACAGATGATGACTACAAAGCTCTCCAGCAAAATGCCAGGGCTAAGAAGGTTCTGAACATGGCCCTCTCCCCAGAAGACCAAGTGAAGATGGATGTGTACAAGACTACAAAGGAGCAGTGGGATGGACTTGCCAGACTGTACGAGTGAAATGAGGACATAAAAAGAAACAGAATCCTAGCTGCCACAAAGGATTACGAATCTGTCGAACAGCGCAAGGATGAGTCTCTGGATGACTTCTACACCAGATTTCAAGTCATTGTCGCACAACTGAACTCCCTGGATGAGGTTCTCCCTCAGTGGAAAATAACTCACCAGTTCATGCAAGCTCTCAGCTCCAGTTGGGACACAGTGACTACAGCTCTCCAAGCTCAGAAGGGGATCAAAGACGTCACTCTGGAAGAGTTCGTGGCGAATTTGCAAAGCCAAGCTGGAATAGCAGAAAGGAAAATGGCCAGGAGACAGGCTGGAAAATCTCAAGCTATTGCACTGAAAGTTGAGAAGGCCCTGGACATAGCCCAAGTGAGCCTGCCATCTAAAGGTGAGGACGAGGAGATAGCTCTTCTCTCGAGGGCCTTCAAAATGGCGAACACAGAACAGAGGTGTCTCTAGCGGAGGACGAAACAATCAAAGGTGGAACAAATGATCTGCCTCAGAGGAAAGCAAGACAAAGGTAGGAGCAAAGGAAGAAAGAACCTGTTATCACTGCCAGAAAAGGGACATCTTGCTAAAGATTGCTACAGCAAGAAGAAGGGTGAACCACCTGCCCCAAGGGAAGCTCAAGCCATGTTCGCGGCCTGGGGTGACTCAGACGAGGAACCAAGTGATAGGAAGCGAGCCAAGGAGCCATGTCTGATGGAGAATTCCGCAAACAGTGAGGTAAATGAATCTGACTCTTTTATCAATGAGTCTTCAGTGAATCTGACTTTGTAGAAACTATCGCCGAACTGCTAAAGAAAATCACTAGCCTTAAGGAACAGCTTGAGATCATGAAAGATGAACATGAAGATGACATGGAGAACAACCGCCTCTGGTCAAGCAAAGCCATGCGACTTGAGAAAGAAATGAAGGAGCACGTCTTCAAATGCCACACATGTGACGAAAGAGACACACAAATCAGTACCTTGAGTGATGAACTGGGGTGCATGAGAATTGATGGCACCAGGCCGATAGACGTCAGAACCAAGATGGTAGAATAGATTGTAGAATCGGTCAGGATTCAGCGGGATAACGAGGAACTCCGTCAGACAGTCACAGATCAAAGACAAAAGGAGACGTAAAGAAAGAAGATCTGGCTACGAGAACTAGAAGCCAAGAAGGCTGAAGAGGTAAAACAAGATTACAAAAGAAAGTTTGCTAGACCTGGACTTGGATATATGGAAGAAACTGACAAAGAGGAAGCTAACAGAATGACTGCCAAAGGAAAGGGATTGATGACTGAAGTCGGCGAGAGCTCCCGACAGTTAGGAGGAGTAGCCACATCTCCAAAAGAGAGCCATCTCTATGACAGAGACCCTGTATCTGTCAAGGTTGGGAAAGCCTTTGAAATCTGGAAGAAGATGAGCTCCAACCGTCAACCATTCACGATTGACCCGCATGCCCAAAGAAATAGGAGACCCATGCCCTTAGAAAGGAACAAGAAAACTGGTAGCCTCTACTACCGTGTCTGCTGGCACTATGGTCACTCTGGCCATTACAGATCGGACTGTAAGAAATGGAAAGAAGCCAACGAGAAGAATCACAGCTGTCAGAGAAAAGCCAGTACCGCTTATGTTCCTAGGAGAAAGGTCTCTCCTCATAGAAGGGAAGACAAAGTTGAATGGGCTCGTCCTCACCACGACCCAGCCATCTACGGTCGACCCAGAAGAAACCCCAGGGGGAGAATAAATCTCGATGATGAGAATGATTCCCGCCCCTTTAAGTCTCCTCCCGTTGTTAAAACTGTCCCAAAACCCAGTAAGCCCAAGCTTGTCTGGGTTCGTAAAAACTGATTTGTCTCTTGCAGGACGGAGTGAAGAGCAAGCCATGGTATCTGGACAGCGGATGCTCCAAACACATGACAGGAGATCCAGGATGGTTCATCTCACTCCAAGCCTACTCTGGAGGAAGCATTATCTTCGGAAACAAGAGTACAGGTAAGGTCGTTGCTACAGGAGAGGTAAGAATCTCAGAAACAATCAAAGTTTGACAAGTTAGTCTGGTTGAAAACTTTAATTATAATCTGCTGAGTATATCGCAATTGTGTCAACATGGTATAAATCAGGTGATTTTCAACTCTAATGATTGTATTATGAGGTGCATTGAGACAGGAAAGGTAATTCTCAGAGGCGTCCGTGAAAACCAAATATACACCGTGGACCCAGAGTTTGTCCCTGACGAGGAGCTGTGCCTAGCAAGCATAACCACCGACACACTGCTGTGGCACAAAAGGTTTGGACATGCAAGCACGAGACTGATTCATAAGCTGCATCAGAGTGAACTGGTGATTGGATTACCCAAGGTAGAAAGCTCAATTAATAAGGTGTGCAGTGCATGTGCCACGGGAAAACAAGTACGTACTTCGTTCAAGTTAAAACAATCAGGGAGTACTTCAGGTCCTCTTGACATGATCCACATGGATCTCTGCGGTCCAGTAAACGTCGTCAGTCGTGGAGGCAACAGGTATATATTAGTCATCGTGGACGACTACTCCAGGTATAGTTGGACCATTTTATTGAGTAGTAAAGATGAAACATATTCTGAATTTGTCTCATGGTTGAAACTGATTGAAAACAAATTGAGTAAGAAGTTAGTATCTATTCGTACTGACAACGGAACCGAGTTCCGGAATTCCCAATTTCTCTCCTTATGCAGGACTGCAGGAATAGATCACAACTTCTCAGCACCACGAACTCCTAGAACAGGACACTGGAAGACATGTCCAGGACAATGTTGATTGCCAGTGGCGTTCCCAAGGAGTTCTGGGCAGAAGCTGTGCATGCGGCCAGCTACATACTGAACCGAGCATCTCTACGATTTCTGATAGGAAAAACGTCGTACGAGCTGCTGCGAGGAAGAAAACCTAACATTGCTCATTTAAAAGTATTTGGATGCAGGTGCTACGTGCATAACAATGGAAAGCACAATCTGGGAAAGTTCGATCCAAGGAGCGATGAAGGCGTATTTGTAGGATATTCAAGCCACAGCAGAGCGTACAAGGTTTACAACATGAGAATGGAACGGGTGGAGGATAGCATCCACGTTACCTTCGATGAGCAGGCTATGACAGGACACCAGGTGAAAGATCCCTCCTCACAGGATGACGGAGAACTTCAATTCGCTGACAGATCTGATCCCGATTGGGAACCTACTTCAAATGAAGCCACAGGGCCAGCTCAAGGGGTCGCTCAAGCAGTTGCTCAGGAACCCGTAGAGACCCCAGCTGAAGATGCTCAGACAGAGATGCCCGCTCAAGAGCATGTCCTTGATGTCTCAGTGACTGACGTCAACGCTGACCCCCCTAACGAAGAAGCGGTTGCAAATAACCTTCCCCCGGTAGGGACTGCGGAGGAACCCAGAACTACAAGGAGTGGGAGAGTTATTCAGCCCCCAACTAGGATGAGGGACTACCAGTGGTATACATCGTAGGAGTAGGTAAATCTGGATGATCTGTGTCATTTTATGAAGTTGCGTCTTTTGTCTCTATGGCAGAACCAAAGACAATAGCAGAAGCGTTGAAGGATCCAGAATAGGTCAATGCCATGCATGAAGAACTGCATCAGTTCGAAAGGAACAAGGTATGGCGACTGGTTCCTAGGCCAGAGGACAAAAATGTGATAGGGACAAAGTGGGTCTTCAGAAACAAGATGGATGACAAGGGAGTCGTTGTGAGAAACAAAGCCCGCCTGGTAGTCAAAGGGTACAACCAACAAGAGGGAATTGACTATGATGAGACATTCGCCCCAGTGGCAAGGTTAGAAGCAATCAGATTATTAATTGCTTATTCGACTTACCATGGTTTCATTCTGCAGCAAATGGATGTGAAAACGGCCTTCTTGAACGGAGTTCTGAAAGAGGAGGTTTATGTGAGCTAGACACCAGGGTTCGAGGATCACACTCACCCTGATCACGTTCACGTCCTGGAGAAGGCACTGTATGGGCTGAAGCAAGCACCCCGTGCCTGGTATGAGAGACTGTCACAGTTCCTGCTATCCCACGGATATGCCAGAGGAGAGGTGGACAAAACTCTCTTCCTTCTGAAGGAAGGGAAGGACACATTGGTTGTGCAGGTATATGTAGATGACATCATTTTTGGTTCAACTAACCCTAAACTTGTCAAGAAGTTTACAGAGTTGATGTCGAGCGAATTCGAGATGAGCATGGTGGGAGAACTCAAGTACTTCCTTGGACTTCAAGTTGCTCAAGGAGAGGATGACACCCGAATCCATCAGCAAAAGTACGTCAAGGAAATTCTAAAGAAGTTCGGGATGGAGTCTGCCAAGACGTGTGCCACACCGATGTCTCCTAGCGACACCCTGGCAAAGGATGAGACTTCACCACGGGTGGATCCAACTCTGTACAGGGGAATGATTGGTTCGCTGTTATATCTTACTGCTAGCAGACCTGACATCTTATTCAGTGTTTGTATGTGTGCAAGGTTTCAGGCCGATCCCAGGGAAACCTACGTGAAAGCAGTAAAGAGGATACTGAGATATCAGAAGGGAACAGATAACGTATGCCTGTTCTATCCAAGGGGTGGAGAATTACGTCTGACAGCTTACACTGATGCGGATTATGCTGGTTGCAAGACAGACAGGAAGTCCACGTCTGGGATGGCTCAATATCTTGGACCATGTCTTGTCTCTTGGGCTTCAAAGAAGTAGTCCTCAATTGCACTTTCCACCGCAGAGGCGGAATACATCGCCGCTGCTGCTTGCTGTGCACAGCGGCTGTGGATCAGACAACAGCTAAGTGACTATGGTGTTATTACTGACTGTGCTAAAATTTTGTGTGATAACACTAGTGCTATTAACATCTCTAAGAATCCAGTGCAGTTCTCACGTACCAAGCATATAGAAATTCGATATCACTTTCTACGAGATTGTGTAGAAAAGGGAACAATTGAGATGGAATATTGCAGAACTGAGGAACAGATTGCAGATATATTCACAAAAGCCTTGCACAGAGAACCCTACGAGAAGCTGAGGCTCGAACTAGGTATGGTTTCTCTCCCTTAGAACTATGCTCAAATGTTGCTCCCTCGGTGATTGGCTAGACTAGGTGCATATGAGTCACGTCTGATGGAGAGTTTAACATGGATGTTCTATGCTAGTGAAAAAGTAAGTTGTGTTCATAATGTATCCACACATGCTTGCTATGTGATTAATGACTGCATCAGGGACCAAAAAACATGAAATTTTGATTTCTTTCTGCCCAAAAGAGACCTCCATAGTTGATCCCACACTATAAGCCCATGAAGTACTCTAGACCAACCTTAGCCTATCTTCATGTGGAGTGCTCCTATGAGCCCGTCGATATGTTTCTTTTCTGGAGTTATTCCACATGAGGTATGAAGACAATATAATATGTTTGGATGATTTCTTTGATTTGTGCTTGATTGTGTGTGGTGTTATTTGTACCATTTGGGTATAGTTAGCACACCATATCAAAACTTTGTGTACCCATGAGACAGTCAGACTGAGCTATCACTATGGAAGGTTCGACTTTGGCTGAGAAACAATCTGTGTGACAGTCGTGAAGATGGGAAGTTTTACGTCCTCTGGTAAAATTGGCTTAGCCTTGGGAAGAAGTAAAGATTGAATAGAAAGGTGAACAGTTTCTGCTGCAGGCAGTTGTCCCGTCGGTTGCTTTTATGAGGATACACGAGTACTTGCTGTTGACACGTGTCGCTCCTCTCTCGGTTGGCGCATGCCTGTTCGGCTGATTTAAAATTGGAAAGTTATTAATGCGGAACCGTTTTTGGAAAGAAGGAAAAAGTGGCAAATTGAAAAATTAGGGAGCGGTTAATTTTTTTGCTAAAAGGAAGCGAGGCGACGCTTCGAGAAGAGACAGTGTCGTTTGAGTGCTAGGGTTTGCGAGGGTATAAGAGGAGAAAAGAAAGAGGTTAGTTTCCAAATCAATTGAGGACTATTGCCTTCTCTTTCACAAATAATTCAAAAGTTCCGCAACCTTCCATGGCATCTTCAAACCCTAAATCCAGCCTGTCACCCGCCGCCACGATGGCTGCACAGTTGATTGCAAGGGGAGTCGATCCTCTCAGCTTGGAGACTATTTTGTAGTCTGTCACGCCGTCTGGTTCTGTTCCGATCGACTCTGCGGTGGCCAGAGATGCGGTCAAACTCGAAGAGCTTCAGGAAGACTGTCACTCTCAGCCTCGCATCCGCAAGGGATCTTCAATAGCTGAGCGATCCGTCGGAAAGCGAGCGAAGAAATCCTTGACCTCTCCTATTCCCTCGGCCAGAAAAAGTGTCCGACCTACTAAGTCTTCTGCCCCGTTGATTGAAGCAGATGGTGAGTCGAAAGAGAGCGCCGAAGAATCAGAAGAAGCCAGGAGAGGATTCGCTCAGGAGTTGGTATTAAATGATGAGTGGCTTGTGGAGAACAGGCTGGGAGAAGTTGTGGAGTTACTGGAGGCCCATAGGTGGGGCGCACTGTTCAAAAAGTCAGTTCTCATGGATGAGAGGCTGGTAAAGGAGTTCTACTCAAAGTTGAAAGTGGTAGAAAAGGAGAAGGGTAAGGGCAATCTGGAGCTGTCGGTTGTTGTTGGTGGTGAGACGTTCACAGTGAGTGTGAGAGAGTTGGCCACCATTCTCCAGGTGCCAAAAGGCGTGTATGCCACATACTCAAAGGGTACGTGGCCGGGCACAGTGGCAAAGGCAGAAGTGTTCACGCGACTTGGGTTGGATTCCGATGCTAAAGGACAGAGGAAAATCTACAGCATGAATGTGCTTCCGAGGATTCTCCACAGAATCCTCGTGTCCAACATCTCTCCGAGACGGCACAAGCATAATCTGGTGACCTTCCAAGACATGCCGCTGGTAGATCAGATTCTGCAGAAGAAGCAGGTCAACTTGGCTTTTCAGGTTATGAGGCACATGGAGAACAATAAGGACAACCCCTCAAATGGACTGCCCTTTCCTGGGTTTGTGAAGGATATCATGAAGTACTGGGAGGTTTATCACCCTGAATCTGAAAAAGTGCTTTCGTCTGCACTGGGTGATGAGCAGCTTATCAAGTTAGGCTTGGAGTACTCGGCAGGAGTTGGGTGGATTGTTCCTGTTGCTGAAGCAGAGGCGAATGATGAAGATGTTATTGAGGTGACTCCCATAAATGTTGCTGCCCCTGTATGTGATGAAGCGGTTCTTCCCACTGAGAGTTTGGGTGAGATGTTGGCGCTGCTGAAAGTGGTTAGAGTTGAGTTAATGGTGATTAACGCTGAGATGAAGGAGGTGAAGTGTGAGTTGAAGGAGGTGAAATCCGAGTTGCTGGACGTAGGGACCGAGTTGAAGGTCGTGAAGGAGAAGAAGGTTGCCCTGGAGGTGGCAATCACAGTTGACTCAAGCGCAATGTCGGTGGCAGTCAAAGGGTTCCCAGGGCAGATGAAGTCTCTTGCCGCAGAGATTGTACAACAGATGAAGGCTTCGTTCCAGATTGAAGCTTAGTCTGATCTGTCTCATTGAACTCCCCTCTTTGCCAACCCTCCCACATCTACCCCTCTCTTTTGTTGAACTCGTTTTTTTAACTTCATGTTTAAGATTTCTATGCATTTTGAACTCTCTGCTGCATGTGTGGTGTCTGCGTGACACACTTTTGAATTGCTGGCACTGAATGAAATGTTTTCTTTCCATTACTCTGTGTTCTTATTTGCATATCTTTTTTATGATGCCAAAAGAGGGATGAAATATATGTGCATATACTAAGGGAGAAAAACAGTACTGAAGAGCGGATGTCTATCTGAGGGGGAACTATGCTAGCTAGACTTTAAATAAAAAAATTTGTGAATAAATTCTGAAGTAGCTAGCTGTCCTAGGGCAATGTAGAGGTGAATTTCGTGCCATCGTTGTGTGTGATTTCTCATTTGTGAAGAAGTGTTTGTCATCATCAAAAAGGGGAATTTGTTGGACCCTTTGTGTTTTGATGATAACAAACACTTAACTAATAATCCACTTGAGTATGCAGAAATCAATGTCTAACAGGTAAGCTTACTGGACAGAGCAGAGCTGCGAGAGAGATGCGTTCTGTGAGAGACACACTGACATTATGACCGGATCGGATCTGGGGAAATATACTCGTGATATATATTGAAGATACACAAGGATTTCAATAGAATATTTGACTAGGAATATTATGTCAAGATACACATGAATATACGTCTCATATATATGAAGAGAAGATACACGACAGATTTGGAAAGGAAATATGTCACAGGGTTAAGATATGGAAATATCTTAACCATATCACATCTGCTGGATAGCAATCGGATCTGGGACAGAGATCAGATCTGTTGAGTGAAGACTACTATAAAAGGAGGAGTCTTTTTGGAGAGAGCAATCGGAGATCGAAGAGCAATCAATTTCGGAGTTGACGAAGTGCTGCTGTGTGTGGACAAGACGAAGATCGTGTTAGTTGATACTTTGAATTGAGTAGTATTGTTAACTGTCACTGAGTGAGACAAGGTGTAACAAACTATAAGCATATTCTTTCATCAATAACATAGATCTTGAAGCCCTTCTGGAACTGTCCAGAAGGCAAGTGGTTTTCAGCCTGTTGCAAGGATTACAATAAGGTTTCCATTATAAATCTGTGAGTCTTAAAATTCCGTACAATTTCCTGTGCTTAAGATATCTTCCGTTGCCATCAGTCTGAGGGATACCACTCTAGGATCTCCCTCACATAGACGGCTAACCTAACAATCCAACATTCCTTCTCCCCCACTCCTTTTCCCCCGCTCCTTTTCCCTTTCTTTTCGCTGACTTCCTTTCCATTGGCGCCATTGATGAGTCGTATTTATACGATTCGTCGAATCAACTAATCCAATTTATTTCGACACTTTGTTATGCGAACAGTTACTTCTTAGTGTTGTTTTGCATTTCAGGTGTTCCGGAAGCTCTAGGAGGAAACATGCATAAAAGACGGCATTTCGTGTCGAAAACACCACAATGGTAGATCAGACCTTTAGACGCTCGACAGAGTGCTGGGAACGGACCGCTGATCAAAAAAATACATGCTACATGGCGTTGTGTAGCTGAATCGATTCCCTACGACTCTCTAGTTCACACCAAGAGTATTCGAGGTCATCAAGGAAGTCAAATCCAGAATTGAAGTCGAAACTAGCGCGCAGAAGAAGGGACCGAACTCAGTGTCGGTCGCGTCGCAAGAGCTATTAGCATTAAAGCTAATGTCGAAGCCGAACGCGCCTCTAATGTTACTACCGAACGCGCCCAGTCGACGAGGTGCTGACGTCAGCATGCGTTTGAAGATGTCAGCAAGTCCGAATTTTGATAATTCTAGCCCAAAATTAGATTTGGAAACCCAGTTTACTATAAATAAGAAGCTTGGGCTAGGGTTTTCAGAATCTCATAATTCCACCATTCAGAAGACGGCTCTGGAGGAGAAGACGCATCGTTCGACGAGAGAAGAATTTCTACTTTCATTATTCCAAAATATTTGTTTGTTATTCCCATGGATATGAGTAGCTAAACTTCTAATTCGGTTTAGGGTTTTGTATATTGTGACGTTCGTTTTGTGACTCTGTTCTTAATGCTATTTTATGTTTCTCTAGTTCTTGTGCTAATTTTAAGGTTTGAATTGTGAAGCTAAGTGGATACTTGCAATGGTAAAGCTTAGCCGAACAATTCAACCCCTACCTTTAATGCTTGTTTGCGACTTACCCGTAAAAACAAGTAGTAGCACTTAAACTCGATAATACCTTACCCGGATAAAATTAGCCATGGTGCATCTACAAAGGGCCAGAACTAGCGGAGATATAAATCAAAATGGGGGTAGTGCATTATCTGCCTAAGTTCTCAGGGCGACATGGAAAGTCAGCAACCAAATATCTACAGAGCTTTCATGGCATCTGCCAGACTCTCCGACCTTACGGAGTCTCAGTGGAGAACTTCAAGCTGAAAGGCTTTCATTTTTCTTTGACTGACGCTGCTAATGCTTGGTTTTCGTCCCTGCCTCCAGGTAGCATCAGGACTTGGGACCAAATGCAGAAGAAGTTCCTGATTAAATACTACCCAGCCGCCAGAGCAATGCAGGTTTGCAGGCAGCTGAAAGATATCAGGCAAGGGCCTAATGAGTCGATGTATGACTATTTGGAGAAGTTCAATGCCCTAGAACAGAGCTGCTGCAACCTGGGAGTGCCAGAAAAGATAATAATTGAGTACCTGCTCGACGGCCTGAGACCTCTTGATAGGATGTTGCTAGACGCTTCAGCTAGAGGGACCATCTTGAATCTATCCCCAGCTGGAGTGCGAAAGATGATTGCAGAGGTTGCCGAGAACGCACGATTCAGAGAAGAAGCAGGCCGTCACGACGAGTACAGTAGGGGAAGGAACGTCTCAAGGGCTGAAGCTGCACCAGCTTCTGATGAGCTGAAGGAACTGAAAGAGATGGTGAAGATGCTGGTGACTAATCAGGTAGCCTATGTAAGGGCGTGTGAATTCGGTTCTGCTACTAACCACAAAACAGATTCGTGCCCCAGTTTGCAGGAAGAGGAACACGGAGACATCAATGTTGTGGGAGGATATCAGAATTACAACAATCGCCCACAACATCAAAAATTTGGGCTAGCAGCTAACGGGTTCAGATGAAGAGACAAGAACAATAACACGACAAAGGAACCAGCCCAGCAGTCCCAGCAGCAGCAGTATTATCAGCCTCCGTATCGTCAACAACAGGGCAGCTATAATAATCAGAACCAGTATCAACAGAGAGGGCAGAATTACAACCAGGCAGGCCCTAGTAGTCAGAGCCTCAGCAAGTCGCTAGAGGACATTGTGAAAGAGCTGGCAGCTAGCACCCAGCAATTAGCCGCCACTATGTCCAAGAACGATGGGGCCATTACAGAACTGTCGAAGCAAATGTCCCAGATAGCCACTGCAGTTTCCAACTCGAAGGGCAACGTCAATGCAGTAACACTCAGAAGCGGCAAAGAATTGAAAAATAGTGAAAAGAGGCTGAATCAGTGCCGATCGAGCCCGCAAGAGACATTAGCGTCGATCGCGCCCGCAAGAGACATTAGTGCGACACTAATGTCCAAAGCGAATGCGCCAGTAACGTCTGCTCCGGACGCGCCCATAATGTTAAGGCCGGACGCGATCCACACTACCGAGAATTCCAAAACTAACTTTTCTCTTATGTTTCCCATGCAGGTCAAGGCTCCAAAGAAACATATGATCGATAAGCATGTTTGGGAGCTATTCAGCAAGGTGGAGATCAACATTCCACTCCTCGAGACGATTAAGAAAATTCCACGCTATGCAAAGTTTCTTAAGGACCTATGCACAAACAGGAGGCGCTCCACTCGCGACGACCAGGAACTGCTCAATAAGAATGTCTCCGCTGTCATTCAGCGCAAGGTACCTCCTAAATGTGGTGATCCTGGTACCTATACTATTCCTTACACTATTGGTAACATTCGTATTGAAAATTGCATGCTCGATCTCAATTAATGTCCTGCCATATTCTATCTATTCTTGTCTTCGTATTGGTCCATTCGAACCTGCAGGTCTGACCATACAGCTAGCAGACAGAACGTGTAAGCAGTCGGAAGGCGAAATTGAGGATGTACTAGTGTAGGTGGGGGAACTGGTGTTCCCCGCTGACTTCTATGTTCTGAAAATGGACAGCATCGATCCGACAGATCATGCGCCTATTCTACTAGGTTGCTCATTCTTAAAGACGTTTATGATGAAGATCGACTGTGATAGAAGCACTCTTTCTATGAAAGTAGAGGGCGAAGTAATTCGCTTCGATATTTTCCAGGCCATGAAGCATTCACCGGATTTTGCATCAGTGCACGCCCTAGATGCACTGGATGATCTATTCCAGGAGGTGAAACCGGAGAGGGGAACAGATCCTCTCGAGCTCGCACTCGAGAGAGCAGTATACTCACATGAGGACTCATACGAGTTTGTCGAGACCATCCTTAATGTACTAGCTCAGTTGGAGATCGCAAGACCACTTACGCCCAGGTATGAATTTAGTGAGGTTCGGTTATTTAAATCTAACGTTTTTCTACCTTCCACTGTGCAGGCGCCTACACTAGAACTGAAACCTCTGCCTGAGCAGCACCTGAAGTATGCATTTCTAGGGGAGAATCACACACTGCCAGTCATCATAAGAAATGGGCTAGAGACGGAGCAGGAGAGACGATTGATCGAGGTGCTAAGTAGCCACAAGCTGGCTATCGGATGGACACTTGCAGACATCAGAGAGATCAGCCCAGCTGTGTGCATGCACCGTATCTTGTTGGAGGATGGAGCTAAGCCTTCTAGAGAGCCTCAGAGGAGATTGAACCCGATCATGATGGAGGTAGTACAGAAGGAAATTCAGAAGTTGCTCGATGCTGACGTGATTTACCCGATCTCAGACAGTCAGTGGGTGAGTCCAGTTCATGTAGTCCTGAAGAAGACAGGGATTACAGTCGAGAACAATATTGCGGGTGAGATGGTGACCACTAGAGTCAAGAACGGATGGCGCATGTGCATCGATTACAGAAAGCTGAATGCAGTGAAGCGTAAGGATCACTTTCCTCTTCCGTTTATTGACCAGATGCTTGACAGGCTGGCAGGTAAGCCTTATTTTTGTTTTCTTGATGGATTTTATGGTTATAATCAAATCCCCATTGCACCCGAGGACCAGGAAAAGACTACCTTCACATGTCCCTTCGGTACGTTTGCTTTTAGACGAATGTTTTTGGATTGTGTAACGCACCCGGCACTTTTCAGCGGGTGGTTACTAGCATATTTTCTGACATGATAGGTACTTTTATTGAGGTGTTTATGGATGATTTTACTGTTTATGGTGACACTTATGATGCATGCTTGGCTAATTTGAATAGAGTACTAGAACGATGTGTTTCTATGAATTTGGTGCTCAATTATGAAAAGTGTCATTTTATAGTTACTCATGGTGTGGTCCTTGGTCATATTGTCTCACATGAAGGTATTAACGTTAACAAGGCAAAAATTGATTTAATTCTTACTCTTCCTTATCCTTCTACGGTGCGTGATATAAAATCTTTTATTGGACATGCTGGTTTTTATCGTAGATTTATTAAGGATTTCTCGAAGAAGGCTCTGCCTCTATCTAACCTTTTGCATATGGATGTTCCTTTTGAGTTTACAGATTCAAGTAGGGAGGCCTTCGACGAGCTGAAACATGACCTCACCAGCGCGCCCATTATTAGAGCACCAGATTGGGACCAGTCATTTGAAATTATGTGTGACGCCAGCGACTATGCTGTGAGAGCTGTTCTAGGCCAGAGGATGGACAAAAAGCTAGTAGTGATTTACTATACTTCTAGGACTCTGGATGCAGCTCAGCAAAACTACTCAACCATTGAGAAAGAATTATTAGCAGTAGTGTTTGCCTTGGAGAAATTCTGGTCTTATCTGCTTGGTACTAAAGTAGTTGTTTTTTCTGATCATGCAGCTATCACGTACATGATGACGAAGAAGGAGGCTAAGCCGCGGCTGATCAGATGGATTTTACTACTACATGAGTTTGATCTGGAAATCAATGACAAGAAGGGGATTGAAAACACCGTAGTTGACCACCTGAGTCGATTAGTACGAGAAGAGGACGCCGGACAGATCACAGAGACCTTCCCAGACGAGCACTTGTATGCTCTCACAGGTAAAGTACCATGGTATGCTCCCATTGTGAACTACCTGGTCGGAGGTAAATTTCCACCCTCTTACTCAAAAGCTCAGTGCCTGAAACTTAAGCATGATTCGAAATACTATGTGTGGTATGACCTGTATTTGTGGAAAATTGGCGTAGACCAGATACTTAGGCGGTGTATTCCTGATGATGAAATTGCTTCTGTGCTTAGTTTCTGTCATGAGCATGCATGTGGTGGTCATTTTGGCCCCAGGAGGACTAATAGAAAATTTTTGGATAGTGGTTTTTACTGGCCACATGTGTTCAAAGATGCATATGATCATTGTAAGAAGTGTGATAGATGCCAGAGAGTAGGCAATATTTCTACTGGGAACGAGATGCCCCAAGTGCCTATTTTAGTTAATGATGTTTTTTACATATGGAGAATTGATTTTATGGGTCCTTTTCCTGCGTTGTTTGGCTATTTATATATTCTTGTTGCAGTGGATTATGTGTATAAATGGGTAGAGGCTAAGGCTACTAGATGCGATGATGCTAAAACTGTTGTAGATTTTCTTCGTACTAACATATTTTGCAGATACGGAGTGCCTAAAGCCATAATCAGTGATCAAGGGACACATTTCTGCAATAGAATGATGGCAGCAACTTTGAAGCACTACCACGTTCACCACCGGCTTCTACAGCTTATCACCCCCAGACGAATGGACAATCAGAGATCTCTAACCGAGAGATTAAGGGGATTCTCGAGAAGATGGTGGAGCCGACTTGGAAGGACTGAAGTCAGCGATTAGACGATGCACTGTGGGCTTATAGGACAGCCTATAAGACACCGATAGGCACCTCGCCTTTTTGGTTGGTGTATGGGAAAGCATGCCACCTCCCAGTCGAGCTAGAGCACAAGGCCTTTTAGGCACTTAAGACATACAATTCCGACTTGAAGGCAGCATGATTGGATAGGCAGTTACAGCTCTACAAGCTTGAAGAGATGCGCCTAGAGGCTTATGAGAGCCAACCAGACTACAAGGCGCGGACCAAGCTATACCACGACAAGTTCATTCTACGACGCACATTTGAGATTGGCCAACAGGTACTAGTATTCTCATCGCGTTTACGGTTAATGCCTGGAAAATTGCGTTCTAGATGGACAGGTCTCTACATAGTAACAAAGGTTTTTAACCACAGAGCACTTGAGCTGGAAAACTCGAGGAATGGAGACCGTTTCAAGGTCAATGGACAACGGGTGAAGCACTATCACGGCGAAATCAAACTACCTGTTCAGCAGTTTGACCTAGCCGAGCCTCCCACTGAAACATAAATAAGGTACCGTCGAGCCAACGACGTAAAACAAGGCGCTCGCAGGGAGGCAGCCCGGCAAATTTTGTTTTTCTCTGTTTTCGTGTGTTTTTGTGTCAGTTTGGGTCTTATTTAGTTTTCATTGTCTAGGTCTACTTTGACTTGGTTTTTTGTGGAAGGAAGTTTTTTTGCAGAAGAAATACAGGTGCCAGACAGTGCGGATCGCGTTCGATAGCTACATTAAAACCGCGTCCGGAGTGAACATTATTGCCGCGTCCTGAGCACACTTTAGCACATTGACAATATTCTTATGTCTCTTTCGGACGCGGCTCGTTGTTGACCAGACTCACAACCCCAATTCCGAGCTTCTCTCCTCCATTCCAACACAACACCACGCCACCGCTCAAACACTCTCAAATCGCAAAGGGATATTTGGAGACTTGCACAAGGGATTTCGGATCGAGACTCGCCTACATCATCAACCTGGTGCTTATTTCCAGTACAAATCATTTCGGGACGACACGGTAACCTTAGGTTGATTTTCATTCGGTTTTGGTCGTGAAGATTGGAAATTGTTCTTGAAATTGTTTAGAGGAGTAGTGGAGGGATTGCTCATTGTGTTTTTGTGAAGAATTGGACGGTTTGGAGAGTCGGTGTCGGAAACCGGTCGGAGAGGACGAGTTGCAGGTGCCGCGCGCTCGCAAACAACATTATATTGCCGCGTTCGACCTCAACATTAAGCTTTAAGTCTTAAGAGAACGCGGCACACTTAATGTCTAGAGTGGACGCGACCAGGGACGGACCCAGGAATGAAATGTTTGTTGGGCAAAAAAAATTTTGAGGCAGCATCACTTCTTAACCATTGCGATATAGATATACTTTTGCAGCGCTTGAGAATTCTATTATCCGTCATTGAGTTCAAATTACCAATTCCAATCAAACAAACAATTAAAGATTGAATAATTGTATAACTCAAATGTATAATCTACTCTTCGATAACATGAACTTAAAATAACATAATATACAAATCTAATGGGTATGGATAGTTGATTGCTAATAAGACAATAATGAGATTAATCATACAATGTTCACTAGAAACAAACAATAAACAACAAAATTCACCAAAAGTTTTGGTCCAAAACAAACCTTTTGACTACTTGAGAAATATATTAATCAACATCATTAGAAACAAACAATAAACAACAAAATTCACCAAAAGTTTTGGTCCAAAACAAACCATAAACAACAAAATTCACCAAAAGTTTTGGTCCAAAACAAACCTGTTGACTACTTGAGCAATATATTAATCAACATCACATGCTCACAGCTCACGGATGAGGAATGACAGAGGTTACAGTCGACGCGTTTTCCACAAAAATAAATTATTCAAAGAGAACGAGCTCGCCCTAAATAAAGAGCTGATCAGCGCCGGCCATCTAATTAAACTCCAAGCAGTTAAAGAGAAAATCTTGCAACTGATCAGCCGGCCAAAATGCCAACTATTTTCAACCGCGGCTTTCCAGCTCAAGCAATCTAGTAGCCAATAGTATGATTGAAGTAGTGGCAATGGAACTTGGAAGTGCGTGTGCGTCCGTATCTGATTGTTCTTCTAACCTAAACACGGTATGAAATTGCAGTTTGGGAGTTTACACACACACAAAAAAAACTGGGCCAAAAGTACTTGGGCAGGCGCCCAATATGCCCTCCAAGTGCGTCCGTCCCTGGACGCGACGGCCGTTGACCGGCGTTGACCAAGTGCGATTTTCTTCAGTTTTGAGCTGTGATTAGCTATACCACCACGAGAGCTACCGTTCGAGGAGTTGTATGCTAAATTTATGGCCCGACGGCACGTGCCCAGCACATTTGTGGAGGCCGAGTTTTTGAGTAACAGTGGGTTTGAAGAGCGGGTCTGAGAGATACTTCGGGTGAGTGGATGGCCAGGCCTCCTCACCCTCAGCCATGAGACAGATGTCGAGGACACGTGCAAATTCTTAGCATCCTTCAACTATGTAGGGAGACAGGACCATGAGGGTATTCGCTATAGGCACCGAGGTGAGTTTCACCATACTCTCCCTGGCCAGGTGAAGGATATATTTGGTTGGCCAGCACGTGGGGAATTCGTTCGTAATGAAGTCCGATTGGTAGATGCTTGGAACAGAATCAAGGTAGAGGGCGCAGGTATATTTCAACCATCTGATTCCAGGGTGATGTGTATTCGAGACCCTGCCCTATTTTATTTGCACAAGGTGCTGAGTGGTACACTATATGCCAGAGATAACAGGGGCGACAAGGTGACCTTCCCCGACATGATCTGCTTGAATGCCTTTGACCTAGGGCAGCCACTCAAATTCTTCCACTTAGCATGCCATTTTTGGGAGCGCCGCTTGACGTCGACATGACCGATAACATGTGGAGGGGTGATCACCTATATGTTGCGCCGCCTGCACAGGCAGCCACGCTTGGAGACTCATCAGCACATCCCTCCAGCTGAATTTGATTGACTACTTCACCAGTGGACATGCTATTCGTAGGCGTCTCATGATGACCCAATATACCACACAGCTATGCCTAATGATCGGCGCAGCCTTTCTACACTCAGAGACATACCTGAGTCCTCATCAGCTGCTGCTCGCCGACGTCGGACTCGAGAGATAGGAGAGTCTTCCACAGCTCGACAAAGACGTGCAAGAGCACTAGAGCCACCAGCACCTGATCCTTCTAGGCAGCAACTAGACATGGCCTTCAATTTGGCTAGAGCTTTACAGTTTATTCTGCCACCAGGGACACAACCAGTACCTGCCCCGCCCGGATGGGAGTTCGGAGATCCAGTTCCTCCGAAGTTTGTTATTCCTCATCCAGCATCATCGTCGGATTCTGACTAGGGGAGTACCTATTTTCCTTTCCTTTTTTCTTTGTTTCTTTTTTTCTCTTTGTCAGAGTCAGTCTGTTTGTGTGTCTGCATTGTCTGTTGTCTTTGAACTAAAGTCATACCGTGAGGACATGGCTTGGTTCAAAAGTGTGGGGCGGGAGAGTCAGTTTGTTGCGTCTGCACGTTTATTTCTATTTTTCTTGCATATTGTACTGTGTCTGCACGTTTCTTTGAAGAAAAAAAATTGATGAAGTATGAAATTTCTCTGTTTTTAGAATTGCAGTATTGAATTACAAGTATGTGAAATTTATGATGCCGATTACATGTATTTTTCTCGTGAAATTTGAATTATGTGACTAAATGTGAATTTAACCCACTACGTGTCCTTTTGAGTTGATAGAAATGTCCTAGAGAGACTAGACGAAGCACTAAAAGGACCGAATTTCGAGTTATATGGTTATGTGGATTTCGTGGAGGCTAGCAATTCGAGACGACATGGTTCAGAGTTATCTCTGTCGCTGCAGCGTTTATGTAGGTAGGCGGGACGGGAAAACAGACCGTCCTATCTCTAGTCTGAAGTAACTGGGAAAATAAGTGAGTGACCCTCAGCTTGACTCGCGTCAACAAGGACGAGGATGAGAAAGAGCGGGAAGGTATTTCCATATGCTTGCGGGCGATGATTGGACCTTCTTCAAAAGAAAAAGAAAAGAAGGACAAGCAGTTCAAAATAAAGGAGCAAAGCTCATGAAAAAATCAGCCAAATTATGAAAGTTCTACACTCAACAAAAGTGAAGTACGTCAGTGTTACATCAAGAGCCAAAGGCCAAAGAAAATCACTACAAAAGCTGTCCAACAAAAAAAGGCTCAAAAAAACCTTGAAGCTCGAATGAATCACGTGCAAGAAAAAGCAATGAAGTATAACCATATAGCTAGAGTTCGGGACAGCGACTGCAGATCATGGGTCTAAAGAGGACTATCTCCCATTCATCCGAATTAATTTGAATTTCAACTCAAAAGGTAACATGTATCAAAGTTAATTCTGTGTTGAGCATGATGATTTGAGTAACGATTGAGCTTTGCATGGAAAGGGGAAATTTAGACTAGCAACTCATGTTCATGTAGCAGTCTCCAAGACGTCGAAGAAATTGTGGTGTTGCATTTATTTTTCCGTCTATGACTTAGTTCTTGTTCGGGACGAACAAGTTTAAGTGTGGGGTGGTTTGATGAGTTGTATTTATACGACTCGTCGAATCAACTAATCCCATATATTTCGACACTTTATTATGCGAACACTTACTTCTTAGTCTTGTTTTGCATTTCAGGTTTTCCGGAAGCTCTAAGAGTAAACATGCATAAAAGACGTCGTTTTGTGCCGAAAACACCACAATGGCAGATCAGACCTTTGGACGCTCGACGGAGTGCTGGAAACAGACCGCTGATCAGAAAAATACAAGCTATATGGTGTTGCGTAGCTGACTCGATTCCTTACGACTCTCTAGTTCACACCAAGAGTATCCGAGGTCATCAAGGAAGTCAAATCCAGAGTTGAAGTCAAACCTGGCGCGCAGAAGAAGGGACCAAACTCAGTGTCGGTCGCGTCCGCACGAGACATTAGCATTAACGCTAATGTTGAAGCCGAACGCGCCCAGTCGACGAGGTGCTGATGTCAGCATGCATTTGATGACATCAGCAAGTCCGAATTTTGATAATTCTAGCCCAAAATTAGATTTGGAAACTCAGTTTACTATAAATAAGAAGCTTGGGCTAGGGTTTTCAGGATCTCATAATTCCACCATTCAGAAGACGGCTCTGGAGGAGAAGATGTATCGTTCGACGAGAGAAGAATTTCTACTTTCATTATTCCAAAATATTTGTTTGTTATTCCCATGGATATGGGTAGCTAAACTTCTAATTCGGTTTAGGGTTTCGTATATTGTGACGTTCATTTTGAGACTCTGTTCTTAATGCGATGTTCGTTTTGAGACTCTGTTCTTAATGCTATTTTATGTTTCTCTGGTTCTTGTGCTTAATTTCAAGGTTTGAATTGTGAAGCTAAGTGGATACTTGCAATGGTAAAGCTTAGCCGAACAATTCAACCCCTATCTTTAATGCTTGTTTGAGACTTACCCGTAAAAACAAGTAGTAGCACTTAAACTCGATAATACCTTGCCCCGGATTATTAGGTTTAGGAGAACTAGAAGTCTAATACCTTACCCGGATTAGATTATGGTGTATTGCCTGAAACGGAATACTTTAGGTTATAATCTGAAACGGAGTAACCACACTTAGGAACATGAAATTAGATAATTAGCAGTCAATGATAAACGTGTCACAATAGAAACCCTAAGCTGAATGCCTTCTCTCTGATTGAATCTTCGTTTTTATTTCCTCCTGTGCCTTTACTACACTTGCTCACAAAAACCCCCCCTTTTTATTTATTTACAGTTACAGCTTCAACGCTCCAGCTCTCTTGGGTTCGACCCTGCTTGCCACTAACTAGTTTCTTGCAGGAGATTTATAAATAATTAAATTTGACGCGTCAGATGACGCGCGTCAGTCATCCTGTCCGATTTTTACTCCTTTTGCAGAGCTATGGCTGCCCTTACTGGGGATGTTATCTTCAGTTCATCTCTGGTGGTTTTGGAGCTCGGATCTGGTGGCAGGAGGGTCATGCGAGATTTCTGGCGGCTGATTTTGAAGAGGTGTCTTTAGACTCTAGCAGTTACATTGTGTTTAGATAAACTTTAGAATAGTTTTAAGTAGTTTCCGGTAGTTATTCAGTAACTGTTGTAGGCTATAAAGCCATATGATGAGACTCGATGATTGGATCTTTTGAAGTGATCAAGAAACATAAAACTTGTATTGCAATACAGGTTTTATTACTTTACAAATTGGTATCAGAGCTAGATTATTATCTTCATCAGATTAGCAGCAGCGACCAAACGAAGTGGGTGAAAATGGGTGACGAGAAATTTTCGGCTAAGATTCCACATTTTTTTTGATAGCGCTAAGATTCCACATTTTGATGGCAACCATTATGATCACTGGAGCGACTTATGGAGAATTTGCTAAGAGCAAAGGGCTTATGGAACCTGGTGCAGAATGGTTTCATAGAGCCTAATGAAGGTGCTCTAGTAGTCTTAACGGATGCGCAACGAGATCATCTCGAGAATGCTAGGCAAAAGGATCATAAGGTAAAGTGTTGGACCCTTTGTGTTTTGATGATAACAAACATTTAGCTAATATTTGACTTGAGTATGCAGAAATCACACTGTCTGACAGAAATGATGACAGGACATCCCTGAGAGAGCTTGGCGCTGCGAGGGAGATGAGATCTGCGTGAGGGACGAGATCAAGCTCAGCACTAAACAGATACGAAATCAAGCAATTAATGTTCGAAATATATCAAGATCCGAGCTGGAGATATTCGAGATTTATCAAGATCCGAGATTGAGATATTCAAGAGATAATAAGAATGGATTCGGAAAAAGGAGTATATGAGCAGATATACTCAAGATACGATATGGAAATATACGAGCTGGATACAAATATATGAGCAGAGATACTCAAGATATGATATGGAGATATATGAGCAGATATACTCAAGATATAAGCGAAGGATATACGAGCTAGATATGGAATGGGAATGATTGATTTAGTTAAGATATGGCAATATCTTAACCAAATCAAATATACAAGATACAGATCGAATCTCTGATGTAGATCAGATCTGCTGCAGGACTATAAAAGCAAGAGCAGCTCAACTGGTTGAAGTTTGGCTGTTTAGAGAGTGCAAACGGATACGACCGATTTTGATAGCCGACGGAGTACTCGCAGTGTGCGGACGAGAGCAAGATCAAGTTATTTGGTATTCGAATTGAGTAGAATTGGTTCACTGTCACTGAGTGAGACAGATTGTAACATTCTATAAGCATATTCGTCAAGTAATAACATTGATCTTAAAATCCTTCTGGAAGTTTCTAGGAGATAGTGGTTTTCAGCCTGTTGCAAGGATTTCAATAAGGTTTCCACTATAAGACTGAGTACTTACTTTTCGCACTTTATTTCCTACACTTGAGATATTTTCCGTTGCCATCTGTCTGAGGGATACCACATAGTGATCTCCCTCACATAGAAGGCTAACCTAACGATCCAACATAAAGCATTATCTTTTCAGGGCCATTGACGGAACAATTTTTTATTTTAGATCGAAGAACCTCCAAAATTGTATGGGATTCGTTGAAGAGCAAATATGGTGGTAATGAACGCATGAAGAGGACAATGCTTAACTCTTTAAAGCGAGTCTTCGAGTTGCTACAAATGAGGGAAGACGAGACAATTGCTGATTACTTTGCAAGAGTAATGGCTGTAGCAAACAAAATGCGTAGTAACGGCGGTGTGATGCCTGATTCAACAGTGGTGGAAAAGATTCTTTGGTCACTCACTGAAAAGTTCACATATGTGGTGATCACAATAGAGGAATCCAGAAATACTAGTGATATGTGGATGATTTGCAAAGCTCTCTGATGGTACATGAACAGAAGTTCAACCGAGTAGGAAAAGAAGATGACGGACAAGCCTTTAAAGTGGAAAGCAGTAGAGGTAGGGGAAGAGGAGCTTTCAGAGGAGGTAGAGGCCGTGGAAGAGGAAGATCTTTCATAAACAAAAGCACAATGGAGTGTTACAATATGAGTGTCCTAAGTGGAGCAAGGAACTCAATCATGCAGAGGTGGAGGAAGAAGATGAACTAGCACTCATGGCTTTTGTGGAAGAAGAAAATGCAAAACAAAGGGATGCTTGGTTTGTTGATTCAGGTTGCTCAAATCACATGTGTGGTGATAGAGACATGTTTACAAATTTGACAGATGTGAATAAACATTTTGTAAGATGCGGAAACAATTCAAGAATGACTGTGGCTGGCAAGGGGAATGTCAAATTGAGATTCAATGGTGTTAATATCAAAGTACATGATGTTTACTGAGTGTGGGGCAACTGCAAGAAAAAGGACTCACAGTACTTATAAGCAAAGGAACCTGCAATGTTTATCATCCTACCAAGGGACTTGTAGCTACTACAAAGATGAGCATGAATCGAAAGTTCATATTGTTAAATGAAGGAGAAAACACAACAGATCAAGTGGATGAGTGCATGAATATTTCACCTGATCTTACATATCTTTGGCATCAAAGATATGGACATTTAAGCTACAAGGGGATGAAGACTCTAGAGGGTAAGAAGATGGTGAGCGGACTGCCTCATTTAAAAGAATCAAAGTTTACTTGTGTAAACTGTTTCGCTGGAAAGCAACAGAGGAGTCCTATTCCGAAAGTAAGTAAATGGCGAGCTCGTCAAGTATTGGAGCTTATTCATGCAGATATATGTGGGCCAATTGAACCAACTTCTAGTGGAGGAAAAAGGTACGTGTTATGTTTTATTGATGATTTTAGCCGCAAAGCTTGGCCATTATTCTTGAAACATAAAACAGAAAGTTTGGATTGTTTCAAAATTTTCAAAAGCATGGTTGAAAAGGAGGCAGATGCACCTATCAAATGTCTTAGAACAGGCAGAGGAGGAGAGTTTACATCAGCCAGCTTCAAATTATTTTGTGAGAAGGAAGGGATCAAAAGACAGTTGACAACAGCATATACACCTCAGCAAAATAAGGTTGCAAAAAGAAAAAACATAACCGTCATGAATATGGTACATTGTATTTCTTGGAGTATAATTCAGGGTTTTAGTGCAGAGGGCGTATTTTGAGTTGTCTGTGCTTAGCGGGAGTGTTAGTTGCAATTTTGGATTTCTGTTGCAGGTCGAATGTAACGACGTCGTTCTCGCTAGCGTGCTGTTCTGTGCTTGGCTTGATACGCCGTCGTTCCATTCGAGTATATATACTCCCGCGTTGTATCAGATTCATTTGATTTTGAATTGAATACGAGCACTAATGCTTTCCCTGAATTTGCTCTTCGTTCCGCTCGTTCGTCTGCCTCCGATTCAGACTGCGACCGTCGATTACTTCTCCGGCAACGCAGTTTCACATGGTATCAGAGCAAACGACGTCCTGGTGAGTTGCTTTCTGTCTGATTGTTCCTTTCATTTCGTTTTGTGCTGTCGTCTTTCGCAGTGGTAATGGATGGATTGGGTTCTGCGTCGAGTACGCCTGTTGTTGTGAATCCTGCACTTTCTAGTGTGGTTGATGATCCTTACTATGTGCATCACAATGAGATCACCGGTAATCCGATTGTTAGTGATGTTCTGATCGGTCAAGAGAACTACATGAATTGGAAAATGTCGATGGAGATAGCCTTATCCGGACAATCGAAACTAGCGTTCGTTCAAGGCAAATATCCGAAGCCGAGTGATCCGGTGATGGTCGCAAAGTGGCAAAGGTGTAACGATGTTTTTATGTCTTGGTTGATTTGCTCAGTCTCTAAGAAAATTATTGGTGAAATCTTACATGCTCGGGATGTAATGACCGCTTGGGAAACCTTACAGTCAAGCTATGCATGAACTAATTTGGCTAGAATTTCAGAAATACAAAGAGAACTTGGGAGTTTGGGAGTTTGATACAAGGAGATTTGACAGTGATGGAATTCAAGCAGAAACTTGAGACTTTGTGGCAAGAGTTGGACAGCATTAAGTATGTTGATTGTGCTAATGGTAGAGCTTGTGCGTGTTGCAAAAAGCATATTGATGATAAGCTGGGAGACAGAGTAGTTAAGTTCCTAATGGGACTCAATGTCTGTTATTCATCAGTCAGGACTCATGTTTTTGCTATGGATGAGACACCTAAGTTTAGTGTTGTATATGGCCTGGCTTTGCAAGAAGAAGCATCCAGGGCCATGAGGAAGACTAGAAAAGTTGAGGCATCTGCCTTATTCGGTCACAATAGCACAGAAAATGTTATTCAGGTAGCCAAGAACAATCAAACAACCACTGGATACAATAATCAAATGAGAGGCAGGGACAATACCAGAGGTTCTTTCAATAAAGGCAGGTCCAGATTGTTCTGTTCACACTGTCAAATGCCTGGTCACACAAAGGAAACTTGTTACAAATTGATAGGCTATCCTCAAAATACAAGAGTGAATCAAAACCAGAATTTCAGAGGAAATTCAGGAAATAAGCATTCTGCTAATGTTGTTGCCCATAACACTGATGGATCATTTGCTGCAGCTTTTGAGACACAGTTTACAGCTAGTCAACTGGAACAAATAATGAATATGCTGAAGAATGCAAATGGTGGATTTGCATGCAAGGCTGATTCCCAGGCTAATATGGCTATTCACATGGCAGGTATTGCTCATTCTCATCCTGAATTACACGTTGGTGATTGGCTAATTGATAGTGGTGCTACCAGTCACTTTGCACATGATGAAAAATTGTTGAGGGACATGTATGAATTGAGAGAGGTTCATAGGGTGATTATGCCTAATGGGGAAGTCATACAGGTCAAATATAGAGGAAACTTTCACTTGGGGAATGGGCTTGTTCTGCTTGATGTTTTATTGGTGCCTATGTTTGAAGTGAACCTGATTTCAGTATCTAAACTGGGAGCAGACATGAGGTGTCAAGTATTATTTACTGATTTAGGGTGCATTATACAGGACCAGTACAATAAGATAATCCTGGAAACTGGTAAGCCAGCTGGAGGGACTATATAGGACTCAAATACCAAGGCTGAATTCCACAATGAATGATGTTTATAGTCTGGAGTTACATAAGATTCAAGAAGAGGCTAAAGTATGGCACAATAGACTTGGTCATGCTCCTTTAGATGTGGTAAGTCAATTGTTGAAGAATAAGTTTCTTGGAATTTCTGATAAATGTTTCAAGTTTCATTACAATGTTTGTCCCTTGGCTAAACAAACTAAACAATCATTCCCTTTGAGTAAAACAGTTACTAGTGGTGCTTTTGATCTATTACATAGTGATGTTTGGGGACCTTTCCATGAGCCAACTATATCAGGTGCCAAGTATTTTTTGACAATAGTTGATGATTACTCAAGAGCAGTTTGGACATTCCTAATGAGACAGAAAACTGAAGTTCCTGATGTTATTATTGGACTGTTTGCTATGATACAGACTCAGTTTAACAAGAAAGGTAAGGCATTCAGGTCAGATAATGGGGGAGAGTTCATAAATGCCAAGATGCATCAATTCTTCTCATCTGTAGTTTGTGTCCAACAAAGCAGTTGTCCTTACACCCCTGAGCAGAATGGTGTAGTGGAGAGAAAACACAGGCACATTTTAGAAGTGGCAAGGGCATTAATGTTTGAAGCTGGGTTAACTAAACAATTTTGGGGTGACAGTGTTCTCACTGCCACACACATAATTAACAGGCTTCCTACTGCAGTTTTGAAAGGAAAATGTCCTTGGGAAGTTCTCTTTAATGAGAAACCAGTTATCAGTCATTTGCGAACCTTTGGGTGCTCTTGTTTTATAAGCACTCCTAAGGTGTCCAGGGACAAATTCGATGCCGGAGCAGATGAATGTATATTGCTGGGCTATCCAGTGGGACAAAAAGGTTACAAACTGTTCAGCTTGGCCAGTCAGAAAATTATCATTAGCAGACATGTGATTTTCAGAGAAAATGTCTTTCCCTTCAAGAAGAATGTTACAGTTCCACCAGTGCCTGTCGGAAATTATGTTGTTCCACTTCCTACTCCTGTGTTTGATGACTTCTTATTCCCTGATAGTGGTCCAATTTTGAATACTGATGAGGCTAGTATCCCAAGTCATGATGAATCAGATATTTCTGAGCAGCTTGATGATATTCAAACCAATACGGCCCCTGCCACAGATCTTGAACCTGTTACAGTTCCACCTCAAGTGATCAGAAAATCCACAAGACTTGTCAAGCCTCCTGCTTGGACAAAGGACTACATATGTAATACTGTCAGGAAGAAAACTCCACCTCATGCTCTCATGAGATCCTTGTCTTATGACAAGTGCAGTCCTCAGCATGCCCATTTTGCTTATCAAATTTCTGCAATCAGGGAACCTACATCATACACTCAGGCCTGCAAAGATTCCAAGTGGATTGAGGCAATGAACAAGGAGATTCAGGCTCTTGAGGCTAATGAAACATGGTCATTGACTGAGTTACCAATTGATAAAACCTTGGTGGATTGCAAGTGGATTTTCAAGATTAAGTTTAATTCTGATGGAAGCATTGAGAGGTACAAAGCACGGCTTGTGGCTAGAGGTTTCACACAGGTAGAGGGGCTGGACTATCATGAAACGTTTGCTCCGGTAGCCAAGATGACCACAGTTAGGTGCCTAATTGCCATTGCTGCTGCTAAACAATGGCCATTGCATCAACTAGATGTCAATAATGCCTTCCTTCATGGCTCTTTGGATGAGGAGGTTTACATGAAGTTGCCACCTGGTTTTTACAAGAAGGAAAGAACTGAAGGGAAGGTTTGCAGATTGTTGAAAAGTCTATATGGGTTGAAGCAGGTCAGCAGACAATGGTTTGCCAAATTTAGCTCAGCCTTGACTGAGTTTGGTTTCATTAACAGCTTAAATGACTATTCTTTGTTTACTTTGCAAAGGGATGGCCATTTTTTGGTCCTGTTAGTGTATGTTGATGATGTTATTGTCACTGGGACTTCAGATTCCTTGATTGGTGAGGTTAAGAGTTTCATTCACCAGAAATTTCAAATTAAGGATTTAGGTCCTTTGAAGTATTTCTTGGGTCTGGAGGTAGCAAGGTCATCAGATGGGATCTTCTTGAACCAGAGAAAGTATGCAGTTGAGTTACTAGAAGAGCATAACATGTCTGAGTATGCGCAAAAGAAGTTCCTAAAATATTCTGGGCTGAAGCTGTGTTGTGGGTCTTCTATGTTCTGAATCGATGTCCGACGCTTGCTGTGAAGAATATTACACCCCAAGAGGCTTGGAGTGGGATCAAACCTTCAGTAGAACATTTCAAAGTTTGGGGTTGTGCGGCACATGTTCATGTTCCGAATGAAAAGAGATCCAAGCTTGATGATAAAAGCTTTCCTTGCGTCTTCTTCGGCATCAGTAAAGAGTCTAAAGGATATCGTTTGTATGATCCTAGAAGTATGAAGATCGTGATAAGTAAAGATGTCATTTTTGAAGAAGATAAAGGCTGGGATTGGGGAAGCAGTTTTAAACAGCAGATTAATGCAACCCTAAAATGGAGTGATGAGGAGCTGAATGACGTTGGAAGTGAGGGAGAGATTGGCAATCCAACTGAATCAATTATAGAATCAGAAGAAGAAGTTGAAGAACCACCAGCAAATCAAATTGTAGAACCTGAAAGAGAGATTACACAGCCATCTACTGAAGGGACTAGCATAAGTCATGCTGGGAGAGTTAGAAGAAGACCTTCATGGATGAATGACTTTTAAAGTGGAGAGGGATTAAGTGATGAGGAAGCAGAACTAGAAGGCAACGCTTATATGGTCCAAGCACTGCATATTTTCTTTGAGGATGCTGTAAAAGAAGAAAAATGGAGACTAGCAATGGATCTAGAAGTGCAATCGATTATAAAAAATAAGACGTGGACTCTAACTGAGTTACCTGAAGGTGCTAGAAAAGTTGGAGTAAAGTGGATTTATAAGACCAAGAGAGATGAGTATGGAGACATTGTGAAACATAAAGCTCGTTTGGTTGCAAAAGGATATTCTCAACGAGAAGGAGTTGATTTTACTGAAGTTTTTGCGCCAGTGGCAAGACTCGACACTGTGAGAACTATCATTGCGTTAGCAGCGCATAAGCGATGGACCATTTATCAGCTTGATGTCAAGTCAGCGTTTTTACACGGTAAACTAGATGAAGACGTTTACGTTGAGCAACCAAGAGGCTATGAACAGACAGGAAAGGAACATATGGTATATCGACTTCACAAGGCACTTTATGGACTGAAACGAGCTCCAAGAGCTTGGTTTAGTCGATTAGAAGGATACTTCTTGAAGCAGAATTTTCAAAATTGTGTCACTGAACAAACCTTATTCACCAAGCAAAGCAGCGATGGCCATATGATAATTGTAAGTGTCTATGTTGATGATCTGATATTTACCGGCGATAACTCATTGCTTTTGTCTCAGTTTAAGAAGTCTATGATGCAAGAATTTGACATGACTGATTTGGGCAATATGAGTTACTTTCTGGGAATAGAAGTGATGCAGAAAAATGAGGGAATCTTCATCTGTCAAAGAAGATATGCTGTTGAAGTTGTTATATATTTGACTAGGTGAATGTTAGATTTTATAGATCAAAGCAAAAAGATACAAGCACTCAAGCACAAATCGGCACAAGTGTTCAAAGCAAGCCACAATGAAAAATAGTCTTATACAAACGGAATCAAAGTAGTAAGACTGTAGAAGAGATGAGGGATTAAAGCCCTCTCAAAGCCCCTGGATTCGACGTCGCAGCACCGGCACAGCCTTGCTTGAATCGCCTCTCAGTCTCACACGAACACCCAGTGAATCCACGTAGTCGATGCACCTTCAGTAGCAATTGACGCTACGTACACCTTCATACAACTTCGGACCACACTCGCTAGGACAGACGTTCAATCGCTTCTTGATGGAGAACTCGAATTTCAGAATCGCTCTGGAGAAAATTGGATTTCGGGATTGAGCCCTAATTCCCAATTTGAGAGCTCCTTATAAACCCAGTCGATGCTTAGATGAAACGCAGCCGTTTCAATCAGTAACGAACATAACTGAATCTCGCGCCAGCCAAAACGCCATCGTTCCACTTGAAAGCCAATTCTCCTTCAGGTGCCGTGATGCTTCCTCCAGGCCGTGACCTCTGAAGACGTTACGACAGATATGGTGTGATAAAACCTCAGAGGCAATTCAACTTGTCAGTCAGGACCCGTGACCTCCCTTTCGACCCGTGACCTCGGAACGTCACGGATGTGACCTTTGCTGCTTCTACTGCTGATCAGAATGTTGCTTTGATCCCTACTTCTAGACCTGTTCTAACACCTTCAATGGAGCTTGCTTGAGTTTAATAAGTAGATTAACAAACTTACAATTTGCCCTCCTAATCTACTTGCACTTGATTGCTTTGCTTGATCTTCTTTTGGACATCATCCTCTAACCATTCACCAGCTGATTCTCAGACACCATCCAGGCTTCAAGTCACTTTGTCAATGTGTAATGCCTTCCTGCAGAACTCAAATTTAACATAAGGAACCACCTTTGTGCCAAAATCAGCAGGGTTGATATCACCTAGAATTTTCTCAATTCTAATCATACCCTTCTCTACCATGTCCCTAATAAAATGTAGTCTAACATCAATGTGTTTACTACGTTCATGATAAACAGGATCACGTCATAAGTGTAAAGCACTTTGACTATCAGAATAGATCAATGGAACATAATCAATCAATGTGATTTCAGACAATAAACCCTTCAACCAGACAGCCTCCTTTGATGCCTCAGTTGCAGCTATGAACTCAGCTTCCGTAGAAGACAATGCAACAACAGATTGTAATTTTGATTTCCATGAAATGCAATTACCAAACCATGTAAAGAATAAACCAGTTGTAGATTTTCTGTTGTCCCTATTACTAGCGTAGTCTGAATCCACATAGCAAAATATATCAGATTTCTGTCCATTACAAGCATACACAAGGCCTAAGTTCTTAGTGTTATTTAAGTATTTAACAAGAACTTCATAGCATGCCAATGGCTTTCACCAGGGTTGGCCATAAACCTACTTAACACACTTATAGCAAAGGCCAAATCAGGTCTAGTACATAGCATACAATACATTACAGACCCAACAGCAACATCATATGGAATATCAGCCATTTTTTCCTTTTCTTCTACTGTTTCAGGGCAGTCTTGTTTACTAAGCACTAAGTGCCCTCCTAAGGGTATTACTGCAGGTTTGCTATGTTTCATGTTGAACTTTTCAAGCACCTTATCAATGTATTCAGCTTGTGACAGAATCATCCTTTTATTTGGTCTATCTCTGATTATGTTAATGCCTAAGATTTTCTTAGCATTTCCCAAATCTTTCATATCAAAGTTTCTGCTCAGTTCTTTTTTAATCTTTTCAATTTCAAATTCAGCATTGCTCATTATCAGAATGTCATCAACATACAAGAGCAAATATAAGCACAGGCCAGATTTAGGTCTCTTTAAATATAGACAAGTGTCAAACTTGCTTCTAATGAAACCAAGAGACATCATGCACTCATTAAACTTAATGTTCCACTGCCTAGGTGATTGTTTCAAGCCATAAATGGATTTCTTCAAAAGACAAACATGATTGGGTTTACTACTATCTTCAAAACCAACAGGTTGAGACATATAAATTGTTTCATTTAGGTTTCCATGAAGAAAAGCAGTTTTTACATCCATTTGTTGTAAATGCCAATCATTAACAGTTGTCATTGCAAGTAAGAATCTTAATGTTTTGTATTTCACTACAGGGGCAAAAATCTCATTGTAGTCTATCCCCTCCTTTTGCTTAAAGCCTTTGGCACAAAACCTGGCCTTAAACCTAGGAGGATCATCTAGATTATTACCTTCTTTAATCCTAAATACCCATTTAGAACCAATTACCTTAGCCCCTGCAGGTTTAGGTACTAATACCCAAGTGCCATTGTTATACATAGACTCTATTTCCTCACACATAGAAAGTTTCCACTTATCACATTCCTTACTTTTCATAGCATCAGAATAAGTTTCAGGCATAATGTATTTAACATTTTCAGCAACAATCAAGGCATATTCAAGAACATTAGCAAATTCAGCCACACTTGCATATCTTTTGACTGGAAATTTTTTTCTAACGGGCCTATCCTTTACTAATTGATAGTTTGACAAGTCAGTATTATCAATCACATTGTCAGTCACACCATCATTAGCAGGCATATCAGCACTCACAACATCAGCAGGAAAAACAATATTTGTGCCTCTATCACTGTTGCTTATAGAGGCACCTTGAACAGGACTAATATTAATCCTAGCAGAATTATTAGTTCTACTAGTTGAAGGAGAAGAAAGGCTTAGCTGATCCCCATCAGTTTGTTGATGGGGAGAAGTACTTCCTTCTCCAAACTCTTCACTCCCACCTTCTTCTTGGTTTTCCAAGCTGAGTTGTGGGGGAGTGTTCAGGTCCAAGTGCCCTCCTGATTCATGTGAGTCTGCTGGAGGATCATCCCCTGCTCCATCATCTCCTGGTCTTCCCATAAAGTACCCAGAAGGGATGAAGTTTGTAGTGCTTTCAGTGGCATTTCCTGAAACAACAGGAGCAGAAGTGAGTAAAGTCTTAAAATGAAATTCCTTCTCATTGAAGGTAACTGATCTGGACTTAATCACTTTATAACCACCAGGCTGAACAACTAGCAGTTTATAGCCTTTAACACCACTAGGATATCCAAGCATTACAGATTTAATGGCTCTAGGTTCAAGTTTTCCATCAAAAGTTTTAGCATAGGCAGTGCATCCAAATGGCCTTAAATGGTCTAGATTTATCTTCTTATCTAACCACATTTCTTGGGGTAATTTAAAATTAATAGCAGAACAAGGGGATCTATTAATAAGATATGCAGCAGTCATTATAGCTTCTCCCCACATAGAACTCTTAAGTCCTGAACTAAACAACATGCATCTAGCTCTATCTAAGAGTGTTCTATTCATTCTTTCTGCTATCCCATTCTGTTGAGGTGTACCAGGGACAGTCAAATGCCTTTTATTACCACTTTCAGCACAATAATCATCAAACACTTTGTTACAAAACTCAAGGCCATTGTCAGTTCTCAAACATTTCAGTTTCAGATCAGTTTCATTCTCAACAGACAATTTCCAGGATTTAAAGCAATCAAACACTTCAGTTTTGATTTCAGCAAATAAATCCAAACCTTTCTAGAGTAATGATCAACAAAGGAGATGAAATAATTCCTACCACCAACAGTTTGTACTTGGGCAGGGCCCCAAAGATCACAATGCACATATTCAAGTCTAGCATTAACAGTCATTTTAGATTTAGAGAATGAATGTGCAGTTTTCTTCCCAAGTACATAGATTTCGCAAAAGTCAATATCACAAGGCTTATTTTTCACCAAACCATTCTTAAACAAATATTGCAAGTCATTGTTCCCTATATGACCAAGCCTAGCATGCCACAGTTTGGTTTCTTCCATATTTTCAGTACTAGCATGCATCACATTTAATTCAGGAATCAAAGAAACATGGTATAGTCCACCTATCCTCATGCTTCTAATCACAGTATGATCTCCTTTAATAACTTCTCTAATTCCATTCTTGAATATTATATGGCATCCGTTCAGTTCTAATGCAGATTCAGAAATCAAGTTTATCCTAAGATTAGGAACCCAAGCAACATTTTGCAAAACTCTGATTTTTCCATCATACATTCTTAAGGAAACATTGCCCATACCCTTAACATGCAAAACAGTGAGATCACCCAACTTGACCTCACCCCCATTACATGTTTTCAAAGAATCAAATAGAGATTTATTAGGTGTAGCATGCATTGTACATCCAGAATCAAGAATCCAAGCATTAGCATCATTAGAACCAGCAACAACAAGCACTTCATGATCATAAATACTCTCACAAACATTAGTAAAGTCAGTCTTAGACCCACTAGGCTTATTCGGTTGGTTTTCCTTCTTCTTTTTAGGGCAGCAATTCATGTAATGTCCCATTTCCTTGCAATAAAAACACTTAACATTCTCACTGGACTTTTCAGTTTCTTTGGATTTATCCTTAGGCTTATGGGATTTGTTGGACTTAGCAGGGTGTTGTTTCTTATGCTTCACAAACATAACTTCATTCTTAGCCTCAGTCTTACTTCCATTCCTATACTTAAAGACCCTTAGAGACTCATTTTTCTGAGTGATAAACTCTGTGATTTTATTTAGGGTCAGATCCTCCATCCCAAATTGAATAACATCTTGATGAGTCGTAGTTGTACGACTATTTTATATGTTAAACCCCCATATCTTAGTGTTACATGTATATTATTTCACTACCTGTGTGTAGTTTTCGTTCTCAGGTACACTCGGAGACCATGGAAGGAATACCAGCTAAAAGAGCCTATTTGAAGATGTTTGGCGCGGAAAGAAATGAAGTCTGAGGCACTTGGAATTTTCGTCAGTGCAAACCGCGGAGGGCTGAAGAATTAGAGGCGCGGACGTCTTATGAATTCCCATAATTGCTGAGAAGTTTGCGGAAAGCATATGCGGGAGACGTCCGCGGGGACAGCTGGCAAGTCGAATTTCTTAATTTTGTTTTGGCAATTTCGGGAATTATAAAAGGATAATTAGAAGCACGAAACCCTAGGCGACCAGACATCGAATTTCAGAAGAGAAAAGAGACACGGATTCAAGTGTTAGAGTTGAGCTGCAGCTTGGTGGAGAATTCATCATAAGTATTTTCGTTTCATTACATTCAAACAACTTGATGATGTATTCCATTGCGATGAGTAGCTAAACTCATATGTGTAGGCTAGAACTCGACATTGTGATGTCTTGACTTGAGACCTATATTTATCTTTATGTTTTGCGTTATATTGCTCTGCAATGTTTATGGATTTGATATGCTAGCATAAGTGGAACCCTAGCGGGGGAGCTTCTGTTAGTTTGTTGATTCCGATTATCACAGTTTACTAGCAACCTAGCGGGGATAGCAAACTAGGATACGAGTAATATACCACTAGGATTGACACCCTAGGACAACTTGTAGTGCAACCTAGCGGGGAGCTATAAGTTGTAAAACATTAGAAATCATAACGGTTGGGTTAATGATTTAGTCTTGCATCATAGTCGAGAGTTCTAGCTTGCACTGTTCTTTAATATTTGATACTCGAATTAGTGTGACGATTTCTCTAGTAATCATTGTTGCTTACTGCGTTTTATTTACTTGTTGAATTCAAACCCCCCCCCCCATTGTTACTTTTTACTTAGTTAACAGATTCTCAACCAATCTTTGTGGATTCGACCCGACTTACCACTTGCTAGTCGGAATTATAAATGTTTTTGCACAGGTACAACGACACCTGTCAAAATGGCGCCGTTGCCGGGGATTGGTAACGAAGAATCTCACTAAGTTTTTATTTCTTTTAGCTTTATTTTATTGTCTTTTTATTTTTTGTCACTTGATTATTTTTTCTGTTTAAGTAACCATGTCACAGAGAAGTGTTGAACGTGATGGTGAAGAGCGAGGTAGTGTCCTAGGAGATAACATGCAGGAACAGAGGCAAGGACTACCTCCTGTTAATCAAAGATTACCACCTCCCAGAAATCAGTAATTTGTGAATGAGTTTGCTAGACATCGTGCAGCTAGACACGAGAATTACGATGATTACGAGGACGAGCTGGATCGACTATACCTCGGTGGAGGAAATCAATATGGACAGTTAGCTAGGCGTCGGGATTTGGGACGCACTATGAGAGGAGTATGTGCGCCGTATATTGATGAGGCACCTTGGTGCATTAGGATGGATGAGGACGCAGATGATATCGAGATAAAGAGTGGGGTGATACACCACTTGCCCAAGTTTGGAGGAATGCCCGATGAGAACCCCCTAAGGCACTTAAAGGAATTTCATGGAGTTTGCATGTCCATGAAATCAGCATCGGTTCCGGAAAATATTTTTAAATTAAAGACATTTCCTTTTTCTTTAGAAAGTCAAGCTAAATCTTGGTTAATGTCTTTGCCTTCAGGTTCGATTACTTCATGGGATCAATTGCAAAGGAAGTTCATGGACAAGTACTATTCTCATTCGAAGGCGGCTCAAACGAGGAAGGAGCTCTCTATGCTTAGACAAGGATGTGCAGAAACGTTGTTCGACTATTTGGAGAGGTTTAGGCATTTGGAAGAGAGTTGTCCGAATCATGGAATCCCACAAAGGATGCTGCTTGAATACTTTATGGATGGGATGATTCTCATGGAAAGAAGAATGTTAGATGCTTCCGCTCAAGGGTCTATCCTTGACATGTACCCCGAGGAGATATGGGAGTTGATTGAGAGAATTGCCGAGAGCACAAGGTAGTTAGAAGAAACATATAAACCTACACCTGTTGCTAACGTAAATGTACATTCTGAATTGCAGGAACTGAAGAATATGATGGCTCAAATGATGACGCAACAACCACAAGGCAATCAACAAGTGGAGTGTAAGGTAAACAAGTCCACTTTTAATCCAATAAATAATGATAACACTATTTTTCAGGAAAGAACGGAAGATGTGAATGTAGTGGGCTACATAAACAAGGGAGATTTGCCACTAAGGAGATATGATGGATATCAAGGCAACAACAAATGGCAGCCAAGGCAAAACGATGGTGGTTGGCAAAGGAACAACAATTACGATGTGGGGCAACCCTCGTACCCACAAAAGCAGCCATACAAACCACCACAGATCAGACAAGGAGATGAGGACCCGAGCAAGGAATTCAGGGATGAAGTGAGAGGCATGTTCAAAGAACTCGCTCAAAAGATGGGCCATCATGCTGGAGACATTAACGAGCTAAAGAGGCAAGTGTCTCAAATTGCCAGTGCTGTTTACGAACAGCGAGAAGACAAAGGGAAGCTGCCTTCACAAACGGTCCCCAATCCAAGGCAGAATGTGAGTGTGATCGTGATAAAGGAGGAAGAGGAGATGAAGGCTGAAAGAAAAGAAAAATAGAAAAATTTGGATGCTACCTCAGTGCAGAACGTGGACGTCTCAACAATTAAGGCGCGGACGCCTGATGAATTATTGTAAAATCAAGAGACGTCCGCGGAGAAAAATCATGAGACGTGCGCGGAATTCCCAATGAGCAATTTCCAAATTTTAAATTCTAACCCTCTTGCGCAATTGCCATTTCCCATGCAGGTTATAGAGAGCCACGAAGCTTTAAATAATGACATTCAACCGAAGAGGAATGAGGACACGAGAACCAAAGCACAAATGCAAGAATTGGAGCAAGGGAAACAAGGAGCGTTGACCACTCGGACTAGAGATCCAGGTGCCTTCACGGTAACATGTGGCATTGGTAACACGCTTATTCCCCACTGTTTGATTGACTTGGGAGCGTCTATTAATGTGATGCCTTATGATTTATACTGTTCATTGAAACTTGGACCGGTGAAACCGATCAAGTTGACTATTGAGCTAGGCAACAAGGCATGTGTTCATCCTTATGGTTTGCTTGAGAATTTAACCGTGAATGTTGGTGAAGTTGTTGTGCCTGCAGATTTTTATGTCTTGCAGATGGAGGACACCCAGACTAAGGAGTCGCCAACACTCATTCTAGGACGACCGATCTTGTTTGCGACGAAAGCAAAAATTGATGTCGATGAGGGCACTATTATCCTCAAATATGGTGGCAAGATGGCTGAGTTTCGTGTCTTTGAGGACGACTGATGAGCCGTATTTATACGACTCATCGAGTCATTAATTCCCACCAATTCCTGCACTTTATTATACGAACAGTTACTTTTTAGTATTATTTCGTGTTTCAGGTGATTTGGAAGCTCTAAGAGGAATCACATTCAAAAGACGGCTTTTGGAGCCAAAAACATCACAAGGAGTTCTTGACCAGCTTATTTACATTTGACGAAGTTTGGCGCGGAAAGAAATGACTTTGGAGTTTTCAGCAGCGCAATCCGCGGAGGCCTCAACAATAACGGGCGCGGACGTCTGAACAAATTTCAGTAATGCAGGAGACGTCCGCGGGAAGGAAATTCAGGAGACGTCCGTGCGGGAATTCCAAAGCCCAGACGACCGCATGTCCGATCGGCTGTCCAAGCCATCCGCCCGTGCCTCCGACCGCATGTCCGCTCGACCATCCGAGCTCCAGCCGCTCGTGCATCCGACCCTCCATCCAGCGCCGAGAGATCCAAATCCAGCGCCGAGTTCGAAGGTCTAGTCCGTGCATCCAAGGTTCACCCAGCGCTGATCCATCCGAGACCCAGGCGCGTTCCATGTTGATCCATCCGGACATGCGCCCGAGCAGCCGAGTCCATATGCGCCAAGTCCGAGCGAGCGTCCGACCGAAGGTCCGCTCGAGCATCCGACCCATGCATTCGTCCGGCCCAAAACCACATTGTCATATTAGGGCAAACTTACGGTGTTAGGGTTTCGGATTATTCTAGAAGATCAAAGGTGGCTTGAAGATAAAGCAAAGATTATTATGGAAATATTTCCATGATTATCTTTGGGGATTATTTTGGGAAGTCTAGGGTTTTCTAAACTCTATAAAAGGAGGAGCATACAAGGCATGATTGAGCCATCATTCCACAACAGCAGCCGTGTGCTTCTCTTCACTTGGTCGTGCACCACCTCTTGCTCTCCTTGCTTCCGCCGCATCTCAGCCATACACGCCCATCAGTCCGCCCAAGCTCAGCCACGTCCAGTCCTTGCTTCATTCGGTCTTGTGTAGTGAAGTACCTTGTTTCCTTTTATTATCTGCATTGTTTACCATGAGCATGTGTAACTAAACCGATTATTCGGGTTAGGGTTGAATAATTGTGACAATGTTTTGAGATTCCGTTCTTCATTATTATTATTGCATTCTATTTAATTCTTGTGCAAATTATAAGTTTGAATTATTAGGGTAAGGGGAGATCCGAAAGGGTACAACTTAACCTAGTAATACTTACTATCTATTCACTGCTTATTTGATACCGACCCAGTTAGAATAAGTAGTTGCACTAAACCTAATATAACCAGACCAGGAGTATTAGGTTTGCTAGAATTAAACGGTTATAACCAGACCAGGAGTAACCCTAAGAAAGCAAGAATAAATCTTTAGAAATCAAGGATAAACAAAGTCACAATTGAATAAAACCCTAACCTGAATATCTTCTCTGATTGATAAAACTCCAGCAATTTTCGTGCTTTACTTTTGGTTTACTAACCTTTACTCTCATTCCAGTTTCTTGTTTTTCTCCATTACAGAACAAAGTAGTAGCTATCTAGCTCCCTTGGGTTCGACCCTTGCTTACCGCTGTTCTAATCCACAGTTCGAAGTGAGGAAAATATAAATTGTTTTTTGCACAGGTACGACGACACCCTGTCCAAAATGGCGCCGTTACCGGGGAGCTAAGCACGGTGAAATCTTGTTCTTCTCTCAAATTTTCGTTCACTTTCTGTTTGCTTATTTCGAAAGCTGCTTATTTCGGTGATTCCCCATTCAACTGTTTGATCTTTGTTTTCAATTCTTTTCGATTTCCAATTTCTAGCTCTCAGAGGGTTCTGTCACCAAAACTTACGAGTCTAAGGATTTTGGGTTTTAAGTGGGACCGCTGTGACCCCTCAAATCTATTGGGGACCCTTTGTTGCTAGTCTGTCTTTGCTATTTCGGTATTTGCTATTTCGGTGCTTGCTATTCTTGCGCCATGTCTCACGCAGGTAGTGGAGTTGCTGAAAACGTCCCATATGAAGATGACAACTTCAGTGACCAAGAAGAAGACCAGTTCGAACTACCCCTTGAAAACCCCCCCAGTAGTCAACAACAACAACAACAACGTCGTAGAATAAGTAATCTATGATAATCCGGAGCAGCTATTCCGTGATCAGAGAAGGGCACAAAGAGATGCAGCTAGACAAAATCAGAACCAAGGGGCAGCTGCAGTACTACAAGGAGGACCAATCCAAGGACAGGCCTGAGCCCGACAGCAACAAAACCAACAACAGCCCCCGGCACGACAACAGGTTGCAGCTAGACAACCAGCCCGACAGCAGGTTCCGGGCAGACAAGTAGTCCAGCAGAGAGTTCAGGCCAGACCTCAGATCCAAGGCCGACAGCAGAACCCGATGCAACCTCAGGATCAGCCGCCCCCCAGGAGACTGAGACAGCCGGTATACGAAGAGGAAGCCTACTATCACAATGAGGAGCCATCTATGGGAGAGCTCTTGGTCCCAGACTTCAAAGACCAGACGTGGCCAATCTATGAAGGACCAGAACTCGAGGAGATCGTTATCAGCACCTCAATCGTCCATCATCTTCCCAAATTTGCAGGATCAAAGGGAGAATCAGCTACAGGGCATCTGAAGCATTATCATGGCAGTTTCCACAACTATAGACCCTACGGAGCTTCAGTGGACGACTTCAAACTTAAGGCGTTCTACTTCTCACTCACTGACTTCGCCACAGACTAGTTCTTATCTTTGCCCTCAGACAGCATCTATACATGGGAAGAGATGCAGCGCCAGTTCCTCTCGAAATACTACCCAGCTGGACGAGCCATGAAGGTCCGTAGACAGTTGCAAGAGCTCAAGCAAGGACCCAATGAGACCTTATCAGAATACGTAGAGAAGTTCCTTGCCTTGGAGAAAAGCTGTTGTAACCTTGAGCTTCCGGAGAAGCTACTAGTGGAATACTTGCTAGATGGAATCAGCAAATTAGATAGAAAGCTCCTAGATGCCTCAGCTGGAGGCAACCTGATGAACCTCAGCCCTACTAAAGTCAAACAGATGATCATATCAGTAGCAGAGAGTGAGCGATTCCAGGATGAAGCTACAAAGGAGGATGACTATGCCAGAACTCGGAATGTATCACGAGTAGAGCCCTCTATCAGTGCCATGGTCACAGAACTCAAGGAGATGAGGGAGCTGATGAAGCATGTCGTTCGAAGGCAGCCAGTCCAGGTCAGACCATGCGAGTTTTGTGCATCCACAGGTCACAAAACAGACGAGTGCCCTACTATAGTGGAAGATGACCAAGCTGAGATCAATGCAGTGGGCAACTATCAAAATTATGGCAATCAGCCAGGGCCAGTCAGACAGTTTAATACAGCAGCGCCCAACCAAGGAGCCACTGGACAGCCCTGGAGGAATAACAACCAGCAGAATCAGGCCCAGCCAGCACGACAGAATGCACCTCAGCAGACCCAGCAGCCTTACCAGCATCCTCATCATCAGTTCCGACAGAATGCGTCCGGACAATATCAGCAGAATGCTCCAAGTCAGTATCAGCAGAGAGGGCCGAACAGCAATCAGTCAGGCCCGAGCAACCACAGAAAACCTATCGAGAAAGTAGTAGAAGAGCTGGCAGCCTCAACCAAGAGCGACATTGCAGACATAAAGAAGCAGCTATCCGAGCTCGCTACACTAGTCTCAGGTCTCTCAGCCAGTGTACACGCAGGACGACTTCCCTCACAGACAGTTCAAAATCCTAAGGGGAATGTCAGTGCAGTGACATTGAGGAGTGCACAAAGGGTATCAGGACCACCAGAGGATGAAGCAGAGCCCGATCAGGATGAGGCCGGACAGGATGCCGCACAAGAGACAGACGTCTCTCATACAGACCAGACTTCATCAAACGAGACCCCAGTCTCACGGCCAGAACCCGTTCTCACTATAGAAAATGCTAACGTTCAGGTACCTTTACCTTTTCCTGTGCAGGCTCGAGCTCCAAAGAAGTATGTGATGGACAAGGAAGTGTGGGAGCTATTCAGCAAGGTAGAAATCAACATCCCACTCCTTGAGGCCATCAAGCAGATCCCGAGGTACTCCAAGTTTCTGAAGGAGTTGTGCACAAACAGACGAAGAGGAATCCAGCCCGACCAGGAGCTCATGAGCAGGAATGTGTCAGCGGTGATTCAGCGCAAGGTGCCACCAAAATGCGGTGATCCAGGCACATACACCATTCCCTGCATGATCGGTAACATTAGGCTAGAGAATTGCATGCTTGATCTCGGTGCCTCTTCTAATGTTTTACAATATTCTATATACTCCAGTTTGCGCATTGGTCCTCTAGAACCTGCAGGTCTCACCATACAGCTGGCGGGCAGGTCATGTAAGCAGCCCGAGGGCAAAATCGAGGATGTGCTAGTGCAGGTAGGAGAGCTAGTATTCCCAGCAGACTTCTATGTGCTGAAGATGGAGAATTGTAGCCCGACAGACCATGCGCTGATTCTACTCGGCAGACCGTTCCTGAAGACGTCGAAAATGAAGATAGATTGCGACACTGGGACGCTGACCATGGAGGTTGAGGACGAGATGATCAGCTTTGACATCTTCAGGGCCATGAAACATCCTACAGAGTACGAGGCGGTCCATGCCTTAGACACTTTGGACGACCTTGTCCAGGAAGTACATCCGGAGAGAGGGACCGACCCACTAGAGCAGGTACTCGAGGAGGCTGTATATTCACCAGAGGACTCATACGAGCACACAGAGACCATCTTGGACGTGCTGGACCAGCTCGAGATTGCTCAGCCACTCACCCCAAGGTATGAGGTTAACGCAGTTCGTTTATTCAAATCACAAGTGTGTTTGCCTTCTGTTGTGCAGGCACCTACAATGGAACTAAAACCTCTACCTAGTCACTTGAAGTATGTATTCTTAGGGGAGGATAGCACGCTGCCAGTCATCATTAAGAGTGGGCTCGAGCCAGATCAGGAGCGTAGGTTGATGGGAGTACTGACCGAGCACAGACAGGCCATTGGATGGACACTAGCCGACATCAAGGGAATCAGCCCTACTGTCTGTATGCATCGGATTTTGCTGGATGATGGAGCTAAGCCTTCGAGGGAGCCTCAGCGCAGATTGAATCCGATCATGATGGAGGTGGTCCAGAAGGAGATTCAGAAGCTTCTAGATGCTGATGTGATTTACCCGATCTCAGACAGTCAGTGGGTAAGTCCGATACATGTTGTACCAAAGAAGACAGGAATCACAGTGGAGAAGAATGCCGAGGGCGAGATGGTGACTACACGAGTCAAGAATGGATGGCGCATGTGCATAGACTACAGGAAGCTGAATGCAGTTACGCGCAAGGACCACTTTCCTCTTCCATTTATTGACCAGATGCTCGACCGCTTGGCAGGTAAGCCTTATTTTTGTTTTCTAGATGGTTTTTCAGGCTATAACCAGATTCCCATAGCACCCGAGGATCATGAGAAGACGACATTTACATGTCCATTCGGTACGTTTGCTTTTCGCCGGATGTCTTTTGGCTTGTGTAACGCACCCGATACTTTTCAGCGGGTCGTTACTAGCATATTCTCTGACATGACAGGTTCGTTTATTGAGGTGTTTATGGATGACTTCACTGTGCATGGTGACACTTTTGATGCATGTCTAGATAATTTGAGCATGGTACTTGCACGTTGTGTTTCTATGAATTTGGTGCTCAATTATGAAAAGTATCATTTTATGGTTACTCATGGAGTTGTACTCGGTCATATAGTCTCACATGAGGGGATAGAGGTAGACAAGGCTAAGATAGATTTGATTGTTACTCTGCCATATCCCTCTACAGTCCGTGATATTAAGTCGTTTCTAGGGCATGCTGGGTTCTATCGTAGATTTATTAAGGATTTCTCGAAAAAGGCACTGCCTTTATCTAACCTCTTGCAGAAAGATGTTCCTTTTGAGTTTACAGATCAGTGCAGGGCAGCATTTGACGAGCTGAAGGAGGCCCTCACCAGCACGCCCATCATTAGAGCTCCGGACTGAACTCAGCCATTTGAGATTATGTGTGACGCGAGTGATTATGCTGTAGGAGCAGTTCTTGGTCAGAAGGTGGACAAGAAGCCCGTGGTGATCTACTACGCTTCGAGGACATTGGACGTGGCCCAGAAGAACTATTCGACCACAGAGAAGGAGCTGCTAGCCGTGGTTTTCGCCTTGGAGAAATTTAGATCATATCTGTTATGTACTAAAGTTGTTGTCTACTCTGACCATGCAGCTATTAGGTACTTGATGACGAAGAAGGAGGCAAAACCAAGGCTCATTAGGTGGATCCTGCTCCTACAGGAGTTTGACGTGGAGATCAGGGACAAGAAGGGCATAGAAAACACGGTTGCAGATCACTTGAGCCGTCTTGTCAGAGGGGAGGATGCCGGGCAGATTACAGAGACGTTCCCAGATGAGCACTTGTATGCTATTTCGGGTAAGATGCCATGGTTCGCTCCTCTAGTGAACTACCTGGTAGGAGGTAAGTTCCCGCCCTCTTACTCTAGGGCACAGTGTTTGAAACTGAAGCATGATGCTAAATACTATGTGTGGGATGACCCGTACTTGTGGAAAATAGGCGTAGACCAGATTCTTAGACGGTGTATCCCTGATGATGAGATTGCTTCAGTCATCTGTTTTTTCCATGAGTTAGAGTGTGGAGGCCATTTCGGCCCTAGGAGGACTGCTAGGAAGATTTTAGATAGTGGTTTCTTTTGGCCGCATATTTTTAGAGATGCCTACGATCATTGTAAGAGATGTGATAGATGCCAGAGAGTAGGTAATATTTCGGCCAGACAGGAGATGCCACAGGTCCCCATATTAGTGAATGATGTGTTTGACATTTGGGGGATACATTTCATGGGTCCTTTTCCTGCTTCATGTGGTCTTGAGTTTATCTTAGTTGCAGTTGATTATGTGTCCAAGTGGGTAGAGGCCAAGGCCACTAGATGTGCTGATGCTAAAACTGTCGTAGACTTTTTGCGCACTAACATCTTTTGCAGGTACGGAGTACCTAAGACCGTTATCAGCTATCAGGGGATACACTTCTGCAACCGCATCATGGCATCCACACTGAAGCGCTACCATGTTCATCACCGGACTTCCACAGCATATCACCCCCAGACGAATGGGCAAGCAGAGATCTCCAACCGCGAAATTAAGGGAATTCTTGAGAAGATGGTAGGACCGACTAGGAAGGATTGGAGCCAGCGGTTAGATGAGGCATTGTGGGCGTACAGGACAGCTTACAAGACCCCGATAGGCACCTCGCCTTTTCGGTTGGTCTATGGGAAGGCGTGCCACTTGCCAGTGGAGCTAGAGCACAAGGCGTATTGGGCACTGAAGAGGTGCAATCCAGACTTATAGGCAGCCGGGTTAGACAGGAAATTACAGTTGTGCGAATTAGAGGAGTTGCACCTCGAGGCTTATGAGAGCCAAACAGACTACAAGGCGCGCACCAAGCTCTATCACGACAAATTCATTCTCAGGCGCACGTTTGAAGTCGGACAACAGGTGCTCTTGTTCTCATCTCGGTTACGACTCATGCCCGAGAAGTTGAGGTCCAGATGGACCGGCCCTTACACCATTACACGTGTTTTTAATCATGGAGCAGTCGAACTAGAAAGCCAGACAGGAGGAGACCGATTCAGGGTCAATGGACAGCGGGTGAAGCACTATCATGGAGAGGCCGACCTGACCATTCACCAGTTTGACCTAGCCGAGCCAGTTGAGACCACCACTGATGAGATTGTAGTTAACGAGCCTCCTGACACTTAGAGGAGGTACTGTCGAGCCAACGACGTTAAACAAAGGCGCTCGCAGGGAGGCAGCCCTGCACGGTTTGCATGTCTTTACATTTCAGTTTATTTATTTACTATGTTTATTTATGAGTCATTATTGTCACATTGTACTTGGGAAAGAAAATGATCTTCATGCAGGGACAGAGGCGAACGTATCAGAGATGTTAGCAACAGACTGTATCTAGCATGAGTAGTTCACACCTCGAATAAGTTGCGTCAAGAAACATGAGCGTTTAAAGATTCTGTCACAAAGACTTACGAGTCTAAGGAGGTTGGGTTTTAAGCGAGACCGCTATGACTCCTCCAACCTCCTGGGAATCTTCTATTCGTCTTAATGTCATTGACGCAGACCTTTCGGTGTGCAACAAACTCACGCTGCGATACAAGCTCCAATGGTGCTCTTCGAGGACTCACAGGAGAATTATCAGCCATCTCTCATTGCCACGCACGCACGAGGGAAGTGCCTGTCCTTACTCTATTCTTATTTCCCTTTGTTTTATTGCATGCATTGTGTGTCTTGACTTGAGTCGTGCCGTGAGGACACGGCTCATTTCAAAAGTGTGGGGTGGGAGAGTCAGTCAGTGAGTCAGCACGTTTATTTACTGCACCCTGCACAGAGTGAGCACGTTTTGAGTCATTTTTAAAAATTTTATACATGATTACTTCACTATTTCCTAGACTTGCAGTATTGGATAATGATTTGGTGAAATAGATAGAGCCGATTACATGCATGTCTTTGGTGAAAATTGACTTGTGCAACTAACAGGTGATTTTAAAATTCTGCGTGCCTTTGTTAGTTGAGATAAACAGGGATGTGGAGTTGATAGAAATGCCCTAGAGAGACTTGACAGATCATTCAAAGACCGGACTCAGGATATACGGTTATGTGGAGCTCGTGGAGGCTAGCACTTCGAGATGACATAGTACGAGTTTGCTCCGCCACTGCGGTACTTTTGCGGTTAGGCGGGACGGTGGCACAATCGTCCAATCTCTAGTCCAAGTAGCCGAGAAAATAGGCAAGCGACCCTTGACTTGACCCGTGTCAAAAGGACGATGATGAGTGAGAGCAGGAAGGTTTCTAATCCGAGTAACCGGGAAAATAGACGAGCGACCCTCGGCTTGACTCGCGTCAAAAGGAGAAGGAACCACGGTTCGAGCAAGTCACAATCCGCACTTCAAGGCAACAAATCCACCACCATTGTGATAGTCCACACGTTTCTCATGTGAAAGCATCATTGAAATCCCAAATCAGATGACATTATAGCTGGCCGAAAAACACTCAACACTTTGAAGCTCGAATCAATCACGTGCAAGAAAAAGCGGCAAAGCATAACCATATAGCAGCGAGTTCGAGTCTGAGAATGAGGGTTCATGGGTCTAAACAGGGCTATCTCCAGATACATCCGAATTGATTTGCATCTCGACCCAAAGGTGACACGTATCTTTAACCCATGTTTTCGCACAAAGATATTAGTAGCAAGCATGCATAACAGGCGAGATCTAGAGTAATCGATTCATGTCCATGTAGCACGTCTAGAATGACCGAAGCATTGTGGTGTTTACATTATTCGTTCCTCTTATGACCTAGTTCTTGTTCGGGATGAACAAGTTTAAGTGTGGGGTGGTTTGATGAGCCGTATTTATACGACTCATCGAGTCATTAATTCCCACCAATTCCTGCACTTTATTATACGAACAGTTACTTTTTAGTATTGTTTCGTGTTTCAGGTGATTTGGAAGCTCTAAGAGGAATCACATTCAAAAGACGGCTTTTGGAGCCAAAACATCACAAGGAGTTCTTGACCAGCTTATTTACATTTGACGAAGTTTGGCGCGGAAAGAAATGACTTTGGAGTTTTCAGCAGCGCAATCCGCGGAGGCCTCAACAATAACGGGCGCGGACGTCTGAACAAATTTCAATAATGCAGGAGACGTCCGCGGGAAGGAAATTCAGGAGACGTCCGTGCGGGAATTCCAAAGCCCAGATGACTGCATGTCCGATCGGCTGTCCAAGCCATCCGCCCGTGCCTCCGACCGCATGTCCGCTCAGCCATCCGAGCTCCATCCGAGCTCCAGCCGCTCGTGCATCCGACCCTCCATCCAGCGCCGAGAGATCCAAATCCAGCGCCGAGTCCGAAGGTCTAGTCCGTGCATCCAAGGTTCACCCAGCGCTGATCCATCCGAGACCCAGGCGCGTTCCATGTTGATCCATCCAGACATGCGCCCGAGCAGCCGAGTCCATATGCGCCAAGTCCGAGCGAGCGTCCGACCGAAGGTCTGCTCGAGCATCCGACCCATGCATTCGTCCGGCCCAAAACCACATTGTCATATTAGGGCAAACTTACGGTGTTAGGGTTTTGGATTATTCTAGAAGATCAAAGGTGGCTTGAAGATAAAGCAAAGATTATTATGGAAATATTTCCATGATTATCTTTGGGGATTATTTTGGGAAGTCTAGGGTTTTCTAAACTCTATAAAAGGAGGAGCATACAAGGCATGATTGAGCCATCATTCCACAACAGCAGTCGTGTGCTTCTCTTCACTTGGCCGTGCACCACCTCTTGCTCTCCTTGCTTCCGCCGCATCTCAGCCATACACGCCCAGCAGTCCGCCCAAGCTCAGCCACGTCCAGTCCTTGCTTCATTCGGTCTTGTGTAGTGAAGTACCTTGTTTCCTTTTATTATCTGCATTGTTTACCATGAGCATGTGTAACTAAACCGATTATTCGGGTTAGGGTTGAATAATTGTGACAATGTTTTGAGATTCCGTTCTTCATTATTATTATTGCATTCTATTTAATTCTTGTGCAAACTATAAGTTTGAATTATTAGGGTAAGGGGAGATCCGAAAGGGTACAACTTAACCTAGTAATACTTACTATCTATTCACTGCTTATTTGATACCGACCCAGTTAGAATAAGTAGTTGCACTAAACCTAATATAACCAGACCAGGAGTATTAGGTTTGCTAGAATTAAACGGTTATAACCAGACCAGGAGTAACCCTAAGAAAGTAAGAATAAATCTTTAGAAATCAAGGATAAACAAAGTCACAATTGAATAAAACCCTAACCTGAATATCTTCTCTGATTGATAAAACTCCAGCAATTTTCGTGCTTTACTTTTGGTTTACTAACCTTTACTCTCATTCCAGTTTCTTGTTTTTCTCCATTACAGAACAAAGTAGTAGCTATCTAGCTCCCTTGGGTTCGACCCTTGCTTACCGCTGTTCTAATCCACAGTTCGAAGTGAGGAAAATATAAATTGTTTTTTGCACAGGTATGACGACACCCGATCCAACGACCACCATCCTTGTGCGGGGAAACCACCTGAGATTGCTGTTAAGACTTGTGTTGATATTACAACTGCTGAATCGTTGCGTGTGATTCAGGGTGTCAGTGAGAAGCTGAAGGTAACAAAGAAAACACGCCCACCAGATAAAAAGAGAGTAAAGAAACAAAAGTGTGGGGTGGGCGCGCGAAAGTGGTGGACACCTAAAGAAAAAAGCTGGAGATCGAAGCCACCTGATACCGGGAAGAGCACCGAAGAACTATTAACTTGTGGACGTGCTGAGGAGAGGAGCACGCTGATCGGTAAGTTTGACTTGGAGCAGCCATGGGATCCTAACTTGTGATCCCGAAAAGAGGTAATGTCCAGCCAAGGACGTAAAACAAAGGTGCTTACCGGGAGGCAACCCGGTGTGTTTTTATTTTATTCATGTTAAGAGTAGGTTAAATAGTGGAATTGGGAAGCTGATAATGCGCCTCGAGTGCATTTCTTTTTATTTCTGGTGTTTTCTGGTGATCAAACGAAGGGAAAATTCTATATCAGTGCATTCCACGCACGTCTGAACCATTACCTGCGTGGACGTCTATACCAATTAAGCTAAATCAAGAGACGTCCGCGGCATTATATTATGAAGGCGTCCGCGGGAAATAGCAGAGCACACCACCACCACCACCAGAATATTAAGGGAGTACCAGTTCCTTTCGTTTTTATTTATTGTATCTTTTATTTTTATTTGAGTCTGTCTTGTTTATACATCTCATATCTTGCATTGTACCGTGAGGACACGGATCCATCTAAGTGTGGGGTGGGATGTTGTTGAGTCAGTTGTGCGTCGTGTCTATTTTTAAATTTTTATGTCGCATGTTATGTGTCTTGATGAACTCGTAATGAACTGATGATGCACTGCTATGCTTTTCTCATATGTCAAAAATCTCATTTCCAGCTTTTTATGACTATTGTGCTCATTTGACTAAAAATGCGAAATTTAAAAAAAATTCGATGCTTTGTTCTTGTGAGTTGTGATATGCAGGGATGTGGAGTTGACAGAAATGTACTAGAAAGGTACGGCAAATTGCAGGAAGTTCTGAGTTTTTGGTTCTGATGATTGAGAAAAGTGGTGGAGGTTGACGCTTCACTAGCCTAGTCCTGAGAGTAGCTCCATCACCAAGTATACAAGTTTATTCATGCGATCGAAGTGGTGGCGGGACAGAGAAAACGAAATGTCCATCTCTAATCGAAGTAGCTGGGAATGGGTGGGTAACCCCTACCTTGCCTCATGCAGAAAAGACGAGGATGAGAAAAGAGCGGGACGCACTCCTATGCTGTTATCCGGAGGCTATGATTGGAGTGGTTCAAGGGCGCAAATGATTATGTGGACAAGAAACAAATTCAAAAGCCAAAGGCAAACCATCAAGTAGAAAAAAAAGAAAAAAATCAGAAATCTGATTGATTCAAGCAAAGATGTGTCGTTTATCAAAGTCCATACAAGTTAAAGAAGTCAAGACTCAATGGTATGAAAGCAGTGAATAAATCATGTGTCAGAGAAAGCCGCTGACTCAATTCTAAAGACCATAACTCAGAAAAGATTGCAATGTCCATGGTACCTATAGGAGACTATCTCCCAAACATCCAAGGTCGTTTGAATTGCAACTCGCGAGGTAACAAGTATCGAAAAATCTATCTATACTCGCATTGTTAGAATCTTAAGCATGATAAGATTAATTGTTGTATTTGAGATTGAGATGTAAGGATTAGCATGACTAGTACATTGTAATTCGTTCTATGGCTTTGTTCTTGTTCGGGACGAACAAGTTCAAGTGTGGGGTAGTTTGATGAGTCGTAGTTGTACGACTATTTTATATGTTAAAACCCCGTCTCTTAGTGTTACCTGTATATTATTTCACTACCTGTGTGTAGTTTTCGTTCTCAGGTACACTCGGAGACCATGGAAGGAAAACCGGCTAAAAGAGCCTATTTGAAGATGTTTGGCGCGGAAAGAAATGAAGTCCGAGGCACTTGGAATTTTCGTCAGTGCAAACCATGGAGGGCTGAAGAATTAGAGGCGCGGACGTCTTATGAATTCCCATAATTGCTGAGACGTCCGCGGAAGCAAATGCAGGAGACGTCCGCGGGGACAGCTAGCAAGTTGAATTTCTTAATTTCGTTTTGGCAATTTCGGGAATTATAAAAGGATAATTAGAAGCACGAAACCCTAGGCAACCAGCCATCGAATTTCAGAAGAGAAAAGAGACACGGATTCAAGTGTTAGAGTTGAGCTGCAGCTTGGTGGAGAATTCATCATAAGTATTTTCGTTTCATTACATTCAAACAACTTGATGATGTATTCCATTGCGATGAGTAGCTAAACTCATATGTGTAGGCTAGAACTCGACATTGTGATGTCTTGACTTGAGACCTATATTTATCTTTATGTTTTGCGCTATATTGCTCTGCAATGTTTATGGATTTGATATGCTAGCATAAGTGGAACCCTAACGGGGGAGCTTCTGTTAGTTTGTTGATTCCGATTATCACTGTTTACTAGCAACCTAGCGGGGATAGCAAACTAGGATACGAGTAATATACCACTAGGATTGACACCCTAGGACAACTTGTAGTGCAACCTAGCGGGGAGCTATAAGTTGTAAAACATTAGAAATCATAACGGTTGGGTTAATGATTTAGTCTTGCATCATAGTCGAAAGTCCTAGCTTGCACTGTTCTTTAATATTTGATACTCGAATTAGTGTGACGATTTCTCCAGTAATCATTGTTGCTTACTGCGTTTTATTTACTTGTTGAATTCAAACCCCCCCCATTGTTACTTTTTACTTAGTGAACAGATTCTCAACTGATCTCTGTGGATTCGACCCGACTTACCACTTGCTAGTCGGAATTATAAATGTTTTTGCACAGGTACAACGACACTTGTCACATCTATAAGGTTGTCAAACTGATGAGGCAAGGCACTAAGGAGAATCACAGCTTGGTGTTCCTCCTTAATGGTATCCTCACATCTATCTAATTCTTGGGTAATCTTAAGGAAACTATCTACGTTTTCTTGGATACTCAAGGACACATCCATTTTAAATGTAAACAATTTCTTAAGGAGAAATATTCTATTGGGGAGGGATTTTTTATGGTAGGTTGCCTTAAGGGTATCCCACAACTCTTTTGGATCTGTTATTTTCATAAATGGCCTAACTACATCATCAGTTAATCTCAGCCTAATCTCAGACAAGGCTACCTCCTTAAGGTCTCTCTTAGTTTGATCGCAAGTAGGACATAACCATTCCTCACTAACAGCCCTCCAAAATTTTTCCTTAACTAAAATTCCCTGCATTCTCATCATCCACATAGAAAAATCCATTTGCCCATCAAAAGGCTTAAGTCTAATGTCAGACATCATAGCAAGAGAGAAAGAAAGATCAGTTCAATATCGGTTGCAAGACAAACAGTTTTAATGCTTTCAATGATCAATAAAATAGTCACAATCACCACAGGTCACAAGATTCACAATCTAAGGTCACAACAATGCAAGAAAGCAAGCAAAATATGATCAAATGCCAGTCCAGGTTCAACAGGCCACAGGGCGGAACCGACAATGACATTCAACACATTCAATGACCAAAGATCAACCAAATTTCACCGAAATCAATAATGATTGATGAATAATTTGCTCTGATACCACAATGTTATATATTTGACTAGGTGAATGTTAGATTTTATAGATCAAAGCAAAAAGATACAAGCACTCAAGCACAAATCGGCACAAGTGTTCAAAGCAAGCCCCAATGAAAAACAGTCTTATACAAACGGAATCAAAGCAGTAAGACTGTAGAAGAGATGAGGGATTAAAGCCCTCTCGAAGCCCCTGGATTCGACGTCGCAGCACCGGCACAGCCTTGCTTGAATCGCCTCTCAGTCTCACACGAACACCCAGTGAATCCACGTAGTCGATGCACCTTCAGTAGCAATTGACGCTACGTACACCTTCAGACAACTTCGGACCACGCTCGCTAGGACAGACGTTCAATCGCTTCTTGATGGAGAACTCGAATTTCAGAATCGCTCTGGAGAAAATTGGATTTCGGTATTGAGCCCTAATTCCCAATTTGAGAGCTCCTTATAAACCCAGCCGATGCTTAGATGAAACGCAGCCGTTTCAATCAGTAACGGACATAACTGAATCTCGCGCCAGCCAAAACGCCATCGTTCCACTTGAAAGCCAATTCTCCTTCAGGTACCGTGATGCTTCCTCCAGGCCGTGACCTCTGAAGACGTTACGGCAGATACGGTGTGATAAAACCTTAGAGGCAATTCGACTTGTCAGTCATGACCCGTGACCTCCCTTTCGACCCGTGACCTCGGAACGTCACGGCCGTGACCTTTGCTGCTTCTACTGCTGATCAGAATGCTGCTTTGATCCCTACTTCTAGACCTGTTCTAACACCTTAAATGGAGCTTGCTTGAGTTTAATATGTAGATTAACAAACTTACAGAAGTATTGAAGAAATTTGGAATGTTAGAGAGCAAAGCAGTAAACATACCAATTGTTCCAGGTTCTAAGATTGATAAGGATAAAGACTGAAATGAAGTAGATGCTACAAAGTTCAAGCAGCTAGTTGGGAGCTTATTTTATCTAACTTCAACCAGACCCGACATGATGTACTTGTACATTACTGGAGTTTTGAGCAGATATATGAATCATCCCACGGATATACACCATCAAGCAGCCAAGAGGGCCTTGAGATATCTAAAAGGGACTGTGAATTATGGAATTCATTACAAGCCAGTAGCTGATGTTAATTTATTAGGTTTCGCAGATAGTGATTTTGCAGGAGATGTGGAGGACAGTAAAAGCACCAGTGGATATGTCTTTATGTTTAACTCGACAGCAATTTCTTGGAGTTCAAAGAAACAGCCTATCGAGGACTGAGCTTGGCTCAGTGGAGCGGGCTCACCAGCTAACCCGTTGTTAGGTTGCTGGTCGAGTGTTCGAGTCCTCATGAAATCTCAAATTTTGAGCAGATACTACTAACCCCCTAACCAGCCAATTCAAAAAAAGAAAAAAAAAAGAAACAGCCTATCGTAACATTGTCCACTACAGAAGCAGAGTATGTTGCAGCTGCATCTAGTGCATGTCAGGCCATTTGTGTTGGAACCCTTCGGTTTTGATGGTTGCAAACACTTAGCTAATGAGTTGCATAAGTGTGCAGAAATCCATGAACAAATTAAATGATGCAGGCTTCAATTAATGAGCATTGAGTGTACACCAAGTCGAAAGATCCAAGTTGGCGGTTAAAGATATAGTCAAAGATCCGCAAAGATTATGCGGCAACTTGGAAGAGATACATGATCGAAGATATGGAAGATATAGATTTCAAATATATATAGCAATATTGATGAAAGACTTGGAAGACGAGAAAGATCCAAAGAGACTATATTTGATCAAAGAATATTAGGATAATATTCTGTTGATCAGATTTGGAAGATTTGATCTTCTGAAGAAACCGACTTACGAAAGATTTAGGATGGAATCTTGCCTAATCAGATTAAAATCCATCTAGTTTGGAAAGTCGGTTTGGGCCGAATTGAATGGGATTCGATTTCGTATCCGTCACAATCCTATATAAGGCAGTAGGGTTCGCAACTGAAGGGTTCGGAGTTTTTGGAGAACAAGGAGCGATTGCATTCAATAAACGGAGATTGCTGAGATCGCACGCTCGATGGTACAAGGTCTGAAGCTGATTACTTTGTCGGGTTGAGTAGAGGTCATCAAATAGAGTCTGGTAGACCTAGTTTGTAAACCCTACAAGTATATTGGAATAAAAAGTAATCAGGTTCGCAAATCCTTTCAGAGAAATCTGAAAGGTAGTGGTTTTCATCTTATCATTGTTGTGATAAGGTTTCCACTATATATTCGTGTGTAATTACTTTCAATCGTTTACTTTCCTGCATAATTATTTCCGCTGCTATCTGACCATCAGACGGAAAAGCATTTAGCGACTTCCGTCTGACAGACTGCTAACACTAATGATTCAACACATGGTATCAGAGTAAGGACTCTAGATTTTGTTGTTAGCTTTGCAGGAAAATCATGTCAGCAATCAACGATTCGTTCTGGAAGCCGCCGCTGCTGAAGCTTGGACAATTTGACTGGTGGAAAGATCAATTTGAGGCTCATGTCTGCTCACTGGATGGACAGCTTTGGAGGATATTTGAGACTGGTCCGTTACCTATCCTTGACAAAATAGATCCTGCAAAACCGGTAGAGAAAGCCAAGGATAAGTACACCGACGAGGACTACAGATGCCTCGAAAAGAATGCCAGAGCTAAGAAGGTTCTCTACATGGCGCTGTCTCCGGGAGATCAAATTAAGGTGGCCATGTACAAAACTGCCAAAGACATGTATGATGGACTGGTAAGACTGTATGGTGGAAACGAGGACATCAAGAGGAACAGGATTCTAGCTGCTATCAAGGATTATGAGACAATTATGCAAAACAAGGATGAATCCCTGGAAGAAATCTATACCAGGTTCCCAAGTTATTGTTGGACAGCTAGAACACTTGAACGAGATTCTTCCTGAATGGAAACTCACGCATCAGTTTATGCAAGCCCTGAACTCTAACTGGGATCAAGTGACACTGGCACTACAGGCACAGAAAGGCATTAAGGACACCACTCTAGAAGAACTGGTAGCTAATCTTCAGAGTCGGGCAGGAATCGTGGGAAGAAAGATGGCTAGGAGACAGACTGATAAGTCCCAGGCCATTGCCTTGAAAGTGGAAAAAGCTCTAGATCGTGCACAAGCAAGTGATTCATCAAAGGAGGATGACGATGAAATTGCTTTACTGACAAAAGCCCTTGCGATGGTCGGTTTCGGCAAAGGTGGAAGAAACTTCAGAGCAAGAGGAAGTCGTAAGAATTCCTCCAGATGGAACAAAGACGCTACGTCAAGTGGAAATAGGGGGAACACAGGAGAAAAGGAGGACAGAACATGTTACCACTGCCAGAAGAAGGGGCATCTGTCCAAGGATTGTCGTAGCAAAAAGAAAGGGGAACCACCTGCCCGAAAGCTAGCTCAGGCTGAACCAACCGCCCCAAAGCCAGCTCAAGCCATGTTTGCTGCATGGGGATATTCGGATGGGGATAGTGACGATGGAAACCGTTCCAAAGAGCCCTTCTTAAAGGCACACTCCACATCCAGTGAGGCAATGGATACTAATTCTTTTGTTGATAAAGTCTTTTCTGAATCTGATCTTGCAGAAACAATTGCCAAAGTGCTAGCCACGAACAGAGATCTGGAGGATAGACTGGCAGAAATGCAACAGGATCATCATGATGATATAGAAGAGAACCGCCTGTGGTCAACTAAAGCCATGCGTCTTGAGAAAGAGATGGCAGAGCATGTTTGTAAGTGTCACACTTGTGAAGGAAGAGAGAAACAGATCAGCGATCTAAGTGATGAACTGAGACGTTTGTCGATCGAAAACATTGAGTTGGTCGACTTCAGGGCAAAGATTGAAGAGCTAAATGATGAGCTGATTGATCTCAGAGAAAACAATGAGGAACTCTTTCATACGGTCGTTGATCTTAGACGTGAGGAGGCTGTAAGGAAAGAAGAATGGCTACATGAGCTCGAAGCAAAAAGGGTCGAAGAAGAAAAGAAGGAGTTCAAGAGAACGTTTGTCAGGCCTGGACTTGGCTATGAAGAAGAAAAGGCAGCAAAGGAGAAAGCATCCAAAGGAAAGGAGGCAATGACAGGATCAGGTGAAAGCTCACACCAGAAAGGAAGACCTCAGGCTACGAGGCAGACAAGAAGCAGAATGGTTATCACCTCCATGATACTGACTCAGTCCCTTACAAGGCTAGGAAAGCCTATGAAATCTGGCAGAAGCAGAATCTGAGCCGCAACCCTTCAACAATTGACTTCCAGCCAAGGAAGAACAAGAGGTCCATTCCACCTGGTAGAAGCGAGTATGTTGGGCTTCCATGCCATAGAATATGCTGTCATTGTGGACACTCTAGGCATAACAGATCTGAATGTCCAAGACTAAGGGAAACATATGAAAAGAACAGCAACCGGCTGAACACCCGAGACCACTGTCCAGAAGCTAGTTATCAAAGAAAAGTCAATGTGTACAGGAAGGAAAGTAGAGTTGGTCACTTCCACACCCACAATGATCCAGCCGTGTCTGGCAGAACAAGGAAGACACCTAGGTGAAAGATTGACTTAACTAACCATGATGTATATTATTCATTTTATTCTGCTCCTGCTGCTAAATTCATTCCTAAACCCAGTAAGCCCAAGCTTGTCTAGGTTCGTAAAAACTTATCATTTTCTTACAGAAAAGAGTGAGGTCCCGTCCCTGGTACTTAGATAGTGGATGCTCAAGTCATATGACAAAGAATCCAGAATGGTTCGACTCGCTCCATAAAACCTCCGGAGATAGCATAATCTTCGGAAACAAAAGCTCAGGAAACGTGGTAGGAATAGGAGAGGTAAGAATTTCGAATAATATACGAATCAGGCAGGTAAGTCTAGTTGAGAACTTAAGATATAATCTGCTTAGTGTGTCTCAACTGTGCCAATATGGTAAAAATCGAGTTATATTTAACGCTGATGATTGTCTTGTGAGTTGTAATGAGACAGGAAAGACAGTTCTGAAGGGAATCCGTGTGAATGAAATCTACAACGTTGATCCAAATTTCGTCCCTGAGGAAGAACTGTGTCTTTCGAGCGTTGCAGAAGGATCCATCCTATGGCACAGGAGGTTTGGGCATACAAGCATGAGACTACTGCACAAACTCCATCAGAAGGAACTTGTAGTCGGCTTACCCAAGGTGGCAAGGGAATTTGATTAGGCATGCAGTGCTTGCGTCACGGGAAAGCAAGCACGGACATCATTCCCATCTAAGCAAACAGTAAGTACGACTGCACCACTGGACATGGTCCACATGGATCTGTGTGGTCCAGTCAATATCGTTAGCCGTGGAGGAAACAGGTATATTATGGTCATAGTCGATGACTATTCCAGGTATACATGGACTATTTTTCTTGATTCTAAAGATCAAACATATAGTGAATTTGAAGCATGGCTTAATTTGATGGAAAACAAGTTAAATTGTAAATTGACCTCTATCCGTACTGACAATGGAACTGAGTTCTGGAATGCGCAGTTTCTTTCGTTATGTAGGGACAAAGGTATTGATCACAACTTTTCCGCCCCACGGACACCACAGCAGAATGGGGTTGTGGAACGAAAGAACAGAACCTTAGAGGATATGTCACGAACGATGCTGATTGCTAGCAGAGTTCCAAAATGCTTCTGGGTAGAAGCAGTGCATGCTGCGGGTTACATCCTAAATAGAGCATCGCTTCGATCCATGATAGAGAAAACTCCATATGAACTGTTACGTGGGAAGAAGCCTAACATTTCACATTTGAAGGTGTTTGGTTGCAGGTGTTTCGTCCACAATAATGGCAAGGAGAGCTTGGGAAAGTTTGATGCAAGGAGTGACGAAGGAGTGTTCGTTGGATACTCTAGCCACAACAAAGCTTACAAAGTCTTTAACCTAAGGCTAGAGAAAGTTGAGGAAAGCGTGCATGTGAGATTCAATGAGACGGTAATGGCTGGTCACCTGATAAAGGACTCCTCAACTGCTGGTATGGTGGATGATGGAGAACTCCAGTTTGCAGATAGATCAGATCCTGACTGGAATCCACCGCCAGCACCCACTGATGATACACCTCCTATGGATGTCCATCCCGTAGACGATGCACCACCAGACGATCACATGGAGGATGCTGAGATAGTTGATTTAGAAGGTGGTCAAATCCATGATGACCCTACAGTTAAAGTCAACGATGAGATTCCTGGTGAGGTAGCAATAGCGGGTGAGCCCACCCCTGCAAATCTTGAGGCATGGACGAGTGGTTCAACCACCAGCTAGACTGAGGGACTACCATTGCTACACTTCTCAGGAAAAGGTAGATCTTAATTTTTTATGTCAATTTTGTGGATTTGCCTCCTTTGTTTCTCTTGCAGAACCGAAGATTATAGCAGAAGTGCTCAAGGACCCAGAATGGGTCAATGCCATGCAAGAGGAGGTGCACCAATTCGAGAGGAATAAAGTATGGCGTCTGGTTCCTATACCCAAGGATAAGAACGTGATTGGAACAAAATGGGTCTTCATGAACAAACTGGACGAGAAGGGAATCGTCATAAGGAACAAAGCCCGTCTGGTGGTCAAAGGATACAACCAGCAGGAAGGAATAGACTATGACGAGACGTTCGCTCCCGTTGTAAGGTTAGAAGCAATTAGACTGTTAATAGCTTACTCAACCTACCATGGTTTTTCCTTGCAATAGATGGACGTAGAGACGGCATTCCTGAATGGAGTCTTGAAGGAAGAATTATATGTGAGCCAAACTCCAGGATTCGAGGATAGAGATTATCCAAACCATGTGTATGCCCTAGACAAGGCGTTGTACGGGTTGAAGCAAGCACCCCGAGCTTGGTACGAGAAACTCTCTCTGTTTCTTCTGTCACATGGATACGTCAGAGGAGAGGTGGACAAGACCCTCTTCCTCCTGAAGGAGGGGAATGACACTCTAGTGGTTCAGGTATATGTTGATGATATTATTTTTGGTTTGACTAACCCTAGACTTGTTAAAAAGTTCACAGATCTAATGTCAAGCGAATTCGAGATAAGCATGGTGGGAGAATTGAAGTATTTTCTAGGACTTCAAGTAGCACAAGGGGAAGATGGAACTCGAATCCATCAGCAGAAGTACGTGAGAGAAATCCTAAAGAAGTTTTAGTTGGAGTCCGCAAAAACGTGTGCTACACCTATGTCACCCAATGACTCCTTAGCAAAGGATGAGTCCTCCCCATAAGTGGATCCGACTCTCTACAGGGGGATGATAGGTTCACTCTTGTATCTTACGGCTAGTAGACCTGACATCTTATTCATCGTTTGTCTATGTGCTAGATTTCAGGCAGATCCTAGAGAGACACATATTAAAGCTGTGAAGAGGATATTGAGGTACCTGAAGGGGACGGATGATCTGGGCCTATTCTATCCGAAGGGGGGAGACTTATGTCTGCTGGCCTACACAGATGCGGATTATGCTAGCTGTAGGACAGACAGGAAGTCCACGTCAGGGATGGCACAATTCCTTGGACCATGCTTGATCTCATGGGGATCCAAGAAGCAGTCTTCCATTGCGATGTCCACTGCGGAGGTTGAGTACATTGCTGCTGCTGCTGCTTGCTGCGCACAACTTCTGTGGATCAAACAACAGCTAAGTGATTATGGTGTTTCTGTTAATTGTGCTTCCATCCTATGTGATAACACTAGTGCTATCAATATTTCTAAAAATCTAGTACAGTTCTCACGAACTAAGCACATTGAAATTAGATATCACTTCCTACGTGACTGTGTAGAGAAAGGCACCATAGTTATGGAATATTGTAGAACCGAGGAACAGATTGCAGACATCTTTACGAAAGCATTACATAGGGAACCCTACGAGAAGCTAAGGCTTGAACTAGGTATGACTTCCCTCACATAGTCTTACTTCATGTTAAATTCCCTCGATGACTGGCTAGATTTGTCTGTATGTTAAAGCTACCATGTGTGGAAGTGATGCGTATGTAGTTAATGACTGTGTGAAACTTTTTCTATGAGGTCACCACTGCATGCATGTTAAATGAGATTACTAACTAGTGGATTTCATAAGCATGACACGTGTTTTTTTTTTCAAAAGAGACTTCCAAATTTGAACCCACAATATAAGCCACGGAAGTCTCTAAGACTAACCCTAGCCTCTTGTGTGTGGAGAATAAATGCTTAACCCGTTGATGTTACATGCGTTTCTTTCTGGTTTTCTCCACACGACATGACATTATTTCGTTGTGATCTGGTGAATTTTTATTCTTGATTATGTAGTATTTTCTTGTACCACTTGGGTAAACTTAGCGCACCACACCCATCCTTGTGAAAACCATGAGACAACCAGGGCTAACTCAGCATGGTTTAAACCGGTTCAATCAGTGATTGTTGCTTGAATTTCTGCTGTTTTGTTTGGAGGACTTGAGACTGCCAGAAAAAAAGGGAAAAGAAAAATTATTGTGCTGCATTGATGGGAGTTGACTAACATGTATGGAGAAGAGCAATGGCTGCAGGACGTAAGGTGTAGTGCGCAGCGTCGTCATGATGACTTGCAGCCTTTATGGCATGGAAGAGTGAACAGTCCGGATGTGAGAAGTCGCTGCAATCTGTTGAGTGAACAATCACAAAATTGGGATTTATTTCCCACATGTGGCAGTGTATCAGCAATTAATTCAAATTAAGAAACTGCATGAGGCGGGCTATTTGTTATTAAATCTGAATTTGGAAGGCAGATAATCTCACAGTTTATTTTGGGAAGTTAAAGGTTTAATCTTGCGAAAAACGAGGTGTCGATTGGGTTTTCAAATCAAAGGATAAATTGCTAGGGTTTTCACAGTATAAATCGAAGTTGCAAAGGCGAGCTCTTTCCATCGCAATCTGCCCTCTACTCTCTTAAAGATTCCAACTTTGAAACCCTAGCCTCTCAATCCAGTCCGCTGCTCTTATGGCTTCCGCAAACAAAAGCTCTAGCGTCGACGTAGCTACAGTGTTCGCCAAGCTGAGGGTGAGAGGTGTGAATATCGATGACCTTCTGGCTGAAAATCGACGGCTCCGACCGCCTCCACCGAGTCTGTGAAGGTCCTCTCTGTAGAAAACCCAGAGGTCGATGGCGATGTGACCTCTCAACGGAAGTCCAAACGAAAGGCTAGTGCTGCTGAGGGCACTAGTCGTAAGCGCAGACAGGCCGTCACCCCTCAGGGCCCTGTCCGGAAGAGTAGGCGCACCCAGAAGGCAAAAGTGTCGGTAGTTAAGGAGGAGTCACCTGCTCCGAGGGCCGAGGGTGAGACATTCTTAGAAGGTAGATCCGTAGTTCCGGAGGTTGCTCTTGACAGAGTCTTTTTGGCTGGACACCAACTGGTGGAGGTAAACAACCTCCTTATTGCTCAAAACTGGGACCATCTCTTCCGAGAGGAGGTTCTGGTCGACGAGAATATAGTGAGGGCGTTCTACTCCGAATTCAAACTCGAAGAGAGGTCAGGGTTGCTCTTGGCCACTTTTGTGATCAAAGGGGAAGTGCAAGTCATCACTCCTCGGGACCTGAGCAAGCTCTTGGATGTCCCAGTGACTGGGTTTGCGGAGTATGTTAAGGGGATTTTGCCAGCAGATGTGGCAAAGGCAGAGGTAATTTCAAGAGTGGGAGAGGATCCCAGCAACACTTCAAATCAAGGCAACGCCCTGGAGTTGGGCATAATCAATCGAATTCTTTACTGGCTCATTTGCACAACGCTGATGCCGCGGTCACAGAAACATGGGGTGGTAACATTCCTGGATTTCCTCCTACTGGACAAGCTCGGGACTCGGGAGCCAATATGCCTTTCTAAGCTAGTCCTTCAACACACGAGTCGGTGCGCGGTGAGTAATACTCACGGGTTACCTTACCCCGGCCTGGTGAAGAAGATCCTCTGTAGTCTGGAAATCTATGAGCCCGTTTCAGAAAGCTCCCTATCGTCTGTTCTAGGTAGGGAGACCCTTGAAGGTATAGGGTGGAAGTTGGATGCAGCCTCAAGATGGGAGAATGCCAAGATTGCCCCTGCTCCTCCCCTGCCAGATGCACCTCAAGAGGTCGAGCCCCTGGACCAACAACCGTTACATCTAACTGAGGGGTCGACAGCGGTGCTCGCGGCTCTGCAAGTGTTGGCTGGAAAGGTGGAGCTGTTGACCGAGCGTGTGGGAAATCTGGAGGATGTAGCTGATAAGTTGCTGCTGGGTTCTGACGTTATCTGGGTGACGGACTTGCGTTCCTCGATAAAGGAGGTTGAGGAGTCTGCCAAAATCAATATGGTTCACGGCACTCAGATCAGAGAGGGTATAAGTGAGCTAAACTGGCAGCTGCAATTTGTAGGCACTGAGCTGGTTGACCAGATGAAAATCATGTTTAAGGATTAATCCGGTGTGTGTCTCATGGTTGCCCTCGTTCTTCAATTCCTCCCTGGTCTGCCCCCTTGTTTTTGATGAATTCCTCTTTGCTGTCATGCTTTTAAATTCTGTGTGCCAGTTTTTTAATTTTCAGTATGATATGTGTGTGCTCTCTGGGGCACTTTTGCTCATTCTTAAATGAAGTATGCGTCTCTTCCATGACTTGGATACCTTTACTTGCACTCTTTTTGATGATGCCAAAAGGGGGAAGATAACATGTGTGCATTACTAAAGGGGGAACTCGTTACTGAAAATCGAACTGGATGTCTATTTGAGGGGGAACTGTTAAGCGATCATAGATCTGTCTGACTAACTAAAATTGAATGGAAATCTATTTGATGGAATATGATGAGATATCTGTCTGCCAGATCTGTGATAGTTTTGAATTTCTTGTTATGGATTTCTTGTCTTTTGAAGAAGTGTTTGACATCATCAAAAAGGGGGAATTTGTTGGAACTCTTCGGTTTTGATGGTTGCAAACACTTAGCTAATGAGTTGCATAAGTGTGCAGAAATCCATGAACAAATTAAATGATGCAGGCTTCAATTAATGAGCATTGAGTGTACACCAAGTCGAAAGATCCAAGTCGGCGGTTAAAGATATAGTCAAAGATCTGCAAAGATTATGCGGCAACTTGGAAGATATTGAAGATACATGATCGAAGATACATGATCGAAGATACATGATCGAAGATATGGAAGATATAGATTTCAAATATATATAGCAATATTGATGAAAGACTTGGAAGACAAGAAAGATCCAAAGAGAATATATTTGATCAAAGAATATTAGGATAATATTCTGTTGATCAAATTTGGAAGATTCGATCTTTTGAAGAAACCGACTTACGAAAGATTTAGGATGGAATCTTGCCTAATCAGATTAAAATCCATCTTGTTTGGAAAGTCGGTTTGGGCCGAATTGAATGGGATTCGATTTCGTATCCGTCCCAACCCTATGTAAGGCATAGGGTTCGCAACTGAAGGGTTCGGCGTTTTTGGAGAACAAGGAGTGATTGCATTCAACAAACGGAGATTGCTGAGATCGCACGCACGACGGTACAAGGTCTGAAGCTGATTACTTTGTCGAATTGAGTAGAGGTCATCAAATAGAGTCTGGTAGACCTAGTTTGTAAACCCTACAAGTATATCGGAATAAAAAGTAATCCGGTTCGCAAATCCTTTCAGAGAAATCTGAAAGGTAGTGGTTTTCATCTTATCATTGTTGTGATAAGGTTTCCACTATATATTCGTGCGTAATTACTTTCAGTCGTTTACTTTCCTGCATAATTATTTCCGCTGCTATCTGACCATCAGACGGAAAAGCACTTAGCGACTTCCGTCTGATAGACTGCTAACACTAACGATCCAACAATTTGGTTGAAGAATATTTTGCAGCAGCTAAATTGTGAACAAGACGGAAGCATCACTGTTATGTGTGACAATACTTCCACCATTAAGCTGTCCAAAAATCCGGTCTTACATGGGCGAAGTAGGCATATACGGGTGAAGTATCGTTTTCTGCGAGATTTGACTAAGAACGGAATTATCAATTTGCTTTACTGTGAAAGTGCTAAGCAGATTGCGGACATAATGACAAAGCCTTTGAAGTTCGAAGCTTTTGCCAAGATGAGAAGGATGATGGGAATGCGTGAGATTACAGAGGTAAACTTAACACAAATTTGTGTTCAGTTTAAGGGAGAGTATGAAGAGGTGTCTTTAGACTCTGGCAGTTACATTGTGTTTAGATAAACTTTAGAGTAGTTTTAAGTAGTTTCTGGTAGTTATTCAGTAACTGTTGTAGGCTATAAAGCCATATGATAAGACTCAGTGATTGGATCTTTTGAAGTGATCAAGAAACATAAAACTTGTGGGGCAAGGTCGACGGAGGGGGTTTTTTGGATTTGCGGCGAGGCTGTTTTTTGGGTTCTTGTGATTATGCGGCTGAACAGCCTCTTTTTGGGTTGTCTATATGTTGTAGTGTTTTTGTTAGTTTTTTATGTTGCTGGAGGGCTCACCTGGAGGCAAGAGGCGAAGTGGTGCATGTTCCACTTATTTTGTACGGCAGAGTTATGTTGTTGGATATGTTCCCGGCTAGAGTTTATCTAGTTCTAAGTCCTCTGTAATCATCTTTGTAACTGTTCCAGCCAGTTTATCAAAAAAAAATAAAAAGAATATTAACAAATTAAACCAATTGCATTCCAGTATTAGATTTATGAAAATAATATATTTATTTATTTATTAAAAATCGAGATAAACATGCATTAAATTTTAGAAATCCGTTGCACTGTCTTATAAAAAATTAAAAAAATTAAAAGATTCTGACAGTACTTTAAAGCCTAAGCTGATAAGCATGATGAGGGTTAGATTTGAAGGACGACAAAGAAAGCCACCGCTCCAGTTCTGAAACTAAGGTTTTTTTTTTTTCCACCGAATTCATATCTGATTAGTTCTTGTGACGAAGTCCAATTCAGTTTCATAACTCTCTGTGTTTAAGCAAATCAGAACATGCTCTGTTTGCCTGACTTTAGACATCTGTGTATTTTTTCTATGGGTTGTCAGATCTGATGCAATTGTTTCTGGTTTTGTTTTTGAATTCAGAGTTACATAATTCTATGTGTTGTTGTCATCAAAGATTAAAGCTTTATGATAGTTTGATAGATTTTGTGATGAATTGAGATCTACTTCAGTTTCATAACTTTCTGTTTTCAAGCAATTCAGAACATGCATGTGTGACTTTTTGTCTTAGGCATCTCTGTTTTATGTATGGGTTTGAATTCTGTTGGTGTCACAGATTTCAATTGTTTCTGATTCTGTTTTTTGAGTTCAGATCCAATTCAGTTTCATAAATCTTGTGTTTAAAATAATTCAGAACATACTTTGAATTTGTAATTCTGTCGTATTCTGACCAGCTGATGCATCAGCTGGGTTGAAGTTGAATTAAGTTTTGTCATCGAGATAGAAGCTTTGTGCTAGTTTGATTGATTTTCTTGATTAATAAATGTTTGTTGTTGCTTGTACTCTGCTGTTCAGTTTACTATATATATGTTCAATTTACCAAGTTTGTTTGTTTGATTTGTATCAACTTTATTTATTGAGTTTCATTCACTTCTCCTAGAACTCCAGAGTTTTGCGATGGGCAAAAGCAAAAGGCTGCATTCTAAAGTAAGTTTCCTTCTTTCCTTCTTTTTTAAGTTGCTATGGAATGCTTGACCAATGGTTTCACTTGGTTTCTCCATCTCCCGTCTCTTAGGAAACTAGTACGATCGAGCAACTTCCTGATGATGTCTTGCTTCTTATAATGTCCTTTCTCACAACCTTAGCTGAAAAGGCACGCACATCCGTCCTAAGTCGAAGATGGAGAAACCTGTGGCTTTTTACCACCATCCGTTTAGACTTCGATGCTACTACTTTCCCGGATATGGATCCGTTGAAAATAAGTCAGGCCTGGTATATAGCATGGGTGAACAACGTTATCGATGCCAGGATTGCGTTACCCGGATCGCCTTCAGTCAAAGAGCTTCGAATTCAGTTCGGCCTGGATGCAAGTCAGGGCAGCCACATTGATTGATGGATTAATTTTGCTATTATGAAAAGAGTTGAAACACTTCATCTAGATTTGTGTCCTTACGAATCATTTATTTGTCCCAGCGACCAGTATATGCTTTCTGAAGAATGTTGGCATAGAGTTCCATCAGGACTTTCTAGCCTTCAATGCTTAAAATCACTCTCCTTGTCGTGTGTGAATGTTACTAAACAGTTCATCGAGTTCGTTCTCTCAAGTTGCCCTCTACTTGAAGATTTGGCTTTGGACTATGCTGGATGTTACAGTGACTTGGATGTTTCTGGTGTGCCTCCTCTTCGGCTGAAGCGATTGGAAATAAGATCATCAGCTGAAGACGTTGCAGTTATTAAACTTTGTGCCCCTTACCTCACATCCCTTTACTATGGATCAAGAAAATTTAATCCTCAAAAGATTGATGTTCCCAAGTTGACTGATCTGACTGTCGGGGGTAATTATGGTTCGCAGCCTATAATGAAATATGTTGAGCCCTTTTGGAGTTACCTTCCTCAGTTGGAAAAGCTTGAACTGATTATAGCCAAGGTATGTTAATTGTTGATTTATACTCATATACACATAGCAATGATTACATTTTATTTCTTTGATATACCAGGCTTCGACTTTCAGTTTGAGACCAAATGCCAAAGCTTGATAAACTAAGATATCTTCAGATATGCGTCAATGACTGTATAGTGGCCACTCACCCTATCTTCTATCAAGTTATAGCGTTCATCAACGCATGCCCGATGCTAGAAATCTTTGCAGTGGGGGTAATTGAGACTGATGGTACTATTTTTTTTGTTGAGTGTTATTACTAGCGTTAGTGTTTCGCGTTTTACGAACTATGCAGGTGCCACCCTCCTTATTTTTCTGAGCTTTATTGTTTGTCTACAGATAATTGATATAGAGGCAAGCTTATTGGATTTTTTGAGCTTTATTGTTTGTCTACAGATAGTTGATCCCCAGCAGAGTGTCAGTCCAACAACAAAAAAAGGCAAAAAAAGGCAAGCTTATTGGATTTTTTTTTCCTTTCATTAATTACTTGATCCAGGAATTTACTATGCTAGTGGTTTTAGCAGAACAGGTCTCTGGTGGACATGCATCTGATTTGGATAAAAGTATATGCGTTAAAAATTAGGCATTTCATTATTACATAACTATCACTCCTCACCCGCGTATTGTTTTGTGTTTGGATGCAGAAGTTGTGTAAGTTGGGGAAGATTAGTTTATTCAAATGTTTAAAGGAGTTGAAGTTGTACGGCGGTAAAACAGTTGATCAAGTGATCACACGGTTTATTATTAGGAACGCACCCCATTTGGAGAAACTTAGTATTGATACACGTCCCTTACGTCGTTATCGTACCTTCTACCATGATAAGCCAGAAATGGTCAAGGTCACGGAAGCAAAGGCGAAAAAGCTATGCCGAAGGAGCCATTCAGATATTGAGATAGCGGTTACTGGTTGATCGACCTCCACTGGCTTGTAGTTCAGAGTTATATTTATTAGGAAAAATTTCAAAAACATACTCTGGACTACCGCTTCATTTCAAATCAGATATCAGACTTTTTCAATTTTCAATTTTCAATTTAATGACTTTTGGACTAAAATGCAAATTTACTTTAACACCATTTATAATTATTTTTCAAATTTTAAAAATCAAACCTTTCAATCCAATTGTATCACTTGTTTGGTTTACAAAAATTAGAAAAATATCATTATTAAATTAATAATACAGAATCAATTTCAATCTTTTTTTTTTCTTTTCAAATTCAATCTTTGGCAAAAGTTGCTGGATCACATTTTTGCAGCTTCGATAGTAACAAAACATGTGATTATTAAACTAAACACGGCCAACAATCTGAAATCAGATGAAGTACGCTGAAATCAGTGATTTGTACTGAGAAATTATGTACATTTGCGGACATGATTTACTTTGACAAACGAAGTAAAAAGTCTATGGGCACACCTGAATATTCGCTGTTCGAAGGAGCTAAGAGAACGCAGGTAAATTTGCTGTGTTAAAGAAATCAGGGGAAATATAAGATTTGGCGCCTTTGGTGCAGTTTTGTATTTGGGGGTCGTTGTGTCAAGTTTTATAGTCTGTGGTTCATATTGTAATTAACGAAACTTGCAAAAATCTGTTTATAACAGATTTTTGCGCCATTATTTGTTTGTTAATACGAAAATTAGCGTTAGCTAATTCTTTTTCCGATTCTCGATTTCTTGAGCTCCGATCATTGCCTACTATCCGTTCGTCGTTAGTCATTGATCGATGCTCAAATTCTACAAAATTGGCTTTCGATGGGACTAAGGTCAGGGTGGCTGTAGTATGGGATTGCGGGTGGTTCAGGAACAAGAGGTTGCAGAATTAAGCAGGTAGGGGCAGGGGCGGACCCAGGAATTAATTTTTAGTGGGGCTGAATTTTTTTTTGCACCCGATAACAACATTCAAGGATTTTTTTTAAAATCTGTAGAAACCATTAGCACGACATTTTAATCATCGAAGCAGTTTAGACTTCCCAAAAAGGATCATGGAATGCGGCATTTGTTTCTCCACGGTCTCCAAATGTTTTGTGTTTTTCTTTAATTCTTGCATCTTGTGTTTTTTTCTCTTTGATGTATTACTCAAGGTGAATGGCCCATCCAGAATTCTTACCAAAGTTCATCACATTACCGCCAGGAAATCCCCTTTTTTTGCACCCGATAACAACATTCAATGATTTTTTTAAAAAATATTGGTGGGGCTATAGCACCACTAAGCCCAGTGCTGGGTCCGCCCCTGGGTAGGGGTTAATTGAGGGTGGAGCATATTCATCATGAACGGAATATGGTAGCGGATAAGGTTGCACGCTGGGCAAGAATAGGTAAAAAGGATTGGAGTAGGCGTGATGCAATTGTTATGGCTGACTGGAGGATAAAAGAGGTTGGACGCGATTGAGTAAATGAGGCTCATTTGGCAAGGTGGCTGAAGAAAGGATTTTTGTTTGTTTTATGTGGTCAAAGTCTGAAGTGTCTCATGTAATTTTGTTGTCATGTCTGTTTCTAGCAAGTAGCAAGTACTCTAGTTTGGTAGGAGTGTCTCTTGTTACGTGTCCTGTGGACTTTGGGCCCCCTATGTTTTGTCGGGCCACGTCAGATTCTGGGCCTTTAAATTTCTTCTCAATTGCTTCGGCCCAAAGGAAGTCTGGCTGCGTATGATTTCCTTTAGCAAAATGCAAAAGTCCACGTTTTGACTTTTTAATTTAATAAATTCTTTACTTTAGATTAACATTTTTTTTTGATGGAACTTTAGATTAACATTTAAATAGTGGTTTTTTTATGTGAAAATTTAAATAGTGGTTTTTTTTAAAATTTGGAATGTGATGGATTTTATGAGTTCGAATTTAAAGGGGTTTACAGGCTAAAAATGGATTTTAAGGTCTAATGGAGTAGATTTTGAATTCGAAATGACTCGGAAAGAGGGACGATTTTGATCTTTATGGATATTTTTTGAACCAAAGTTTGGTTATATGACGTTGCGTATTAATCATTGTGATTTTGATGATGATTGATGATGATGATTGATGATGGTGATGATGATGATGATGATTGATGGTGATGATGATGATGATGATGACGACGATGATGATGATGATGATGCTGATGATGATGCTGATGATGATGCTGATGATGCTGATGATGATGCTGATGATGATGCTGATGCTGATGCTGATGATGATGCTGATGATGATGATGATGCTGATGCTGATGCTGATGCTGATGCTGATGCTGATGCTGATGCTGATGATGCTGATGCTGATGATGATGATGATGATGCTGATGATGATGCTGATGATGATGCTGATGATGATGATGATGATGCTGATGCTGATGTTGATGATGATGATGATGATGCTGATGATGATGATGATGATGATGATGATGATGATGATTATCAAGTGGTCGCACCGTATATTATTAGGAACGTGCCCCATTTGGAGAAACTTAGTATTGATACACGTAGCTTATAAAGGGATTCAATGGGATATGAGTGGCCTATTAGGAACATTTTATAGAAGGGATTCAATGGGATATGAGTTCATGTTCAACACAAATGACAGACACTAACATTATGAAGCAGTTGCCCATAAAATAAATCAAAAACCTCATGAAGCAGTATCTGCAGAAATGCAAGTAGCATGAAAACTAAAAAAGACTAGAAAGCAACTACTAATTGATAAAAAAACTAAAGCTGACTTGAGTGAATTCAAACTAAAGCTGGTTAGTGAAATTCAAGTATCTCAGCAACACTTAACAAAAGCAGCAAAAGGTTCATAAGTTTGAATTATTAGACAATATGTAGCATCTCCACAAAGTACTCTCTGATAAGTCTGATCTGCTCCGGCTTTGCAGCATAAACTTTGTCAGATTTTCGGAGCTCCTCCAGAATTTTCTCTATCTTCCCATTATTCCACTGCAGGTTCTTTTTACAGTCTTTGATTCTTGCATTTAAGTTCAGGGCATTCGCTTCTTGCTCAATAGCCATTCTTTTATGCCTCTCAAGTCGTTCTAGCTTATTAGCACTGCCAACTTTCCAAAAAGGAACATTCTGCAAACTTTATAGCCCCAAAAGAAAACGTCGCTGGCCCTTAATTGCCAGATAGCTAATCCTTGGACCTTCAAACAGAATCAAAAAAACAGCAGCATCATCCATTAACATGCTACATCAGAAAATGGATCGGAGTAATAAAAAACAATAGCATCCATTAAAACACTCATTCTACACATCAAATGGTTAACATAGCAACATCAAACTGAAACACTCAGTCTACACATCAAACTGATCATTCTACACTAAAACAGCAGCATGAAAACACTCAGAAAGCGGCGCTGGCCCTTGATCGATAAACAGTTGATCTTTCGTGCTGCTGTCATCTGTTGCATACAAGAAGAACTGCATCAGGAGAGCTTCACAAATGCAATTATAAGAAGAACTACATACAAGACAATACATCAGTAGCACAGTTTATGCAATTACCTTGGCAGCATTGCGTGATGAATTGATTAATTAGTATTTTTTTACTTTTTATTTTTATTTTTATTTATTTTGTTTGCAAATACAAACTAAGATGGTAAACTAGCTAGGAACTACAGAGTAGATAAGAAATCACCAAATTTAAGCAAGCACCATGCTACATATAACTCAATTTAAGCAAGTACTGTGCTAAACTACTAAAACTGCATATCCATAATTTCAGCACTTGCTATCAAAAAAAATTATAATTTCAGTTTCAGCACTTAAAATGTTAGTAAGGTACCCTTCCTATCCTGAAATTTAACATTGAAATTATTAAATATTTAGTAATGAGTCCACTATCTTTGAATTATTACACAAACCACTCAAAGAAGCTTCATACTTTGCTCCTCAACATTTGGATCACATTTTGATCCCCTCTGCTCGAGACGCAATATGTATCTTCTAATTATTCCCAAAATACTTCTTGATAAGGTTGATTTGTCCCGGCTTCGCAATAAACAATTGATTAAACTATCTTGGCTAAACTACTAGCTTTTTCCAATTGGGAATTCAAACTATCAATTTTTCTAATAAAGAGCAAAATAAAAGATAAATTGACCAATTTTTGAACACCGGACACCGTAGCTTCACCATGATTAAATTACAAACTCAATCATGTTAACCTCGTTGAAAATAATCTGATGATCTCATCGTAACTCTTAACGTATTAAATCGATCTTTCTTCTTTAACATCAATAGACTTTTTTATTGAGTCGTTATTAACGGGATTCACATGATTGAATTTACAATTTAATCACGGTGATCTACGGTGCTCGGTGTTCGAAAATTGGTTAACTTATTTTTTATTTTGCCCTTGATTGGAAAATTTGATAGTTTGCACCTTCAATAGAAAAAAACTGATAGTTCAGGGCAACAATGTGTACATTTTCCTAAATGTTATTTATGGATTGACTTGTTATAATTATTTCTTATGACTCAAATATTGCTCTTTTTTTCTTTTTTGTCATTAGTTTATTTTTATTTTTTGATGTGTCATGTTAAATTTGATATTTGTGGTATCATTGATAAGTATGACTTTTGATTATTTGATTTTAAGTTGATTATACTAAAGATAAAAGTCTATCAAAGCCGAATCAAATGAATAAGAAGATCTAATTTTTTTTAACTGATGTGTTAAATAGTGGACTTTTTTTTATACTGGGTTTTTATACTATCAATCATCATTCGAATACATATTGTAGACGAATAACAACATCTCCACTAGGGAGGGACAACACGCCCACGCCGAGGCGGGACGAAAACACATCCACAGGAGATGAATAACACTCCTAATAAAATTGAGAAGAAATATGCTAATAAAGGAAGTCGAACCCTTGACCTCTTGACAAATTGTCAAGAGTTCAAACCAACTCGACCAATACGTCTTTCGCTTTGATAGAGAGTTAAATAATGAGCTTTCATGGTATAAAAGATGAGAAGAGTTATCAAATGTCTTTTCCAAAATGTTATTCTTACTTGTTGCATTCTTTCAACTATTTAATACTGTCCAACATTTTTTTGCTTAATGTGTTGCGTAGTAGAAAAACCTTCTCTTTTTTTTGGAATTTTAAAAAATTGAAATCTAAATTAAGATTTATTCGAGAAGTGAACTAATATTTTAACGCCTGAGGACTGAGTTTTCATTGAGTTTCAAAAGCAAAAAATGTAATCACATTATTGTTTTTCTTTTTCTTTTTTTTTGATACAAGGTGTTAGAAGTTAGAATTAGTAATTAGGAGCCGTGAGGGATTGAGCTCACGCGGGTGAGGATTTAAAGAGGGCGTGCCACCAACTCGGCTACACCTCCGACCTCACATTATTGTTTTTCAATTTAGCCTTACTAGTTTCGAAATCATGGCTCCGTTCCTGCATATAAAAGACAGGTGACTAAAGATTTATTAAACAATCAACATACGAGGAGCGTTCAAATGAGGCATCCAAATTAGAATGAGGCAGTGAGACACGATCTGAGCCACATATCTACCCTCTAATTAAGGCATTTTGGCCTTAATTCTGAACATTTAGACTTAAGTCTCAACATTAAGCGGAATTCGTAGCGGTACACACTGATGTCTGACTTCGACTCGTGTTTCGACCCGACCTTGTATGCTCTCGATGTGAACTAGAGAGTTATGGGGCTTTTTGTTAGCTATGCAACGACATATAACTAAGGACTCTTTAATTTGCTTCAATATGATTTCACATTGTTTAAGTTTTTTGATTTGTTTAAGTCTTAAGTTTCAAACCAAAATTTAAAAAAAAATTAGTTTTAAGTTTGAACATTTTTTTAGCATAAAAAAGTTTGAATATTTAGCTTAATTGAGTAGTACATACTGCTGTCTGACTTCGATTCGTATTTTGACTTCCAAACGACCTTGTCTGTTCTTGATGTGAACTAGAGAGTTGTAAAACTTCATGTTAGCTACGCAACGATCACATGAGTCGCCTCTATTATATTTTTCATTTATTCGATGAAACATCGAATGTCCAAATTAAATTAAAATTAAATACAAAAATACGGAAAAGATTATATTACCTCTCGTTATTCGATTACAAATTTCGGCTAATGTGGAACTTTAAGAAGGTTTAAAGTTTTTTTTATTGGAGGAGGTTTAAAGGTAATATAAAAACATTTGATTTATACTTAACAGAAAAAGTTTAGGTACAAAGTTGATTTTTTAGTAAAAAATACAAATAAATTATAGCACTTGATCTTGTAATTTGGATGAATGAGATTAAATCCTGATTTTTGATGCATTTTATCAGTGACGAATTATATACAAAAGTGACGAACTATATCGCCTTTTTTCATTTTTCGGCGACGAACTATAGACGATTTTGGCGAAATTTTATATTTTTACCAAAAATCAACTTTGTATCTTATATTTAACCCTATACATAACCGCACTTTAAACTATAATATTTTACCTATCAAAAAAAATATTCTAAATTACAAAAATAAATTCATAAATTCAACTCCAGACCTCCGATCCACCACCGAGAAAAACTCAGAAATGCAAAACCCTAACTCCGCCACGCGCGGCGAAGCCGAGCGCCTCCTCGCCATCGCCGACAAGCTCCTCCAATCGCGCGATCTAGTCGGCGCACGAGACTTCGCGATCCTCGCGCAGGAGAACGAGCCGCTGATTGAAGGCTCCGATCAGATCCTCGCCGTTTCCGAAGTCCTGATTTCGTCGGAGAAGCGCGTGAACAATCACTCCCACGACTGGTACTCGATTCTCCAGATCGACCGCAAGTCTGACGACCTCGATCTGATCCGGAAGCAGTACCGGCGGCTAGCGTTGTTGCTCCATCCGGATAAGAATAACTTCCCTTTCGCGGATCACGCGTTTAAGCTCGTGGCTGATGCTTGGGCGACGCTGTCGGATCCAGCGAAGAAGTCGCAGTTTGATCAACTGCTGATTCCGTTTCCGATGGAGGATTTGACTGCTGGTAGGGCTCAAAGTCAGTTTCCGCAGCCGCAGGGTTTTCAGATGGATTTCAGCACTCCGCAGCCGCAGCAGAATCAGCAGCATGCGAAGCTTCCGGTTAGAAGAGGTGAGAGTGAATCGAGGAGCAAGCAGAAGGGAGCGTCTAGGGCAGCTAATGGTAATGTCAATGGTAATCTGAGCTTGAGTTTTTGGACGGCTTGTCCTTATTGTTATGTAATATATGAGTATCCTAAGGTTTACGAGGACTGTTGTTTGAGGTGCCAAAGCTGCGAAAGAGCTTTTCATGGTGCTGAGATTCCTGCTTTGCCACCTTTAGTGCCTGGACAGGACGCTTATTATTGCTGTTGGGCGTTTTACCCTGTTGGATTCAAGAGTTCAGAATATAGAAATGGTGGAAAGGGGTTTCCGAATTGGATGCCTCCAGTGTTTAATAGCAAAGGTAGCAACGTCAATAGCAATCCGCGGCCAGTTCAGCAGAACTCACATACACCTCTTCCCCGCTCGCAAACGCAGGCGCCACAGGCTACGCCACAAGCTACGCCACTACGGATGGGTGTGGAAATGTCATTTGGGGTTCGGTCAGCTGATGATGGCACTAAGAAGAAAAGAGGAAGGCCGAGAAAAAACTTATTGTAATTGTAACGAGATCTGGTCTTTGTTGAATATTGGAAGATTGGAAGGTGACAGGACTAACTGGAGTGTAAACACATGCTATTCCAGTTGTTCTTGAAACTTGTTGTGTTTTGGATTATGAAGGATGACGCTAAAGGTTCAGGATGATGGGGAGCTTTGGTGGAGGTATCTTTGTAGAGATTTTACCTGTACAAGCTGCTTGATGTTTGTTTGTTTGTCTTCTATGGCACATTGGTGTTCAACCATTAATATTATGTTAGCTGTTAAAACTAATATGTAGCTGAATCCATTATGATAACGAACCGATTCCTAGTTTGACTCAACTGCTCTTGCGCATCCTGTTGTTTAAAAGCTTTAACTTTTCTGTTATCTTTTCTCAGGTTAGTAAATTAGATAGAGTACTAGGTTCCAATGGCAATGAAACTGACACATGATGTTTCTAAATACAGTTAGTCTTTACAATAAAGTATAGTATCTAGTGCCTACCTAATCCAGTGGCGTCAGTGGATCTGTCAAGCATTTTGAGCGTTGCTTCTAGAACTAGGACAATGATAGAAGTTTTACAAACTCAAATTGTACTGGAAAGTGCCAAAATGTTACGTACATTATTTTGCTGGAGTTAGGATTTTACCAGAATGATACTTTCAAGCTATGGGGCGCTGGACTTAATTATCATTGTTGCGATCTGCGAACCTTAAGGTGGTGGCCAAGTGCTACAAAGGTATATGTTAAACATAAAAAGTACGTTGCCCCCTTGAATTGCCGGATAAGTTTGTACTTTGTAGGCTTGTTTTTATGTTCCAAACTGTTCTAACCCCAGGGTACTGCCGTATTGGTGGTTAAAGTTAATCTCTGCTAAGGTGGGTGGCAGGATTAGTTCCTTCTCAACGATAAAGATTAACTACATGTTAACATTGGTGACAGATCATCTTGATGCTCTTGTTTTTGCTTCTCTGATTAATCTGCTATGTTTTAGTGAAATTGCATGGACACAAAATTCTGCAGAATGTCTACAAGGCCTTGGAAAAGATGGATTGCTATATTTATTCTTGGCCAGATTGTAGATACTAAATCTTGTATGATTCAGTGTCCCGGAACATTAGTTGGAGAAACAGAAATGTAATTTGAAATGTTTGTTTCTCAAATGACCAATGATTCACAAATCACATGGCTTGATGGCTGTGAAGGTTGTTGTGTGATGCCACCTGAAACTATTTTCCCTGGGTTCTTTTCATGGTAGCTTTCTTTTGAGCCAAGTGTGTCCTTCACTCTTTTTCATCAGACAACCTCATTTCACTAGAGCTCAGATGCAGCTCATCAGTACACCAGGACATGATTCTGAAGTCATGTATAAATAAAACCACAGTGTGTAAATTTGTGAAATGTGAACAACAGCTTCTCTTCTTTCTTGAACAATCTCCCAGCACTCATTTTCAATATGTCACTACGTTAAGCAGAGCAAGGATCAATGACCATGTGAGATTATGAGCATGTTTTGAAATATGCAAATGGGATCAAGAAGCCTCACTTATATCACTTTGCAACCAAGGGCATCATTCTTTTACTCGAACGAACATTTTCCGAGCTCTACCTACCATCATTTCTCCGTGTTCAAGCACAATCATGCCCGGAGACAATCTCACAATCCATCGTGGGTCGCTGCATATATAATCAATCTTCTCAGCCTCCTGAATCACACATATTATCGATATTACTGTCGGTATCAGCGAACGAAGATTCTCTCATTTTCTATATTACGAAATTAAGCAGTGACGATCATAATATTTTTTTTCTCACACCAGCCTCCTCCAAATCACATTTCCGCTTCGCAAATCAAACACTAGACAAAGTGAGATGATCCACTCATAAATTGGGAACAAAAAGATGAGCGAGACTACTCGCTATAGAAAAATCAGCACATATACCAACAAAAAAGCAGTAGAGCGTAGATCAACTTGGGCCTTAACTGGCCGGGTCGGGTTCAAACCCAATTTGCATACCAATTTTTTTTTCCTCAAATGGTACAGTAAAATGAAGTTGATGAACATCTCTATTGACTTTACACAACCAAAATGTACCAAATAATCCACAACATAAGTGTCTTTACTGGCCTTAGTCAAACTCTATTATAAGAAGCAAGGTGGTTGAAATTGAGAATTTTGATGACATTATTGTGAATATGTCGATCCATTAGTTGATTCAAACCCAAGCTGGGAAACAGTCATCTTTCTATTGAGTATTTGAACTTGCCACTTCAATAAAACCATGTGCCAAACCACTTAAAAAGACAAACTCACACGACACAGGTATCTAGTGACCAGTCAACCACTGCACAATCAACATTGAGGGCATGGTGGAGCCAAATGAAGAAATTATGGGACTTTGGAATGGAAGTACAAATGAATCTTAGATTTTGGAAAGTGAATGGTGTTGTGACCCACAAACCAAAATCAGTGTATCAAAGTCTACAATTGGAGGGTTCGAGGAAGTGAGGTGGGATGGGGTGGTGGGCACACAAATGTAGGATAAACCATCGATCAATTGCAATGTTCTTCATTTTTCATCTCATCGAGATCAATAACTGTGCCACATGTGATTCCGATTTGTTGTTGATTTAATAGATAATTAATTATCAATGAAAATCTATTGTTGCAAGTATATCGTGTACCTTGAGATACAAAATTGTAATTATCCAAATTATAGATGTCGTGTATATTCGATCTATCACATCAGACTCAAAGCATCAATACAAAGTGCATCATTGAGTTATTATAGTTCTTTAATGGATTCTGATTCATCTAAATTATATCTGTTCAAACAACATCTTGATTGTACTGACATGAATAATCGATTCTGTTTATATACTTCCGCTTCCCATATTATTTTTATCTTCAAATTTCGTAGAATATAATAAAATAAAAGTCCAAAGAATAAGTTAGAATGTTTTTTTTCCTTAAACTCGTGGTGGTACTCAATCTGATTTCTTACAAGTATGCATTCCAATTCATCTTTTAAGTCCAATGTCTACGCGACAGGCGACATATATACTATTAACTTTCCTTTATTGGAAACTTTTCATTCAATATACGTGAGCTGCAATTTGCTTCATTATCCTTCGAATTTTCTCATGTAAAAGTCAAACATGTACATCATCAAATGTGCATGGATGAGTAAATTCATTGAAGAAACTTGTACATAGAAGAAAATGAGAATTCGCATTGCATAATGCATATGCATCCCCTATGGCCGAAAAATGAATAGGTTCCATTTTCAGTCGCTTTCAATCCACTAGGTCGGAAGTACCCCCACACCTCTCTGCTCTCTAAAAACCCTTGCATGAATGAGTTCGGTTTGTTGTCGTATGATTGGCATTGGCTTAAATCCAACATGTGTGTTTAAGATCAATTTATAATTTGAGAATATAAAAATCTAAATTTGATAATTTAATTAAGATTTATTTTTTAATATGGATCTGACACATGAATTCAGATCCCATGTTGCAATGCAATTTGCAGCAAAGCAACATATATTTTGTAGTGACTTGATGACACGCTCAAATAAACCACATAAGCACAACAATCCTCATCACTCGACAATCCCAATGATAATTTAACAACCCTCTCATAGAATCAACCCTAATCAAGTGTTAGCTTGATTTCTATCGCAAATCGATCAGAATTGTCAACAAGATTTATGAGATGGATTTTATCAACCACCTTCACAACTACCGATGGGTGAAAAGAAAAGAGATCTCTCTTAGTCTCTTCAAACATCAGAAGATGGAATTCGCCGGATGGACACCGATGGTCGCACCTTCACCAGTGTTGATGAGATGTGGCGAGAAGCAATCAGGATAATTTCAGTGTGTGAGACGACCTAGTACAAGAAATCAACAGACGCATGACCAAAATGGTCAAAGTGATATTCTTATGGTGAGAAGGCGTCGTTTTACTCCTTGCTGCAAATTGCAGCGCATCATGGGATCTGAATCCCTCACACATGTTGTACTAATAAATCAAACTTGATATTTATATTTTTTTCATTAAATATAAATTTAAATATGTAAATGAGATACGTATAAAAAAATTATTAGTATTATTATTTTTTATGAGATAAAAAAAAATTATTATTTGAATGCTCAATTGTGGAGAGTATCCATTTATAATTTTTCGTTTTGTAAGTAGAACCAATCAAGGTCTTGGTCCAACCATTATCATTACAAATAATTGAACCAAAAATCAATACATCCGACCCAAAAAGCCCCAACCTTCAAATCCCTTTGGGCCCCAATCATCCACTGTCATCATCACCTCCCCAACTAACGTCGCCTCCTATTTTTCAATCCCCTTGTGGCCTTCTCATCAACCTTCTCTCTCTCTCCAAATCCTCCTGATTCTTTCTCCGCCGCCACAACCACCGCCGCACTCAACAAGCTCAAAACTCCATATCAGAAAAACCCTAAATTCCTTAGAAAGATCAAAACTTGAGGATCAAAACGCAAACCCCACAACATGAAACGCGAATACACCGATCCCCAAAAAGAACCCAACTCCGCCGCCTCCCCCGCCGCCGCCATCTTCCCCAACATCAGCCACCAACGCCATCCCCATCACTTCATTCCACCCTACTCCTCTCCTCTCCACTTCCACCAACAGCCCTTCCAATTCCAAATCGCCGCCTCCCGCGACGGTGACGACGAGAGCAGCAGCGGCGCCGCCACACAAAACCCGACCCACTCCCAACCCGACCCGAGTAACAACAACAACGACGGAGCGAGTATCGAAGTCCAGCGACGACCCAGAGGCCGCCCACCCGGATCCAAAAACAGACTAAAACAACCCGTCGTCATAACCCGCGAACCCGACCCGATCATGACTCCCTCCATTCTCGAAATCCCTAACGGCGTCGATGTCGTCTACGCCTTGCAAAACTACTCCAGCCGCCGCAACACCAGCCTCTCCATCCTCTCCGCCTCCGGCGCCGTCGCCAACGTCACCATCCGCCAACCATCTCCCAACTCGTCCTCCGCCGTCACCTTCCAAGGCCGATTCGACATTCTCTCTCTAAACGCCACCTTCATCGCTCCATCTTCTCATTCATACATACCCGCCGGGGCTCTCAACGTCGCTATATCACTCTCCGTCCCGCAAGGTCAGATCATCGGAGGCATTGTAGCGGGACCTTTAATAGCTTCGGGAACAGTTTTCATCATCGCAGCTTCGTTCTCCAATCCGTCTTTCCTTAGGCTGCCGGTTGAAGACGAAGCTGGTCGGAGCAACAATGCGACGTCGTCTGGAGGAAATGAAGGACAGTCGCCGTCTGCTGCTGCGTCGAGAGATGACGACAACAACAATAATTACAACAGCTGTAGTTTGGCGTCTGATGTGATCTGGGCTCCGACTGCTAGACAGCCTTACTGATCTGAAAATCATAAAGATGCAATCTTTGAGCTTCAGCAACAACTCTTCTGAGAAAAATTTGTCAGTTTCTACTCTACTGTATGTTAATGCTGTCATCCATTGCTGACTTTTGCTGGATTGTCTCTGGTTTAAAATTTTGGTGATGTTTATCAACGTTTTAACAGTTCAGTTTTCTGTTGAATTTTGTGCTTTTTCATGTTGCTGTGTGTAGTTTTGTAAATTGTGATTGTTGCTAAAATTGATTCTGGATTTTGATTCAATTGTTGAATCGTGTGAATCTAAACAACGCGTTGTAGTTTTAAGCATTAGCGACGAACTGTTTCGTTATAAAAGGGTATTTCTTTCCGTCGCTAAAAAGTGTGAAGGTTAGTTTATGCGTAAATGCTTTCATTTGCTGTGTTATGACTTATGATTTGTAAGATTGAATCTCTGTCATGTCATGAAGTGATTTTGTGAGATTGTATGGTGTGATGGGCCCTTGAGAAGAGTGTAATGGGGTGGTATGGTATGTATATGGCATTCAAAGATTGGGAGGTGTGCCATGCTGATGTCCATTACAGCTGCAGCAGGATTTTTAGGGTCAGTGCACACTGCTCAAACTCCACTGTATCAATGTATCTAAAACTAGGGGTTAGTGTTAGCCCCACTTGGACACTGTGTAGCAGCAGATAGTGATAATAGTGAGAAGTCTCTTTGGGATGAGAGTACTTCTTGGCTGTCTTGTTCTCTAGAATGTCATTTCTGATGATACTCTATTCTTCTTAACCAATTAGCTTGGACACAATCACATGTTAATGGTGTATGTATCTGTGATTCTGTGTAATGCATGTGTATGAGTGTTGTCAAGTTTGACAGTGTGCAACAGTGGATAAAGGAAATTAACAATTAGGGTTTCCTTCTCTCACTAACCATCCAGGGGTCTCCAAACAGTCTTATGGGCTCGAAAGCCTAATGGGGGCCTCGTGGCCCACAGGCCTTAAGCCTAGCCCAGCCCGTGTCAAGGCCCATTAAAGCCCAGCCTTAAGCTTGACGGGTCGGGTAAGGGCCGATCCGGTCCGGCCTATAGGCCCGGCCTATCTTGGCCCATATCGAAAAAGCCCAATAAAGCCTATCAAAAGCCTAGTGAAACCTTCTAAAAATAAAAGAGATGTCACATTTTGGTTCTATGAACTGATTTTTCTTGATGTTTGCATTGTTGACAGTGATGCTAATGATATTAATGTCCTAAATAAAGAAGATTTGTGGATTCTAAGGTTGTGTTGAGTACCGAACTTTTTGATAAACTTAGTTTCTTATCAAGTTTACTTTTGATATTTTGACTATAAGTTAGTGTTTAGCCGCCGTATAAGTTATTCATAAGCATGAAACATTATATTTATAATTGTCATAACAAGATTACCTAGCCCGACCTAGTGATGTATAAGGCCAAGCCCGGCCTAGCCCACACAAGCCCATAAAAAACAAGGCCCATGGGCTGCTTAAGGCTCTGAAAATATGTATGGGCTTGGCCCAGCCTAGCCTATTAAAAGTCGAAATATAGGCTAAGGCTTAACCAAGCCTAGCCCAAACCTATTTTTTTGGGCCTAGGCCGGCCCAGCCCAGCCTATTGGAGACCCCTATAACCATCCATGGGACAGGAATAGGATAAGGCTTTACTATAATCAGATGATTGTTTCACTGGCAAGCCACAAGTCCATTTAAAAGACATCATGTTCTGTTACTGCTACCTTGCAGTTGCTTTGTAACCAAGGCTAAGCATGTTGAGTGAAAGAAAGCGCCCAGGTGACACTTTAGTAGATTCTTGATGTTGATGATGGTCATGAGGAACCCCCAACCAACTGCAAAAGCCCACTTATTAACTTGCCTGATGATGTCATTAGATGCATGCATTTTAAACCCTAATTTGTTCTTGGTTAAATTTGGTTTGATGAGGCATTGTTTAGGGGTTTTGAATAATGGATGTTCTTTTGTGGGAGGTTATGATTAGGTCTTCTCCTACCCTACTCCAGTACTCCCCCCATTCTCTACAAGTTTTATATCTCTATAAAAATTTGAAAAAGTAGAGGAAACATGGAGAGAGAGAGGTGACTAGAGGAGGCTTATGATGACTTTGTCCCTATTTTGAAGTGTAGTTGGTCAGTTGTGCCTGCCAATTGCACGCTACAATACACACATGCTTGCTTGATGCTTCTTCATTCGATGAGGCCTCACATTCCAGACACCAGCTATCCATATTCTCATCCTTTCCCAATCTGTTTTAAAGCCACTTTGTTGGGATGTGTGTGGATCTCTGTTACTGCAGTTTAACAAGTTTTTCTATATTCTGCCCTCTTTTCGAACTCAAATCTCTCAAATGTACTGCTTGGAACTCAAACATCTAAAATACTCCATTTGAATTAATATCGGTTCCCCAATAATCGGTATCATGCATTTTTTACATTTCCAGTACAAGAGGAACCGGAAAATTTGATTTTCACATTCTTGGTTTCCCAGGAACCGGGATTATTAAAAAAAAAAATTAGATGTGTCACATTTGGTCCACGTAAGCCACAAACAGAGTCACATACGCAATTTTTATTCTTCCCAGTTCCTTGTGTATCGGAATTATAAAAAATCGAATTTCCTGGTTCCTTGTGTACCGGAATTATAAAAAATACATGATACCGATTCCCTGAAAATCGGTATTAACTCAAATGAGGTATTCAAAATATTTAAATTTCAAACAGAGTATTTGAGAGGTTTGAGTTGCAGAATACAAAGAAACTCCAGTTTAACATGGACTTGTGTTTCTTGCTATGTTATCAATCATATTACTAGCGAAATTCAACTTTGGTTCCTGTGTATACATTTATGCTACGCCCGCAGGTCAGCAATGCCCACATTACACTAACTTTCTTCTTAGCTAGCTTCAAGGCCACCATTTTTGACTAAGTTTTGTAGCCCTGTGGATCCCTTATAACCTAAAGATGAATGTACCTTTCACACATGACAATTGCTGATTTGCTCCACATTTAACCAAATGGATACCTGACTGAACAATTGTAGATATAACAAAAGAATTCAAGAGAGGTGTGAGCTTAAGCAGGAGCTTTAAAAACGAAAGAGGCATGTCTTTAACTGTCTTTGTATTATAAATACTACGGTTGACCTCAAAAAAGAGGCATAATCTGCATCTGTACTGTCCATAAACCATCTATTGGGTAACATCTCAACGGACTTTATTCAGTCGGGTATTTATTCGGTCGGGTAATTGACATAATGGGGGTGAAGGTTAACCCCTTCTTCCGGGGAGGATCGCCGAGGATGTACACCATATCTTATACTGTCTATATTTGCCGGTCTCTCAGCAGCTGCCTAATGTTACTCTTATTACTTAAGTTGGAATCTATAGTCCCACTACGGGGAGTTAGGTCAGAGCACAAAAATGGGACACCTTCATTGCGGTCTGTTTGTGGCTGTGATGATGTCCTGAGCATCAGGGTGAGGTGAAAGGAGTCGAAATGTTGGAGTCTGAAGAGCTCTTCCACGGATATCTCAGGCCACAGCCAGACCCACCAAATATGAGATCAGATAGGTCATCAGGGCTGTTAGATTCTCTAGTGCTAACATCTGTACTGCATGAATTTTCATCCGAGCCGCTACTGAAAAGAGAATTGTTATCGCTGTACGAATCTGTTTCAAATTTCACATCCGGACTGGTTATACTGTCAAAATTGAGTGAACTAGGGCAAGACGTGACGGGAGAATGTCCTGTCAAAGGTGGAGTAGCCTTGGACTTCGAGATGCCACCGAGTTTGTCCCTGAGACATCCCGGAGCCCTGGGCAAGCACCTACATAAAACGGATTTATACACAATATGTTCCAAACATAGCTTGATTACATAGTGAAAATTTAGTACCTTGCATAGAGAAGCATGTACGCTGACTGTTCCTTGACTTTACTGAAACTCACAGATTTGACCTGACAAGTGACAACAGTTCATGATAATTATCAAAATATACACAACTGTACCATTTGGGCACACACATCAACTCATTTTAGTAGCAAAGATGGATGAGAAAGAAGTAGTGAAACCATTTTTGTACACTAATCAACGCATACCGTATCCCCACATTATACAAAACATACACAACTGTACCATTCCTTATCTAGGAAATTCTTTAACAGTTGCTTTGCTCCTTAATCAGTTATCTTTATTGTGTTAAATGGACACTGAATAAAAAGAGAATAAAACTAACCCCACTGTCATCGATCTTGAACCACCTTTTCTGGCTATTCCTTACATAGCACACATAATGGCCTGAAAAGGCAGCATTCATGGTATCCAAGTGAACAATAACACCATAGAGATCATATACAGGTGCTTTATCATCAGTCGTTCCACTCATGTATGGAGCGATATCCAGTATCTGTGGAAAATCAATCCACTTACTGAGCTTTCCAAATTTACCAACCTGCAAATTATGACATGATGTGAAACTGAGTAAGGTGATTGAAAGAACATAACACTTGTCATAAATGCTTGAGCAAATGAGCACCTGAAACCGCTTTAGTGCAATTGTAAGGATGTTTGGGGCCTCCAATAAAGTCAACTTCTTTTTAGCCTTCTGATAAGATTTGCACCTAATAAAAGTTAATTGCAAATTAGAAGCATAACTGACTGGCCCAATAATTACCTTAGGGTCTCCTTGTCACTTTTCCTTACGCATAAATTTCCAAACCGCTTAACATAAGGAAAGCAGCTAAAACTTAAACAAAAGAAGATAATCAATCTAGAATTAATAGAGCACACTCAGATTATGCAGAAAAATATGCTTTGCTGTGTCAGACATGTTCTCGTAGAACCATCTTTGTTCATATTGAACGAAGAATAACTATAGCAGATCAAATCTACCTGGCACAATTGTACTTGTTTTCCTCATCTAACATCTCAGTGGAGGTGAACCTACTGAGCGCGTCTTCCAAGCTTCCTATGCTTCCTTCTATCTCAACAGATAGATCCATAATTCTTTCAGAACGTTCTGATTTGTTTCCGCACTTCATGCATCTTATCTGTAAATTCATAGTTGTAACAAAGGTCATCAGTATAAAAATTGTCACAATCTGACTATTAATATTAGCATGTAGATGGGTGATGAGTCGAGTTTTCGACTCATTAATGCCCGTTTTTCACTATAGCTTTAGTTCGATTCCGACTACTTTTTGATGTCATTTGATCCTTTTCTCGTGCATTTCAGGTACAAAGCAAGATGTCCCAGTGTCAAGAGCCATTGGAAGAAAACTCGGGAAAAATCGGTGTTTAGAGCAAAAGTTGGCAAAATTTGGTCTTCAGTCAATCGACTGGGAAGCTCCCCTGGACCAGTCGATCGACTAAATGGACAAACAGGAGGAGCTGAAAATCGACCATCGCCAGTCGATCGACTGACCCTTTCAGTCGATCGACTGAAGAGTCCCCTGCCCAGAGCATGCAGATCACGTGACGATGAGTCGATCGACTGGATCTCCGTCGATCGACTAAATGGACAAACAGGAGGTGCTGCAAATTGAGACTTGTCAGTCGATCGACTGAGAACATGCTAGCCAAGCGACTTTTCTTCTTCCAGTCGATCGACTGGGCCATCAGCCCAACGCCAGTCGATCGACTGGACCTGCTACAGTGCCGAATTTCTGACGAGCCTATAAATAGAAAGAGGCAAGTTTGACCTAAAGGGGGGGATTTTTCTGGGAAAGAAGACAAAGGAAAGGGATCAAATCAAGGGTTTCATCATCATCAAACCAAGGAGGAATCAAGATCAAGGGAGTTCATTAGGACTAATCATCCTACTCTTTCCCTCTTCTTTTCTCCTAGATTTGCTTGTAAAAACATACTCATCATGTTGTCTTACATGATGAGTGAGTAGTCTCCCTTGTGTTTTGAGGGGTTCTATGAACCTCCTTGGTACTCAATGATCATTGTGAACACATTTGAATAGATCTATTGAAGTTGATTTCATTTTTATTATGCTCTTTATGTTAGACATGTCTCTAAGTGTTTGATAAAATGCCTAAGTGACATGTTTATGTTAGAACTTTGATCTAAGTCTTGAGAGAGCTTAGGGATGGTTTTGATATAGTAAAATTGAACTAAACCTACATTTATGAGAGTAAATGCATGGTGAGAGGTGAACTAGAACTTTATGCATATAGCATTTATGAGAGTAAATGCTATATAGTGGATTAACACCCTTTAATTAGTGAGATCCTAATTAAGATGGCTTGATTGAGATTAGATACGCGTAATAGCCTAATACTTGATCTAGGCTAGGTTCAAAACCTATCAACTCTTAATTAATTGAACTCTTGTTTGCATGATCATTGAGAGATTGCCAAGGAGGGGATTAATCCCTCGAAACTCGCTTTTAATTGAATTCAATCCCTAAAACCACTTCACTCTTGTTTTACAATCATTGATAACTCAACCAATTCGAATTTTAGGAATTAGCCGAGTAAGAAAACTTGATTGAACTAGCGTGTAATCCATTTGCTCCCTTGGGTTCGACACCGGTCTTACCGGTTGATTATAAATTGTTTTTGATCAACGTATGCTAAAAATTACAACGATCAAAATGGCGCCGTTGCCGGGGAGCAATAGCTAGATTACCCCTAGGAAAATCATTTAGTACTCCGACTATTCCATGTTTTACTCTATTTTACTTGTTACTTGCAATTCTTGAACCACTTCACTACGCTTACTTGTTTTAATTGGTTTCTCTTGTAGGTTCACTTCTTTTATGCCACCGAAAACCAAGAAACTTGCTCAAATCGTGGATAGAGACTTGAATCGACCCATAAGAGAACTAGTTGATCCTCCCGTTACAAGAAGTAAAACCAACAAGGACAAAGGTTCTACTTCTAATTCTCAAGCAACCATGGCCGAAAACAACAATTTACCACCCCCGCCCCCTCCTTACAACCGAAGGAACCAAGATACTCCTCCTCAACAATTGCCCCTAGCTAGAAGGGCATTAAAGGACTATGTCGTTCCTACGGCGTATGGTTACCGTTCTCCCATCCAACTTCCCGCGGTTGACAACCGAGACTTCGATTTGAAGACGGCGCACATTCAAATGGTTCAAGCGAACCAATTCTCGGGGAGAGATAACGAGGACCCCAATTCTCATTTGACCACGTTTCTAGAGATATGTGCTACATTCAAAATAAATGGAGTCTCGGAGGATGCAAAGTTATTGAGGCTATTTCCCTTCTCACTCACGGGAAAAGCGAAGGATTGGCTAAGGAGCCAAACTCCCGATAGCTTCACTACATGGGAAGAATTAGCCGTGACTTTCTTGAATAAGTACTTCCCCCCTTCCAAGACGGCTTTCTATCGGAACCAAATCACCAACTTCTCGCAAATGGATGGGGAAAATCTATATGAGGCTTGGGAGCGATACAAGGAATATCAAAGGCTTTGTCCTCACCACAACCTTGATGATCTTCAAGTCTTCCATACTTTCTACCACGGGGTTGATGGGAACTCTCGTCTTGCTCTTGATACCGCTTCGGGTGGTGCTATAATGGACTTAGAACCGCATGAAGGATATGCGATGATAGAGAAGATCACCAAAAATTACTTCATGTGGGGAAGCGAAAGAGGAAACCCGAGGAGAAGGCATGAAAGGCACGAGGTAAAAGCCGTGAGCACTAGTGATTATGATGCTTTGAGGAAAGACTTTGAGAGCCTCTCGGATGAGGTGTTTAAGCTAAAACACCCGGAAAAAGAATCTTCAACGAGGCAAGGATGTGACATTTGTGAGGTGTACGAGCATGAAACTACTTCTTGCCCATTGGTTCAAAGGGACGTGCAAGGGCAAGGTTATGGAGAAGTCAATTTTGTGGGAGGAAACCAAAGTAGAGACTATGGAAGTAGTGCCAATCAAGGGCAAAGCTCTCAAGCCAATTATACTACACCTAGGTTCTCTTCGGGATGGAGAAATCACCCGAATTTCTCCTACAAAACCACTAATCCCACTCGCCCCGACTTTGGATCCACACCTCCCGGATTCGGTCCTAAACCTACTCAATCCAATCAAGGGTTCCAACCTAGGAACCAATATCAAAGTCAAGGACCGACTTTGCTTCAAAGGAATCAAAACCAAGGGCAACAATACCAAAGTCAAGCTCAAAGGGCCTATCAACAAGTTGAAGCCCCTCCACAACCTTCTAGTGAACTTTCCGGTGTTGAAGCCATGTTTGCCAAGCTCCTTGCAAACCAAGACAAGATGCAAGCACAAATCGAGAGGATGGAAACTCATAACAAAATGCTTGAAAGTCAAATTGCCCAACAAGCCGAGGCATCTACAAGGGCACCGGGCAAACTACCGGCTAGACCCGAACAAGGGAATAGAGAGCATTGTAATGCGGTAACCTTGAGAAGTGGGAAAGACTTAGAGGTAGAGCTACCTAAGAGGAAGAGAGTTACCTTTGATCTTGGAGGCCAAGCTAGTGCCGATATCGAAGAATTGGAAGAAGAGATCCCTAGTCCTCAAGTTGAGGAGGAAATCGAGGTGGAAAAGGAGAAAGCCGAACCTAGAGTCTACACTCCTCCTATTCCTTTCCCTCAAAGGCTAAAGAAGAAAACAAATGATAAGCAATTCTCCAAGTTCGCGGAGATGATGAGGAAGCTTTATGTGACAATGCCCTTCACCGAGGTAATAACTCAAGCTCCTTCATATGCTCGTTTTCTAAAAGACATCATTACTTGTAGGAGGACTATCGAGGATGTCGATACGTTGTCCCTCAATGGAGAATGTAGTGCCATACTCCAACCACGCATGCCCCCAAAGCTTGAGGATCCCGGTAGCTTTTCCATTTCATGCTTTATTAATGATATTAAGATTGAACGAGCAATGTGTGACTTGGGTGCAAGTATATCGTTGATGCCTTATTCTTTGTGTAAAAAGCTAAATATGGGTGAGCCTAAACCAACTAGCATGATTCTAAGGCTCGCGGACCGCTCCTCAAGATTCCCTAAGGGAGTCCTAAAGGATGTCCCGGTTAGAGTAGGGAATTTCTATATTCCGGGGGATTTCGTGGTGCTAGAGATGGAGGAGGACAATGAAATTCCCATTCTATTGGGAAGGCCCTTCCTCTACACCGCGGGGGCTATTTTTGATACGACTAAGGGGTCAATTACCATGAGGGTAGGAGATGAGGAAATTGAGTTTAATCTTGAAAAAGCACAACGAGGGCCTAATTCTACAATGACTTGTAATTATCTTGACCTAGTTGATACTTATGAATTGTATGATGTGCCTAACCTTCTCATGAGTGCAATTGACCTTGACAATGAGCTTCCCGACATTGGCGATTGTTGGGCTATCTTAGAGGAGGAATGTGAAGAAGGGACTCTAAGCGACAAAGGTAAGGAGTCTTGTTCGGTAGAGCTTAAAGCTCTACCAACAAGCCTAAGGTATGAGTTCTTAGGCCCAAATTCTAGCTTGCCTATCATTGTTAATGCTTCTTTGAATGATGTTGAAACCTCTAAATTGCTTGATGTGGTTAGAGAACATAAGGATGCCATTGGCTACTCTATTGATGACTTGAAGGGAATAAGCCCAAATTTATGCATGCATGAAATCAATTTAGAGAGTGATAGTATGCCATCTAGGGAGAGAGCTAGGAGGTTGAATCCTATTGTGGGGGAGGTTGTTAAGAAAGAGGTCCTTAAATTGCTTGATGCGGGAATTATTTTCCCCGTTGCGGACTCTAAGTGGGTGAGCCCCATTCATGTAGTGCCGAAAAAGGGAGGAATGACCGTTATTAAAAATGAGAAGAATGAACTAATCCCCACAAGAACGGTAACCGGGTGGCGTATGTGTGTGGACTATAGAAAACTTAACCAAGCCACTAAGAAAGATCACTTCCCCCTTCCTTTTATTGATCAAATGTTGGAAAGACTAGCTAAGCATGACTATTTTTGCTATCTTGACGGGTATAGTGGATTCTTCCAAATCCCTATTCACCCCCAAGATCAAGAGAAAACGACCTTCACTTGTCCCTATGGAACATTTGCCTATCGGCGAATGCCCTTTGGACTTTGTAATGCGCCCGGTACTTTTCAACGATGCATGATGGCTATTTTTTCGGAGTTTATTGAAAAGATTATGGAAGTGTTTATGGATGACTTTTCCGTTTATGGTTCCTCTTTTGATGATTGTTTAGCCAATTTGGCTAAAGTGTTGAAAAGATGTATTGAGACGAACCTTGTACTAAATTGGGAAAAATGTCATTTCATGGTGCAGGAGGGAATTGTGCTTGGACATTTGGTGTCGAAAAGGGGAATTGAGGTGGACAAAGCCAAGATAGAAGTCATGGAGAAATTGCCACCTCCAAGAAACGTAAAAGGAATAAGGAGCTTTCTTGGCCACGCCGGCTTCTATCGAAGGTTCATTAAGGATTTCTCAAAGATTGCCAAGCCCTTGACAAATCTATTGTGCAACGATACCAAATTTCATTTTGATGAAGATTGCTTAGTAGCCTTCAAGAAGTTGAAAGAGGCATTGATTTCGGCTCCTATTATTCAACCCCCTAGGTGGAATTTGCCATTTGAGCTTATGTGCGACGCTAGTGACTACGCCATTGGGGCGGTTCTTGGGCAAAGGGTGGATAAGAAGCTTCATGCCATCCACTACACAAGCAAAGTTCTCAATGGAGCCCAATTGAATTATACTACTACCGAGAAAGAACTTCTTGCTATCGTGTACGCTTTCGATAAGTTTCGTCCATACCTTGTGGCTTCAAAGGTTATAGTATTCACGGATCATGCGGCTATCAAATATCTCTTAACAAAGGACTCTAAGCCTAGATTGATAAGATGGATTCTATTGCTTCAAGAATTTGACATAGAGATCAAGGATAAAAAGGGAGTAGAAAATGTGGTAGCCGACCACCTATCAAGGCTAGAGGAAAATGAAGAGATTGAAGTGGATGCTAGACCGGTGAATGATTCATTTATTGGAGAGCAACTCATGAGAGTTGAGGCGGAGGCCCTTCCTTGGTACGCGGATTTCGTAAATTTCGTGGTTTGTGGGATTATTCCCCAGGATATGAACCACCATCAAAGGAGGAAGTTCCTTTCCGAGACCAAGAGGTACTATTGGGATGAGCCCTACCTTTATAGGCTTTGCGCGGATGGGCTATATAGGACTTGTGTCGCCGAAGAGGAAATGAGAGAAATTCTTTACCATTGTCACTCTTCTCAATATGGAGGACATGGTAGTGGAGCAAAAACCGTGTCAAAGGTGCTACAATGCGGCTTTTATTGGCCTACTCTCTTTGGTGATGCCTATGAGTTTGCGAAAGCATGTGATCAATGTCAAAGGACCGGCAATATCTCAAAGAGGCATGAAATGCCCCAACAAAGCATCCTCCCGGTCGAGATATTTGACGTATGGGGCATCGACTATATGGGCCCCTTTCCTTCTTCATTTGGGAACCGATTCATATTAGTGGCGGTTGATTACGTCTCAAAATGGGTTGAAGCCGTCGCTTCCCCCACTTGTGATGCCAAGGTGGTCACGAAACTATTCAAGAAAATCATCTTTACGAGATTTGGGGTGCCAAGGACCGTTATAAGTGATGGTGGTTCACATTTCAAGGAGAGACATTTCGAGGCCTTACTTCGCAAATATGGAGTTAGTCACAAGGTTGCCACTCCCTATCACCCACAAACTAGTGGGCAAGTGGAAATTTCAAATCGAGAGATCAAGGCAATCTTGATGAAAACCGTGGGGAGCTCAAGAAAAGATTGGTCATCGAAGCTAGATGACGCTCTATGGGCCTATCGTACGGCGTTCAAGACCCCTATTGGAATGTCTCCCTATCGCCTTATTTATGGGAAGCCGTGCCACTTGCCGGTGGAATTGGAATACAAGGCGATGTGGGCAATCAAAACGTTGAATATGGATTTACAAATGGCGGGAGACCATAGGGTGCTTCAACTCCATGAGTTAGAAGAAATAAGGAATGAGGCCTACGAAAGTGCTAGGATCTATAAAGAGAAGACCAAGAAATGGCACGACAAAAGAATACTTCGTCGCGAATTCAAGAAGGGAGAGAAGGTCTTGCTCTTTAATTCTAGGCTTAAGCTATTTCCGGGAAAGTTGAGGAGCCGATGGAGTGGCCCATTTATTGTCCACAAGCCTTACGAAGATGGCCATGTTGAATTGCTAAACAATGATGGGACTACTTTCAAGGCGAATGGACAAAGGCTAAAGCACTATAGAGAAGGACTTCGTGACGAGCATAATGTCACATTCCCCTTGACCGACCCATAGAGTGCCTTATTCCGCTTGAGGAGGGATCCTAGCTATGGACTCCTCAAGTGTGCTTCTTAGTGAGAAAAGGATCGGCTCGGTCTTTGCCAAGACGTTAAACTAGGCACCTCACGGGAGGTACCCCGGTTTGTGAGTTGTCTATCTATGCACAAGTAATTTCCATATATGTGTAGCATGCATTTTGTGAACTTGATATGGCTTGGTGATTGGGATGATTTTATATGCTTGATTTGGGTGTGTGTGATGTGATATGAGGCTTGCATGAATTTTCTTGACGATGGTGGAGTTTTAAGTGTGGAGTGGTAATCCTAGCTTGTTTGTTTGAAAATCTTACGCTATGTGCTAGTGATTACTTAGAAGAGGCGTACCTTGATTATATGTGATATTTTGAGTGGTACATATTCTTGATTTTGAGTAAAAATTATAAGTGTGGAGTCGGGTTTCGTTGGAAAAAGATATTATTTTTCAAGCAGAAATCAGGGTTCAGTCGATCGACTGGAGTAAAGCTATAGCCCAGTCGATCGACTAAATGGTGTTTCAGGAGCTCCTGTTTTTCGTGCATTCTCAGTTGATCGACTGGGCTTTCAGTCGATCGACTGGGAATCCCCTATCCAAATCCCAGCCTCTCCTCCCTTCTTCTTCATTTCGAACAAAACCCTAATTCCCTAAACCTCCAAAATCCAAACTCCGACCACCACCAATCCGCGCCGCTCATCTCGCCGCAGCACCGCCTTAGCCTCGCCGTTCCATCGCCGTCAAGCCGCCCTCAAACCGCCACCAAAAATCCCTCCAAAAATCGATTTCCGACCGGAAATCTCCACCGCCGCCGATCTCCCTCCTCCGCCATCCGTTCTGTCCGATTCCACCACCATTCAACTCCTATCTACCCCGCCTACAAACCCCACCCATCAATTCGAGTCAAAAATCCCTCCGGCGAGAACCCCCAAATTCGACCTAACCCGCTCGGATTTCATCCTCCAGTCGATCGACTGGAATTCCAGTTCCATCTCAGTCGATCGACTCGATCGCAATTCAGTGCAGTTTTTGAGTTTTTGCTCAATTTGACTCAGGCCTCCATTTCCAAGTGCACTATGGGTCGCGCCGATTCATCTTCCAGTTCGAAAGCAAAAGGAAAGGGGATCGCTCACGAGCCCTCGCTCGATGAGCAAATTGACGACTTTACACTTGAGGGCGAGGATGATAGACCACTTGTTACCCGCAAGAGGAGATTGTTGAGGGGCTCACTTGCCGATGTTAGCTCGGGATCAGACGAGGAGATTGAGGCCGCGCCGGCTTCCCCGCCTCCCCCAAAGAAGAAAAAGCCTCAACCGAGGAAGCCGGCACCGAAGAGGAGAGCGCCCGTGCCTCCCGCCCCTAGAGCCCCCTCGCCTCCAGTGCCTAGAGTGCCCTCCCCTGCTGCAGCTCCTCCCTCCATGGCCATTGTGCCGATTGTTCCCCAAGTGGAGCCTTATGAGGGACCGATGCCCATTCCGGTCCCCTATCCATTCTCGGTTCCATTGGTGTTTAGGGTCGAGAAGCACCGGGCTCATCACGCTACTATTACCTCGAAGAAGAAGAAGGCCATTCCGACACTGTACCTAGACATGGGCTTGCTTCGTGGCATCGACGAAGTGGTAGCTACCGAGGTACAATCTCGTCTCACACAACATGGTTTATCTTTTCTATTTTGTGATGATCCGGGCTCCTACCAGAGGGTAGTTGAGGAGTTTTTGTGCTCGTTTGAGTCGGTGAAGGAGAGAATGGGGGATGATGGGTCCTCAGTTTATTATTGGAAGTTTATGATGGGAGGAAGGGATTTCCGGATCAGGGAGAGTACGATCCGAGAGTGGTTTGGTTTTCCACAGCCTGTGGCCTCGCCCCGGGTATTCACTGAGCACGACCAATCCAGACTTTGGAAGAGGATTTCCGGTAGGAATGAGTGGTTCGTGTCTTCATATAACTCTTCTGCGATCGTTGACCCGGTTTGGAAGATTATGCACCATGTCATTGCTATTGATTTTAACACGAGGACGGAGAGGGCTAGGAAGGTTACTTTCCCTGATATGGACCTCATGGTTGCCATGGATCACGGGGAGGCCATTGATTGGCTAGCGGTTCTCATCAACCGGTTTGAGACCGTTGTGAAGCCGAGCACGAGGAACAAGAGCATGGGGGGTGGCTCTTTGATTACATTGATAGCCCAAAGGTGTAACTTCACCTTTGGCCATGAGGGTAGTGAGGCCCCTGCTAGGAGCAAGCTTGACATTGATTTGATGAAAAATATGCATATGGTCAAGCGGGATGGTAAGACATGGCGTAGTGACCCGTCACCTCACGTGGAGGATCTTGTGACCGCCGCTACCGCGAGGAGGAGAGCCTTCAAGCAGCAGCACCCACTCTACTGTCTCGCCCACCTCTCCCCCTCTCCCTCTCCTCCCGGTTCACCTCCTCCAGCAGACGCTCCTGAGGGGCAGGAAGATGGAGATCTCCCCGCAGATGATGATGAGCCACTCCCTGCAGAGCCAGCAGCCGATGTTCCCCCTCCAGTCGTTGATGACTTAGCGGAGTGGAGGCAGAGTGTTACATCGGGGATTGCTCGTTTATTGACCGAGGTGTCAGATTTGAGGAGCGGATTGACTCGCTTAGAGGACTTTGTCCGAGAGTCTGATGCTAGAGCCCGCCGGGAGTGGGAGTGGCTGAGATCCACGATTTTATCGTTCGGTAGAGGCTCCGGCACTCCAGTTGCCACTCCACTCGCTCCTGAGTTCTCAGCACCGCGTGGCGCCTCCCCACTACCTTTCTCGCCAGTTTCAGCATTCGGGGAGGCGGGTACTCCACTCCCAGGAGAGACGATCCCCTACGTGGATTCTGCTTTAGGCGATAGCCCTCTCTTCCCCAGTGTCACGCAGCCGCTTGAGGACGATGGAGCCGTTGATTCAGCTAGGAGGACACCTCCGGGAGACGACGAGGCTACATCTTAGTCCATGCTTCATTTCTTTTTCCACATGTGTATTATCCTTATTTGACTTGTTGCATTGGATGTTGATTTGGATGATAAGTCGCCTTTTGGCGCATTTTTGGTGATGTATGCTATTTTGGTGATATCTATCATTTCTTGCCTATTGGTTGTATGCTATATTCTTATGATGATATTGGAGGTGTTTACCATTCATACTGTTCACTCTACAGGATATACATTCACATTTTCTTATCATGTCTAAAACACCCTCTTATATCTACACTTGCAACCAAAAGGCTATTTCTCGCTCTTATGGATTATATCACCGGCACTTCAAATGAGGGGAGTTCCTATGCGCCTTTGCCTTTATTTTATCATTTTTTTTTGCGCTTAGGGACTAAGCTTGAATTAAGTGTGGAGTGGTTTTGATGCGCATAGTTCACATGATTGCATGCTATACATATCATTTCTAGATGGACACTTGCATACTTGCATATCGTCCCAACATGAGAGTGTTTTTAACCGCATAGGCTTGTGATTTTAAATTCTAAATCCCTATAGATCGCATCTAGCCTATGTGCCACATTTACCGACCTAGTCCTTTGAAGCTTGCATTCTTTAGAATCAATATCATTGCTACATCTTGACTATCCAACTTTCTAAGTATTTTTGTTTCAGCACCTTGGATCAAGCTAGCAAGCACTTTTAAAAATCGTTGTGAAAAACTTAGATCATTTGAATGCTCTTTGGTGACTTGAGTTCTCTAACATAGTGCCTTGTTCATGATTAATTCCCGCACATCCCTTACAACTTTTGAACATATTGTCAAGTTTTAAGTGTGGAGTCATTTCATTTAAAAAAAAAAAGAGAAAGAAGAGCAAATGCCGGGGGTTAGGGAGGTAAGTCCCCCCTCGAAAGCATTTGTCTCAATAAGAAAATGAGAAGCACTTACGACTTGACCCTATGTTCCTCCATCATTCTATATTTGTGCGGGATTAGTCATTTCCATCGTGTGCTTGTTAGAATAATTCTTGGACGACCCACGTGCTTGCACGGGAGTATCCACTTGGTCTATGCTTGTTTATTAAGAAACATTGGTGTCGAACTCCACTTCCCTTATGGATTACGGCTTAAGCGCCTAAAACTTGGGAATGAGTTTCTTGCCGCGAGCCCATGGACTAGCCCTAGCTAGCATAGGTGAGCGGTTGACACTCTATCGTGCAAGCTATAAGCCTTACTTCTATTTTGTTGCTTCGAAAATGAGTAGAATTTTGGATAGTCTCTTCATAGCCCTAGTATTGACGCTCTTGAATGCACGTCGAAAAAGGTACTCAAAAGGTTGAGAAAGCTTTTTTTATGATATTGTGGCGCTAGTCTAGCTTGAGGTGAGGGATTGGTTTTGAAAAATTGTAGCCTTGGTTGAGCACTCTTGCATTCACTCTTATGGGACATGTGCATATATGGGATTTGTGAGTATTCCCTTTTCTGAAAACTCTCACGAGACTATAACTCGTCCACTAGGGTAGCCTAGGGGTTTAAAGGCTTAATGCATATGCTAAATGCATTCGTAACTCCTACGAAAAGGAGCTAGTTAGATTGTATATACTTGTCATTTACTTTTCAATAACATGTTTAGAAATAAGAATCGAGACCTCGTGAAATCTAGTGTGGCAAATGCACGAAAAACATAGCACCACTAGCATTTCGACATTTGCACTTCCTTGGCATATTTGCATACTTTGTTCGGGACGAGCAAAGCTTAAGTGTGGAGTGTTGATGAGTCGAGTTTTCGACTCATTAATGCCCGTTTTTCACTATAGCTTTAGTTCGATTCCGACTACTTTTTGATGTCATTTGATCCTTTTCTCGTGCATTTCAGGTACAAAGCAAGATGTCCCAGTGTCAAGAGCCATTGGAAGAAAACTCGGGAAAAATCGATGTTTAGAGCAAAAGTTGGCAAAATTTGGTCTTCAGTCGATCGACTGGGAAGCTCCCCTGGACCAGTCGATCGACTAAATGGACAAACAGGAGGAGCTGAAAATCGACCATCGCCAGTCGATCGACTGACCCTTTCAGTCGATCGACTGAAGAGTCCCCTGCCCAGAGCATGCAGATCACGTGACGATGAGTCGATCGACTGGATCTCCGTCGATCGACTAAATGGACAAACAGGAGGTGCTGCAAATTGAGACTTGTCAGTCGATCGACTGGGATCCTACCCTGTTTCAGTCGATCGACTGGACCTGCTACAGTGCCGAATTTCTGACGAGCCTATAAATAGAAAGAGGCAAGTTTGACCTAAAGGGGGGGATTTTTCTGGGAAAGAAGACAAAGGAAAGGGATCAAATCAAGGGTTTCATCATCATCAAACCAAGGAGGAATCAAGATCAAGGGAGTTCATTAGGACTAATCATCCTACTCTTTCCCTCTTCTTTTCTCCTAGATTTGCTTGTAAAAACCTACTCATCATGTTGTCTTACATGATGAGTGAGTAGTCTCCCTTGTGTTTTGAGGGGTTCTATGAACCTCCTTGGTACTCAATGATCATTGTGAACACATTTGAATAGATCTATTGAAGTTGATTTCATTTTTACTATGCTCTTTATGTTAGACATGTCTCTAAGTGTTTGATAAAATGCCTAAGTGACATGTTTATGTTAGAACTTTGATCTAAGTCTTGAGAGAGCTTAGGGATGGTTTTGATATAGTAAAATTGAACTAAACCTACATTTATGAGAGTAAATGCATGGTGAGAGGTGAACTAGAACTTTATGCATATAGCATTTATGAGAGTAAATGCTATATAGTGGATTAACACCTTTTAATTAGTGAGATCCTAATTAAGATGGCTTGATTGAGATTAGATACGCGTAATAGCCTAATACTTGATCTAGGCTAGGTTCAAAATCTATCAACTCTTAATTAATTGAACTCTTGTTTGCATGATCATTGAGAGATTGCCAAGGAGGGGATTAATCCCTCGAAACTCGCTTTTAATTGAATTCAATCCCTAAAACCACTTCACTCTTGTTTTACAATCATTGATAACTCAACCAATTCGAATTTTAGGAATTAGCCGAGTAAGAAAACTTGATTGAACTAGCGTGTAATCCATTTGCTCCCTTGGGTTCGACACCGGTCTTACCGGTTGATTATAAATTGTTTTTGATCAACGTATGCTAAAAATTACAACGATCAATGGGCCACATATATACCTTAGACTGAATATATCCTCCAAACGCAAGGCTTATAAGAGTGGCTTCTTCTTCCACAGGGCCAGACACTTTACTGATGGCCTCTTTCAAACAAATAGATTGCATTTTGTCAACAACATATCTGCAAGCACAGTATTTGAACTTGAATGATGATTAGTTTACTTCACAAATACCTTTACACATGATCCAGTATTCCAGTGTGAAGATTAAATGAAAATTACCTGAGAAATTCATGTGCATCTTCCTCCTTTCCGTTACTAAGATGACTTCCAATACTTGGTAAGTGAGAGATTATTCCTATGGGAGATATTGGAGAAGTACCATCCTTTGCCTTCAGCATTAAATTCTCAAATTCACATATGAAACACCAATCTCTTTTGGTACCTGTCGTATTCAAGGGTAATCAAATAGTCCAGAAATGAACATCAGGAGATTAAACAAAAACTAAAAAGGTATATATTACATACAACTTTTGGAGTGAAGCCCTTGAAGGAGATAGGCAGTTAGTGATGGCGTGAAAGACAAACATTGCAGCACGACATTTGCATAACAGCTGCGAAGAACAGTAGATTTGTTTATGCTGTAATATCTTAACTAATTTGACATTTTATAAGAAGTTTTCGGACATCTAAACTACTGCAGGAAATACTTACATAATTGAAAGTTGTAGCAAAATCAGTGTTAAGTCATAATATACAGAAAATAAAAGTGAATGGAATTTGAAGCAAGACCCACAATTACTATAAAAAAGGGGCCACTAAACCCCAAGGGGGACTCACTGCCTTCAGCCCACGATTTGGGACTAACATTAAGAAAAACAGAGCATACACTGTGTCATAGCTCCGCCTGTCTAATGAGGAACTCATCACAATTTTGACCAGAGAACGCAGATCAGTAAGATGAAAACATCAAGCAATGTCATGAAGGGATTTTCTTTTCAAATTTCAATTCTTCCAATCAGTCAATTATCTCAAAAAGAAAATAAAAAATCCGATGACCATTATTGAGTCACCTTAAGATAGAAACAACCTGAATAAACAGTAATGACAGATACTTATATAATCATGTTGTACTGGAGTAGGATGGCAAAGCCTTAAGCTTAGTGTGCTTTAAATTGCTTAGATATTTGCTTTCCATCAGGCGCAACATCATAATGTTAGGTAATGCATAACTATTAAAAATAATTCATTCAGCAGCATTACCTGTTTCCACAATTTACAAGTCCACAGGGCTGTAGCTCTACCTTGTTCCATCCATAAAGGCTCTTAAATAACTCATAAGAAAACACACCCTGCACAAGGAGTGAGAGTTGAGACCATAATGCAGAATCATTTTGATTTGGAAAGGATAATTAACTTAAATATCTACACAAACATTATGACTACGAGAGTCCACCTTCTTGTCACGCCTTTCATCACTTGCGCAACGTGTTGATAGTTTGGATGCTTTAGAATGATCTGCAGCTCGACATGTAGAAGTTTTCACACCATTTGCAACTTTAAGCGAGTAACTTTTGTCAGAAGTAGCGACATTGTTACTTGAGTTCACCACGTCAACCTTTGTCCCACCAGATGCGATCTTCCCTCCACCATTTACACATGGGTGTGTCTCATGAGAATTTGATGGTAAACCAACAACCAGCCTAGACTTCAGTGTTTGTACAGTGCAGTCTAATTCATTGGAATTCAAAGCATGTCCATGTCTTTTAGCAAACAAGGAAGAGCGGTTTGCACTCTGGGAGTGAGAAACACCATTTGTTTTGCAAGCATTATCCCCCTTCACACTACGAACAGTTGCATCTCCATTGCTGGCAGACGAACGCCTAGAATTTGATGTAGGACTGGTACCGTTGCCGGTGTGGTTAGCCTTCTTAGAAGACGATAACGAAAAATTGCTTACCTTCTGAGTATCTCCCAGCCGTTCTCCGCGTGGAGGCGATAGAACGGTGGCCGATGAACTGTATTTACTTTTAGAATCCCCAGAAATATTGAAGACGCTATTATCCACATCTTTTGCATGGTGAGGTATTTTAGAACTCAATAGAACGGGGCTCTTAACCTCAGCGGGACACACATCCGTTTTTTTGAAGGAGGCAGATTCATCGGAAGGCTCGTTGATCACTGAAAAAGAACCTTCTGTCTTTCCATTTACATGACAACTCCTATCGATCTTTCCATATAGATCGGGTGTACGACTTAAAGAAGATGAGATTTTAAATAAATCATCATTTGTTGTACAGGATTTTGTTTTAACAGACTCTGACCATCTGTAATCCAATGCCCCCTCCCAAAAATCAGACTTACCAGACTTTGCAAGTAAAGGATCAAAACTTTTGACTCTCAAAGTGGGGATGTAGTATGATGTTTTCTGATCATCATGCTGAGGAGAGATTGAGTTCGTCTTCAACATGGAGGGGGCGGTGGTGCTACCTTTCAAATCACATGGTTTAATTTTGTTAGCACACTCCACCGCAGACTTGGCCTGGTTAGATGTATCATCAACGTCATGCTGACGTCTGTCATATTTTTCAGGATCACTTGAACTATTTCTTTCTGTAGTTGACGTGTCATCGGATGAATCACTAAAGGCACTGGACAATGACGAATCGGAAGAGAATGCTGAACTAAACGATGAAGAAGATATTGATGGTTTTATTTCCTGAAGAACTTTAGCTTTGATACAATTGCTCTTCCCTTGTAATTGTTCGGTCGGACCTACACCACAAGAAGCATTTCCTCCAAGATGTGTGCCAGACTGTTTCAAGTGCCTGTCCTCAGTTTCAACAGAATCAGTGAAAGTCTCTTCATTCTCTTGGTTAAATACCTTGGAGCAATGATAATTATCCGCGTCACAAGTTTGAGTCACCATACTAGGAGGATGACATTTATCTTTATGACCTTCCCGCCAATGGAAGATTTGACATTTTGCAGAGCTGAAGTATCCAAGTACATTATGTTAGAAAGACACTAAATCTGAATAAATAAGCTTGGGAACAACCAAGTAACATATAATGATGACCTGCCAGATTGAAAAAGAAAACCATATGCTATGAACCCGACAGTTATAAAAAAAATATATAACCAACATGATGCAATCATCATGCTTCATAAAAAGAATTATTTGTTTTAGCAAGGAGAAGTGGGCGCATGACTTGGTTGATACGACCTACATTTTCATGAGTTTACACTTCATATTTCGAAGTTCGTCTAGGAAGCTATATCGGATATTGCTTCATGCCCTAAAGTTACAAGCTCTTGTGGTACATTATCTTCCGCCACTTTCTCCAGCCTTAGATTCTATGGTTTATTGGTTTAATAACCTCTTCATTTATTTGTTTCTTAAATCTTAAGTGGTCCTATTAGTTTCCTTGCATACCTAGGACAATTCTTAAACCTGTCGTCCTAAAAAATGCTTGAAGTGCAATTACCAGCTACGCATGTATGCATAAAATGGCATGCATCCACGGTCCAAACACTGACTATAGAGTGATAATATAGCTCACAGAACAAGTATTACCGAATAACCATAAGCCGTTAAGTAACAAACATGCCTAAAAAGACAGAAAGATGTTTACGTGACTCAAGACTTTAAAATCTTTGTTAAGCTAAATTCACATATACATAACTCAACGATATTACTAATAATGACAATACTGTCGTAACACTTTTCTGACTGCCTATTGCATGAGATATTTCCTATCATTACCTTGTACAAAAACTGTATGCAAGATTCTGCAAGTTGTCAAATTCTACCATATAAGAAACCCTTCACCTTCCTTTAGGATTAAACAATATAACTCTTAAAACAGGATAGATTCAGTCACAAGCCTTAGCCTCCTACATCCTATCTCGAGCCTCCGAGTAACAAGCTTCAATTTACTCAAAGAACATCTTAATAAATAAACTATCCCCGCATTTACCCCAACATGCCCCCTTTTTTTTTGACTCAAACCAAGTGAATTAACCAATAAACAAGCTACTCAAATCCAAAATACAAGAAAAAAACTATTCCACAAGTCAACACACGGCGATGGATCAATAAATAAATCTAAACTCCACCCACAACCATCAAATGAACATACCAATATCTAACAGACTTGCAGCGCGAACACCTGGTTGTGGTGGGACTCAAACAAACAGCACACTGAAGCGCCTTAACGCGGGTAGAAGCAACCTCAGCACACTCAGCCTGCTCAGCAACCTCATGAGAGTACTCAAACGAACCCTTACTAACCGGAACCTCACCTGTGCACCTAAAAGGAGTTCTATTTATTGGCACATCAGCATAATACCCATTCTCCGCGGCCTCCTGCTCCGTCCTAGCAGCCTCATCCGCAGCTAAAAGAATCAAACGCTTGACCTCCGCCTCCTTGGCCACCGCAAACCGCCATTTGCGACGGATTAAGTACCCGAGTATCGGGAAACTCAAAATCACCAACAGCTTCACGTACCAAAAAACTAAATAAATATAATATGAAAACTCCTGAACGAGCATTTAACCCCACCCCCAACAAAAACATCCAACACTCTCAATTTCCCCCAATTTTTCTTTTCTAACAAACTCGTCACCACCACCGATCAAATCACCTCACCACTTGAGAACCCCAATCGGCAAAAAAAAATCACATCGCCCCTGCCACGAATTGCACCTTTCTGCTGCGATTAGGCTGATCCGAATCGCGGAGCAACTGAAATCATGGAATTGCAATCCAAGGCATCACATTTGTGCTCGCGGAAAATCTGGAGGAATCTGAAGCATCGGAAATGAAGGAGGAAGACGGGAGAGTGATGAGAGGGATGAACGACGAAGATTGAGGGAGCGATGGAGTTCGGATTTTGGGCAGAATCGAAATTTAGGGGTGTGGCTATAGAGAGAGAAATGACAGCTATAATCGGAGATGATGAAAAGGATGAAGCGAAGTATATTCAGCCATGAAGAAATAATTATATATTTAATAAATTGAGAAATTAAACTAGAATCATAAAAGTTTTTTATTTTTTATAATGGGCGAGTCAATGACGCTTTATCATTTATTATTCGGTAAATCTATCTTAACAGCCACAAACATCCACGCGTAAGATCGAACGAGGAAGAAAAAGAAGAAAATAAAGTGTAGAAACTGAAGAAACCTAACACCGATCACCGGAGGAGCATGAACAATGGACTGCCGAAAGATCGGAGAACGCGCGATCCAAAATCGCCTGAGCAAGATTAGACCTAAACTAATTTTGTATTTGATTTGATAAATGTTTCAGAGGCGCGAGCGACTGATATAACAGACAAAGATTCTCAAATGACACAAAGGACCCCTAACAAAGATTAAATACAACACAACTTTTAGAAAAATACAAAAGAGCCCAATCGACCGGTCGGCCACCCGGTCAGCCACCCGGTCGGCTGTCTAATTCACCCGGTCGGTCACCCGATCTTGATCTCCTTAATACCCCCCTTCAAGCCCAACGTATGCAGCTTGTTGACGACGTTGAGCTTGGTAGATAAGTACATAAGACGGTCAGACGACAGAGGCTTGGTAAGCAGATCGGCAGGTTGCTCAGATGTGGACACAAAATGGGGATTGATCAGACCAAAATTGAAGTGCTGTCTCACAACGTGACAGTCTAACTCCACGTGCTTTGTTCGCTCATGAAAAACTGGATTCTTCGCTATATGCATAGCAGCAACATTATCACAGTGCAAAGGTACAGGAGACTGAATGTGGACTTGGAAGTCAGCCAATATCTTCACAAGCCAAACAATCTCACAGCAGGTGTGGGCCATTGATCTGTACTCAGCCTCAGCTGAAGATCTGGAAACTGTAGCTTGCTTCTTAGTCTTCCATGAGATGGGAGCATTACTTAAAGTCACAGCATACCCAGTAATCGATTTCCTGGTTAAGGGGCAGGCCCCCCAGTATGCATCACAAAAGGCTGAGAGTCTGAGATCTCTGCCACTGGGATAAAACAGCCCTTGAGCTGGAGCCATTTTGAGATACCCGAGGACTTTATGAGCAGCTTTGAGATGATCTTCAGTAGGTTGATTCATAAACTGGCTAAGTATATGCACAGGATAGGCCAAGTCAAGTCTTGTGTATGTAAGATAGATGAGCTGCCCAACTAGTCTTCTATAAGGCATTGGATCAGTAAGGACTGGAGCAGTAGACAGACCCAGTTTATGATTAGTATCCATAGGAATTATAGAAGGTTTACAACCCAAAAGGCCTGCTTCAGAAATAAGTTCAAGAGCATACTTCTTCTGATTTAGGAACAGACCATCATCAGATCTGGACACTTCAAACCCAAGAAAATATCTCAACTGACCCAAGTCCTTGATTTTAAATAAGTCATGAATAAAGGCTTTAACCTTTTGAATAAGATCAGAAGAAGTGCCTGTGAGAATCACATCATCCACATAGACCAAAAGAGCCAAGAAAATTCCTTCCTTGTTGTAGGTGAACAAAGAGTGATCATTTTGGCTTTGAGTGAATCCAAAGCTAATCAAAGCATCACTAAATCTGGCATACCACTGCCTTGTTGCCTGCTTAAGACCATACAGACTTTTAAGTAATTTACACACCTTTCCTTGAGCTTTCTCAGTCTTGAAATAGCCAAGAGGTAGTGTCATATAGACTTCTTCATCAAGTTGGCCATGTAGAAAAGCATTGTCTACATCTAATTGAAATAAGGGCCAACCTTTGGAAACTGCAACCGCCAATAAAGTTCTGATAGTGTTCATTTTGACCACAGGCGCAAAAGTTTCATGATAGTCCAAGCCTTCTGTTTGAGTGAAACCTCTTGCCACAAGTCTTGCCTTGTATCTTTGAATTGTTCCATCTGAATTTCTTTTGACTTTATAAATCCACTTGGAACCAATAGTATGCATTCCTTGAGGTAGATCAGTAATCTCCCAAGTGTTGTTCTTGTGTAGAGCCTGAAGTTCAGCCTCCATAGCCTCATTCCATTTTGAATCCTTACAAGCCTTTGTATAACATGTAGGTTCTTCATCAGACAAGACTTGCAAGGTATAACAACTGAGATGAACAACCAGAATAGTCCACATATTTATGAATGAGATATTCTGTCTTTGAAGTTAGGACATTGTTGCATACAAAATTCCTTAGATTCACATTAGGCCTTGAAAGTTTAGCAGATCTTCTAAGAGGTGGAACACATGTGGAACTAGGAGCCTCAGCCTGAATAATATCAGTAGAACTAGGAGCTGAAACTGTTAAAGGAACTTGAAGAATATCAGAATGCAGATCAGGGCCACTGGTAGAACACTGAGGCAAAGAAACAGTATTTTCAGCAGGTAAATGAACAGTGCTCTGCTGTCCAGAATTTTCACCAGTCATATGTTGTTGAGTTTCAGCATAAGGAAAGATATCTTCCACAAATTTAACATCTCTGGAAACATATGATACTTGATTTTGCAGATCAAATAACTTGTAACCCTTTTGGTTGTAGGAATAACCAATGAAAATACAAGGAACAACCCTAATATAAAGGTGCTAATTCACCCGGTCGGTCACCCGATCTTGATCTCCTTAATATAAAGGTGGCTCCAGATTCGAAACTAGACGTAAGGATCCAACCATCTTGGGTTGGGGTCCTTAACCAGCATGCCACCACATATGTTGGCTTACAATCATAAAAGTTTAAATACGAATTTTGGAAGGTTAATTTTTAATTACATGTTGATTATTTATGAGTAATTTGATTAGAAATCAAATTAATTATCTTAAACACGTTTTTTTACTTAAAAAAGAAGGAAAAACTACAAATTCATTACCTGAACTACCACTCCATTTCAAAATAAGTATCGAACTTTCAATTTTTTCAAATCAAGTACCGATGGGTCAAATTGTAATAAGAAAATTTGTAAAATTAACACCGTTAAATTATTTAACCCTTTTAATGATTAACTATAAATAAAATGATTGAAATTAAATTATTTATAATATGAATACCTTACCATTTAATGATAAAATTGAAAACATCATATTGTTTACTATCTTTGACAATTTTTGATATAGTAAAATTTTAAAAATATATCCAAACTAAATAAGAAAAGTTTACTATTATAATTATATATTTAACTAAAGTCACAAATAACTAACTATTTACAATTTTTCAACTTGTTAATTATAGCTAAATTTCAATAATAAAAATAATTAAGAACTAAATTGATTAGAATTTGAATATCCAATCAATTAGTGATCAATTTTAAAACATCATATTGTACAATTTTAAATATAATTACAATATTGAACTTTACTAGTTTGGGTGTATTTTTTTAAGTTTTGGTATATAAATGATCAAAGATAAATAAGTAATATACGGTTTCAATTTTATTACTGAATAATAAAATATTTAAATTCTAAAAAAAATTTATTTAATCATTTTAGGGTTTAACGGCCTTGGTTTGGATATAATTTTTAAAATTAAATTATACATTAAATTGTCAAAAATAATTAGCAATATGATGTTTTCAATTAAATGATAGAATATTCATATTTTAAAAATTCAATTTTAATCATGTTGTTTATAATTAATCATTTAAAGGGTTAAATGGTTTAACGGTGTTAATTTTACAACTTTTCTTATTACAATTTGACCCCTTGATACTTGATTTGAAAAAATTGAAAATTCGGTACTTATTTTGAAATGGAATGATAGTTCAGATAATGAAATTATTGTTTTTCCTAAAAAAATATATCAATTATCAAAATTCAAAATAATAAATAATAAATGTGGACCTCGTTCTTTGTTCTGTCATCAGAGTTCTATTGTGCGACTACCATGAGAATTAAATATTATTTGTGGCATCTTAGGCTTAGAAAACAAGGCCATCTTTTAGGTGACAATGAGTAAAATGTGATTATTTAAGTTATTTACTATGTAAATATTTTATTTGATGAGTATAAATTATGGGATAAGCAGAGCTTATGATTGGATTAGTTTTAGGCTTAATGTCAAATACGAGCTTTTCATGAGCGATTGATAATAAATCCATGCCGAAAAGCGGAACGAAAAAGAAATGAATCCTAGGATATCTTCTAACGATTTCCTTAACTATCAAACTAAGAACTTCTTTTTTGGTTCTATAGTAATTGCCAAAATGTGGACATACACACAACTATATGTATGGTCAACGATACCATCAACATGAGCGAATTCAATAAAAACTTGTCAATTAAGGGTACGGTGGAAAAAATATTTGGTGCATCCCAATTATTTGCTGCTTCAAAATGAAGTTCCAATCAAAACGATGTCATTTTATTATGTTATAAATTTTTTCTAATCAAAATGCGTCGTTTTAACAATGACAGTAAATAACTTCGTTGAACTGGATCTGACTCCATGTCCACGTATGGTGTACAAAATTGTTCAACGAGTTGGAAGGGCATCAATAGAGCGCCCGTGACCGTGAGCATGTACGATGAGATGTCATTCCTTATCAAGCTAAGAATCATTCAATAGCATCTTGACAAGTTTTTTGTTGTTGATGTAAGCATCTTGACAAGTTAAGGACCACAACTTTGAGATGATGAGGACGTTTTATTCCGCATTTAAGTCGGATTTGGCCAAATAAGTGGACCTGGTCGATTAGAAGAACAAAATTAAACCAGAATGAAGTGGGCGTTGGCAAGAAGGTGACTCATCGAGAAATTAAAAACAATAATGATTAAAATGCTTTCATTGAGAGTTGAACTCAAGACCTCCCGCTTACTAAACGGGTGCTCTAACCAACTGAGCTATGAAAGCTTATCGTTCTCCGTTTAATTACAACAATATAGTAGATAATAAAACACAACAATAATACTGAGATCTGAGAATCCGGCCCGCGAAAACGGTCGGGTATATAAATACAACCGCAGCAATTCGGGTCAATCCGATTCGCCTCTAGAGCGTTCGATTTTGTCGCTCGCTGCTGCTGCTTGCAATTTCGCAAATCGCCGACGCGAAGATGAAGTGGGACGACGAAGCCGACTACGAATACGACCAATTCTACGAAGACGAATATCCGCCGCATCACGAGGAAGAAAATGAGTCGAGTGGAGAATCGAGCGAGGAAGGCTTTTTTTCATCATCGTCGTCGTCGGCGTCGTCTTCCTCTTTTAGCTTCGATTTTCACCAGCTGCTGACGAAGCCCAAGGTCAGTCAGTCGCCTCCTTTCCGCATTTTGGTTGTTTTTAAGTTTACGTTTTGATTGTGAAATTAGGGTTTTTGCTCGGTTTTAGTTTGATTGATTTTAATTATAAAATAATGATTTAATAATTTTTAATTTGAATTGCGTGATGAGTATTTTGGGTGTGATTTTTTGTTGATTGGCAGGATTATTACAAGATTCTTGACGTGGATTATGATGCTAGTGAGGAAGCCATCAGGTCGAATTATATCCGCTTGGCGCTGGTAAGTTGATGCGACTACATTGTTGCTCGTATGTGACCGCCTTATTCAATTTTTGATGGAGTTTATGTATACGTTTTGTAGAAATGGCATCCGGACAAGAAGAAAGATCAGGATGGAGCCACTTTAAGGTTTCAAGAGATAAATGAAGCCTACCAAGGTCGGTGCTAATGTTCTCTCCCTCTCATTTTCGTCCTAATCATTTCTTTCAATTTTGTGAGAGCAGAATTGCTGTTTGTAGCCTGTCTTTGTTTTGAGGTTGTGTTTTTAATGAGAATTTCATATTTTTTTTCCGCGGTTTTTGTGAAATCAAGATTGTTTTTGCTTATCACTGTATTGGCAGAAAAATAAGGTAGTTTTTTTTAATTAGCAGGATCTTGTGGGAGTACGGTTTTTATTGAATAATATGTCTGCTTCAGTTTATTACCGGTAGCTGGATATGTTACTTGCTTATACGGAAAAAGGATTTGTGTCGGTCATTTTTCGGATTAGGGATGACCTAGACCCAATTGATTCATTATGAAGAGATGATTGATTTGTTACGAGAAGTAGACCCTTTGATCATTGATATTTGCTTAGTTTGCTCTCTGGTTTGGCGATAATCTTCATAAGAGTTCAGGCGCTATATGAGTTAATGAGTTTTGTGGCCGATTCAGGTAGCTGGTTGTCCATAATGTGAACTCTAAATTCTAATTGCTTGAATGATAAACCATATTGATCTGCTGGAGCATTAAACAGGATTCTTTTTTTCCGGGATTTGCATTCGACAGAATCCAAAGTTAAATAACATTCTAAATTATGAATTGCATATTTCTTCTGGATTTAAATTGAGTACCTATGTTCTTCCTTGAACTTGAAAATGGCTTTGTTAACAGTACTTGGAAATTCAGCAAAGAGAAGGGAATACGACAAAAAAGGCTTGCTGCACATATATGATCAGAACATCATTGTAAGTGTCTTTCACACCCGTTCATGAAATCCCACCGAGAAAATTAATTTTTCAGAATTTAACGTATGTGTGCTGCTTTCAGGAGTACCTCCAACGCCACAAGGGCTTGATATTAACCTGCAACGGGCTAGGCGTGAAACATTCACTATGGTGATGTCACAATATCAAATCAGAGGAACAAAGGGACAAAGATTTCAGCTATTCGGGAAAAATACATTTGTCCTATTGTCACATGAAGCGAAGACTATTAGAACCCAGCTCTTTAGTACAGATGAAAAATTTCTAATATGATCGTTATATAGTGCATCATTCGTATAGACAATTTAACTGCTAGACAAATCATTTTGGGCAATGTGATCAACTTTATTCTTTTAATCAGTCTACTTCTGTCAATTCTTGCCACAAAGACTACAAGCATCCTGCTGTAACTCAACTTTTACAAAATGACACGTAGCCGAACTAGGACTATGCCACAATGATGGCAACACTACAACAAGTATCAGATGGTGTGAATCCCATTAAATTCGGGATTATAATAAATGCCTCCTTGAAGTGAGTTGTGATGGAAAGCTGTAGATGCTGACTATTTGCCTCTGGTTTTCACCTTGACTGACCATTGCAGCATTCCATCAGGCAATGGAATGGACATTGGCAGGCGCAGCGGGATTTCAAATTCTCCAACTTGTGTTATGGGAGAAGGGAGGTACAGGTTTTCTGGTTCGATTTGAACGTCTAGCTGCCTGGCAACCTGCTCATTACACAACAGAACAAACTAGAGTCGGATACAAATTAATGCTGGTAAGTAATTTGCATTTAAAAACATGGATCTACATTAACGAGGTAAAAAAATATAGTGACAGTGTGTTTTTTCAGACCGATACCCAAGCTGATTTTATCGTTCAATAATCGCTGTTCTTCACATTGTCCATGGACGGTAATATTAAATGAGCGATAAATCATTTCAAGACATGCTATCATTAACAAAAGACTTGGAGATGAAGAACAAGTCCCCAATCTATCCACAATGATTATATGCTCAATAAGAAACTAAAAACGTCGAAAATTCTGCAGATATCTTTAAGATCAACCGAAAGGATCTTCACATTAACAGGGTTGTTGGTTGTCTAAGTACATAAATCAAGATATGGATATGGATAGCAATTGATAGAAGTCACACTAGCTAAAGTGCTAAGATTCCGCACATTTTGGAAAGTGTGCGGAATTGATATGGAGCAAAGAGTCACACTAGCTACAGCTGAAACAGTTCAAAGAGTCACACTAGCTACAGCTGAAACAGTTCAAAAAAAGTTCTCCTGAAAACAAATAGATCGAAGTCGTACCTCGCTCACAATCTCCTCTTTTGTCACAGCTTCTCGCAGCTCCTCTTTTGAGTTTTGACTTCAGATACCTCCTCAATGACTGAATAAAGTGAAGAATGTTAGGTTAACGTGTCGAACCTAATAAAAACTGAATTTAAACAAAACCACGTTTATGGACCATCCTTAACCATATCACTAACATACCACATGTGAATTGGCAAGACGCCTAGCTGCTGCTCGATATTCTACCATCGGGTCCACAACGGTTTCCTTAACTACTCGAACCTCTTCCACTTCTTCCGGCTGGCTTAGCTGGATAAATACACACAATTTCAACACAGGCATCCGATCTAAAACAATTTAAATTTGGAAAACAACTTTGACCCATCTGCTCACTCATTTTCCTTTCTACTAAATCAAACCAGCCACTCTAAGGCATCTTCGGCAGATTGCACTCATCAAAATTGCAAACACTCTATCACAATTAAACTTTGCTTTCTTGCAGGTAAAAGAATACAACAAAATCAAATTACCAACCTTGGATTGCTCGCACATAAGATACGCAAACTTATCAATATTGGGCACAGCCAGCAGCTTAGGCATGAGATAGTTGCGGAAGTAGCCAGGCGCAACCTGCACGGTCTGCCCCGCACTCCCAAGCTTATCAATTTTCTGCATAATCACATACACACTTTACACTTAAACACCACACCACTAGCTAATCAAGCACGCCACAAAATAGGAACGTGCACACAAGACTTACTTTGGTAAGAATTACTTCCAATTTCCTGTACCTCACTCCTTGCCCGGCATACATCAATGGGTTGATAATCCTCTCTGAATTGCACACATTTTTACAATCCTTCAGGATATGCCCCAACACACATCTATGCGCCATTTGACCAATCGCTGATGAAGCAATGAAGTTGAAAACTTTGGGTTCAAAAATCAAAACCCAGATCAGAAACAATCTATTAAAACTAACTAACCAACCAACAAGTTCATTTCTATCCCACTAAACCCTAAACCCTCAAGATTCACATTACAGTCTCCATATCTAACGAAATTCAACAAAACCCTATAAGCCCAGAAACCTAATTTGTCCAAATTGCACTTACTCGACGACGATGAATACGGTGGCTTGACGGCGGCGCTGCGAGACAACGACGCTTGATTTCTGTCTACTGAAAACAAATCAGAGGAAGTAGGAGCGGAGAAAGGTTACAGAAAAATTAATTATTTAATTTACTCTTCACTTTTAGCTACGAAATGTTTTCGTAACGAAAGACTTGCACACAGCTACGTTAAGTGGTTCACAGTCATCAGTCTCGGAGACTGATTTTTGCCCAATATCGATTCGATTCTGATCAGCAAGTTACAATCTTTATCAGATTCGGTCCAGACCCAGTTGGGAAATTTGTTAATTTCTGTATTGGGATTTGGATTGTTACAAAGGTTTGATCTATTGAATTGTATTTGATGTTTTTTTTAATTGTTTGAATTGGTTGTTGGATTAGGGGTTTAGGATTTGAGGAAAGGAAGTGATTTTAAGGCTTATGAATATGTTATCATTTGTTAATTGTTATGCCCATTTCGGATTTGGACCTCTTTGTGCTTGTATAGAAATCGGTTTCATGGATGTGGTAATGAGTTGTAGAATCATTTTATGGATGAAAGTGGATATCGGATTGAGGTGTTAAGATCCAAATCTTGATGAAATTTATTTGTGTTAGGAGAAAAGGAAAGAGTTGGACGGCGCAGTTGTTGCCAGTGGCTTGCGTATCCATAGCGCCAAAAATGGAGGAGACTGAAAATTCCTTATACCATGAGTTTGAAGGTTAAGTCAGTTTCTTCCGGTAGTTTGAGAGTTTTTTTTAAAACTGACCCTTTTGAGTTTCTCCATTTCAAAACTAACCCCCTCGAGTTTCACATTTCAAAACTGACCCCTTTTTTAATGAAACCGGATCCCCGATTTCCGTTTTTTGGAAATCCGGAACGTGAAAATCCGGTTAGTTACGTTTTGTAATTAACCGGAATGCGGAGATCCGGTGATTAAAAAAACCAAAATTTTTTTTACGTAAAACTAACCCTTCCCGCATATAAATAAGCAGAGGATATCATCCATCTTCGATCACTATATTTGTGAGCTTAACATTTGAATTTCATTTTCGAGTAAACATGAAAGTTATAGAACATTCAATTAGCTTTCTAACCATATAAATAACATCTTAAACGGATACCGGATGACGCCTCTATGAGCTTACGAATGTTAGTTCGGACCCTCTCGGTTTCGGCAAATTTTGATCGATCATCCTTCTTCGATCACTATATTTGTGAGCTTAACCTTTGAATTTCATTTTCAAGTAAACATGAAGTTATAGAACATTCAATTAGCTTTCTAACCATATAAATAACATCTTAAACGGACACCGGATGACGTCTCTATGAGCTTACGAATGTTAGCTCGGATCCACTCGGTTTCGGCAAATTTCGATCAACCATCCATCTTCGATCACTATATTTGTGAGCTTAACCTTTGAATTTCATTTTCAAGTAAACATGAAAGTTATAGAACATTCAATTACCTTTCCGACCATATAAAGAACATCTTAACTGGACACCGGATGACGCCTCTATGAGCTTCCGAATGTTAGCTCGGACCCACTCGGTTTCGACAAATTTCGATCAACCATCCATCTTCGATCACTATATTTGTGAGCTTAACCTTTGAATTTCATTTTCGAGTAAACATGAAAGTTATAGAACATTCAATTACCTTTCTAACCATATAAAGAACATCTTAAATGGACACCGGATGACGTCTCTATGAGCTTCCGAATGTTAGCTCGGACCCCTCGGTTTCGGTAAATTTCGATCGATCATCCATCTTCGATCACTATATTTGTGAGCTTAACCTTTGAATTTCATTTTCGAGTAAACATGAAAGTTATAGAACATTCAATTACCTTTCTAACCATATAAAGAACATCTTAAATGGATACTGGATGACGCCTCTATGAGCTTCTGAATGTTAGCTCGGACCCCTCGGTTTCGGTAAATTTCGATCGATCATCCATCTTCGATCACTATATTTGTGAGCTTAACCTTTGAATTTCATTTTCAAGTAAACATGAAAGTTATAGAACATTCAATTATCTTTCTAACCATATAAATAACATCTTAAACGCACACCGGATGACATCTCTATGAGCTTACGAATGTTAGCTCGGACCTCTCGATTTCGGCAAATTTCGGGAAATAAAACAAATTTTAAATTTGCAAAATACCGGATCTCGTCATTCCGGTTAGTTACAAAACGTAACTAACCGAATTTTCACGTTCCGGTTTTCCAAAAAAACGGAAATTGGGGATCCGGTTTCATTAAAAAAGGGTCAGTTTTGAAATGTGAAACTCGAGGGGGTTAGTTTTGAAATGGAGAAACTCAAAAGGGTCAGTTTTAAAAAAAACTCGTAGTTTGAAGGTTAAGCCAGTTTCTCCCGGTAGTTTGATTTTAGCCTTTTTAAGAATTAAATGTTTCCGTCATAAGGTAGTCGGTAATTTTGTTTATGAATAGGTATGTGGCACGACATTCATAATTGAAGCTAAGATCGTATGAAGGATGAAGCTGTTAGTGCTGATCACTTTGAAGTGGAGAATGCAGTCAATGACGCCATTTTCCTTCATCGAGTCTTCCCTACACTTTGAGGTATTTTTTTTCTTTTGTAAAAAATTGTGGTAGTGTGCTTTTGAGATTTTTAAAAGACAATATAAACGATTAAAATTCTTAAGTAAGAAAGAGAACTGAGTCGAAAAAATTAAATCAGCAACTTAATTGAAATACTTGGTTTTTAAAGTTGAAAATTGATTGTTTTACAAATTTTAAGTATTTAACTGAAAGTCCTAAACTTTATCCAAAAAAAAACAACTGAAAGTCCTAAAAGAAGTGTTGATCAATCAAAACACTGAAAACATTATTTCATAAAAAAAACACTGAAAACATTAAAAACTTTATGTTCAAATCGTATCCAGTCAAATTCGAAATATACGTCCATACATCCAGACATATATAATTGTACGTTTTCGAGAGAAAACGATTCTTATTATTTTTCAATATCACGACTTATTATGCGTCAAGATTACAATCTTGGACATAATGAGCAAATACACAGTGTATCATCACACGAGGCAGTGATGGTAGTCTCGGGATCATGGTGGAAGTTTATGTCACAAATTTGTTGACATTGCAGTTTCGTAGATTATCAAAAAATTCATGTATCTCGCATTGCGCCTCAACTTTCATGACATTGTTACCTGCATAAAATGATTTCAAGTACGTAGACATAAACTAAATCTAGAGATGCATAATCACATGACACACCATTATTTAAGATACTAAGCAATTCGAGAATACGATTAAATGTAACGAATACATAAAATTAAAATATTTTTGAAGTGATGATGTTGGAACCTGTCGAGATGAGGAACAATGTAATGAGAAGTAGAGATAGGACAGATAGGATAGGTTTTCATGTTTTTAAGGAACAAAGTGAATGCAAGATGTTTTGTAGCAAATGAAGAAAATATATTGATGTTATTGCATTTGGATTCATTTATTTAGGGGGGCGTTCAAATGTTATGTGTTCTTAGAGTGTTATGTGTTATCTTGATTCTGATTGGTTGATAGTGGCAGGAATAGTATCGAAATAGTAGATTTTTGGTAATGGGTTTTACTGTTTGCTTTTTGAAAAGTAGTGGATTTTACTATTTGGACACGTGGCGCACCCACAAAACACGAGGGGGTTGGATGTGTGGCTGAGATTGAAGTAACACATAACACCATAAAAGTGTTATAACATTTGAACACTCCTCCATTTATTTATACAAGTTCTTTTATGAGTAATTAATATAAATTGATCGTCTCGGTAAGACTCATACATTAAAGGCAATGAATTTTAACTGTACAACTTTTTCCGTGATATGTTTTTCAAGGAATGCAATTGAAATGGTTATCGAAACAAATTAAATAGGGAAAAGTACACATTAATGCCATGAACTATCGGCCTTCTCCAATTGAAGATCAAAACTATTGATTTTTTCAATCAGGGGTAAAATAAAAAATAAATTGACAACAATTTTGAATGTCGAGCACCGTATCTAGAACATGATTAAATTATTAACTCATTCACTTTTTAGATTCTTGCTAAACTTTTTTTTGACAAGCATGGGAATTTGAATCTATTGAGAATATGTATGCATCGGAATTTGAATATATTGAGAATTTGTATGCATCGGAAATTTGATGATGCTTTTTGATGAAATTAAGAATTTATTTATTTGTAAGCATATTGAGCATATTTTGAAATTAAATCTTCGATATTGAGCATTTCTTAATTCTGACATTAATCTTCAATTTCAAATACACTCATTCCAGTACAAATTTCTGCAATTTTCATGAGGCATGAGAAACATCGGATTCTAACGTAAATGCGTAGCGAACACGTTTATTCGATGCAATTGAAATTTGTAGTAATTTATCAGTAGGTTTATGGAGCAACCATAGCAGTCACATTTGCTAGCAGCGAAGCGTATACTCCGATATATCAGTGGTACTAGTGATTATGGCATTATGTATTAAGAATTTTGTCTGATAGGATATAGAGACAGTGATTGAGTCGGTTCGAAACTCGGAAGAGTACATCAGGTTATGCTTTTTGGCTTGGAGATGGAGTTGTTTTATGGTCGTCAAGAAGCATCATGTGTTGTTGCTCTTTCTACGGCTGAAGCGGAGTACATCCTAGTAACTAGTCAAGCAATTTGACTTCGACGAATATTGGAAGACTTGAAATATAGGTAGGAGGGTCCCACAAGAATTATGTGTGATAACAAGTCGGCGATAACATTAGCTAAGAATCCAATATTTCATGGTAGGAGGAAGCATATTGGGATTAGGTATCACTACATTCAATAGTTGGTAAAAAATGGTAAGACTGAGTCAAAATTTTGCAGGACTGATAAGCAAGTCGCATACATCTTTAATTAGTTAGGGACTCTCAAGTAATAAATTTGAAATGTTTGGAGTTGGAAGATCATGGATCGAGGAGGAGTTTTAACAATCATGATCCATAATAATGGGCATAACCCGTTCCATGAGATGCTCATCTCCTGATCTTAATTTCCCCACATTTGTCAAATCAAACCTACAATTGTCACCATGAAAAGAAGGATCTTGTCACCTTATATGCACTATAAAAGGGGATGCATATGACCCTGAAAAATCATCCCTCCTCATTCCGTCATCCCTCATTCATTAGCTGCTTCTTCTCCTCTTTAGTATTTTAGTTTGTTATTCGAGAGTTTATCTCTTTAGTATTTTCTAACTTATTTGTACGAATTTGTTTCCTTTCCATTCCATTACTATAAATCAGTTGTTTTCTTTCAATACAGTCCATCAAAATTAGTTAGAATTGTGTGTCACATTTATTATGATCATGTGAAGATTTTTTTCATATCCTACATTTGCAGCCCTAGCCAAAAAGGGAAGAATCGGCCATGTGTTCGACTGATGAGTTTCTAACTTGGTTACATGATCCGAAACAGTAGTTTATGTAAACCTCAGTTTTGTAGAGAGTCGCATTCATCCAGCGTATAAAAAATGTTGTTTTGTTCTCTTCAGCATGCAGTAGAAATTCATATCAAATCAGACTCATTGTTTTACTCATTGTATTTGCAATTCCAAGTTCGAGTTCAGTTTTTCTTAGTAAAATTAAGGTAGTTCTTTTTTTTGGGAAATTTTTTGAGGTAGAATCTGTTTCTTTTTTTTTTAAAATCGACTGAAACCCTAAAAAAAATTTCTCTCCCTTCTCTCCTCATCGACTGAAACCCTAAAAAAATTTCTCCTTCCGCCGCCGCCTCCCCTTCCCTTTGGGCCGCTGCTTCTTCCACCCCGGCGCCGGCCGACTGTTCGTTCATGGGTTGAAGCTCTCCTCGGCGCTGGCGGAGACTCCTTTGGTGGCGGTTGCGGCAATGCTGTCCACCCGGGTGGTTCTGTTTATGGTGCGGCGGGGTTCAGCTTTGTTCGCGGCGAAGGTTGCTTGGGTCAGTGCTGGATGGAGTCGTCGGGGCAGCTGGTTTCAAGGGGGAGGCTGGGCGGCGGGGCTTCGATTTGTATATATGGTAGTGCCGGCGGGATTTAATCTGGGCGGTTTTTAGGCGGCGGTGGCTGATCTCGAACGGCTGTTGTGACGTGGGTGGTCGGCGGCTTCTGGGAATTTTTGGGCTTCGCCGTTCAGGGATTCGGTTTTACGGGTCGGCTCTGGTCGGGTGGAGGGCTCCGGGGGGTGTGACAGCTCTTGGGTTGGTCTCGTACTTGGCTTGGAGTGGTTGGCTCCGTTGGATGTCGTCCGTGCGGTTTTGGTGGTGACGCCGGGATTGGCTGTTTTCTTTTTGGTGTTCCTTTTAGTATTGCCAGTGTATTAGTGTTAGTTTATATGTTCCACCTGGTTTGGTGGTGTTTTCCACCGTTTTTGGTGGTGTTTCCCACCCTCTTTGTGGTGGTGTCCTCCCACCTTTGTTGGTGGTGTTCTCCCTTCTGTCTGGCGGTGTCCTCCCACCTGTCTGGTGGTGAGTTTGTGTTTGGGATGGATTGTCGTTATCGGCTGGGCTTCAGTTTGGTTTTAGGTACTAGATTGAGTCAGTGTTTGGCATTGTCCAACTCTTGTACTACTTAACATCCTCAAAAAAAAATTGCATGTTTTTACAAATTTTAAGTATTTAAATGAAAGTTTGAATCAAAACACTGAAAACTTTACGTTGAAATCGTATCATCTCAAATTCGAAATATACCTCAATACATCAAGATATAGTTCGTCGACGAAAAGCCAAAAGTACAACATATAGTTCGTCACGAATAATCATTGAATTTACGAATAACATACTCTGCAAATACACAATCGACCTCCACAGGAGCCAGTGATGGTAGTACTGGGATCATGGTGGATGGATATGTTGCAGAGTGCTTGACATTGCTCTTTCGTACATTGTTTATCGGCATATTTAATTGTGTCGCATATGTCAGCCTCAACTTTCATGACATTGTTACCTGCACAAAATATGAATTCAACTACGTAAACATAAACCAAATCTAGAGATGCATAATTACATGATACACCATTATTTAAGATATGAAAAGAATTCAAGAATACAATTAAATCTAACTAATAGATAAAAAAATGAAATATTTTAGGGGATGATGTTGGAACCTGACGAGATGAGGAACAATGTAATGAGAAGTAGAGACATGATAGGGTAGAATTTCATTTTGTTTAACGAACAAAGTGAATGCAAGATGTTTTTTGTAGCAAATGAAGAAAATGCTGATGTTAGTGCATTTGGATTCACTTATTTATACAAGTTCATCTATGAGTAATTAATATGAATTTGATTGTTTGGTAACATTTATGAGGAAAGATCAGGTGTAAAACATATTTTTTGAGCAAAATGCAAAAGTTCATAAAAAATGAGTTATAATTCGATGTCGAGAAACCAAAAGTACAACATAGTTCTTCAATAGTATTTTATAATTCGTCCCCGAGAAATTAACCATAAACTGGATTTAATACGAGATTTAATGTCATCCGTCCAAATGACCAAATCAAATTTTGTTATTAATTTGTATTTTTTTAAATATGTCATTTGCACCGGATCCTTTTTCAACATTCATATATTAAAGGCACTGGATTTTATGTGTACAACTTTTTCTATGATATACTTTTCAAGGAACGCAATTGAAATGGTTTTTGAAACATTAAATATATAAATAAAATTAAAGATTTTTTTGAACCTTCATCAAATTTATTTATTATTTTCTAAGAGTAATTTTGTCTTTGTAAAATTTCTTAATTAAAAAAATGCTACAGTTCTTTTGTGTGATGCTTATAAGCATCTAAATTTGAATTTACTGATAATTTAAATTTAGGGAAAATGACAAATAGGGGGTACGAACTACCATTCATTGACAAATCACGGTCCGAACTATGAAAATTGACAATTAAGGGCAATTTCAAAATATTTTGATCGTCATATAAGTATATAACACTTAATTGATGAAATATCACTTTGTCAATTAACAAAGTTAACTAAACAAATGAATTAAAAAAACATTCTTGCCCTTAATTGTGAAATTGAAGATTAAAATATTTTGAAATTGACCTTAATTGTCAATTTTCATAGTTCAGACCGTAATTTGTCAATTGGTGATAGTTCATACCCCCTATTTGTCATTTTCCCATAAATTTATGCAACGGAATTTGAATTCGAATACGGTTTTTGATGAAATTAAGAATTTATTTAGTTACGATGCTTACAAGCATCGGAACCTACTAACATCTTCATAAAAATATGCTACACTTTTTTTTGGGGGTCTGATTGTTATCATTTTTTGACGTTAAAATAAAACCTTCAATATTAAGAATTTCTTAACCTACTATACAATAATGTTCAATTTAAAATACAATTAAAATTTGCAATTTTCACCAAATGTATCCTAAATGCGCAGCAAACACGTTTTATTCAATGCAATTAAAATTTGTAGTGATTTATTATACTAAACATTTTGACAAGTGCATCACCAACTCTATCACTTGTACTGTATTTCTTTTTGGCGGCAAACTAATTGGGCCTTAATAAGGCTTATTAAGGTTTGGGACTGGCCCATTGAAGAATAGAACAAGCCCATTAGTAAGGTTGGATCTGGCCTGGAAAACAGTTGAAACCATAAAAAGCAACAAATTTGGCAATTTTATTTATTTAATAAAAGACATGAAAATATCCAATTTTTAGCATTCACGAATGAAGAAACATTCAATCGAAAATGAAAGTCTTATTCTCTTGATTTCTTATCCTCTGAAATTCGAAATATACCTGGACACATTGTGATAAATATTTAACTGCTTGAACGGAGAAAATGCTTTATTTTGTTATTTTGCACAATCTCGATTTTTTTATGCGAGATAGTGATTTAGGAATACACTTAAAAACATACAATGCAATTACAATTTCCATCTTTACAGACGCCAACTATGTTAGTTTTGGGTTCGGGTGGGTGATATTTTTCGCAAGTTACTTGACATGGGTCGCTCGAACACGGATTCATCGGATAAACATATGTGTTGCAATATTGAGCCTCAACTTTCATGACACTGTTATTACCTGCACAAAAATGAAATTCAAGTATGTAAACACAATCCATCAAAAAAAAAAAGTATGTAAACACAAAAACCAAATAAAGAGAGAGATGCATATTTGTTTTCCTATTATATATCCTTAGTTTTACAAAAGTCGTCCCAACTTTGACCCATCAGGAATCGAATGATTAAATTAAATTGAAACATTTGAATGATAATGTTGGAACCTGTTGAGATGACTAACAGCGTAAGGAGAAGGAGAGACAGTATATTAGGGAAGGTTTTCATGTTTTTCGGAACCAAAGTGTGAGTTGCAAGAAGTTTTGTACGTAGCAAAAATGAAGAAAATTAATTGTTGATGTTCTTGGATTTGGATTCATTTATTTATACAAGTTCTCATATGAGTGATATCAATATATGGATTGTTTCGATCATATTTCTAAAGATGATATTTTTCAATAATTGCAATGGTCTTCCAAAAATACATAAAAGTAAAAACTTGATCTTTAATTGATACTCTCTGGCTCCTAAAAATCATCTTTATTTAATTTTTGTAAAAGTAATTTAATAATTTCAACATTTAGTGAGCATCAAATATAATTTGGTAACACGATCCTTGATAATAATAAAAATAGTACACTTGTTTTTTTTGATTTAGAGCTTATGCTCTTAAGGTAGTATCTGCTCAATTTTGAGCTTGTGAGGACTTGAACCCTGGATCATTTTGATACAACAGGAGAGATGCTCCACTGAGCCACCTCTTTGCCTCAAATAGTACACTTGTTGGGTCTGATTATTATTTGAAACGAGATCTTCTCACTATATTAACCATACGTCTTAAAGAATATATCTCCATTTTAAAAAACCAATTCTTTTCATTTAAGTTTAAAACATAATATATGGTCAAAAAGGAGATTCATAAAATAACCAACGACTTGAAAAACAATATAACTTTGACTTTTGGTTGGGTTAAAACCGGGGGGTAAAAATCAGCCAAGAATTTTGTTTCCCATCAATGATCATATACTGATCACAAGTCACAATGTATTAGACATGAATCAATGTTTAGGTTTCGCTTGTTCCTCATATGCAGCTGATGAGGGAGCTAGTAAAATCGAACATCTACTTCGACTTGGATTTGAAAATCAATCATTTCTTGTAATGGATGTTTTTGCATTGGAATTGTTTTTGTTTTTAGATGAGGTAGTGGTCATATCGGTCATAGTCTTGAACAAACGGCCAGAAGGTCGACGGTTCAAACCGCCTAAAAATATGTACTGCATGCAATTGCTAGCTACAAAGGAATATGTGTTCCAAGATGATGTGTTTGCTGTCAATTTCATTTTAAATTTACTTTTGGAGAGTGTACTTCATCTCTCGCAAGTAATTAATTTCTCACTATATGATACCACAAATTATTTGTACATAACTTAATTTATTTTTTATGGTATTTTATAGTGCGATGAGGAAGACGTTTTTACACCAAATAGTGTTGACTGTTGATAGGCATTCAGTAAAACATAACAATGGCGTTGTACTTTAATTATTGATTGATGCACAAAGCTGATGATGAAGTTTGGTGATCAGTCCTGATCAGTTTTATAGGGACTTTCAACACAGCAATAATAACCATATCAATACAAAAAAAACTACTGGCAAAAGCAGCAGCAGCAGCAGCATCATCTTTCATCTTCTGCTCATCTCAGCAGCAACTAACCACAGTAACATGCAAGCGTTGAGATGATAATAATGATGATGATCAACACTGATCAAAAACCTGCTGCCGAATGCTGCCAAACCCACCAACAGCACAAGTTGTAATTGACAGCCGCAGCATCTCAATATCTCATCAACACACATTATCTCTCTCTCTCTTTAAACGTGTGTGATGTGTAACACAGTAAGCAACACAAACAAAACAAAACACTAAACTGGCCATTTATATTTAACACCGAATTTTATTTCTTGCACTCTTGGGATGATGGGAGTCATGCTTGCATAAGTTTGATAAGTATTTTTAGTAGTCTCACTATTAGTTATAAAATTTTTGTGAGGGATATAAGTCGTGGTGACACTATTACAATTTAAACAAATTATGCGAAATGTTGCATAATGTTCGAACGAAATGTTATATAATGTTTAAACTGTAATAGTGTGACCCTATGATTTAAACAGATTTAATTTTTAATGACTCGAAAATTTAAATGAATGCATCTCATCATCATCAATGTCGACTAACAATTATTGGGAATTAGATTTTCTCTCTTGGACTCCAACCTCACATTTTAGAACAACAATACTAACCACATCTTTTGTCCATGTTTTTGATGTGTAGGTACTCCATGCGCAACAAAGAGCAAAAGTCATCAAAAATGTGTGCATTTCATGATATTTGAAGCACAAATGATTGACATCAACCGTTTCACTAGCACCACCATTGATGTATTATATCATTTTATTTGCTCTCTTACTTTAATCATTCATTTGTCAACTTATCATTTGATTGACCATGCATATAACTAAAAGGAGATATCAACACATCATATGATCAACATCAACAATGCTCTTAATAACTAACAAGCAGTTTAGTACCTAGCTATATAGCATGGTTACTTATAGTACTAAATATGGGAAGACATAGCTTCTAGTATGTAGTGTAGTGTTCTTAGGCATTTCAAGTTGCTTGATATTGCAAACAAACTTATAATCAAATTTGGTATTAACATGACTGCTTAAAGTACTAAATATGCGACCACATAACTTCTAAATATGGGACGGCATCTCAAGTTTTAACATTTCAATACAAGCAATCAAACATTTGATGCATGACAATTAGATAGTAAACAAGAAGATTGAGATCAAAATTCATAACATTAATAGCAAGAACCAAGTAAAAAAAAAATCATTAATAGTGGTGAAACTAAAACCCTAAATCTCAGGATAACCCCTCATATTTTCATCAACATAATAGTAAACCCTAATTATTCCCAAATCAAATTCAATCTCCAAAATGCAGAAAGCTAACATACAAGAAAAATGTGGCTGCCGCTGCTACTTTATAATTAATAGCGTGAGAGAGAACTTAGCTTAGCTAGCTGCTTCCACAACTACTTCTTCCCCAAAGTGCTCTTGTTGTTATGCATCCAAACCTTCAACACTTGACGACTCACTCCATTCTCCACACAGAACTGCTGCACCAAAGCATCATCCTGTCGCTGCAGCCGCCACCCCAACCTCTCCGCCAGCTCCATCATCTTCTCTTTCTGCTCCGCCGTAAACTTAGTCCTAAACCTCTTCTTACTACCTCCTGGAGTGGACACACCTCCTCCACCTCCACCACCACTACTACTAGGGTTTGACATGCCATCTTGGTCCTCCCTACTATGCATCGCAAGTGGATGCCGGTGGCGGTTTTCCGTGGCCGGTGGCAACGCCATATGCAAGAAACCAGGTGGAGGCGATCGGTGATAGTAAGGAGAGAATTGAGCGTTGGGGTGGAAGCTGGACTCACCATCAGTCTCTTTACGGTGGAAGTTACGGTGGCAGTTGCAGGCGGCACAAATTAGGGATTCTAGGGTTCCATCTTCACCAGCAGCGATGAATTCTCCACAACCATCCAGCGCGTGGCCGCCTAGACCTACCGCATGGTTCTTCAAACACTCTCTATATCTCACTACTGGCCTCCTGCTTCCACCGCCGCCTGATGAGCCGCCTTCTCCGGAGACGTTGAGTCTCCGGAGATTGGTTAGAGATTCATGTACAGGGACCACATCTTCCCCCATTTCATCTCCATGCTCATGGTTGTGTCCGAACTGATCCATCAGAGGGCTTCAGTTTGAGCTGGTTGAGTTGTTTCAGCTATCAGTTTGTGGTAGACATGGCTAGGTTTTCAGATCTAGGGAGTTTGTGGAAACCCTAAGCAAGGACAATTATGGATGAAATCTTTGACAAATAATAAAAGGTGAAAAGGGTTTGTTGTAGGTGGTGAGAGAGATTGAGATAAGATTAGAGAGATATAGAGAGAAACTGTGGGCTGGCATTCACATTAAATTCTCGATTATCAAAATCTGCTACCGCTGCTGCAGTTTCTGGTGCAGAGAGAAGATGATGTATGATGATGATATGATATGATATGATAAAAGAGGGTTGTATTTTGTGTCTTGCTAGGGAAAATGAGATTTCACTTTCCATTTCCGGAGGGAAATGTTTTTTTTCCCCTTGTTATTCTGTCTCCTATTTCTCTCCTATTTTACTTATTTATTACAATTAGTCTTGTTTATGTCATATATATATATAATAAAAATCAGTCTCTTTTTATTGTTATTTTACCGAGTGAATGATTCTTCAAAAAAAATTGTTGTTTATATTCACTTGTACAGTTTACTTATTTTGTTTTCTAGGCAGGGTTCAGGTTTTAGGTCAGAAGTTTCATAAATGTGAAACTGATGTTCATCATAATTTAGGGTACTGAAAATTTTGCTATTTTTCTGCCTCTGCGCTCTGCTGATCATCAGCCTTTTTACAGGCCTAAATTTAATTTTCTTTGGCCACGTACATTGTATTTCAGTTGAATCCTTTTTTGAACCCTAGCCCTAATACCAACCTTAACCCTAGCCCTAATTTGATCCGTCAAGCCTGTTAATTAGCATATATATTGAAAAACATGTTCACACTGCATTTACTTGTTTTTGGAGTGTTAAAATTTATTAGTTGAAGTATTTTTTTCTTTTTTTTATTAGTTTAGATTATGCACTCAAATATATGTTCTTGGTAAGGCATTAGGGTAGGATGAATAGATGATCTCTCACCATCTCATAGGGTCTGACAATGGAGCCTCGGATCTACCACCATGAGACATTCATTTAGTGTACTCCGTTTAAGAAGACATATCGAGGTTTTGAGCTTTAAAAATGAAGACAATTTGTATTTGTCCAATTAATCACCATAAATTGTTATCATGGTGGTGTCCTGATTATTAAGGCTGGGTTTGGGCGTTAATCACTCAGATCTTTGGTTTGAAACATGAAGATTATATATATCTGTTGCTCTAAAGTATGATCCTTAGATGAGAAAGAGTGTTCTATATGAAAGTTGCGTCTCGATATAGAAAAGTATATTCGATAGTACATCTATACAATACATACTTATAAATCATTGATCAAGAAAATTAATCACCAATATAATTAAACTCAATTTGAGGCAAACCCTAGTAAAACAATACCCTCTTTGATTATACGAGTACTATTTTGTAGAACAACTGTTTGTGTGTTGGAATATTTTGGACATATGCGTGTATGTGAAAGTGAGAGGAGAATGGGGGAGAAAAGATAAAGCTGGTAATGCTGGCTTTTTGAGTGGATGATGCGAAATAAAGAGGGATTGTGACAACACGAAGAAAAGTGAAGCAAAGAAATCTTTTAAATATATAAACCTTATAACTTGCATAAAGACTCAATGTATATATATATATGACATTTAGCTATGCGTATCACTCATCACTATTATTCGATTCATTTTTCCAGGCTTTATTTGCAGCCTTTTCTCTTCTTGTTTTTTCATGTATCCATCATTGTGAAGAGAGAAGAGATTCTCTCATCACACCTCAAATGAATAATGCAATGTGAATTTCAATACGGTGTGACGAAATTGAACATTTGAAGTTAATATATCGTTACAGATGTTTAATGTAAGAAGTTTGAAGTACCTAATTATTGGTAGGAATACGTTATTAGAAACAACTCCCTGCATTATTAACTTGAGCATGTGTAGCGATAACATTTTCTACTTCAACAACTATTGTAAATTATATTTCATGTTCGAGCATAATAGCCGTTGACTGACACTCAAAATTGAGTCCGCAGCTAATAACTCAAAATTAAGCATAAAATTAACTCGGAGTAAGAGTTGTTGAAGCAATAAGTGTTGCCGCAGCACATACTCTTAGGCTTGATGAATGGGAGAAATGGTACGGTATAGATGGATCTTTAGGGCATGCTCAATGAGGCCGATCGATTTTCATGATAGCTGCCCATAAGAAGTATTTGCTGAGAATGATCTTGTTTGGGAAATAAAGAAGCATATGAACACGGATAGTACAACTGTAACGTGGTCCATCTCACTTTAGAGTTGCACATCACGGGCATTACTTCCTAAGTTTAACTACTACTATAAGTCCTTCACAAGGGCATTTAATCCTTGAGCTAAGAGTCTACTTTTACAGTCTCTCTATAGATGAAGATATACTCATTTACATGCATAAAAACTAATTGAAAGTAACTTATTCCCAAATAAATTATGATGTCCATCAGAGACATGACCAAGTGATAAGAACAGTAATTATCATTGCTCAAGTCACGGACTTGAATGCTGATAAGACGAGCGAGGATTTCCTCGGATGAACACCATTAAAAGAGTGCTAGCCTTATAATGACTAGAAGATACATCATAAACCTATCAACCCTTCAAAATTATGAGTGTCATTTCAGATATTGTCAAAATCGAAATTTTGGCCAAATAAAATAAAAACTGACCCTTTAGTTGGGATCTCATTACTAATGCATTCTTGCAGTTGATAATTAAGTAAATGATAACCAAGCTCATCGAAGCTCACTTCACTTATTTGTTAAGTTGGACCAAATGACAAAAAAAGAACTCAAAGGGGAAATAATAGCACAGTTCATGTGGGATGAGGCTTGTGTGGTAAATACAATATATTGTGTCAGGGTAAAGAGAGTCATCACGTGAACATGTTTATTGCCCTAAACCCAAACCCCACATTCAAATTGGATATAACATCACATAATGGTGTGGACTAGTATTGTCACACTTTAACAAATCAATTAACTCATGTGTCCAGGCTGATGTTAGATTAGAGTTGTTGGACTGATCTTTATAAACGTCATTTACTGTTTCATCCCCTAGTTTGTTACCTTGTGTAGATTTGATTGATCCTTGCATATTAAGCATTTAATTTGTCACAAACCCTAGTTGGAGCGTTGTTTTCAAAGATGAAAAAAGAAGAAGAAGAGATTTTCAAGTTCTCTAGAGAGGTCTCAACCGAATGTTCCCTTATACATGTATATGTTAGAGTAAGTGTTTCCTCCTACTTACAACCGTACACATGTTTTTTGTAATGAAGGGAGAAATGAATCTCTTTGTTAATTGTTCAATGAGAAGTCAATTAAAATGGAGACGTTGAGATATATATTTAGAGAAAGAGCGCTCAAATGACTAATGAGATCCCCTTTTTTCGAGAACTAGAGATCGACCTCAATCTTTACCTTCCAAAACGCATCATTTAGTCATTGTGGTGATGACACATGTCCATGTGTATTTTCCAAGATGCATTTAATGCAAAGTCAAATCCACCATTTTGACTTTGCTTTTTGAACATGTGTCACATGCAGATTTAAAAATGCACCATGATTTAATTATGAGATTCAGGATCTGAAGTTCTCGAATTTTTGAGGAGTCACACCCCTAGTTAGAGAGACTACGGGTCTGTCCACTTGAACTCAAACTTAACTTAACTTAACTGAAATTAACTGAACTTGACTACAAGTAACTGATATTATTAACTGAAAGTAACTTAACTGAACTTTGACATTAGTCAGAAAATATAATTTTTTTTGTTATGTACTTATTGTTGAATATATAAGTATATTATTTATTGATGATGATTGTGATGATGGTGATGATGACGATGATATGATGATATGATGATGATGATGATAATGATGATGATATGATGATGATGATGTTGATGATGATGATGATGATGCTGATATGATGAAGATGATATGACGATGATGATGATATGATGATGATGATGATATGATGATGATGATGATGATATGATGATGATGATGATGATGATGATGTATGAAGATATGATGATGATAATGATGATGATGATGATGATGATGATGATGATGATGATAACAATGATGATGATGATATGTTGATGATGATGATGATGATGATGATGATGATGATGATGAAGATAACAATGATGATGATGATTTGATGAACTCATGTGATGATAATGATGATGATGATGACGATGATGCTATGATGATGATGATGTATGATGATGATGATAATGTTGATGGAAATGATAAAAAAATCGATTTAAATCGAACTTAACTTAACTGAAACTATATTAACTTACATTAACTGAAATTAACTTATATTAATTTACATTAACTTAACCGTCAAAAATATAAGTTTAAGTGGACATCTCACATTGCAAAGAGGAAGTAAATGATGAAAACATATGGTAAATTTTATATCAGTCCAGTGGAATTAAATTTAATTTAACCAAATTCTGAATAATGAACTTTTTCTATGGCATAAATAATATCTACCATTAATATGTGAACCATTTGTTGACAGTCTCCCTACTGCGCAACATGTTGGGTCTCACAAAGTCAGGTGCAATAATAATAGAATAAAAACACATCAAAAGGTTTCTTGTTTCAAGGTCAGGTACAAGCTTGCTATAATTTTAAGGGAATAGTACAAAAAGTGGTACGAACTATCACCCATTTCCAATTTTTTGTTAGAACTATTAAAATTTCCAAAAAGGGGTAGCGAACTACCACCTATTTTTAACTTTTTGTCAGAACTATTAAAATGAGTGCGAACTATATAAATTTTTTCCAAAATTGGGTAAAACCTATATAATTTAACGAAAATATAAACATTGTTTAACGGTGTTATAACCCCGTATTATTTTTCCCTTTTTCCAACAATTATTATATTAGATTACTAGAGTTTTGTGTATGAGTGATTATCATAAGATTTGGGAATAATCAGTTCTTTTCAATTGCTCAATGAACATGCCTTAATATTCATTTTTGAAATTTGAATTACTTAATTCGACTTCATCTAGTTCATGACTTGTCCTTGGTTGATCTGGGAATGAAAATGAATTTTCATCTGAGAGATAATCCATTAGCACATTATACAATAATCCTTCGATTCTAATCAATGAGAAATAATCCTTTAACACATGATACAATAATCCTTCGATTCTAATCAATGAGAAATAATCCTTTAACACATTATACAATAATCCTTTGATTCTGATAACTGTAAAAAAAGAAAATTCATTTTCGTTCCCAGATCAACCAATGACAACTCATGGGCTAGATGAAGCCGTGTTAAGTAATTCAAAAAAGGAATATTAAGGTATGTTCGTTGAGTAATTAAAAGGACTAATTATTCCCAAATCTTATGATAATGACTCATACACAAAACTCTAGTAATCTAATATAATAATTGTTGGAAAAGGGGAAAAAATAACACTGGATTATAACACCGTTAACGTTGTTTATTAATTCCGTTAAATTATATAGGTTTTACCCCATTTTGGAAAAAATTTATATAGTTTGCACCCATTTTGAAAAAAATTTATATAGTTCGCACCCAGTTTGGAAAATTTAATAGTTCTAACAAAAATTGGAAATGAGTGTTAGTTCGCTACCTCTTTTTGGAAATTTTTATAGTTCTGACAAAAAATTGGAAACGAGTGGTACTTCGCTACCCTTTTTGTACTTTTTCCTAATTTTAATAAAAAACAATGTGTTTAGTTTTATAGTAAACTAATAATTCAAATGTAAGGTGTTTTTTTTTGAAGGGAGGGTCTTCTCCCTTATTATATTAATGGGGTGAGGCGTTCCCCTGTGGTCTTCAACGACTCAGGTTCAAAGTCCCTCTCTCAGCTTTAAAAAAAAAGAGCAGCTATTCACTCTCACGAGCTTGAGCTCACTTTCAAAAAAAAAATGGGGATCAAAATGCCTAATTCGAGGCTCTACAAAAGATAATCAAAACGGTCTAAGCCCTCGGCACAAGCACAGGCTTGCCTCATAAGGCTGAATAAAAAAGACAGGGGTCCTCCGGTTGACGCATCAACCATCAGAGGGCAAGAGAGACACGAGAAAACAGAACGAACAGATGCATACAAGACAACAAACAAACTAGGACATTCTCCTAATGCTAGAGTCATCCTGGATCCTTAACACCTTTGGAGTTGAGATGATCACAAACCATGCAAATGATGAAAGGTGTACTCCATATCAAAAAAATGTGAAGTGTATTTATGAAATTCACAAAGTGAAATTCAAGTGCAAAGTTATACACGAAGGCTATCGTCTCACTAAAGTCAGAATAAGAATACATAAAAATGATATTGTTTTAAACAATTAAATTATAAAAATACTTGTATTTCCAATCATTAATACAAATAAATGCACCATTCAAAAAATAACATGAAAGTTTCTATTCCATGTTTATGTTAATTTCTTTAAGGGAAAATGAGAAAGGGGTATGAACTATCACCCATTCACAAATCACGGTCCGAATTATGAAAATTGATAATTAAGGACAATTTTAAAAAATATATTTTAATCTCCATAAAACACTTAACTGACGGAATATCACTGAGTCAATTAACAAAGTTAACTAAACGAATGAATTGAAAAAACCTTCTTGCCCTTAATTATTAAATTGAAGATTAAAATATTTTGAAATTACCCTTAATTGTCAATTTTTATAATTCGGACCATAATTTAATAATAAGTGATAGTTCATACCCTCTTTATCATTTTCTCTTTCTTTAATGGTAAGTACTTTCCATATTATATTGTCAGACATATGGGCCAGCCCATACTTTGTTTGTCAAAATGAACTGGGCCAAAGCCCAATTGAATATCTGGACCACATATATTTTCCACTACACAGACACAGCAAGACGTTTTCAGTAGTAAATACCTGTTTTAGGTTCCATTAGAAGACTTGCAACGACGCATTTTGACTTACAAACATAGTTTTCATACACGCATCATTTTTTTCTGCGCAACAATGATTTTTTTTGTCCATAAGCTAGCAGATGGGATGAATTGCAGCTTGAAAACTTTTGACGGCGCTTTCGTAGTGCAAGAAGGCCATGAACCAGAACTCGTGGTTGTCGACGGAGACCAGTTGGATGAATTTCTCAGATGGGTTGGTTGTGCTTGTTGATGGGTTCACGGTTTTAAGTTGTTGTAAAGGAATGGCCACCTGAGAAGCACAAAAATAACGACTAGTGAGTAAAAATGGAAAGATGAGACTGTCAAAATTAAATTTTGTAACTGAAATTGCAAGGAGAAAATGAGAGTAACGCATATATATAGAATAATCGGGACGGGAACATTGCTACGTTTGAAGAATGCACAAATAGAAGATATAGAATAATTTCTTATACGACGTACGAACTGAGTAAATGACAGGTGATCAATGTTCTTTTCAACTTAACGACTACACTTAAATAGAAGAATTGAATAAAAGAACTCAACCTAGTGATTTAATCTAAGTACTTGACTATTGTACTTCTTTTAAGCTCAAAAATCAGACATTTAACTCAAACTAAGTACTTAATTAAAAAAGCTAAATGAAGTGCTGAACTTTTTTTTTTAAAGAAAAGGACTGGACAACTCTGACCCATAAGGATTCGAATCCACCACTACTCTTACCACTTGGTTACACCCATGATGGGCTCGATGAACTAAACTGCTGAACTTTAAAGTTCAAAAAAGTTGCTTAGGACTGTCATAAAAAAAAAGTCACTTAGGAGCATCCATGGATTTCGTTGAGCATTCAATAGTCATAGAAGCAAGCTCAGAGCACAAATGATAGTCATAGAACAGTAACAATACCTTGTAATAGCTGTATTCCATTTGTTCGCCTACTTTATAAGAAAGAGGGTTGTCACTGCAAAATGCAAGCTTTACCGTCGAGAGATACAAAACTCCCATGATCGGACTGGATGAAGTGGACAAATAACAAGCATAGGTCTTCAATAGCTTCTCATCAGGAAGCAAATCGAAGTTTTGTTTAAATATGTTTTCGTAACCTCCTTCGGCGAGCACCTTTGTTCCCTGTGCAATTCTCCCTACAGCCGCGTCCGCAAAGCTAGGTGCTGTTTTCACTGGAATGAAAATTCAAGCAAGTAACACAAGTTATAAAAGTGTGTAATGGCCTGTTTCGACATTATTCTAGTAACCAAGTTCTCAAACTAAGCATCACGACCAAATTCAAATGTGAGACATTCACATAGATCTCACTCAAATGTGAGACATTCATATCATCAACACAACCGACAACATATGAAATAAAACCCAAATGATCGAATCTCACAATTCAATTTGTATATAGCAAGTTCCAAAATCCAAACGTATTGACTTCAGAGTTCAAATAAGGATCTCTTCGCTCCCTCGAAACCGTTAAATACTTCGCATATCTGCATACGGAAAAAAGAAGCGGAGTAAAATACTGTACTGATGTATAAACTTACAATGCTGCCACATATTCCCAGCTAGGGTTTGAGTTTTCTTAGTGGTTTCTGCCGCCTTCTTCCCCCATTTTCCTAGTACCACTTTTACTGAATCCACTTTACCTGTTCAATCCAGAAATCAATACCCAAAATCAAAAACCATAATAATCATAAACTTCGCCCATCAAAACAATACAAGAAAAATAAAATAAAAACTCCATCAAAAAGCTTCAACTCAGAATTCCACAAACAAACACCTCAATATTAAAAAAAAAAATTAGCCATAGCCAAGGCCAACTTCACCAAACAAAAAACAAAAAAACATTTCAACAAACAAAAGAACCCCAAAAACCCAAAATTCCAGGAAAAAAGCGTCAATCCAGAAATTCACAAACAAATGCCCCAAAATAAAAAAACCCTAAAAGTTCGCCAAATTCGCCCATAAAAAAATCCAACAAAAATCAGAACTTTTCACCAAATTAAGAACCCCTGAAACCCAAAACTCCATAAAAAAGCTTCAAAACTCACTCTTGGGCGTCGGAGCTGGCACGGAGTCCACATAAGGATTCGCAGGCTCATACGGCGGCATTGCCGTAGCCAACGCCGGCCCTCCACCTCCACGAGCCACATAAAAATTCCCATCGACCGAATTTTGTTTTAGCGCCATTTCTTCCGAGCTCCGATTCTCCACCTGACGATTCGAATCGACCGCGTCGCTGTTTGTGGGTTTTATTGCTTGCGGTTGAGTTTCCGTATCAGTGCTGTGATTCATAGTGATTTTATATGTAGCGGAAGCGAACGAAAAGGTAGAGGTTAAAAATGCGGAGATGCTCGATTTGGTTTCAAAGATTCGATTTTTCGGAGGTTCTTATGGAGATCGATGTTTTTGATGTTTGGAGGAGGACGATGTTGCCGTTGGAGAACCAACGACAAATTCGAACGTTTGCGGAAAGAGAAGATCGTGGCTGTGCTGAGATTTTGGGCTTAATGGGCCAACTCTGAGATGTATGCCCAATATAAATGGGCTTCAGATCTTTTCTGCAATAATAACACTTATTCCTAATTGTTTCTTTAAAGAGGTTATTCAATAAATTTTATTTTCCTCCACCAAAAAAATATATATTTAATTTTCCATTTTATTCTTTCCACTACTTTTTTCATGGGAAAAAGATAGGGTGTTGCGCAGCTAAATGCAACGATTTGAAAAATGCGTCGTTTTAATCGAAATAGCGTCAGTGTGTGGAGTAATTTTTAAAACATATGTAAACGATATCCATTTTCATTGAAATGACGACGTTTTTGTGTTCGCAGTATTTAATTGCGCAACACCAAATCTGAATCTTTTTTCATAATTCCAAGAAAGGGTTAGGGAATCAAAACAAAAAACGAAGACATGGAAATGTGGCAAATAATAATGTTGATATATTCCTTGTGTATTTGTAAATAAGGGATATATACATTGAAATATATATGAACCTCTAATTACTAGATATCTCCTATAGTACATAAGCTTTTTGCTTGTGTTTCACTCTATAATAATTTGTGGCCAATCATTCCCATGAGATCTTTGCACAACAACTTCTTCTTGCTTCAACTTCTTGGTATGCTTAATTTCTCCATAAAAGTAAGACACAAAGCCCCAAAGGGACAACACTAAGGCGACGCCTTTTTCCGGTGTAAACTTTTCTTTGAAGATAATCACAGCTAAAATTTCAGTGAAGGGAAGTAACACCGCGATGATGATACCGGAGAGAAGGGATGATGCACAGAAGATGACTCCAATTGCTCCAAGGAAGAAGCATTGCCATAGCATTGCGCTCCAAACAACCACTATGTAGTACTTCATTTCGCCAAGATCATATTCCTTAGCTTCTTTAGGAATAGCCTTCACAAATTAAACTATTTCATTTGAGACATTAGGATGATCTTGCTTAACATTAGCTTAACGTTAAGTCAAAATCCTAAACCGTACATTTATACCATTCCGCATGATAATGTCAGGATTACAAAACATATTCTTTATGAATGTGACTTATACGTCTTGGAGGAACTACGTAGTAGTGATCATCAATACAAGTAGCTCAATCACTGCCTTTTCCTACGATCTTACACTCTTTTGAAAAATATAAGTAAATATATTATAGAGAGCGCTCGGTTGAAATTTTTTTTAAAAATTCAAGAATTTGAGAACACAAATTTCACCACTGGATCAAGTTACATCTTTAAATATGGAGGTGACACGTGTCCCACTCACTTTTTCATTCGTTATGCAGTTTTCAGCATGCAATTTGCTGAAATGTATTTTCAGCTTTCGAAAAGTGCACTTAGACAAAAATTGGTGCCTTTTCAAAAGTGTATAATAAAGTTGAAAATGCATAACGAGAGAAATTTCAAAGTTTTCAAAAAAAAGGGATTTTCATTTGATCGATTCTCTAAACATTATAATGTATGTACTTCAATTTTTCAAAAGAGTATAAGATCGTACCAAAAGGCGGTGATTGAGCTTATATTAATGATTAGTTGATTACTATATACTACAATTTGGACATTATGCAAAATTTCATTTGAACATTATGTATCATTTCTTTGTAAAAACCGGTGTGTAATGTTATTTAAACACTCCTTAGTAGCTAATGTGGAAAATTAGAAGGGAAACTTTACTGAAGTGTCCAGGGGTTCTACCTGAAAATCTTTATTAATGAGCATCCCAATAGTGCAAAGCAAAGTAGCAAAGAAGCACATCACAAGTTGGACCTCCATCACCAGCCCATACGTCACAACCTGCCGGCACTTCTTGTACATCAGCTCCACAGCAGGTAACACAAATCCATAAAGCGCGGCTGCAGCAATAGTCATGAAAAATCCAGCAAAGTATGCACTCTTACTGACCCCAAGGGGTCTATCAGAGTTCGTATTAAGCCCTAAAACAGCGGAACCCGCCACCAGAAGGACAATCGCGTTCACTGAATAGAAAGTAAACTTTTGCTTGACTAGCAAGAAAGCAAAGAAGGCAGTGAAGGCAAGGTGTGATGCAATGATGAGAGACAATGTAGAGAGAGGAAGCCTTTTTACGCCAAATGCGTAGAGATAGTCGTCCAAGCCGGTGAGTAATCCGGCAACCGCCGATCCTACGAACAACCGTAGTTTCAACGTGAAGAACTTGATTCTCTCTGCTTCTCGACTTCCATGAGACCATTCTGACTCTGGATGATCTCTCTTGAAGTTCTTGTCGCTTCTTTGGTTACGTAAGTAGCGTACCGTTAAGGGAATGAGTATGAAAGGCCAGCCACCGGTCTCGAGCCAGCTAGTGAACCAGAGGCGGTTGCCACCATGGACGAAGTAGAGACGCATTAACTGAGGGGCACCACAGTTACCAAGTGCTAAGAGGATGCAGCTGAGTATGAGGAGAAGTTTTCTTGTAGGTGGAGTAAGATCTTGATCATGTCCTTGAGCATGATCTAGTTGGACAACATCGGCCATGCGAGTTTTAAGCTGTTGTAATATGATTAGATCAGTCTGTGTACGATCATTGAGGAAGCTTATCACTCACTCATTAGAACATAGTAGATATGAAGATAAGATTTTTGTGTATATTGGGCGGGGTGTGACTCATGTTGTTTTGGCCTTTTGGGGGTCCAATCTCGCTTTATATAATCCTAAATGTTGGGAAAAAGCTGAAACTCAAAATATGGAAAAATACAAATTAAGTAAAAACAAATTATTTACTTTGTCATTGTGTGTATGATTGTACCAATTTAAAATGCATGAGACAAATTCTTTCCACATATAAGTATTAGTCGTTATTTATTTTTGATGGAACAAGTAAGGCATCTACGAGAGATGAAGGAACCATTCACATGAGGCGAGAAGAAGAAAGGAAAAGGAAGAATAGTGATAGAAAGAGGACGATTTTGAGAAAATTGATGATTCAAAATTTGAATCCCAAATATAAGATCTTTTGACAGACTGTTTAACTATCAGGTCAACACCCCATGATCAATTTTAAAAGGGAAATGTACAAAAAGGGGTACCGAACTACCACCTGTTTCCAATTTTATGTCCGAACTATTACATTTTCCAAAAGAGGGGCGAACTATATATACTTTTTCCAAATTTGGGGTAAAAGCTAACAAAACTAACGGCGTGACAAACACCGTTAACAGCGTTATCTCTCCGTTAAGTTATTACTTTGTCATTAATTTACTGTTACATAATAGTTAATATTTGATTAATTTTATAACTAAATTAAACTTAATTTTTTTATCACAACCTCAACAAGATATGCACATCACTTAACGACACAGACCCATAGCTTCAGTCCTTGCCAAAAAAATGAGTTACAAAAATGAGATTACAGTGTGCATCTCTTTAAACTAACCGAAAGCAACAACAAAAAACACATCTAGAAGTACACAATGGGGTAACATCCCATAACAATAAATCACCATTTTAACAAGAAAAAATAATTCTTAAGAATGTTGCCTAAACCATCCAGTAGCAGCAACATGCATATTTGTTGAATTGCCTTGGACATCATTTAGCAAATCTTTTGAGCTTGGACCTTCTGCACCTCTTTTAAACATAGCTTGTCCTCCCCGCACTGAAATTTGTAAGGGACTGACAGGCGTCGTTTGACCTGCAAATTTAAATTTATATTTTCCTTGCGAGAAACTAGTGTAGTGGCAAGCAAGGGTCGAACCCAAGGGAGCTGGTGAGGTTACTTGTTGTTCTGTGGCTGAAAAAAAAGACAATTGGGGGTGAGCAGATTGTTAAAGGTGCGAGTAAAGAAAAGGTTGTGATTCAATATGAGAAAACATTCGGTCTAGGGCTTTTCTACTGTGACTTAGTTTATCATCGACTTCTAATGATCTGATCTTATGTTCTTAAGTGTGGTTACTCCGTTTCAGGTTATAACCTAAAGTAAGGCCGTTTCAAGCACTTACATCACAATCTACTCCGTTTCAGGTTATAGACTTCTGGTTCTAGTAAATCTAACACTCCGTTTCAGGTTATGCAAGATTAAGTGCAACTACTTGTCTTAACGTTTCAGTATCAAACAAGCAGCAAAATAAGGGGCTGAATTGCTCGGCTAAGCTTTACCATTGCAAGTCTCCACTTAGCTTCACAATTCAGTCCGGGATAAATATGCACAAGAACTAGTAGAACATAAAATAGCATTAAGTGAAAAGAGTCTCAAAACATCGTCACAATATACTAATCCCTAAACCGAATAGAGAAATTTAGCTACACATGCTGAAAATAAAAGACATAATAAAAGTAGAAATTCTTCTCTATGCCGAATGAAGAACTCGAGAGAGGATGGGATGCTTCGATGATGGATGGTGAGATGATATTAGAAACCTGCCTCTGGTCTAAATATATATGCTCTAGGGTTTCTAAATCAATTTCTGGGCCAAAAACGCAATTAAGAAATAAGCCCGAAACACTGTTCACGATCGGAAATACTGTTCACGTCCAGAAATACTGTTCATCCGCGGGGGTACTGTTCATCCACGGACAGTGTACACTTTATGGCGCGTTAAAATTGCATGCGTCCGCGATCTGGTCTGAGTTGTTGCTCTCTTCTGCGCGCCAATTCCGACTTTGACTCTCGTTTTGACCTTCCAAACGACCTCGGATGCTCTTGGTGTGAACTAGAGAGTTGTAAGGAATTGAGTCAGCTACGCAACGCCATGTAGCTCGTATTTTTATGATCAACGGTCCATTCCTAGCGCTCCGCCGAACGTTCAAAGGTCTGATCTGCCATTGTGATGTTTTCGGCATAAAATGCCGTCTTTTATGCACGTTTCCTCCTAGAGCTTCCGAAACACCTGAAATGCAAAACCATACTAAAAAGTAACTGTTCGCATATAAAAGTGTCGAAATAGATAGGATTAGTTGACTCGACGAGTCGTATAAATACGACTCATCAAACCACCCCACACTTAAACTTGTTCGTCCCGAACAAGAACTAAGTCATAGAAGGAAAATAAATGTAACACCACAATTTCTTCGACATCCTGAATAATGCTACATGAATATGAGTCGCTAGTCTAGACTTCACCTTTCCATGCATACTCGTTACTAAAAGTCTTGTGCTCAAACATGAAAGTAATGATACGTGTTACCTTTGGGTCGAGATGCAAATCAATTCGGATGTATCGGGAGATAGTCCTTTTTAGATTCATGAACCGCACTCTTGGTTCCGAACTCTTGCTACATGGTTACGCTTCATTGCTTCTTCTTGCACGTGATTGATTCGAGCTTCAAGGTGTTTGAGTACTTTTCGGACAGCTTGTAGTGACTCGGTTTGATGTATCAATGGGACACTTCACTTTATTGCGGTGTAAGATTTCACAATTGATCGAATTTGTTTCCTTGTGTTGCGGATTGTGATTGCTCGAACCTACTTGCTCTCACTCATCATTGTCCTTTTGACGCGAGTCAAGCAAAGGGTCGCTTGACTATTTTCCCGGCTACTTGGACTAGAGTTTGGACGGTGTGATGTATTCGCGTCCCGACCAACCGCAAAAGTACCGCAGTGGCGGAGTAGACTCGTAACCATGTCGCCTCGAAGTGCTAGCCTCCACGAAATCCACATAACCATATAGTTCGAATCCGGTCCTTGAGCGCTTTGTCAAGTCTCTCTAGGACGTTTCTATCAACTCCACATCCCTGTTTATCTCAACTTTCAAAGGCACATAAAGGGTTAAGTTCACATGTTATTGCACAATTCAAATTTCACAAGAGGCATGCATGTAATCGGCTCTATCTATTTCACATTATCAACATTCAATACTGTAAATCTAGGAAATAGAGAGAAATTTCATACTTCCAATTTTTTTAAAGGGAAACGTGCTGACACTATACAGGTGCAAAAATTAAACGTGCTGACACAACAAACTGACTCTCCCACCTCACACTTTTGAACTGACGTGTCCTCACGGCACGACTGAAATTCAAAGACACAGCTATGCATGCAACAAATGGAAAAGGAAGAGATTAAAGTGAACAGGTACTCCCCTCGTTTCGTCGTGTGAAGATGAGAATTCCGGTCAAACGAGTCAGTCAACGCCGGTCAACCTAGGTCAACCGCGGATCACGCTCATTTTAACCCCGCGGTCAACACTTAAACTTAACTCCATCCGCAGAGGATAATGTGCACGTGGTTCGCGACCTGCTCTGAGTTGCACCTGTTTCCTGCATAAAAATGTTCCTCTTTCCCAGACGACAATGTGAAGACATATGACTCAAGACTCAAATAAAAAGAAAAAGAAAAAAATTTGCCGGGCTGCCTCCCTGCGAGCGCCTTTGTTTTACGTCGTTGGCTCGACGTTACCTCTTTAGGAATCACAAGTTAGGATCCCATGGACGTGTGAGGTCAAATTTCGCCTCAGCTATTCCTTCAACCTGCCCAAAATCATTATGTGATGGTGTGTTCATGTATGCTCTCCATCGATCAGGCGGGTTCGCCTTTACATCCTTCCTAGTTGGCGAGGATACCTTGATTATAGTTACAGATCCATCGAGTCGTGCTCTAGTGTTTCTCCATCCTGGTTTCCATTCAAACATGCCATGTCTCGGTCGCTTCTTCATGTATGAATGGTTGGCATCTTTGTCAATTTGGAAGTTAAGTATCTTGCCGTCAAACACAAGCGACTTTAGGCATGTTCCCATGTCAATCTTCGTCTTTGTGGCAGAGAGGAGTGGTCGTCCCGGATTAAGTGATCGATGATCATTATCTCTAGCATCTCCAATCTGCAAAATATATGAGTCTACAGGAACAGCAATATCTCCAACATGGAGCGTTAGATCCTCAGGTAAACTAACAGGACGAACACGTGATGTATTTTCTAACTCTACCAATAGTTTAGGGAATTTCAATGGTCCCAATTTCAAAGAGCACGATAAAGAGTATGGCATGGCATTAATATTAGCACCCAAATCGATTAAACAGTGGTGTATGAGGGTTTTACCGACATCACGGGTGACTGTCAAGACACCTGGGTTCTTACACTTTTCAGGCTGTGCTTGTTGACTCGTTGCAACCGGGCGCTCCATCATTGGGTCGTTTCGCTCATGCCTCGCTTCCAACATGCTTCCTAGTTCGTCCTTGTCGATCATATGGTCATCCGGAGCTATCACCTGCATAGAAAACGAAGGAAAAATGCCAGCTTCAGTACTTTCGACAGACGGGATCGCGGATGGTGCACATTTTAAGTGTTCCATCCGCGGACCCTTAACCTCTTCATGAGTCGCGCCGTTAACTTGTTCTGCGTCCGCGGAAATCTGTTCCACCGCGGGCTCTTCGTAGTTAATATTCGCGGGTGATGGGCATTTTATCTGACCGCGGACGATATTAAAATGCTCTTCATCCGCGATCTGCTCTGAGTCGGCCTCTATTTCGCTATTTTCTGCCTCTATGTGCCTACCAACCGCGAGCATCTTATTCACCCAATATGCAGACTCCTTTAGCGCCGCGTCCACTATTGCCCATGATTCCTCGGCTTTGGCCTGGTTTTGTTGCATCGTGTCAGCCAACTGTTGGAGGCTAGCTGCCACATCGTCCTCTAGCGGCTCGGCCTGATCTTGTCTTGGTCTTGACCTCTCGGCCAAATCATCTATCAAGTGCCAAAGATCGTCCATGTCTAAGTTATTCACCGAGCCTCCCGCCGCATCATTAAGCCAATTCCACTCATGTGGCATCATTCCACCGAGAAACCTTTGAAGAAGTATAGAGGTTTGTGAATTCATGGTGCGGGCAGCTCGTCACAATGGAATCGAAGTACGACAAGTACTCGTCCAATGTTTCGTCCCGGGATTGCTTGAGGTTGATGATCTTCTCGCGGACTTCAAGTTGGAAGGATGGTGGGGAAAAATCCTCATAGTTCCAAGGCTCTCTACTATAATAAGAAGACATGGTGAACCATAAAGCAAAACTAAATTAAAAAAACAGAAAAATAAAAAAAATAAAAAAGAAAAAGAACAACTTCACCGAAGCGCAGCTCCCCGGCAACGGCGCCAAAATTTGACAGGCGTCGTTTGACCTATAAATTTAAATTTATATTTTCCTTACGAGAAACTAGTGTAGTGGCAAGCAAGGGTCGAACCCAAGGGAGCTGGTGAGGTTGATCGGTTGTAAATATAGCGAAAATATTCAAATAAGAATTCAAATACTTATGCTAAGTCACGTCAATCAAAACATTTATATTTGACTCTGGAAACCCAAGGTCGAACCCAAAGGATAGGTGATTAAACTAATAATGCTAAAGATTAAACTAGAGTGTCTAATGGTTTGGGGGGGTTTGGATAAGAGAATCTCAGTCGGTCGACTGGGAGGCGAGTCGACCGACTCGATGGAAGCAAAAACGAGTCCCGCTGAGACTTCTCCAACTCGACCGACTGGCGTTTTGGTCATCTCCCAGTCGGTCGACTGGGGGCAAATTCAACATCTATGAATATTTTTCTTCTTTTTGAACTCCCCACTCCACACTTAGAATTTCACTCTCATCACAAATAAGAAGCACAGAAATAGCATAAATTCACAACTTCACCAAGAAATAATTAGCATAAACGTGCTTTTTAACCAAACGCAAGCTAGGATCAAAGACTCCACACTTAAGACATCACCATCGCCAAGATAACTCATGCAAGCACAAAATTCACACCAAGCACACCAAATCATGCATTTAGATCAAACAAGCACCAAATTCACATGCATAGTTCAATGGACACATGCCAAACATATATATGAGGTTTATTGTGCATGAATGGACAACTCACAAACCGGGCCACCTCCCGTTAGGGCCTAGTTTAATGTCTTGGCAAGACCGAGCCGAGGCTTTGGTATGAAGAGAAACACGCTAAGAGAAGTCCGAAGCGGGATCCCTTCTCTAGCGGCGATAACACATAGGATTCAAGAGGGAGCTTCCAACATGTGTTGGTCTCCGTGGTCGGCATGATAGATTTTGACTCTTTGCCCATTTGCCTTAAACAAATTCCCTTGATTCCCAATTAACTCTAAGTGGCCATCAACGAAAACTCTATGAATTTTGTACGGCCCAGACCACTTTGACTTGAACTTCCCGGGAAACAACTTGTACCTTGAATTGAACACCAGAACATTATCTTCTTCCGAGAACTCTTTCTTTACAAGAAGTTTATCGTGCCACTTCCGAGTTCTCTCCTTATAAATCCTTGAACTTTCATAGGAGTGTAGCCTGATTTCATCTAGCTCATTCAGTTGAAGGAGCCTTTTCTCTCCCGAAGCCTTCCTGTCGAAATTCAACTCTTGAATGGCCCACATGGCTTTATACTCAAGCTCCACTGGAAGATGGCAAGATTTGCCATATACTAGCCGGTATGGAGACATCCCAATCGGCGTTTTGAAGGCGGTTCTATATGCCCAAAGCGCATCGTCAAGCTTTAATGCCCAATCCTTCCTTGACTTACCAACTGTCTTTGTCAAGATATTCTTTATCTCTCGGTTTGATACCTCAACTTGACCATTTGCTTGGGGGTGATATGGGGTGGAGCACCTATGGAAAATCCCATATTTCTTAAGCATAGACTCAAATCCTCTTTCTTTGAAATGGGAGCCATTGTCGCTAATCACCGCCCTTGGCATTCCAAATCTTGGGAAGATAATTTTCTTGAACATCTTGATCACCACTTTCGCATCACAAGAAGGGGAGGCTATGGCCTCAACCCATTTGGACACGTAGTCCACCGCTACTAGAATGAAAGAATTCCCTTGAGACGAAGGTAGGGGTCCCATGAAATCTACGCCCCATACATAAAAAATCTCCACTTCTAAAATTCCTTTTTGAGGCATTTCATCCCTTCTAGCAATGTTGCCCGTCCTTTGACATTCGTTGCAAGATTTGACGAATTCATACGTGTCCTTGAATATGTTGGGCCAATAAAATCCCGATTGAAGTACCTTAGATGTGGTCTTCGAAGTTGAACCGTGCCCACCATAAGAAGAAGAGTGACAACAAGCTATAATTCCTTTTGCGTCGTCCTTGGTCACACACTTTCTATAAATCCCATCGGCGCATAGCTTGTACAAGAACGGATCATCCCAAAAGTACCTTGAAACGTCGTGCAAGAACTTCCTCCTTTGATTATGATCGAGGTCATTAGGGAGGATGTTGCTTGTCAAATAGTTCACATAATCCGCATACCATGGGGCATCATCATTGACACTTAGCAAATATTCTCCGAGAAAAGAGTCTCGTATAGGTGTTGAGAACCATTTTGTATCATAATGCTCAATTCTCGAGAGATGATCCGCGACTACATTTTCGACCCCTTTCTTGTCTTTGATCTCAATATTGAACTCTTGCAAAAGAAGAACCCAACGAATAAGTCTTGGTTTTGCATCTTTCTTAGCCATCAAATACTTAATAGCCGCGTGATCCGTGTAGACGATCGTCTTGGACCCAACAAGGTATGGTCTAAATTTTTCAAAGGCATACACCACGGCTAGCAACTCCTTCTCGGTTGTGGTGTAATTCGATTGAGCATTATCAAGCACCTTGCTCACTTAGTAGACTACATGGAGTCCCTTATCCATCCTTTGTCCCAAGACGGCTCCAATAGCAAAGTCGCTTGCATCGCACATAAGCTCGAATGGAAGATCCCATTTTGGTGGTTGTACTATGGGTGCCGATACAAGAGCTTTCTTGAGTTTTTCAAATGCTTCTAAGCATCCTTCATCAAAGTCGAATTTCACATCATTGCATAGGAGATGAGTAAGCGGCTTGGCAATCTTTGAGAAGTCCTTTATAAATCTTTGGTAAAAACCGGCATGCCCTAGGAAACTTCTAACTCCTTTTTGATCTTTTGGTGGTGGGAGTTGCTCAATAACTTGAACTTTTGCTTTATCAACTTCCACACCCCGACTAGATACCATATGCCCAAGCACAATTCCCTCTTGTACCATAAAATGGCACTTTTCCCAATTAAGTACCAAACCCGTTTCAATGCACCTAGCAAGAACATGAGAAAGATTAGTTAAGCAATCATCAAATGAAGTTCCATGGATAGAGAAGTCATCCATGAAAACTTCCATGCATTTCTCAATGTAGTCACTAAAGATAGACATCATGCATCTTTGAAACGTTCCCGGTGCATTGCATAACCCAAAGGGCACGCGTCTAAATGCAAAAGTTCCATAAGGACATATAAAAGTAGTCTTTCTTTGGTCATCCGGCAAAATGGGAATTTGATGAAATCCACTATAACCATCTAGGAAACAAAAGTACTCATGTCCCGCAAGTCTTTCTAGCATTTGGTCAATAAAAGGGATGGGAAAGTGATCTTTCTTAGTTGCTTTATTCAATTTCCTATAGTCAATGCACATCCTCCATCCATTTACGGTTCTAGTAGGGACCAACTCTCCCTTATTGTTTTGCACAACCGTAAGTCCTCCCTTTTTGGGGACGACATGGATGGGGCTTACCCATTCCGAATCCGGGACCGAATAAATGATTCCCGCGTCTCTTAGCTTAGTAATTTCTTTAAAGACCACTTCGCTAAGATTAGGGTTCAATCTCCTTAGAAACTCCCTAGAAGGTTTTGCATTTTCATCCACATTTATCCTATGCATGCATAACAAAGGGCTAATTCCCTTTAGATCATCAATTGAGTACCCCAAAGCTTTTTTATTGTTTTTCAAGACATGCAAGAGTTTGGAGGTTTCATTCTCATTCAAGTTTGCACCAACAATGACCGGGTGCGTAGAATTAGATCCAAGAAACTCATACCTTAGATTCGAAGGTAGAGGTTTTAACTCTCCTTCGAATTCCTTACCTTTTGGCACTTGGTTTCCTTCACCTTGACAAGCATCAAACAATTTTTCTCCTTTGGCCCAAGACAAGTCACTCATTTCCTCATCCTCCATATCCATAAGTGAGGAAAAATGCATACTAGAATCATCTAAGTCCATGACTTCACTTTCAAAGGATGTTAGCTCAAGATTTTCACAAGATATATCAAGCAAATTGCATTCAAAAGACGAAATAGGAGTTTTCATGGCATTTTTCAGAAAAAATTTCAGCTTTTCACCCCCTATCTTCAATTCAATAGACCCTTCGCCACATCTAATGACCGCTTCAACGGTGTTAAGAAAAGGTCTACCAAGAATAACGGGCATTTCTTGCTCCACATCCATTTCTAGCACATAGAAGTCTACGGGAATAAAGAATTTACCAACTTTAATAGGCACATCCCTAAGAACTCCCCTAGGGATTCTAGAACTTCTATCGGCTAGTTTCAATGAAATGGTAGTAGGGTGGAGTTCTCCTACATCAATTTGCTCAAACAAAGAATAGGGAATTAAAGAAATGCTAGCTCCCAAGTCACACAATGCCCTATCAATTTCAATCTTTCCTAAAGAGATAGGAATAGAAAATGACCCATTATCTTGCATCTTTTTAGGCATACGACTTTGCACAATCGCACTACACTCCGCATTCAGAGCTATCATGCTAGATTCCTCAATCACTCTACGGTTTGACACAATATCCTTCAAGAATTTAGCATAGGTAGGGTTTTGAGTGATTACCTCATGGAATGGAAGTGTGACGTACAGCTTCTTTAGCATTTCCACAAATATTTGAAAGTGAGCATCAAGCTTGCTCTTGTTTAGCCTTTGAGGGAAAGGAACCATCGGTACATAATTCCTCATTAGAATTGGCTCTTCTTCCTCCTTTTCCTCCTCTATGGGAGATCGAGGGTCCTCTTCCGAATTTTCCTTGGCATTTTCTCCTTCCACTTCTTTGCCATTTGAACTAGACTTCCCTTGAGGGGTAGGTAGAACTTTCCCGCTCTTCAATGTGATGGCCTCAACATGTTCTATGGAATTAACTTCCGGTTGAGAGGGAAGTTTCCCAATTTGCCTCAATGTTACGGCTTGTTGAGCACTCTCTTTAGAAAGTCTTTTGTTCTCGGCCGCTATTTCATCCATCTTAGCCTCCATTTTTTTTTGTGTTCTCAAGCATTTGTGCCATCATCGCCATCATAGGATTATATTGAGAGTTAGAGGAAGAATTTCCTTGGTCATTTGTATTAGACTTGGCTTGATAGGGCCTTTGGTAGTTTCCTTGAGAATATTGAGAGTTTTGATTCGAGCCTTGGCCTTGATTCGAATAAGAATTCTGCCCTTGGTTTGAATAAGAGTTTTGACCTTGATTTTGATTAGAGCTAGAACCATACCCTTGCCTTTGATTATTCCCTTGATAATTGCTTTGATAATTTCCTTGCCCTTGAGGCCTTGAGGTGAAGTTAGAATCATTAGACATCCTCTTTTGCGGAGGCTCATAATTTCTAGTGGTAGGATTCGCATTTTGATTGTAATTTCTTTGTTGGTTGACAAAATGCGCCTCCTCATAACCATCATCATCATCCTCATATTTCCCCTCGGGACAATTCTTGGTAGAATGCCTCGTGCTAGCACATAAGAAGCAAGATTGTTGCGCCGAGACTCTTTCTTTTTCAGCTTTGGCCTTTGTTGCCTCAACGGAGTTTGCTTGACACACCATATTTTCTACTTTCTTTCTCAATTCGGCTATTTCGGCCCTCAATGCAGAATTTGAGGAGTCATCTCTTGACTTGGCCATCTTTTTGTGGTCTACTCCTTGGTATTTATCGGAGTTTGAAGCTATTTTCTCCACAACCTTAAAACCTTGATTAGCCGGTAACTCCATTATAGCGCCTCCACTAGCCGTGTCCATTTGATTCTTAGCTTCCTTATTCATCCCCAAGTAGAAGTATCTCATTAGATCGGCCCTTCTAAAATTGTGGTGAGGGCACTCCCTCAAGTAATGTTTAAACCGATCATAAGCTTGGTGGAAGAGCTCGTTGTCCCTTTGAGAGAACGTAAGGATAAAGTCTGTAAACTTTTTTGTTCTAGATGGAGGGTAAAACTTGTTTAGAAAAGAGGTAGCCAAATGGTCCCAAGTACGAAACGTCCCCGGTTCATGATTTTGTAGCCATTCCTTGGCATCTCCATATAGCGACGAAGGGAAGAGCTTAAGATACACGTACTCAACCGGCACATTCCTTGGTTTATATGTCCGACAGTATTCTTGAAAGTTGGTTAGATGATTGGAGGGATTCCCGGCCCCTTGAAATTGATCATTAGTAACCATGTGCACTAGAGATGATTTAACGTCGAAATCAAAAGCGTCTTCGTCGGGAGGCATAATAACCGAACCGTTTCCTTTGAGGGTGGGAGTCATGTAGTCTCCCACGGGCCTTTCATCATTCTCGTCGTCATACCTCCAATTTCTGTTGTTTCTTTGAGGAGCGGGAGGACCTTGCTCACCAATATCATCATTATGCCTAGCGGGAAGATTTTCCATTTCTTCCCCATCAATCTGACGATCGTGGTTTTCTCCTTGGAGAACCGGGCGGTTCTCAATCTCGTTTTCCATTATAAATCCCGGTGGCAAATAAAGCGCCGGGTCTAAGAGAGGAGGTGGCCGAGGTCTTGGCCCTTGGAACGCCGGTGGGACAATAGGAGCAATAGGAACCAATGGAGGTAGAGGGTTCTTACGAGGTCTCCCTCTCCCTCTCTTGGCGGTAGGTTGGGAAGGTCTAGAAGTACTTGAAGAAGAACCGGTTGCAACGTGTTTCTTTCCTTCAAATCTTGTGTTCATTCAATTGCCTGCGAGAACAAAAGAAATTCTTAGCAATGAGCGGCAAAAGAAATTAACACAATCAAGCACGAAACAAGCAATGATTATCAAGCAAAGAAGAGTAGACAACTAACAATCTATAAGCACCAAGTTAATTAACCTATCCCCGGCAACGGCGCCATTTGATCACTCGATAATATAGTGGAAATACTCAATAAGAATATCGAATACTTATGCTAATCACGGTTAATCAAAACAATTTGTAATGACTCGGGTGAACCCAAGGTCAAACCCAAAGGATAGGTGATTAAACTAATAATGCTATAGATTAAAGCTAGATTGTCTAAGGTTTTTGGGGGGAAGTTTCCTCTTAAGAGGGTGATAGCCAAATTGTACTATCCAAAGAGATATGTGAACAACGAAAGAGTTTAACAATCAATAAAGGATGACTAGGGTTTTAATCCTCCACCTAAACAATTATTGTGACGGTTGATAGCACTAAAATATATGCATTTTAGGCAACCTCTATGCTTATTGTTTCGTTCGTTTTATCACGATTTCACTTGCTATTTGATGCCTTGTGGTTCATTTCAGGCAAATTACAGAGTTTAAGCTTAGAACACAAGTGGACATTGATTTTGGAGCAAAACCGAGCAGTTCGGAGCAAAAACACGGATTTTCGGGTATTACGGGACAAACCGACCTCTCCGGAGTATTTTGGACCTACAGATCTCATTTGGTGTCCGATTTGGCTGATTCAAAGCTTGTTGGAAAGCTAACTCAAAGGGCTACAGCTCTCTAGTTGACGCCGAGACCAAATTCGGAGGTTAAGATTGCCAGAACAGCCTTGTGCGTTCGCACAGTCCACTCCATGCGAGCGCACAGATCAAGGCAGAAGCACAACAATGTTGTGCGTTCGCACAACTCAAATCAAGAAAGCACAAGTCAGTATTTTTGCCTTCTGTGCGAACGCACACCTACATCTGTGCGAACGCACAAGCTAGACCAGAAGCACAACAATGTTGTGCGTTCGCACAAACTGAGGCCAAGAAAGCACAGAACAGAATTTCAGGCATCTGTGCGAACGCACAAACCATCTGTGCGAACGCACACGTCGTAAAGGCTGCGTTTTCTGCTGAACTATAAATAGAAAGTTAGGGTTTTTCAGCAAAGGTTCGATTTTTCTGGGCGATTTTCAGCTGGCTTTTGGACGAAAAACTGCTGGGAGAAGATTACATCCTACTTGATCATCATCAACATCTCAAATCGTGATCATCTTCCATCATTAGGGCTCCATATTGGTTCTAGATCTAAAAACTCTACACTCTCCATGTTTTTCTGTTTTTCTACCATTGTTATGGGTTGTAATCTCACTATGAGTGAGTAGTGATATTGGTTGGGGTTCTATGAACCCCTAGACATGTTTGTGACATTGCTAATACTATGAATACCATTGATGAATGATTTTACACATGACTCTTCTTCATTTGAACTTAATGTTTTTGAATTACCTATGACATGTTTTTAACAAGTCCGAAATAGGAATTCTAGTTGATTTCATGCTTGATGTAGCTAACCCCTGAAAAGTATGATTTCAAATGATAGAATTGAAGAGACATTAGGATTTTAGTGTTACATGGCGATGCTTTAATCTTAATGAGAATGGCTTGAATTTAACAAGTGCATGATTTATTTAGCCAATAAAGCGCGAGTGTGAGGCTAGATAAATAATGTGCTATAGCACCAATAAAGCGCGAGTGTGAGGTGCTATGCGAGGTGTAACCTCTTGATGCTAGGTTGTAGCGCGAGTGGAACCTAGTATTAATGTTACATGGCTAAATTCTAAATGTGTGTGTTTGAGTCCATCAATGGTGTTCTAATTCGCAGTCACAATAATTGTCTAGGAGGGATTAGAATCCTAGTCATCTTTGATTGATTGTTCACCTGTTGCGTTGCTAAAATCTCTTTCAGGATAGTAAATCATTTGCTATCAACCTCTTTCGAGGACCAAAACCCCCCCAAACCATTAGACACTCTAGGTTTAATCGTTAGCACCAATTAGTTTGATCACCTATCCTCTGGGTACGATCTCGGATTCCCCGAGTCAAAATATAAATTGTTTTGATTAACCGTGTTTGGCATAAGTATTTGATAATTCTTATTGAATATTTACACTGAATTACAACCGATCAAATGGCGCCGTTGCCGGGGATAGGTTAATTAACTAGGTGCTATTAGATTAGTTTAGTTTGTCTTGTAAATATTTTTCTTTTTCTTATGCTTGTATATTATTCTCTTTCTCTCATATCCCTTACTAACTTCGTTAATCTTGTTATGCGAGGATGGACCACTATAACCAACAAGCCATGCACGATTAAGATTATTATGAAGAGGATGACTCCTCGAATTATGCAATTGAAGATCAATTGGCTGATTTGACAAAGATTGTGGATAGCATGATGAGTTTGGTTGACAAAAGAAAGTATGAAGACAATGAAGATTATTATGAAGATGATCAACCAAATGCCCATTGTGAAGACTATTGGATGAACAATCAAAGCCAACAAGTCTATTCTAATGAGGGATATTATCAAGAGGGGGAGCAACCATATTGGAATTACCAAGAGCATGACTATCAAACTAATCGTTATAATTTGGATGGGGATGACCAAGAAGAGGAGCAACCAAACGGCTATTGGGAAAACTCTTGGAATCCATCACATACTTACACTCAAAATTGGAATGATAGTCAATGTTTCGAAATTGAAGACTCCTACCCTCCATACCCTCAACCTCCTCAACCTTCAAATGAGCCTTTCGATTGTGAAGCCATGTTTGCCACTCTCCTTGAAAACCAAGAGAGGATGAACGCTAAGTTGAAAATATTGGAGGCTCGAAACCATGAGTTAAAAAGCGAATGGGCTCAATTGAGGGAGATGGGTGCTCAACACCAAGTTTTGGGAAGCGAATGGTCACAACAAACAATGGAATGTGAAGACATGGATGTTGAGGAGGAGGTACCCGAAGAAGAAGTTATTGAACCTAATGCCTCAAGGGAAGAAAGGGATCAAGAAGGGGAGGATGAGTTCATGAGAGCCGTTCGCCAAGCCTTTCATGAGGAGATGGAGAGTAAATCTTGTACGAAGAGGAGGTGGAATGCAAGAGTGAAGCATCCTTCACTACTAGCACATCTCAAGATCGTTTGGACGAGAATGAACAAGAGCTCACCATTCCATCAAAACCTTGGCTCTCCGATGAGGAATTCTTCGACGATGACGACTCATGCATTGAAGAGATATCTCTTTTGGATGAAGAAGACCTCCCTCCCGCTATTGAAGAGCATAAATGTGAACCCGATTCCCTTGTTGATGATGGAATCGAGGAAGAGGATATTAAGCCACGAGAACTTCATGGGTATGAAGACTTTGTTGAGATCTACATGGAAGAAACGAGAAAGCCACCTCGCATGCAAGTAAATGGAAGTTTAATTAGCGATATTGAGGTGTGGGCACCCAAGGAAATTATTGAGAAATTAAAGGAAGGTGTGCCCATCAAGCTCGAGACAAACTTTGAAGACTCTTTCTTCATTCCGACGTCTCGAGACAAGTTTGGGAGCTTCGTGCCATACTTTGCAAGATCATTTGGAAGAAGCTCTCATGACCCCTTAGGTATAAAGAGATTTTCACGTTTGAAGAGGTCAAAATCGCAATTGGATGCCCATCGTAGACTTGGTGGGAAGAAATTCAAATGGGATTTGAAGGTGGTTTGACACGATCAAGTACAAGGCCCCACTTGAGGAGGGATCTTAGCAAAAGACTCCTCAAGTGTGCTTCCTATCTCTTAAGAGGAGAATCGGCTCCGTCTTAGCCAAGACGTTAAACTAGGCTTGTGAGTGTTTTCTCTCCCAATCTTTGAGTATACCTATTTTGATTGGATTTCTATTTGTTTCGTGCAAGAATTTGAGGATGTGAACTATGCATGTGCGAATGCCTATATTTGATAATTTCTTAACATGTGCTTGGTTAACTTGATGCCTTGATAGGACATAAGTGTGGGGTGCCTATATTTTGACATGTCTTGACTACATGAGATGTTTGTGCTTGCTTGATATGCTTTAATGTGTGGAATCCAATCAACTTGTATGTTTTAGGGAAAACATTCACACTACTCGACAATTCATCCAAAAATCTCAAATTATTAATGAAAACAAAAAGTCTAGGCAAGGCTACATTTTCGAAAAACTTCATCTCTAAATTCAACTAGTCGTGCATGATTTCACTTAATTGATCCTTTAGATGACTAATGGATTGGATTGTTGACTTTCATTCTTGAGGATCAAAGCATCTACTAGCATTTCTTTATCTTTTATTCTAAGCTTTTTCTCGTTGAGACTAAAGAGTTGACCTTTGAAAGCATAAAATCGAAAAAATTTATAACTCCAAAACCCTTGCATGCCATGATTGCCTTTAGGTGACCTTAGTGACCTTGTTTATCTCGTGGATTTCGTCTTGTTGGTTTGTCATGCTCCATTTTTAACACTTAGCCCTTTGTCAAAGTTCTAAGTGTGGGGTCAAAAGAGGGCGAAAAATGGGCCCCAACAAAAAAATATATGCTTCACTCTTATGGTCTAAAGAGGGCAAAGCCCCGACTAAAAACTCTCTCGATGTACACGAGAAGTTTTAATCAAAATATACAAATGCCGGGGGTTAGGGAGGTAAGTCCCCCCTCGAAAGCATTTGTAGGCCTAAGGCCATTTGAAAAAAAAAGGAAAAGAAAATACGAAGCACTTAGATTTGACAATCGGCTATCCCGCCATTCTCTAGCATGAAAACCAATGAGGCAATTAATACTTACTAGCAAGAATTCACTAAGGGACGAGCCTCGTATTCTTTTATACTTAGGCATGAAATGATTTGCAAGGGTATACAAAAACTGTAATGTTGGGACTCCTCTTCTCTTATGACTAAGTGACCTTTGCGTCCTAGGCTTGAGAATGAGTTCAAGGCTCACAAGCCAATGGACTAGCCTCCTTGCTAGCATTGGTGAATGATCCAACAAGATTCTTTGCGACTATTAGATTGTTTTCTTGAAGTCACTAACATAGAAAATGACTAGAATCCTTGATTAAAGATTTATTAGTCCTTGCTTTGATTTGCTCGAATGTCTTAATTCATGAATTTCTATAAGGATTTGAAAAGGCTTCATGTAGTGATTGAAATGCACGCATCTAGTTGAATACATAATGAGCTTCATGAGAAATACCTTGCCTAGTACTTTGACATCTATGAACTAAAATGCATAATTGGATGATTGTTCTCTTTGTGGGATTTGTGAGTATTCCCGTGTCTGAAAACTCTCAGGAGACTACAACTCCTCCACTAGGGTAGCCTAGGGGTTTAAAGGCTTAGTGCATTCGCTAAATGCACTCGTGTCACCTACAAAAGTGGTTTATCATTAGTAGCTTTTGCCTTTTGGTATTTTGCTTGGTTTTAGAATCCGTATGGAGTTCTCCTTGGACGGATCCTTACTAGTTGAAATTGCAATATTGTTAATGATCTATATGATTAGTTTGCTCGGGACGATCAAACGATAAGTGTGGGGTGATTTGATAGCACTAAAATATATGCATTTTAGGCAACCTCTATGCTTATTGTTTCGTTCGTTTTATCACGATTTCACTTGCTATTTGATGCCTTGTGGTTCATTTCAGGCAAATTACAGAGTTTAAGCTTAGAACACAAGTGGACATTGATTTTGGAGCAAAACCGAGCAGTTCGGAGCAAAAACACGGATTTTCGGGTATTACGGGACAAACCGACCTCTCCGGAGTATTTTGGACCTACAGATCTCATTTGGTGTCCGATTTGGCTGATTCAAAGCTTGTTGGAAAGCTAACTCAAAGGGCTACAGCTCTCTAGTTGACGCCGAGACCAAATTCGGAGGTTAAGATTGCCAGAACAGCCTTGTGCGTTCGCACAGTCCACTCCATGCGAGCGCACAGATCAAGGCAGAAGCACAACAATGTTGTGCGTTCGCACAACTCAAATCAAGAAAGCACAAGTCAGTATTTTTGCCTTCTGTGCGAACGCACACCTACATCTGTGCGAACGCACAAGCTAGACCAGAAGCACAACAATGTTGTGCGTTCGCACAAACTGAGGCCAAGAAAGCACAGAACAGAATTTCAGGCATCTGTGCGAACGCACAAACCATCTGTGCGAACGCACACGTCGTAAAGGCTGCGTTTTCTACTGAACTATAAATAGAAAGTTAGGGTTTTTCAGCAAAGGTTCGATTTTTCTGGGCGATTTTCAGCTGGCTTTTGGACGAAAAACTGCTGGGAGAAGATTACATCCTACTTGATCATCATCAACATCTCAAATCGTGATCATCTTCCATCATTAGGGCTCCATATTGGTTCTAGATCTAAAAACTCTACACTCTCCATGTTTTTCTGTTTTTCTACCATTGTTATGGGTTGTAATCTCACTATGAGTGAGTAGTGATATTGGTTGGGGTTCTATGAACCCCTAGACATGTTTGTGACATTGCTAATACTATGAATACCATTGATGAATGATTTTACACATGACTCTTCTTCATTTGAACTTAATGTTTTTGAATTACCTATGACATGTTTTTAACAAGTCCGAAATAGGAATTCTAGTTGATTTCATGCTTGATGTAGCTAACCCCTGAAAAGTATGATTTCAAATGATAGAATTGAAGAGACATTAGGATTTTAGTGTTACATGGCGATGCTTTAATCTTAATGAGAATGGCTTGAATTTAACAAGTGCATGATTTATTTAGCCAATAAAGCGCGAGTGTGAGGCTAGATAAATAATGTGCTATAGCACCAATAAAGCGCGAGTGTGAGGTGCTATGTGAGGTGTAACCTCTTGATGCTAGGTTGTAGCGCGAGTGGAACCTAATATTAATGTTACATGGCTAAATTCTAAATGTGTGTGTTTGAGTCCATCAATGGTGTTCTAATTCGCAGTCACAATAATTGTCTAGGAGGGATTAGAATCCTAGTCATCTTTGATTGATTGTTCACCTGTTGCGTTGCTAAAATCTCTTTCAAGATAGTAAATCATTTGCTATCAACCTCTTTCGAGGACCAAAACCCCCCCAAACCATTAGACACTCTAGGTTTAATCGTTAGCACCAATTAGTTTGATCACCTATCCTCTGGGTACGACCTCGGATTCCCCGAGTCAAAATATAAATTGTTTTGATTAACCGTGTTTGGCATAAGTATTTGATAATTCTTATTGAATATTTACACTGAATTACACTCGATCAACGGTAAACTAGGACACCATTGATGAAATCACATGCACATATTTGGAATTTAGCCATGTAACGTTAATATTAAGTTCAACTCACGCTCCAACTTAGTACTAAGAGGTTACATCTCGCATAATGCCTCACACTCACGCTCTATTGGCATTATAGAATATAATTATCTAGTCTCACACTCACGCTTTATTGACTAGGCAATCATACTCTTGTTAAGTTCAAGCCATTCTCATTAGGTTAAGAGTGTCATCCAACTAACACAAAATCCTAATGCTTCTTCATTTAGGTCAATTGAAATTATGCTTTTCAACGCAAGTTACTTCAAGCATGAAATCAAGTAAAGTTCCCATTGAGGCATTTTCACAAACACCTAATAGGCAACTCTAAACATTAAGTTCAAATGAGGAAGAATCATGTGCAAATCATTCATCAAAGGCATCCATAATGATTATAATGTCACAAACATGTTTAGGGGATTCATAGATCCCCAATCAAGGTCACTACTCACTCATAGTGAGGTGACAATCAAAAGTAATCATGGAAGAGTAGAAAAACATGAAGGAGATGGAGTTTGGAATCTAAAACCAAAGTAGAGATTCAAGAATATGGATGGTCTTGATGTTGGTCTTCTTCTCCTTCACTCAATCTCCTCGAATTTCGTGCTCAATACTCCTCCAAATCCGTGCCCAAAAGTCCTCTTGAAAAACCCCCAAAAGTTTCTATTTATAGACAAAGCTAGGGTTTTCCAGAACTGTAGCTCCAGTCGGTCGACTGGCGGGAGAGAATTTTCCCAGTCGGTCGACTGGCGTTGAAGTGCGCCTTGATGAAGTGGACTCCCAGTCGGTCGACTGGGAGGCGAGTCGATCGACTCGATGAAGTGGTATGGCAGGCCCATCTGAGAGTTGGTTTTCTCGACCGACTGGCGTGAAGAAGGTTCCTCAGTCGGGCGAATGGAGGACTTGAGCTCTCTAAGCAATTTCTCAGTCGGTCGACTGGCTGCTCGAGTCGACCGACTCGAATGACGCGCTTGGGGAGGCCATCTGATGGTTGGCTTTCTCGACCGACTGGCGCAGAGGAGTTTTCCCAGTCGGTCGACTGGAGCTCCTTTGAGACAGAAATTGCTCAAAACTTCGATTTTTCTTCGTTTCTTCGCGCTAAGGTCCTGAGCTCCATGTATGGTTGTTCCAAGCCTGAAACGCAAGGAAAAGAGTCAAATGGCATCGAAATAGTATCGGGAATGGATCAAAACTCTTCATAAATGGGTATGTAAACGAGTCGAGAATTCGACTCATCAGAGGTTACTTGTTGTTCTGTGGCTGAAAAGAAAGATAATTGGGGGTGAGCAGATTGTTAAAGGTGCGAGTAAAGAAAAGGTTGTGATTCAATATGAGAAAACATTCGGTCTAGGGCTTTTCTACTGTGACTTAGTTTATCATCGACTTCTAATGATCTGATCTTATGTTCTTAAGTGTGGTTACTCCGTTTCAGGTTATAACCTAAAGTAAGGCCGTTTCAAGCACTTACATCACAATCTACTCCGTTTCAGGTTATAGACTTCTAGTTCTAGTAAATCTAACACTCCGTTTCAGGTTATGCAAGATTAAGTGCAACTACTTGTCTTAACGTTTCAGTATCAAACAAGCAGCAAAATAAGGGGCTGAATTGCTCGGCTAAGCTTTACCATTGCAAGTCTCCACTTAGCTTCACAATTCAGTCCGGGATAAATATGCACAAGAACTAGTAGAACATAAAATAGCATTAAGTGAAAAGAGTCTCAAAACATCGTCACAATATACTAAACCCTAAACCGAATAGAGAAATTTAGCTACACATGCTGAAAATAAAAGACATAATAAAAGTAGAAATTCTTCTCTATGCCGAATGAAGAACTCGAGAGAGGATGGGATGCTTCGATGATGGATGGTGAGATGATATTAGAAACCTGCCTCTGGTCTAAATAAATATGCTCTAGGGTTTCTAAATCAGTTTCTGGGCCAAAAACGCAATTAAGAAATAAGCCCGAAACACTGTTCACGTCCAGAAATACTGTTCATCCACGGGGGTACTGTTCATCCGCGGACAGTGTACACTTTATGGCGCGTTAAAATTGCATGCGTCCGCGATCTGGTCTGAGTTGTTGCTCTCTTCTGCGCGCCAATTCCGACTTTGACTCTCGTTTTGACCTTCCAAACAACCTCGGATGCTCTTGGTGTGAACTAGAGAGTTGTAGGGAATTGAGTCAGCTACGCAACGCCATGTAGCTCGTATTTTTATGATCAACGGTCCATTCCCAGCGCTCCGCCGAACGTTCAAAGGTCTGATCTGCCATTGTGATGTTTTCGGCATAAAATGCCGTCTTTTATGCACGTTTCCTCCTAGAGCTTCCGAAACACCTGAAATGCAAAACCATACTAAAAAGTAACTGTTCGCATATAAAAGTGTCGAAATAGATAGGATTAGTTGACTCGACGAGTCGTATAAATACGACTCATCAGGGACCATTGAATGAATAAAGAAAAGTTAGCATAACGGCTATCTCAGTGGAGTATAAAATATTTACAGAAACCAACATGATTTACAAATAACCTATCATCTCAGTTGAACATACCTTTACTATGAATGCTCTACAAATTCACAAACATATAATCAAAGGATATAAAATGTTGATACCACCCTAACATGCTCAGTTTCATCAACAATAACAAAAAAATGAGCTTTTCATATAATCTAGATAACAATCTGAGAACCTGCAACATTTAATAGCTAAGCTTTTCATCGCCGCAACAAAAAAATTGTAAAAAATTGTAAAAAATCAACCCTAATGATAATAGTAAACTATCATACCTGACTTTCATTAATGATAAATGGCTCCTGAGATGTCTTTTTCCTCTTCACCTATCATTTATAATGGATCATATCAAGTGATGTTTTCTTGAACTTTAGTATAGAAAAATGGATCATGTTGTATTTAGAAACCTTACAGTAGCTTTTTTGAACTTTCCACCCGCATCCCTACTTTCAGCAGTTACCTCGGGCGATTGCATCACTTCTGTTGTAGCTTGCTTTTTCCTTGCTCTATTTCTTGCAGCCCGGGAAGCATCCTTTTTTCTTTGCTCTGCCTTTTTAGGATCAACTGTATCTCCCTTGCATCGTCGTGCATTATGGCCTGCACTCCCGCAACGACTACAAGTCATTGTGATACCACCATTTCGCTTCTTATGCACGTTTATTGGCTCATTAGCCTCTCTTATACGTCGACGCCTTGGTCTTCCTGCTTGTCTTTTAAAAAGCGAAGGTAATACAAGTTGTCCCTCTTGTTGTGTCCACTCCGATGGTCCAGGAAGTGGTTGAATGTAAAACTCATAAACTTTTTTAAATTCGGATTTTCTATACGATTGATGCACATAATCAGCTGGGTCTCCACACATGTATCTTATTGCAGCGCATGCATGACTGCAAGGAATTCCAGTGAGATCCCACAGTCGACAAGTACAAGACCTTTCGTGCACATTCACAACATATGTGCCATGAACTGTATGCTCCACTTCCATCAAATGTCCACCTCCATAAGTGACATTACAGTGCATTGAAACTGTATTATTATCTTCCAGCTTTGTCAAAATACGAGGGCAGATATCATTTATATATTTCTCTATTCTGGTTCTCTTCTCATAAATTCTTTTCATCAATAGCTTGCGAATGGTCTCAAGGCAGGTTAGAATTGGTTGGTCTCTCGCTTTCCTGATGAATGAGTTAAAGCACTCCGAAATATTACTGCAGAGTGCATCACTTTTGACGAAGCTGGTGAAACCATGTCTACTCCATACAACGGGATTCAACATGGATAAATAAGTATGTGCATCTTTGTCGAGGCCCTTGACATATTCCATTGCCTTATGAAATTGTGCCAAAGTAGATGCTCTTGCACAGGCCCACATGGCATCTTTCAATTGTTTTCCTTTAAACACTTTGCAAAAATTTGCATATAGATGTCTCACACAAAATCTGTGTTCCGAACTAGGATACAACTCTTTCAAAGCTTCTTGAAGGCCCTGAGAAAAGAAAAAAAAATAGTATTTGTATCAACTGGGGCAAGATTTACACCATATACTACATGGATGTTTGAACAACAAACCAAACGGGTTTCAAAAAAAGCAGTAAAAATATTTCAACAGCGGTAAAAATAAGCCAAATATACGTCAACTATCTCCAACAAATTTAAAGGTCATACGCACCTTTTGCTGGTCTGAAATGAAACACCATCCATCGCTTCTCGAGTTTCCAATGTCCGTCAAAAGATTTTGCAGGAACTAGCGCCATGTATCTTTCGATTCAGACTCACATATTGCATACGCAATCGGAAACATGTTGTCATTACCATCTCTCCCAACAGCTGCATGAATTTGTCCATTATATGCTCCTTTCAAGTGGCAGGCATCTAAGCTTATAAGTGGTCTGCATCCGGCCAAAAATCCTCTCTTACAAGCATCTAAACAAATATATATACGTTGAAAATGACCTCCTTTTGTTGTCAAATAAACAGAAGTGCCGGGATTCCACACCCTCAATGCCGCACAATAATCCTTAAGAAGTTTATATTGTTCACCAACACTCCCTTCAATAGTAGTCAATGCCATAGTCTTCGCTCTCCAACACTTCTTGTAGCTGACATCTACATGAAATTCGCGTGTCACATGCAGCTGAAATGCTTCTAGATCCCACTTCGGATTGTCCCTAAATGCCTCCAAATAATGTGTAGCCAAATACTTGGACGTGATTTTTGTACTTGCAAAATCACGCCTACAATTTTTTTCATGTGGATGTAGCGACTTGATTTGGAAACACACACCACCATTTTTATCCACTTGATTCGATGCCGAGATTCGCCAAGGACAGTCCTCATTTCTACATTGTGCGCTGATCTGATTGCTTTTATTGTTGATGTAGTCGAAGTTAAACCCGTTTCTAATAGCAAATTCTCTCAAGGCACTTCTAAAAACAATTGCATCCCGAAATTGTAAGCCCAGAGTCAACTCAATCTTAGGTCCAAACCCAGTTTTTTCATTAAACCACTTATAATGTCTTACCCCTTCCTCCTCTCCACTTGATTCATTATCAGACAAAAGGTCATCAGAAGGTATATAATCTGCATCATCAATCTTTCCATGTAGACATTCAGACTCCTTCTCGGTAGAAAAAACACTCTTTAAGGATTGACTAAAATTTATTCTAATCTGTTCAATATCCGGATCAGGTACACAAAATAAATCCTCCCTGTCTCCTTCAATTTATTCCTCTGAAAAAACCGACAGCTCACCATCAGCTCTGTGTTGAGCAGGTACACATCCATCATCAATCAATTTATCATCAGCATACGAGCCTTCATCAGTAGGTTGAATTTGAGAGAGGGGCGAAAACTCAACGTTTATTGCTAAAACAATAGCCCCAGCGGCTCTGTTCATCTCATTTGCATGTATTACATAAATGTCCATTAAATCTTCATGATTCATCATCTCCATCATTTTCAGCACATCACCATCAGTTTCTAATCTCTGTCTTGAAGCCATATCTGCCTGTGGAAATTTATAATAATGGGCAATGACATCTGTATAACCAGCTTCCTCCGCCAATTTTTCAAAGTCTACGCAGGAAATCATATCACGATCCACTGTTATTACTTATGTGACTCCTCCCACATATTCGATACTTGGATTTGCAATGAATTTACCACCATATCTCATTTTGAATTTCACTAGTCCTTCCATTATACCCTTCAAAATGATAAAATCAGTTAGTGTAAAGCAAGTTGATGTTACTTACAGAAAATTCAAATTAATTCCTATCAAAGCAATAAACCCCTAAAGACTTGAAAGCTGCACCAGATTGACGATTCGTGAAAATCTTTGGGAGACAGAAGCAATACTCAACATAATATTCGCTGACATACCTTGCTATTGATGTAATCAAAGGGAGACACAAATAGACTTACTGTTTCGATTTTGATTAGCAGCACCTGACTTGGCTATTTTGACAAGAAATTGGAAAAATCGACTGGCTAGAACGGCTTCTTGTTCGTCAAACGTCGATGGATTGAGATTGAGAAGGTGAAAATTGGAAAAGTTTAGATTTAGGGCTTCGTAGTTCACGATTGAAAGGAGTGTCTGTTCTTTTGTTTCCTTAAAAAACAATTTATTTTTTATTTTTATTTTTCTGTTAATGATAACCATGGAGTTAAGGTAGGGAATTAACAGAGTCAATATTCCGTTAGTTTTGTTAGCTTTTACCCCAAATTTGGAAAGATTATATATAGTTCGCCCCTTTTTTGGAAAATGTAATAGTTCGGACATAAAATTGGAAACGGGTGGTAGTTCGGAACCTCATTTTGTACTTTTCCCTTTTAAAAAATGAGCGATCAAGAGAAACTTTGAAGAAAAATAAATTTTAAATTCCGTTTACCCCCATAAATTAAAATAAAATAAAAAACATACTTTACTATTACGGGCTTGCATTTTTCATGGGAGAGTTTCATGTTTATCCTATTTTTAGAAGACCGGTACCAATTTTATTTTTATAAAAAAAACAATGGTCACCGAAAATTAACCTTCAACGGAATTTAATCTCATTCGTCGAAATGACCAAATCAATGGCTATGATTGGTTTGTATTTTTTTTATCAAGATATGTCCTTTGCACCAAATCTTTTTTTTTCTTCTGAAACTCAAACGTAAAATATTGTAGATTTAAAAACGGAAATAAAATCCCAAGCAACGCAACAATTTGCTGTCAAAACAAAAATGACGTAGTTTTGTTGGTTTTAAAATAAAATTGCGTAGTTTTTTAGGTTTTAAACTAAAACTACGTAGTTTTAAAAAATGTTCATTTTTCAACTTGGGGGTTATATTAATAAAACGACGTAGTTTTGATATTGTTTTATCTAAACTACGTCGTTTCAAATTGCTATTTTTTGCTTGGTTGCATGGGATATGAATCCTTGAAAACGAAACTTTAAAATAGGGCAAACAAAATTTCTTGATAAAGGGAAATTTCTTATTTCTGACATGAAATGTGTCCAATGACCCATTAAGCCCTACCCAATAATCAGTTGCTCAATTTTATTCAAAACAGAACGAGTTGCACTCAGAATGCGGATACACTCCGAAGACGTAAAATCTCCGATGCCCAAATGGTTGTGAGTTCGAATCCTGAAGGGGAAAAAACATGTGAATACAAATATTGAGTTGCAACTGGCAATGCATGTTAGGTGAATATTTTAAATGCCGGAATAAATTTGCCATACTCGGTATGCTTTTAATGTTATATGTACGAATGATGGTCCTAACTCCTAACATTTTTTTTGAAAGTTACTAAATGGACACTTTGAAGTCCTAACGCCTAACATTTTTGAAGTCCACAAAATAAATGTGACAAGAGCGTACGAATCCTTAACATAATGTAATATATATAGTACATTTATTACTCAAAAAAGAAAAATACAATGAAATAAATATGAGTAAGTGAGGCCATGAAAGTTACTAAATAGACAATCTGCAAACTCATATCTTTAGATGCATATAGTTTTGAATAATCGTTTTTTTGGTTATTTGACCAGAATTATGATCACTATACGACTGCCCTTTCTGTAAGTAAATGATAGTTATTATTTCATTATTTGTCAACATTTAAATATTTTACATCAAATATACACTAGTAGGATACATTCATTTGGATCTCCCAAAATGATATCCGTAACTCTCATGCATAGTCTCATTTTGAGGCCATTTAATCTTTCGATCAAATGGTAAAAGACTAGCAATGCCATTTAAAGTGAACTTTGTCTCATATTTACATATGACCATTTTTTTTTTGATAAGGTTTACATATGAACATTATGATCCAAGTGTTGTAATAAAATAAAATAAAAGTCGTACACAAATAGTCAATGTTCATTTCAAAAAATTGTCGTATAATACTTTTTGCGATTTAATATGATGCTTTGTCTGATGTCACATTTTCTTTAAGAAACTATCTATTTTTAGTAGTAGTAGTGGCAATGTTAGGGACCGAATAGGAAAATATCTATTTTCAGCATTACAATTCGGTTCAACGTCTGATTAAAATTTTATTAAAATTAAATGTCTGATCTTTAAAAAAATTTATTGGATCATTTCATTTTGTTACGATTTTTCATGAAAAACTAAACACAAAATTAACTTTTAACTGAAATTTTCCTTCATCCCAAAAATTTTCCACGAATCAAATGTAACAATAATAAATAGGGTTTAAAAAATTTCTGATAATAACGAATACGAATAATACCAACAAAAAAAGTACTCTCATTTTATCTCATTTGGTTGCTTATATTCTCATCGATCTTCCACTCATCCCAACTACACACATTCCAAACCCTAACATCCGAATCCCCAAAACAAAAAAATTTACTTCAAATGGACATCGTCTCTTCCACGTCTCCAATTGCCTGCAGCTCCATCGTCCAATTTACCAGCCTCCAATTGTGCGGCCAGTTTCATTTCTGAAAGTTAGCTCTGAGCTCAACAACCACTCATCTATCGGAAACGACTGGTAGTTCAGTTAACAGTTATGTTGACTTATCTCACCTACCATTTCGACAATAATATCCTATTTCTTGTTTATTTATTACTACTTTTTTGAACAATAGTTATTGCACTTAATGATAACAACTAAAGACAACTTAGTAACTATTTCTACACTAATTAATCAATTAAACAATTTTCATAATATAATTTTACATCATTACGGTGTTACGGAGTCAATGTTTCAATTAAAACAATGCGTCATTTTGACACGTTTTAAAAGTTACTCTAAATAAAACGATACCATTTTGATTGAAACGATGTTATTTTTCGTACTTGCAGTATTTGACTGCTCATCACTCAATTTTGTGTGTGTGCCTTTTTTGGCATGTTAATGAAAAAATCAATTATTTTTTCTTTTTTTTTCTTTGTAATTCCAATAAGTATAGATGGGGAATGCAGAATGCTCAAATACAATCTCTATTTTTGTCAAAATATGGTGAATTTATTATAGTTTTTAGTGTAAATCAACTTATACATGATTTTTTTTTTGATGGAACAAGGCAGTACAAATCAGGACACGACACAATAATGAAAGTTTTATCCCACACATTTTTATAAATTTTTATTTACAATACCATTTTCTTTAAAAAAATATTTAGCTCAATTTGCATAATCTAATTTGTGATTTGTCGTTAGCTAAATTATTTTTTTTGTGATTTGTCCAAACGACATATGCTTTTCTAGTTAGGAAAAAACGTTCTTACAAGAAAAAAAAACAGTTATAAATAAAATAGTCCAAGTGACAAAATCAAACAGAAGAAACTCGGATCAACCAGACATAGATCGTCCAAATCCAAATCCATCCTCGTACGATGGGCAGCGTCATCTCGGACGATGATGACCTCACCAGGTCTCTTGTCGTGCCGGAATCATCGCCACCGCCGGAAAAAGACTCGTCATCTGAGAAGCTGACCGTTAGGATTTGGGTCGAGTCGAAGAAGCTATGGCACATAGTTGGCCCGGCTATCTTCAGCCGCATCGCTTCCTTTTCGATGAACGTCGTCACTCAAGCATTCGCCGGTCACCTCGGTGACGTCGAGCTCGCCGCTTTCTCAATCGCTAATAACGTCATCATCGGGTTTACCTTCGGCCTCTTGGTATATCGAACTTTTTTTTAAAAGAAATTGCTACTCCAAAATTACTGTAATAATATTTTGTCGACGGATTTGTTAGTTTTACTGACGAAATTCGCTAGTTTTACCAACGAAATTAGGATGACAGAAAAATTCATGGCAGCTGATCTGTTTTGTTCTGATTTTAATATCTGGTGGTGCAGCTAGGAATGGCGAGCGCGCTCGAGACGCTCTGTGGACAAGCGTTTGGAGCGAAACGATACCACATGTTGGGAATTTATATGCAGAGATCATGGATAGTTCTCTTCCTCTGCTGTTTCGTCTTTCTCCCTTTCTACATATTCGCCGCTCCGATTCTAAAGCTCTTAGGCCAGTCAGACGCTGTAGCCGACATGTCTGGAGAAATCTGTTTATGGCTGATTCCGCTGCATTTCAGCTTCGCATTTCAGTTTCCGTTGACAAGGTTTCTTCAGAGCCAGCTCGAGACTAGGATCATTGCTTATGTGTCGTTTGCCGGGTTTATAGTGCATTGCATTTTGAGTTACTTGCTGGTTTATCAGATTAAGCTTGGCGTGGTGGGTCTGGCCCTCGCGCTTGATACGTCGTGGTGGTGTCTGGTTTTCGGGCTGTTTGCGTATACTTCTTGCGGTGGATGCCCCTTGACCTGGAGCGGATTTTCAATGGAGGCCTTTTCCGGATTGTGGGAGTTTTTAAAACTCTCCGCTTCTTCTGGAGTCATGTTATGGTAAAATTTTACATCAATTCAATTCTGTTCGATTCGATTCAGCTCAGTTCAGTTTACTTCTTTTTAAAATTTCTTACTCATTTTTTGAACTGAAATCTTAAACAGCTTGGAGAACTGGTACTACAGAATTCTCGTATTGATGACAGGAAACATGACGAATGCAGAGATCGCCATCGACGCATTGTCAGTATGGTATGCAATTCGTCTATAACAAAATGTTCTCCATTTCGCATACTGGCATCAAGTTTAGTTTCGAAGCTCATTTTGTTTTCACGGTCGATTTGGCAGTATGACTATAAATGGATGGGAGATGATGATACCTCTGGCATTTTTCGCAGGCACCGGGTAACTAATTTACTTGTTCTTCCACATAGAATTCTTTTTTATTCGATTTTTTTTCTTTCTTTCTGATTTGTATTTTTTTTGAAACTGCAGAGTTAGAATATCAAATGAGCTAGGAGCAGGGAATCCCAAGGCAGCCAAGTTTGCGACGAAGGTCTCGGTGTCCACTTCCACGATTATTGGTCTTTTTTTCTTTGCTTTAATTTTGGCCCTCCACGACAAGATCGCCTATCTATTCACTACGAGCGAGGACGTTATCGCAGCAGTGAATCAGATGTCATTTCTCTTAGCTGTTACAATTCTTCTCAACAGTGTTCAGCCAGTTCTTTCAGGTCTACTAAATTTCTTCAAACACTCATATCAAGTATAATTTTAAGTCCTTCTAATGTACTAAAGCAAAGATACTCGTATCTGTCTCTGCAGGTGTGGCTATTGGATGCGGATGGCAGGCATATGTCGCGTATATAAACCTGGGGTGCTACTATGTCGTCGGGCTCCCGCTTGGGTGTGTCCTTGGCTGGGTTCTCGACTGGGGAATTGAGGTACTTACGTTACATCCATTTCATTTTATCGAAAACGTTCCATATTTATATGACAAATGCAGCGCGTTGGAATTTTCCTTTACCTTTCATAGTGAATTTTTTTTTCTTCCAAAAAACAAAAAGCAGCGCGTTGAGCTTAAACTGAGAAAACTCGTAGCGACTTTTGCGTCCAAATAAACTGATCTAAAAAGATCGATCCTGATGCGCAATATGATTTTTCTAAACCAGGGTATATGGGGTGGAATGATATTCGGAGGTACTGCAGTTCAGACAATTGTTCTCGCCATCATAACAATTCGATGCGACTGGGAGGCTGAGGTATTTAAATATTTCCCTACCTGTTAATATTGGCATATGTTAGTAGATCAGACTACCTGCATTTCCAGGGCTAAAATTAAAATGGCATTTTTTTTCAGGCACAGAAAGCAAATAAGCGCGTCCAGAAGTGGTCGACGGAGCCTAGTCCAGAGGAACCTCCACAAGCCTTACAATAAGCATAGAGATAGACCCTGATATTCACAGTAAAATGTGTTTCAGACTTCAATCAGCATTCTTCATTATAAGTTAATAACATATAAAGAAATTCAACTTCACCGAAGCTCAGATGCAATTTTTTTTTTCCTTTTATGCTTACGGAAAAATGCATGATTCGGAGTACTTAGTTATTACCATCTACGATCAGCCCTGATGCGAATAATCCTAAAAATTTCATGCATTCTTGTGTTTTTTTCCTATCTGAAATCGGTGTGGTCTTATTAAATTTGAGTTTCATGTCGAATCTTTTTTTACAAAAATTGCATTTACTCAGGAGGTCATAAATTGTTCTGAAACATTAAGCAATGAGGTTGTTTAATTACTGAATATTTGATCGAGCCAGGCCAGGCACATGGTGTTTACAGTTCGCCACTCGAAAATCGGGTATCGTCTTAACTTCCCAGTTGTCTTAAAATTTGTTTCGATCGGTACTGTCCTGAGGCAAAGCCATCAATCAAGGTCCTACAAATTCATCTCTCATATATATGTCATATGTTTATATGAATGCATAAATGTGTGAATGCACAGAGTCTGTGGGGCAGTTGTTACTGTCGGTCAAGATAATCGTAACAGAGTGAGAGCTGAACCTCGCTAGAACATATCAGAGTGTTGTCCATGCCTCGCCAGAATCACATCAAAATGCGGACCTTGGCCTCGCCTGAATCATATCATAAGTGGCAGCCACATGGGATCTCAAAAAAAAAATTTGTCGGAAAGTCGTCAAAAAAGAAATTAAATAATTATTAATAGTAGAATTTAAATTACTCGGAATTAATTTTAATTAATAGATATGGATTGTATTTTATGTTTATAGAATTAAGGTCAGAACTAGTAAATATTATGAAATTTAGTAGTAAACATACTTAATTGAAACATTAAATCAAATGATCAACTTCAAATATTCAAATGTTACTCTTAGCTAAACCAAACTTAAATAATTTACATACCAGTCGACTGAAACGGAACTAAATGGGATGATGGCTGGAGTTCAAATCTTGCTGGTTGAAGAATTTTTGCGAAATTTCAGAGGGGTCTCGGGGCCCTCTAGCGCCGCCACTGAATGCATATATACCATGTGGTGTATGCAATGTTGCACATAAAATGTCAAATTATCTCTGCGAAATTATTTGTACAGGTTAATATTTTTCATATATCAATACTAACAACGTATTTTACGTCTTTGAAATAAAGACGAGAGGAATTCGATTTCCTTAATTATTTTATTTTTACCCAAATAGTATTTTATTTTTATTAATTACCCAAATAGTATTATAAGTACTACTCACTCCGTCCCATAATTTTCTTCTCACTTTCCTTTTTGAGCGTCCCAAAATTTTCTTCCCATTTTCAAAATAATTTACTTTATCACACTCACAACCACCTTATTTAATCATGTATCTTCACACTTACTTAATCACACTCACAATAACTTACTTTATTATTTTTCTTAAAAACTGTGCAATATAACAAATGAGAAGTAAATTTTGGGACGGAGGGAGTAATATTATGTATAATATATAAATCGTATAAACATATTATTTACTAACAGACTATACTTAAAAGCTCGCTTGACTTTGCCACAAAACTCGAACTCGTCTAGTTTTTTCACAAAAAATTCCTTTGATCTGACAAAATTTTTTTTTGATTGGTTTGATCTGACAATTTATTTAGTAAAAATGATACTCACTACTGTCCAAAATCATTGTCTAACTCTGACACAAATCACGGAACTCACCTCATTATTTATTGTCCAAGTCAAATCTGTGCAGCCACTGCCAAAATTGAGACAATATGTGCAGACTTAGTGTATCTCACAATTAGTCTGTGACAAAAATCAGCCTCCTCAAATCACTCGCACCCATTTATGAAAATGAACCACCGTCCAATTTTCATCTTATTTATATATTTTTTATTATAACATCTTATTTATATTCTTTTTTTATAGCACCTGACACCTAAAAGTATAAACACAAAGCTATTACAATTGGACAATAGAAGATAAATTAGGGATAGCGTCCAATCTGTGCCAACTCTCCAACGATTCATGTGAGCTTTTCGTGCTAGGAAGTTTGCAGCATAATTAGCTTCGCGTCTTGCAAAGATAATTTGCCAATTACGGTGACCAGACAGAATAGTTGTGATGTCACAATACCACTCTATATTTGAAACATCATTCGCCGCACCAAATATGAAAGCCTGAACCAATGCGATATTGTCTGTCTCAAAAATAACATGCGACAAATGCATATTCCGGGCCAGAATTATTGCTTCCCTCAAAGCCATTCCTTCGCATTGAATAACAGAATCGCAATGCTGAAGGAACTTAGTTCTTATAGCTAGGACAACTCCTGTAGAGTCGCGGAGAATAATTCCAATTCCTCCTGTTTGTTGGCATTCACTCCAAGCTCCATCACAATTGAACTTAACATAATTCCCCAATTGTTAACATTGGGAAGAAGTGCCTTATTGTTGCTTGTATAATCCTTGTGCAATTTACTAATCCTAATCGCTGCTGTAATAGGAGAAATGCTAGCGGAACCATGGCGGACACGATTCCTGTGATGCCATATATACCAGAAAGCCACCATAACTTTGCAAAAATCAGCTGGCCTACTTGAAGTATAAACATAGAAAATAACGTCGGCCATCGATCTTCGAGCGTTACAATCATTATGAAAATCAAATCCCAAGTAATTCCAAACAGCTTTGCTCCGCCAACAGGTTATAAATGGATGAGCGTCATCCTCGACATGATAATCACAAAGATAGCAATGATGAGAAGCTCCTATTTGTCTTTTACAAAGCTGAATGCCTGTCGGGAGCCCTTCGTGGTAACCTCTCCATATGAATATTTTGAATTTACGAGGAATGGGAAGCTTCCATAAACATTTCCAAAACCGAGCAATTTTAGATTTGTCCGATTGATCTCCGCTGGCAGAAGATTTCTTATCATACACCAAATGCATATGCTTATATACTGACTTCAAATCAAAAATACCAGAGTTATTTAATTTCCAAATCAACTCCCCTGTTTGTGGCTCTCTTTGACATCCATATCTTAATATCTGAGTAGCTTTGTGAAGAGCTTTCCAAACATGAGAAGAATTTGTTGAAACCGGAGCTGCTGTAATTAGTATTTTAGAAATGGGCCGAATCTTTTGAATCTGGTCCGATTTTACCCAAATCGGATGAAAAATCGGGAGGCGCCTTGGTGTCGATTAATCGGCGATTAATCGGTTCAGACGGCAATTAATCGGTCCGGACAACTAAATGTTAAAGATTAAACTTGGATGACTTTATTGTAATAATTAGGATGTTTTAGATCAAATTTGATTGTTTAGTTTGTTCATGATGTAGTATCAAGTATGTATGGACTATGCACGATGTAGTTTGAATTTCTATGTAGAATTGTAGATTACTAGCAATAGTTTAGCATGTTTAGTACTCATTGAGAGTAGTTTTGGCATGCGCCCTGTTTTCTTTTGATTACATGTCAACTAATACAGCTATAGATAACATTTATATAACTATTTTTCAATTATAAATATAAAAATATGATAACAATAAAAAAACTGATTAATCTCCGATTAATCCTCCAGCACCTTGTCCGCACGATTAACGATTTCTATAACCTTGGCTGTAATGTCTTCATTTAATAACTAGTCAAGATGAAATCAAAAATATGAGCCGTGTATCAAATAAAAAGAAGATGAAATCAAAAATAAAAACTAGTTAACAAAAGTAGCCTCATCCCATGCCTATAGGAACTTGATCCATTGGACAATTAAAATACCTTCTAAACAAAATACGGCACGTCACCACCACAATCACAAAAAGTAAAAATCATATTTAATTTGCTCATAGGAGCCGTGTGGTGTGAACATGTTCATGTTGTGAGAAAATCATCATTTATTCGGGCCATAGTGTGGAGTGTTATCACTTGGGCTTTAGTTAAGCGCTGGCCCATGAGAGATGTGGACTGCTATTTTTCTAACACCTTAATATAAAAGTAAAGAGAACCACCATAAGAATGGGCTCGCCATACACATCTCCTACATGAGCGAACAAGAAAGTGAAATAGTCATCACATATGATGTCTCTTTGATAGCACTAAAATATATGCGTTTTAGGCAACCTCCAAACAGTTTTATCACGATTTCACTTGCTATTTAATGCCCTGTGGTTCATTTCAGGCGAATTACAGAGTTTAAGCTGAGAACACAAGTGGACATTGATTTTGGAGCAAAACCGAGCATTCTGGAGTGAAAACGAGCAAAATGGAAGTCGGAGCACAAACTCTCCAAGAGCGTGCCCCCGCACAACCTGCATCCGTGCGGTCGCACGACTCAAACCAGAAGCACAACATCTCTGTGCGGTCGCACAACTCAAAGACAGACGCACAACCCTTTGTGCGGTCGCACAAACCGGACCAGAAGCATGGAAAATCAGTGCGGTCGCACGATCAAGAATCACGACAGCACGAGACAGGATTTTGGGCATCTGTGCGACCGCACAACGTCGTAAAGTCTGCATTTTTATGCTGAACTATAAATAGAAAGTTAGGGTTTTCAAGCCACCATTCTGGTTTTCTGGGTGATTTCTGCTGGGATTTTGGACAAAAGTTGGCTTGGAAGAGAAGACATCTCATTTTATCATCATCAACAACTCAAATCGTGATTCATGCTTCATCATTAGTGCTCCATATTGGTTCTAGATCCCTAAACTCTATATCCTACATGTTTTTCTGCTTTTCTATTGATATTATGGATTGTAACCTCACCATGAGCGAGTAGTGACATTGGTTGGGGGTCTATGAACCCCCTAGACATATTTGTGACATTGTGGATATTATGAATGCTATTGATGATTGATTTTACACATGATTCTTCTTCATTTGAACCTAATGCTTATGAATTACCTATGACATGTTTTTAACAAGTCCGAAATAGGAATTCTACTTGATTTCATGCTTGATGTAGCTAACCCCTGAAAAGTGTGATTTCAAATGAACTAAATGAAGAAGCATTAGGATTTTAGTGTTACATGGCGATGCTTTTATCCTAATGAGAATGGTATGAATTTAACAAGTGCATGATTTACTTAGCCAATAAAGCGCGAGTGTGAGGCTAGATAATTCATGTTCTATAGCACCAATAAAGCGCGAGTGTGAGGTGCTATGCGAGGTGTAACCTCTTGATACTAAGTTGTAGCGCGAGTTGAACTTGGTATTAATGTTACATAGCTAAATTCTAAATGTGTGTGTTTGAATTCATCAATGGTGTTCCAATCTACGTCACAATAATCGTCTAGGAGGGGAATTAGATCCCTAGTCATCCTTGAATTGTTTGTTTACCCATTTTTATTGATCAAATCTCCTTTTAAGATAGTAGAACTTTGCTATCCCCCTCTTACGAGGACTAAAACCCCCCCAAACCATAGACATTCTACATTTAATCGTTAGCACAATAAGTTTAATCACCTATCTTTTGGGTACGACCTCGGATTCCCCGAGTCATTATAAATTGTTTTGATTAAACGTGTTTGGCATAAGTATTCGATTTCTTATTGAATATTTCCGCTAAATTACAACCGATCACTTTCAGAAAATTTTGTTGTGGTAAATTGAATTATTTTTTTTACCTCAATGGTTTACCCTTTATATACCCTCCACCAAAGTAATCTAATTCTGGGCAACAGAGATGTGGTCTGGTGGTATGAACACCTGACTTGTATTTATAAGGTCAAAAGTTCAACGCCCCACAGTGATCACACAAAAAAAAAGTTCGACCCCCACCGTAACATATTTACGATGTAATATTGGAAGTTAACTACAAAAAAACATGATCGGTGATGACTTCGAGTCATCACAGAATGTCAAAAAGTCATCGCATATATATTTATGTGATGATTTTTATGGTTGTCGCATGTCGTTACAGTAGGTTGACGTGTAGTTTTTAGCATACGTGTCAAAAAACAATTTATAATCGACAGGTAAGACCGGTGTCGAACCCAAGGGAGCAAACGGATTACACGCTAGTTCTATCAAATTTTCTTACTCGGCTAATTCCTAAAATTCAAGTGTGATTGAGTTATCAAATTCAAAACAAGAATGAAATAGTTTTTAAGGGATTAAATTCAATTAAAAGCGAGTTTCGAGGGATTAATCCCCTCCTAGGCGACTTCTCAATAATCATGCATACAAGAGTTTAATTAATTATGAGTTGATAGGTTTTAAACCTAGCTTAGACTAGAATTGAACAAACCATGCATGTTTAATCCTAGTCAAGCCATCTTAGCAAGGACCTCACTAATTAAAGAGTATTGATCCACTATATAGCATTTGATCGGTCAAGTTCTTGACCCATTATTCACCTCATTCGATGATGGATTAGGTTTGTTTTCTGAACACTTTGTTATCATTTAATCTCTTTTCCTAGTGTTTCAGGTTTGAATTACACGATGACTCGATATGGGCCTGAATGCACGAAAAGATGAAGAAAATCAGTCAAAATACAACATAAGGGCCACATGCCCGTGACGAACCTCTCAGTCACGGGCGTTACGGGCAGATCGAGCAAGCACAGGAGATGCTGAAATCAAAGTCCATCAACCGCCTGTGACGAACCTCCTGGTCACGGGCGTTACGGGCAGCTCGAGCAAACTCAGGAGAGGCGAGGATTTTGACCGCCCGTGACGAGACGTTTTGGCCCGTGACGAGACGTTTTGGCCCGTGACGAAGACGGGTCACGGGACCGTCAATGAATCTCGACTGATTTCCAAATTCGACTTTTGGGCTTATTTTGGAAATACTGAGTATTTTTCTATAAATAGAGGGCTCGACCAGATCTAAAGGTTGTCGATACTTTGGAGAAAAACCCTAACTTGGGAGAGAAGACAGAGCTTTCAGCGTGAGGATCGTCGAGCTACACCGCGTCTTTACGGTTTACTCGTTTCTTTCTTCCCTTATACACTGTTTTTGGTTTACTACCATGAATAGTGAGTAGTCTCCTCTATTCCGGGATCCTACGGATCCCGTGCTATGTAACCCTAACTCTCACGTGATCAATTGAAGTTCATTATTTATGCAATTCGAATATTCAATTTCAATGTGTGCTTAATACTATCGTTCTATGCATGTAGTTACATCAAAGGATATGTTTGCATTGATAGAACGTATTTAGGTTATTTACCGAAAGGTGGATGGGCCCTAGGGATTAACCGGATTGCATGAAATTGATGTTAGGTCATGTTTACATGAACTAATAGGAAAACCTTTAATTTAATAAATTGAAATCGTTGATAATCCGTGGATGGGCGGCGTTCAACGATGGAGATTAATCTAGACAATGATCCGTGGATGGGCGGCTTGTCTAGTGTTATTTCGGTTATATTCCATATTCGATAGCATGAATAATTAACGTAGAAAGATTGCATGATTAGTGGGGTTAGCACGTGTGAAGTACGGATTCTGGGATTCTTTCTCTGATAAAAACACAAACTTTATTCTCTGCACTTTAATTTCTACCCTTTAATTATTGAAATTCTCATAACAAAACGAACCTTTTTAATTGGAATAGTTAAATAGGTCACTTGTTACCTAGTACTCACACGCATTGCTCCTAGGATCGACCCTTGGCTTACCAAGGATTATAAATTTTGTTTGACTACGATTTGACCCCTAAAATTCATAATTTGACAACTATAAAGGGTTAAAAATACGCTTGTCAGCATTCACTCTCATAAATGCTACACGCATAAAGTTCTAGCTTACCTCTCACCATGCATTTACTCTCATAAATGTTGGTTAAGTTCAATTTTACTACATCCAAACCATCACTAAGCTCTTTCAATACTTAGGTCATAGTTCTAACATAAACATGTCACTTGGGCATTTTATCAAACACTTAGAGACATGTCTAACATGAAGAGCATAGTAAAATGAAATCAACTTCAATAAATCCATTCAAATGTGTATACAATGATCATTGAGTACCAAGGAGGTTCATAGAACCCTCAAAACATAAGGGGGACTACTCACACATCATGTAAGACAACATGATGTGTATGTTTTTAGCAAAAATCTAAGAGAAAAGAAGAGGGAAAAGAGTAGGATTGATGATCCTAATAAACTCCCTTTGATCTTCAATCCTCCTTGATTAGATGATGTTGAAACCCTTGATTTGGCTCACTTCCTTTTGTCTTTTCTCCAGAAAAATCCCAGATGCTAGGTCAAACTTGCCTCTTTCTATTTATAGCTCGAGCAATTTTCGGTACTGTAGCAGGTCTAGTCGATCGACTGGCGTTGGGCTGTTGGCCCAGTCGATCGACTGGAGCGAGATAAGGCGCTTGGGAAGCAGGTTCTCAGTCGATCGACTGGCACAGGGTGGGCTCCCAGTCGATCGACTGAGGAAACTCAATTTGCAGCTCCTCCTGAAAGTCCATTAAGTCGATAGACTGGAATCTCAATCGATCGACTGGGGGTCACGTGATCTGCATGCTCTGGGCAGGGAACTCTTCAGTCGATCGACTGAATGGGTCAATCGATCGACTGGCGTTGGTCGATTTGCAGCACCTCTTGAGACTTCATTAAGTCGATCGACTGGAGCAGGGGAGCTTCCCAGTCGATCGACTAGAGACCAAATTCTGCCAACTCTTGCTCTAAACTCCGATTTTCTCCAAGTCTCCTTCTATGGGCTTTTGACACCGAGACATCTTGATTCGCACCTGAAACGCATTAGAAGGGGATCAAATGACATCAAATAATCGTCGGAAATGAACTAAAGCTATAGTGAAAATGGGCATTAATGAGTCGAAAACTCGACTCATCATAGGTTCCCTCACAGAAAGTTTTAGCGATGACTTTATCTAATCATCACATTTGGTATTTACTGCGATGACCACAAAGTTATCACATAATAATTTTGTGATCACTTTAACTATTACAAATAGAAATTTCTGCAACCATTTACGGTGTCACAAAATCATTTGACGATCACTTGAGTCATTGCAAAAAGATTTTTTTGCAACCACCATGGACATCACGGTAAAACGCTCTATGACCGCTGAGGTCATCGCTAAAAAGTTAAAACACTCATAAGTCGGAACATTTTTCATTTTTTCAATAAAAGTAGAATTTGCATTTAAAAAAGACACTCATAAGTTCCAAACATCTAGAAAATAAAAGCACAATTTGCATATGCAAACGTAAGTGCAAGCGAACATGTCCTATGCATGATCTAAGTATGTAAAACTAGTTGCCAGTTTTCCATAGAACAATAAGAGGTTGCTGGATGAGTGAAATCTGGTAGCCTAAATTTAATCAAGCATTAACTTAGTACTAGGCTTCCATTAGCCTATTCAATTGGGTAGAGATCCTTGGTCATGTTGCTGGATGAGGGTTCCGTGCCAAAACAGCTTCTGAAATCTCCATTCGAAAGCGATGCTGATTTTTTTTGCAACCCCAAATCATCCACCATTTGAGCACTCACTCTTATCACCCCTCTTGGACACAAGGGCTTTTGAATCCTGCCAACTTTAAATCTTCAAGTTCTTCTCTTAGTGCCCAACATCTCTTCAATATTTCCTGCACACAAAAACACATACTAAAATGAAAACTAACATGAAAACAACAAGCAGGCAAATTGAAAATTAAACAGACTCCTTCAAACCAAACAAGCAGCTCAACTGGATTTAACAAATTTGTAAACTTTAATAAATCAACCCACAAGGGACCATCAACCTGAAAACATAAGTCATAGACCTACCATTAATCAGTTCACAACATGCTCACATAGCAGTTCAATACAAAAACTTCCAATAAATTAAATCTTACCCAATTTCTGGAATCTACTTGAAAGTTAAATTGAAGACTCGATGATATTGCTTTATCAAATCAACAATCTCGAGCTCTAGCACTGCGATGAAATAAACACTAGACATCGAACCCTAAAACACTAAATCAGGCGCATAAAACCCGAAATCCGAAACATCATATTCAACAACGGAAGAAATCATACAACTAGCAAAGAGATCAAGTCGCGGTTAACAGATCTGGTCGTGGCGACTCGAGGGATTTCGATTTGGTTGCAACTCAATAAACTCCAGGTTGTTCGTTTAGACGAATCCGGAAAAAGCACAGGACCGGATGGCAAATGGAAACTTACCGTGAAATCACAGGTTGATATTGGTTTGATGATGCCAATGTTTGGCCTCACACAGTATTTCTTTGGAGAAGTAGTCTTAACCTACCAATACAATGTATTCAAGGTAGTATTACGCCTTAAGTTTGGTAGTACATAGTATTTCTTTGTATTTTGAAGGTAGTCTTAACCTGCCAATACGCTTGAACAAAATGGGAAAAAAAATAACAGAGTTCAAATCAGGTAAAGTGAAAAGTTGAAACATGCCTTAAAAGCTACATACTGGTCAAAGTAATTGAAAAGTTGAATGGAGTCTGAGCTTTGCTTCTTCAGCTCAACTGAAACTGGAAAAGGAAGCCAAAAGATCAATCAGAGAATGTTAACAAACACAAAAATGATTAATAAATGTTCATAAATATGTGCAAAATGAAATGGTCACTGTTAAAGAAAAATCTCACGATGCAGCCAAATTAGTACTAACTGAGTTCAGAAAGCATTCAAACTCAGACACTTTAAAGAAACGCTAATCCGTTCTAACATAGTCACACATAGTTCAGGAAAACAAGCTCCTGTGAAGCATTAAAATTTCAATGCACTGAAACTCACTGAAAGCAGAAAATAGTAGACTTGTCTAGATGAACTTACACACAAATGTCAGTTCCCGCGGATGAATCTCAAGCAATTCCGTATCCATAGCTGCTTTTCTTTGTACAGAAAAAAAAATGAAAAAGTCAGAATACTGAGAAAAGCTCAAACACACGGCCGTTTGGTTCATGGAAAATCTGTGGATGGAAAGAAAATTTGGAGGAAAATATAACTTCATGTTTGGTTTACCGTGAAAAATTTAAACAACACAAAAGGATCCAATATAAATATTTTCTTCATATTTTTCATGGGAAAATGACTTTCTCAAACTGCCCTAATCTCCCCCAGTTATCCATTTCATTTTCTTTCCAACACTTTTTCCATGATCCAAACATTAGCAAACTGCCCTAATCTCCCCCACAATTCACCAAACGGCAGTGATCACATCTGATCTTGTCTAATTCCAAGTCACCACTCAAATAAACCAATCCTACTTCAAAACAGTCCTAAATCCCAAATAATAATAATAAAAGGCGAAGACCCATTAAATGATCCTTATCCAAAATCAAACCATAGTCAAGAAAAACACAGAACCAGTCAACTCTACTTCTCAAAATTACCAGCCAAAATCACACTCCAAAAATTCTCCAATACCCAAACCCCAATGAAGCGCTAATCTTCGCCACGAACGATCAAACCCACAAATCAATTAGTTAAGATAAAATAAAATTATAAAAATAAGAATCAAATGCGCAGAAACAAGCCGGCCGCTCCACCGAAACCCAAATCCGACACTGTACGAATACTCCAACGCAGTTTATAACAACAACAACATCACTACGATTTACCGATGATGACAACATCTCATGCGAAGCTCGATTGTTAACCCTCAGACACACGCCTTTTCTCCAGATTCATAACTTTAGGGTGTCTCCTCTGCTAAGGAAAAGAAAGAGCATGTTTATCTGTTAAGCTATTGGGCCTCCATTGAGCCCAATAAAATTCGTTCCTTTATCTGGAAATAACTGTAAATAAGTTATTTTATACTGTAACTTTTTATGAAACAACTGTTCTGTAACTGTTATGTGAATTGAGGTGCGGCGTGAAATGGAGTACGGCAGTAACAGAAGAGCCGACACCGTTAAGATTTTAATTTGGTTTTTTTTTTAATTCTGAGATTTCATAGCCGTGAGATTAATCATCTCTTTATTCGATAATAATTATTTATTTTTTATTTTTTTTAAAAATATTATGTGTTCACTTTTGTAAGTCTTCACTAATTTTGGTCGTAAAATGTGATATTCGGCTATAATTATTTTTGGTCATCGCACTAAATGACAATTGGTGACAACTGTAAATTAGTTGTCACATTTTTTAATGTTATGTAATGACTTTTTGTGATCGATTTGACAGAACAAAACAATGATGATCGATTTTGAATGTCTAATTCTTGTGATCTCTCATCTTGTCACTAAACCAGATCCTATTGGGTGCACCTGATTCACTACCATACCCGGGTATGAGATTGATAGATACATTTTTGAGCCATTCACTTACATAAGGGCCCTTACATTGATAGATACATTACATAAGCCATACATTTTTGAGCCATTGATAGATACATTTTTGAGCCATTCACACAAAATATGAGATTCATGATGAATTTTGTCATGTTATTAAGTACTGTGTTGTACTGGTAAAAGTCACTATGCATCAAAGGCCCATTGGTTTTACATCTTCCATGTTGCTACACCAAAGTGTGCCAAACAAGTTTGATGGAATGAGAAAAAACAACATAGAGAGAGAGAGAGCGAAGTGAAGTGTGTGTGAAACTCTTTACTTGAAAATATGAAAGTGCATTATTAGTGGGAGATTTGTGGGATGTATTTTGTACTTTACATTATTATATACAGTATATAACAAACAATTATCTTGTGATGGCTAAAAAAGTTTGCTTTAGGAGTGAAAAATATGTGAATTGATGGGTCAAGGCTAATTATCGAATGATTACTTCCACCATTGTCTTGATCGTCAACCCACATTCTTTTGCACTTATTACGCCCTAGGGGTGGGCGTCCAGACCCGAAGACCGAAAAAAAATCGAACCGAACCGAAAAAAGACCGAACGGGTCGGTTTTTATCGGACCGAAAACCGGACCGAAAAATACCCGAACCGATTCTCAAAATTCGGTTCGGTCTCGGTTTTGATTTTTCCTCGGACCGAAAGACCGAACCGAACCGAATATATGTTTTTCTGTCAATTTACAGAAAAAGACCGAAAAAAGCCCGAAAACCCGAAAAAAGACCAAAAATTCGTGAAAACCCCGAAAAAAGACCGAAAATGACCCCAAAATAAAAGACCGAAAAAGACCGAACCGAACCGAAACCCGAAAATTGGGCTTTGATCGGTTTTTAATTTCAAAAAGACCGAAACCGACCCGAACCGAATTTTCGGGTTTCGGTTCGGTTTTCACAAATTTTCGGCCCGAACCGACCCGAGCCCACCCCTATTACGCCCTTTAGTAAACTTTTTTTTTTTTTACTAATATGTGAGTTTAATTTTGCTAATCTGTGTGTTTTGCATAACATCAATTTCTTAAAGTATGAATGCAAATGGTTCTGAAGGTGTATTTATTTGGATCCAATTGGCGCTGCCGCAATTGCTTCACATGTGACTACTTCACTTCATTTTTTGTGTTTTTATGCTCAGGGTTCATTGGACGAAAAAGCACATTGGCCATATGAAAACACTGCTATTGTAGCTAGCTTAATTAATTTGTCTCCTCATATCATCTTGATTGCTTGCTAGCCACAAATGAGTATCTCACATTTCAAATTTTCCTTTCATGATTGTTGTTTATGTTCATACATCTTCTTTGTTCGGTCTTTTCATATTGATTAATTATATGTACAGAACGCTCGACTTAAATTTTAAAAGTTCTTTATCATTCGAAAATCTGAAAATTTAAATCTGACCAATAAATAAGATGCGTTTTTGAGTGTGCATCTACTAGCAAATGCAAATTTGGTTGCTTTGATTTTTTATTATTAAATGTAGAAGCGTTTGAATATGCAAGTGAGACACGTGTGAGCATCACAATGACTTAATTGATGATACATTTTAAAATATGCAGATTTGGTTCTCAAATTCTTGTAATATAAAGAGATCCTCATTTAAACACACTCCTTTATGCATGTATATACATAAGTAAAAATACAAGGTTTCATTTGTTGGGTTATGTAGCCAAATTGGGGTACCTCAATTTTAAGGTCCAACTAAATTAGGATTTCCTGTGTATGCCCATGTTCATGATTGTAATTGTATCTCATTAAGACATAGAGAAAAATCATGTCTAGGTAATGCCTTCGGACATATAAACCCCAATTCGTAATAAACAGAAAATAAATAATATCTTTTATGGTGGGTCGGGGTTACATTAGACATATCAAAGAATACATCTTATACATATCGGGTAACATATATATTTCTAGAGCATTCGAAGCACAACAACGCAAATGGGGACCACCCGGATTTGAACTTTGAATCACTCGATGAAGCGAAAATGTCACGGTGGGATTTGAACCCTTGACCCAGCAATAGCAAGGCAAGTGTTCTACCAACTCAACCACCAGCTTGTTGACGAAAATAAATATTATTGTGTCTATGCATTCGTCTTTTTATTAATACTTGCATTTTCCCAACATCATTTTCAAAATGAATGTTTTCGTGACTCTTATAGGCGGCAATACATAAGTTAGACCTGTACAAATCTGGGCTAACCCGCTTGGACCGATCCGTCTGCCCGGTTTTCAAAGCGGGCTTGGACAAACATATTAGCCTAGCGGGTTTCTATTAGGGCCGGGCTTGGACACATATTTTAGTCTAATCAGGCTAATAGACCCGCTACAAATTTAAAGCCTAATTTTTATTATTAACTTTATTCATTTATTCATATGAAGAAAAATAAAACTGTTAACCTGCGACTTACAAAATCCGAGTTGAGATCTGATTCGTTTTTTTATGTTCTATATATGGGTGCTCTTTTTTATTATATGATGTGGATTTTGTCTAGCGACTTTACTGTTCCGTTGATAATGTAGGTTTTAGGGTTCACTTTAAGGTGTTGTTGTGTTAACTTATTTTATGCCATGATATGTCCGCTAATGTAATTTAATTTTGTTATTCAGTGTTCATTGCTTTGACATTGTGAAAAAAATATTTGTAAAAAGTTACTGAATGTTGGGTTCTTTACTAATTTTTCAATTTGCTAATGGAGTGTACAATGGAATCATCTGATGATAATTTGAAGACTCAAGAAGATCAACTTAGTCAAGATACTCAGTGCACTTCAAATGGGAAAAATGGCTCATTAGATGATAATTTGAAGGGCATACATCTTTTGAAATTATGTTATTTTTATTTAAGATATGCATTATGTAGAAAATTAAATTGATTTAATATATAATTGTATCGCGTCGTACCTGACCCGATAAACAAGGCGGGCTTGTACATGATTTTGAGCCTAAATTGATTGGGCGGATTTTGCCCGACCCGACTGTATAAGTCGTAAAACATAACATAACCCGACCCGAATCCAGATTCGTACACATGTCTAACATAAGTATAAGCTACTACTTGTGTCGTGCCTCTATGTTATTGTTAAGTGCTTATGTTTGGAGTTCATTGGATGAATACAAACAATAGGACAGGCAGGGCCATAGCCCATATGACGTTTGAATACAATACAATACCCTAATTTGTCTCTTCTCTCGTTGAATTCTCAGCCACAACTTGATATGCACATTTCACCTTTCATGAATATCACTTGAAGCTTTTGGGCGTTCTTTATGGTTTTCAAATCAGGCTATTACTTTATTATTAAAAAAAAGGCTATTACTTTGTTTTGTTATACTAGCCCATCAAAGTATAATAAAACATGTGGAAATTTCAATTTCAATATAATATGTACAACCTAGTGTGGCCTTGAAATTACGATCCAAATTACATAGTAGCATTTATCTATGTTTACGTTTTGCCCTTATTACATTTATATGTGCTTGCTTATATTCTAAAATGAATTACCATAGGAAGAAATTATATGAATTATATTTTTGACTCACAACGGCGTGCAGCGAGACGACGTCATTAGAATTAACTATTCAAAGATCACATAAGATCGATTTCAGATGGAGCAAAGATTAAGAGTTTGATGAGAGTAAATAGGATAGAATATGGAAACTACTTGTTTTAATTAAGACAACATTTGTCGCTTCAGCAGCTACAGTAAATTGTATTTTATGACCAGTTTTAATAATCAAGTTACTTGCGGACATATTAATACAACATATTTGACAGCAACTACGTACTATTCTTAATTCAGAACACCAGCTGCTGAACCATCAATTACTACGAGTTATAAGAAAAATTGTGTTAAGTGAGTATATAGATAGGTATATATATGAAATAAAGAACAACGCGGAGAATCTTATTTGCAAACAACAACAACAATAAAGTAACAAGAAAGGCAGGTTGGAACATTTCCCGGAATTTGAGGTTTCCAATCCATTAACAATAAACCCTAAACCCTACTTAACTAGAACTTCAACACTCTTTCTTAACCTACTTGTTAATGTTAAGCAATACGTATGAAGTACCTTGATTTGTTGATGTACCTGCATAATAACGGATTCATATCCCGTGCAGCCAAGCTATTCACAACTATTCAAAAACGATGTAGTTTTTATAAAACAAAATTAAAACTACGTAGTTTCATTAATATAACCCCTAAATTGATAACTGAACATTTTTTCAAACTACGCAATATAATTTTATTTTAAAACACATTAAACTGCGTCGTTAACTCAAATTGTTGTAAATAGCTGTATGCATCAGATTTTATTCCCATAATAACCCTACTCGAATGCTGTATAAATGTACAATAAGAGTTTTTCAGTAGCGGACTTCGCGCTTAATGCACATGGCCTAATACAGGAAATGCAACCATATGCGTAATATATGAATATCTCTAACACTTTTATCATGTAATCGAATATACTTGAACAGTATCAAGGTTGTACGTTTAATCCACAGATCGATGAGAGGTGTGACCATCTTGGACTTCGCCGTGTTGCTGCAGTTGATTTGTTTAGGGCGGTTAAACACGTCTAACTACATTCGATAAGACAAAGTTTAGTGTTAATTCATAGGCAATCACACCAACTAGCTAGAGAATATTCAAAGATTATGATGGCTTAAATATAAACATGTTGTGATCTTGTTTGGCAGATTGCAGTTGTTTAGTGAGATGATATGAAAACCACCTATGCATTCTTGTTGGTTTAGACCCATAGGTGGAATATTTTCAATAAGATTTCAATGTGGGCCATCAAATTGGCTAAAAATTATATATAGTTATTTAATTTATGGGCTACTGTATACTTAGTTAATTCATTAAATGATTAGTTGATCCCAAATCATTGTTAGGTGATGTTGTATTATGGGAGCGCTCGGTTGAGAATCTTTAAAAATTCATGAATTTAAGAATTCAAATCTAACCAATAAATCATGATGCTTCTTTGAATCTGCATATGACACATGTCCAAAAAGTAAAGTAAAAAAAGTGGCTTTAACTTTACATTAAATGCATCTTGGAAAATACACATGGGACACGTGTGACCACCAAAATAACTTGATGATGCATTTTGAAAGGTGAAAATTGGGGTCTTAAGTTTTCGAAAAAATAAAAAGTTCTCATTTGAGCGCTCTTCGTTGTATTGTAATTGAAATTATTTCCATGTAACGGAAAATTATTATAGTATTTTTCTTAATAGCGGTGCAGATACCTACATCGAGACATAAAATATGTTATGGCTCGTTTGGGACTTTGGGTAATGTGATAATATTCCATTCCCATTGGAAGAATAAAGATTGTGTTAAGAACTGCAGCAGAGAATGACTTACTGAAAAATTAAAAGCAACTTAAATAAAAGTACTTGTACTGCGTGCTCCAATTAATGTTGTTCTCTAAATTTTGAGGTTGGTGTAAACTGTAAACTGATTAAGCACACAAAGTCACAAACCACCTTACTAAAATGCTTTCTCCTTTTGTAGCATGCTCTAACAATATTCTTCTCTTTTTCAATTAAGTATCTACTAAATTGTCATCTGATCAATATATGTTTACACGTCCCAATTTCTTTTTTTAAGGAGAAATTTTCAATAGTCGCACCCTCTTGTATGTAATTTTGGATAAATTCTTGGTCGAATGTTATACTCTGTAAACCATGTAAACTAGGTTGTTGTTATCATACAATAGTGTGACAGACTCGACGTATGAAATTAAAATTCAATTAATAAAGTGTTTAGCAGATGATTCAAACCTCTGACTTTGCACTGCACCAGTCCGCCTACTCCACACACTCGGTCCTTGTAATATTAAACATTCTAATTTGACTTTGTCAGAGATTAATTGAAAAATCGAAGTAATTAAAAAGATTGATAAATTTAAAATTATGATGATGAAAATGTGATATATTAATATTTAAGAGGAGCACATCAAAACAATAATATTTAAGAGGAAATTAAAACATTGAGAATTTAAGATGTGAACTATTGAAAGGAAAAAAAAATTAGAGAAGGGTTGTACTTGTACTGCAGTGATGTGTGATGAGCAGTGTGCATTGTTAAAAATGATGCCTCGGGGGAAGAGCTCTGGTGCATAGCAATGTCATCGACTTTTAGCTTGCCAATCTCTCTCATAGATCTAGTCATCGAGTGGTCTCTGATGGATTCCTTACCGTCATCTTCCTGCAGATGCTGCTAATCTGAACATGCATATGTCCTCAGATTCATCCCTATTTCTTTCACCATGTTTTTCACCAGATGCTCTATTATGCAATTGCATCATGCATCTCAATATAATCAGCTGTTTTAAATTATATTGTATAAATACGTTTTTAATGAAGAAGAAGAGATTACATTATTTTATTATTTGGTTTATCCAAAATATAAATTTCGACTCATAAATCTTACAACTATATTCCTCTATACTGGATTATAATTCTAAGATTTACAAGTGTATTAATTTTGCTTGAATATTTTAATAATTAATTGAAAATATACCATTTTAGGAAAAGGATCCGGTGCAAAGTTAATTTTTTGGTACAAAATACAAACTAATCATAACCCTTGATCTTATGATTTGAATGGATGAGATTAAATCTTAATTTGTTGGAATTTTTTTTGGTGACGAATTATAAAATGAAACTGACGAACTATGTCGTCTTTTCATTTTTCGATTCGAAAAGTGACGAATTTTAAAATGATTTTGACGAACTATAAAATAAACTGACGAATTATAAAATGATTTTGATGAATTTTGTATTTTGTACCAAAATTTGACTTTGTACCTGATCTTGACCCTACACTTTTAATAGAAATAATTATTATTACAAAAAAAAAATCAAGGGAACAATATAAAACCATTACGTGAATACAATGTAAATCAACTCCATGGAAAACTAGAATCTTTGGTGTTCATAATTCTACGAGCAAATGAGCGGGGTGTCAATTTGATAGGACGTACGAGTCTCCTAATGTTCCGGAATTATACTGAATTAAAAAAAAAGACAGATAGTTACATTTTTTTATAAACTGATCTAAAATATTTTGCCAAATAACTATTCTCCATTCTTTTACAGGATGATGGGAGGATCGTCATTGAGATATATTGTTGTCACATCCATTGTTATATTATTACTATGAGATGGGTCATTGGTATCATGAGATCATGGAGATGCCTTTTTTTTTCTTTCAATTTTCTATCATTTTTTTTCTTGTGCTGATTATAAGGACGACCTACATCATACTAGACCCATCTCTGGGGTTTGTGATTGAACAAAAAAGTACAATAATTCATCTCATCAACCATCATCTTCATCATCATTTCTTTCTTTTTCATCTTCAGGTTTCCTTGTGGACTATTTACCTCATTGTTAAAATGTCGTTGCCCATCTAAATGAGAATCATCGTTCTTTTGAAAGTACTACATCTTTAAATTATTGTGCTTCTTAAATATGTTTAGCTTATTTATATACTCAGAGTTAGGGGAGCGTTCAAATGAGGCACCCCTTCTTAAAGTGAAACAATGAGGCACGATTTGAGTCAACCACATGTCCCACTCCAACTCTCCCGTGCTTTGTGGGCGCGACATGTGTCCCACTACAAAAAAACCATCAAAAAAACAAACAACAAACAACAAACAATTATTCATGCACTATTCCATGTCACATCATCTAATGAGTGGCTCATAAAGTGTCTCACGTGTCTCATTTTTACAATACTGCCTCAACCGATCGCCCCCTTTAGAGTTATATTTAATGAAAAATTAAAATTAACAAATTTAATGGCCAAATTTGAATTCTTAGGTTCTGAAATTATGTAACAAAAATGCCTAAAGTATTGGAGAGAGCATCATTTGTTAATTGTTATATTTATCTTATTAGCATGATTGCAGAGTGAAGACATCCATCTTTTAGGATGATGATTGTGAATTGTGTGATACGGAGTATATAAATTGATTTTGGGACTTGAAATTTTATTTTAAGAAGCTGATGAGTTTGACAGACACTTTTACATTGAACTACTCAATTACTCAGGATCCATTTTATTACTCAATCATTCGGGATCAAAAGATAAGATTTCACAGTTCAGATCTCTCTCTAGATCTAGATGTACATCATCAAAGGCTCAAACAGAAAGTTATTCTAATTAAAAAAATATATGTTCAAGGGAAGGGACAGTGCAAGGTGTGTCTAGGTTGACAGAAGTGACTATGATGCCAGTCCAAATAGAATGTCCAAAATAGCCTGAATAATTTATTACAAGAATATTTGTCTCTTGTATTAAGTGCCTAAAACCCTAGCTCCTACACAAACTCAAAGAAGTTGTGTGAAAAACTTGGTGCCAACCTATGTGTGACACATCTCTTTTGATCTCCCCCATGGCTTCATGGTCCCATGTCCTGTCTCAAAAACATGTCCCTCAAAGTTTGTTCCTTACGTGTATCAATTGATGAGTGAGGTGAGCAATTCTTGTTTCAATAATATATCTTGTGTTTTTGAGAAATGTTAATATAGAGAATTTGTTGAGTGAAGTTGTTATTCTTTTTTTTTGATAATTGAGTGAAGTTGTTATTCTGTTGTTGATAATACATGTGTTGAAGTTGTTGGCTTATAGAGTTCCATATTAATTAAGAATATATATAATTGATTCCGTATTGAGTGTGTCTCAGTTTTTAATCTGAATCAGAAGTTTAGATAGTGATTTAATGGTCATAATATTGTTCCAATAATCAAAAAGTCTATAGTTCGAAATATATTCTTCATAACATGAGTTTTGGAGGGTTGCCAAAAGTTAAGCTATGGAATTGAAAGAGCTTGTATGGTTATTAAAATGTTGAATTTATTGATAAGGATGATGCAGTAATGCTTGACCAACTTTGTTACAATCACACTGTGTGTAATGGTGATTGAATTGAATTTACCACTGCCTGAAGAGAGTTTTCAGTCTACAACCTCAATCATCCGGTCCATCCTAAAGCCAGATTCTTCTCAGCATGACCAGTAAACTGTACATATGATCTACTGCTGCTGACTCTGTCACCCTGGCCAAGCAATGTGCTTCAGCTCCAAAACACATACACACTAACACACATCTCTGTCTCTTTCTCTCTCTCTAGACTTTTCTCTCTCTAAAATGCTTGCTAGATACAAACTCTCACGTGCGAGCTTTCTGTGCAAGCAAATGTTCTCTCTTTTATTACTAATTATTTAAACACAATAAATTTTTATCTCATCATCAACAACAAGCCTTAGAAAAAGCCTTACATCTTTCTTTCTCGAAATAGCATCACTCATCATCTTACAGCCTCATAAAAAGAGACCCCCTACTTTGCTCCACATCTCTCACTCATCAACCCTTTCATCATCATCATCTTCTTCTTCTTCTTCTTCATCCTCATATCTCTTATCCCTCTTGTAGTTTGTTCAATTCTTTCAGCTAAACTTACTAAGCCTTATTATCTCATGGCCTTAGATGCAGCGGTCTTCCCACAAGATCCATTTGGCTACAATTGTAACTTCAAGGACTATTTTCATGGAATGGAAGATGACATAAGTGGAGGCTGCATTAGTGGTGGAATTATGGATACTCAATCATGGAGGAGCTACGACCAATTAGGAATTCATGAAGATCAAGAAGACAAGTCGTCTCTCCTCAGTACCATTCTTGACAACAAGCAGATCAATAATGCTACACATTTCGCCAACCAGTGGGAGCAGCCTAATTGTAACTCCTCGCCGGAAGAGTTTAATGCTGGAGTGTTTGAGCTGCCCAATATACAGGAAGAACAGCAGAAGGATCCGCCAGTATCAGCAACTACCAGAAGGAAGAGACGGCGCACCAAGGCGTGTAAGAATAAAGAGGAGGTGGAGAACCAAAGGATGACACACATTGCGGTGGAGCGCAACCGTCGTAAACAGATGAATGAGTACTTAGCCGTCCTTCGGTCGCTCATGCCAACTTCTTATTCTCAAAGGGTATTGATCATAACACATTCTTAATAGATTTTATCTCATTTGTTGTTTATTAATTTGATGTCATTTGACATTTAATTACTAGACTTTGAAGAGTGCAAAAATGGAAGTAATTTTTTCTTTGGGGTGAAAAAGAAGTGGGAAATAGTTTAGTGAGATATTGTTTTGAGGAGGATCTGCATAGACCTAGAAAAAGCTGATTTTTTTATTCAAATGGTATAAAGTTTTTGTAAGTGACTGCTTAGTGTTGTTATTGGTCCATTAACTTATTTGAATTATTAATCATCAATAATATTTTTGTGTGTGTCACCTGCAGGGTGATCAAGCTTCAATAATTGGAGGTGCTATTAACTTTGTGAAGGAGTTAGAGCAGCTGTTACAAACTCTGGAGGCAGAAAAGATCACCACCAAAAATCATCAACAACAACAAGATGAATCTCAAGAAGGCTCCCACAACAACAATCTTAAAAACCCGTCGCCTTTCGCTAATTTCTTTACCTTCCCACAGTACACAATCGCCGCAGCCGCCTCAACGCCAGACGATAAGGTCCTGGAAGGCCGATGTGGCCCAGCTGCAGCAGCAGCAGATATAGAAGTGACCATGGTGGAGAGCCATGCAAATGTGAAAATCCTAGCAAAGAGATGCTCAAAACAGCTAGTGAAGCTGGTGGGAGCCTTCCAAAGCCTCAGGCTCACAGTTCAGCATCTCAATGTGTCTTCACTAGACCACATGGTTCTATATTCAGTCAGTGTCAAGGTTGGTACTTTTTTTAATTTAATTTTTGTTACAAAAATTCTTTGGATTGGATTATTTATATTCTCTCATCCTGATTTCAATTTGTGTTTTAATATCCCTTCATCATTGAGAAATAGATACTTTAGCTTTAACTTAATTATCTAATTTTGTCCTTTTGTTAGACATAACATGAACTTTAGTCAACAGTGTGTTTTCATAAATCAGCCAATTATTAATTGTCGATTGTCAAGTTAAATTAATTTGTCGGGGAATATAATCTTTCTGAATGCGACGTAAGATGTGTTTGAGCATAAATAGTTTTAATGCCCCCAAAACCTTTGGCCATTTTCTGCAACTGGCATCTATAATGTGTCCTAGTTTTGTGTACTTTATAAATACCTAATTTTTGATTGGGGTTATATAATTATCAAAATGCAGGTTGAGGAAGGTTGTAAGCTGAATTCTGTTGATGAAATGGCTGCTGCTGTAAACCAGATTCTACGCAATATTGAGCAGGAAAGTTAGTGTTGATGAGTTGGTTAATTACTAAAATTAATAAACAGTTTAATGGAAAGCTTGAGATGTACAATGTAGTTATTTGTTTTTTTTCTCTCTTGAACTTGTTTCATTTTATTAAATGAGCCATTCTACTGCCTATTATCCAACTTGAATTTTAGCAGTATGGTGTTGATGTTTTGAGAATTAAGTGAGATTGTATTGAACTTAATTTAACTTTATTGAACTGAAATTGAGTGTATATATTAAACTAATTAATTTAACTAAACTGTATTGAAAAAACATGAAATTTAAGTTCAACACAATAGGCCCCCTTAAGTACGAGCCATTAAAGTTTATTTAAATAAAGCAAACAAAACGCCTTTGGAAATGTAAGAACTCGGTTAATTAATTAGGGTTTACATGAAAATAGGTATCATTAATTAAAAATAAACATATAGATGAATGTTGGTATGTAAAATATGGTCAAGGTGAACATGATGGAATATTTACCAATTATTATCAAATAATCAATTCAAGTCATGCAGTCTCCCATCAGTTGCAAACATCCTTGAAACTGATGCTCGAAAAAACTACTATTAAAAGAATCATTTTCTTTTTTGAAACATTCTAGTGAAGTTGCTATCATAACTGTAATAATTCATATTAGGTGGACGACAATCATTCTGGGGTTTGGTAGATTTCAAAACAACAACAAAAAATTGTAACTTACAGAGCTCATTGAAAATTTGATTGCAAAGCAATTGGAATGATCTTTGCATTATGAATTAAAAACCTACCTTATGATATTGAATTTTCTTAGCAAAAATTGATTATAAGGCATAACCCTATTGAAGATAGTCATGAGTAAAAACTGATTGTTGAGTTATTTTAAACATGCCCATCTCAGGCGGGTTCGAGCGGAAAAATGAATGTCAGACACACCTCAATCGTCTCGGACATGAGAGGGTGCCTTGACGTTCTGGTGAGTAATAAGTTTAAAAGATAAAAACATGAGTTATTATAGATACATTAAATTTATAAAATTGCGCGGATACATTTTTTGTTTTGTTTTTCTAATAACTTACTCCATATTTTAAAGGAAATACTCTAAACAATATTGAAAATTTAAAGTTTTAAGTAGTTTATTTTAAACTTCTCTTTTCTATTTTTATTTGATGATCCTCTCATTGTTAATAGACATTCAAAGATGCTAAATAGTGACTTCATCTTTCTTAAAAACCTTCATTAGTGATGTAACATACACTTAGCAAGTGGACACTAAAATCACCTTAAATACAAATTTTCTATACTTCCAATAGGGATTAAAATAAGACCCTAATGATAATTTGATCAAGACTAAATCTCAAATTACTCACATACATCTCACTTTCTCACATTCTTGTGGGGTGCTTTTTGCTGTGTTAACTGTTACACTTTTTGTCTCCATTTGAGACCACAAGCAGTGGCATCACGTAACTGCATCATCTGAAATTAGACATATAATATCTACTTTATACTATGTCCCTACAGCCTTCTTAATTAGCTTGATTTTTTCCTAGTTAGTTGATTGGAGATTTGAAGTATTTGTGACATTATGTGGAAGAGTTCTCTAGATGTGTAGAATACTCGGAGCATGAGCAACTGTTCATTTGAATTAAGAAGGAAGAGTTTTAAAGCCCAAACTTGAAAAAAGTAAATATTTTGTTAGTATCAACCTGAGAGAAACTGTTAGCCAAAAATAACTTTAAAATGAAATTGACAACAACAACTCCTAACGGCAAAATAAACTGATACTTTTTTTCTTTCTCAAAACCCAAAGCACTTGACTCTCACAAATCCAATTGGTTTTACTTAACCAAATTATCCACCAGTGGCCGATCGATCCATAGACATAAGAAGACTTCATAAGAATTAGCTCATCGAGATCATGAGTTCGATTTCTGTGTAATTTTTTGGCTGATGATAAAGGGTAGAATAAAAATTATGAACTAATAAAAACCCTGATTAAGGTTAGGGTAATTAGTCGTGACTAGAGTGTAACTCACTAACCTTAATTAGAGCTTATAATGACACTTTTTCTTGTTGGATCATCATGATCAAATATTGACCTAAGCACTTGGTATGTCACATTAGAAAAAAGATTTAGATATGCCATTAATTAGGATCAACTTACAAACCATATATACTTAAAAATACTAAGTGTTATGAGATTACTTTGTTGCAATTTGCCTCTTAATCTAATCTTCGGGGTGTTTACAAACTAATCAAATAAATTTACGCACTAAGCGGCGCTAATGGTCGGCTTAGTCAAAAGAAAGCTGAGGTGAGATTTCGATTTCTACTTGAATATAAGATATGTTACATGTGAGTGCAGTAGAAAGTTGCACATAGTGATATGATACGTTTAACCTCAAAAAGAGTTAAAAGTCTACTCAACGTATTTGTATACAATAGCAATATGTATTTACATAACTACATTAATGAGTGTCACTACTATTGCATGCATACACATATGACTCATATTCTGAATGGTCCTTTGTATCAAATTTGAACTAACTTTAAGGAAATAAAGGGACTGCTAGGCTACAAAAGCTGTGTTAGGCCTTAGGGTTGTGAAAGACATAACCTATGAATCGTCCCATCTCCCGCATTGTTATGTTACGTTGGTTGATCACCATACACACACAGCTTTACATCAACCAACGCCAAGTACGTGCCGATCTATGAGTTTACTCATTAATCCTTCTGTCCATGAGCTTTACATTGATTGTTGCACGAGGAAGCGTTGCTGTTATTTTTATTTTAAATTTAAGCAGGTGAGAAATGAAGTGTTATTCAAAAATAAGCTTAAAATGAAAGTGACAATAACACATTCTTTTGTAGTACACATCTTCGATGCAGCAGTTACGGTCTAAACTACGATTTTGACGAACTTAAATGTTCTTCCGTTTATTTGGTACATTTTATCCGTTTCAAACTACCGAGGGATGTCGATCACAAAGACTAGTTTAACTATACTTAGTCCACTCAACAAAAAAAAAAACTATACTTAGTCCTATTTTGCATCTATATAGAGAAGATTTGCATGATCTTAGTCTCTGGTCACATCACAAATCGAATATATAATATATTGTAACTGGTTGGTGGATGTCGGAAAATCATGAAGCTCGATTCTACAGCTAGTCGGCGTCCACCAACCCAGTTACACAATCCGCCAGCCCGTCCCCTTCGACATCCTGTCAATCTCGTGTCCCTGAGCTGTCAAATCTCTTTGGCTAACGGCAGAGAGAAGAAAATAGCAACACCAGGAAATTGAATTCATTCGTTGGTACTGGACGTTTTCCCTCATCCTTTTATTTTTCAACAGACTAGATCTGCTTGCTACCGTGCTTATCTGGTCACTCTTATGCTTATACTTTACTTTGTGTTATTTGAATTGCTTTGTTAGATCCTCTCATTTCTGAAGTTGAGCTGATTAAGTATGCAGATTTGTTGATTATTGCTTTACATGAAGCACCAATTGTTTGCGTCATAGTAGTGTATTTAGTAGTAGTGTTTTCCATATATATACATTAACCTCATGTAATTTAAGTCTTTAGGTAAAAATTTAGAGCAGCAGCATCATATAATGACGTCTTCAGTCCACCATCCTTCTGGTAGACACTACACCTTTAAACAAAAAGTATTATAACTTTAGTTGATCTACATTATTACAGGCTGGGGAATATGCATCGATTTTGGAAGGGATTATGCATCAATTTTCCATCACACTTTAGTTGATCTACTAGCTAGTAATTTGTGTTGCCTGTTCTTGACTTGAGGCCCTTTTTGTTCATATAAGTGCATGTATGTTATAAGAAAGCCTTGCGCACTACTTGACGATGGAACAAAAGGTTTGCGCAAATGATGCTGCGGGGAGAAATGAAACAAAAGGTTTGAGCACTACTTGATGAACAAGCTTCATTTATACGAAAGACGAGAAGATGCATCAGTTGGAAGAAAAGCGCGAGGGCTTGGCGAGCTAGTGCAAGGAGTAAGGAGTAACCATGTTTTGGATGGAGCAAGCTTTGCCATGGGGCGTCAACCTTGATGTGAAGTGAATCATTAGAACTTGTAGTTTGAACTATGTATTTGTATTTTCAAAGCAATGAAGGAATTTTGGTTCTCTTATGCAATTTATTAATGTTCTACATAATTGCTTTTTATGAGTCTCTTATGTAAATAGAAAACCGATTTTTTTAGAATGCTAATTATGTGACATCCGAAGTCAGTTACTAAAAGTATGATGTCACTGACTTTAATTCAGTCGCCCAAGTGACTCATTAGAGCGACATACCCATATGGTTCAGTCCCCTAAATACTTGGGTGATAGAGCACATTAGATTCAGTCGCCTGAATACTTGGGCGACATTACATGGGCAACAGACCTTAGGCGACACACCGTCGTCACGTGAGTCCTTGAGCGACTAAAAATGAACTTAGACGACTCATTTATATTTCAGTCGCTAAAGAGACAAAATGGCTTAGTGCTCCGTCCGACCATCATCTATAATTTCTTATTTGAACAGTTTGGTGGACAAAGTTAGTCGATAATCATGTACAAAGTTCTGCTGAAAAACACTGTATTTACATACCAGTCCACATATACTTGAACCCTAGTGGCCAAGACAAAAAAAACCTAATTCAAACGTTGAAAAACAATAATGGCCTCATGATGAGATAACGTATTAACATGGGTATATGATTGATTGTATGACTCCTCAAGTCAGCTTTACCTGGCTGACAAAAGCTTTCTCTTCTTTTAATTTGAATTTTGAACAAGAGGTTAAAACACAGTGTAATTGTCTTTTAAGTAGTACAGTACTACTGTAACATTTATATAAAGCAAAGGTACTGTTTCTAGTAGAGTAGTAGCTGAGGAAAAGACTTAGAGAGAGAGACTTAACAGACAGCTTTGGCTTTGGATCTTTGTTCCTGGATGCTTCTAATAATAGAGTTGAAATTTTGAAAAAAATTGATTCAACTTTTTTCGAAATTAACATAAAAATTCATTTATGGTTTTGTGATCTAGGGTTTTCTTTTCCACTTTAGACATCACTGGACTTGTCTAATAATGAAACCTTTCCAGCTTTGCAAAACTTATGCAATGCAATTATGACTTCTAGAAGTTGTTTTTTCTTTTTTTGTTGGAGCTTTAAGCAATCTCAAATCAAGCAATTAAGGTGGAGGTTCAAAATCACACTAGGCCAACCAGCTAGGGTTCTTTTATAGCAAGGTCTGACGTTACTTCATACTTTAATTGATTGAATTAAAAGTTGTGTTTGAGAGACAAACTTTCATGTCTACCACTAATTACAAGGTGTATATGAGTCAAAATACTGGGCCACAAATGGTTTGGGATTGAGTTTAAATAAGTTGAAGATTTATTAATCAACAAGGAGTTACTAGTTAATATAAAGAGATCAAAATGATTAATCAAAAGAATAATGGTTGTAACTTGTAAGCACTGAATGTCACAGAATGAGACATGAAATGACAAAATACCTAAATTCCTTCTAAACAGATTAAACTCTTAGGGACAAATAAGTATTTATATTTTATATTGGTTTAGGATTATTTTGTATTACTCTCAATTTTAAATATAATAAAGTTATACTATTAAAATTAAAGAATAGACAACATCACTCATGTCAAAAAATGCATCAGAAGGTTCGAACCACCGATCTTCTAGTTATTTCACTAAAATCATAACTATTAGACCATCACATGTTCTGCCCATTACTCTAAATAAAAAGGGTAAATTTTTTCCATATTTGATATCGGTCGTCATCACTCCATAAGGTACCCTTAAATCAAATTCTCTTTCAAAAAGAATTCTTGATCTCGTTCCACACCTTCTTCTTAGCTAGTTGATCATCATTCAACAACTTTATATATCAAATTTGGAGGTATACGCATATGCAAGTGCTAGTTATCATTATCACCAGATTGTGGTGAATATCAAAGAGTTGGTCTTAATATTGGATCGTTAGGTTAGCCAACTATGTGAGGGAGATCCCAGAGTGGTATCCCTCAGACAAATGGCAGCGGAAATTATCTGTAACACAGGAAATTGTACGGAAAGTAAAGACTCACAGATTTATAGTGGAAACCTTACTGCAACCTTTGCAGCAGGCTGAAAACCACTTGCCTTCTGGACAGTTTCAGAAGGGCTTCAAGATCAATGTTATTGATGAAAGAGTATGCTTGTAGATTGTTACACTTTGTCTCACTCAGTGACAGCTAACAATTCTACTCAACTCAAAGTATCAACTAACACAATCTATCTCGTCCGCACACAGCAGCACTTCGTCAGCTTCTGAATTGATCGCTCTTCAATCTCCGATTCGTTCTCTCCAAAAGCTGCACTTCATATTGAAGACTTCTCTATTTATATTAGTCTTCAAGTCGGCTGATCTGATCTCTGTCGCAGATCCGATTGCTATCCAGCAGATATGATATGGTTAAGATATTTCCATATCTTAACCACATCACATATTTCCCTTCCAAATCTGGCATGTATGTTCTCTTCGTATATACTCGACATATATTCAGTGTATATACCGATATTAATTCTTCTCGTCAATTATCCATCATATATACTCGAATATCTCCTGATTTGTATCGAGTATATTCTCTCCGAACCGATCTCGTCATAAATCGGTTTGTCCCTCACATAGAACGCATCTCTCTCGCAGCGCTGCTCTCTCGTAGAGATGTCCAGCAGATCTGATCTACATCAAAGATTCCATCAGATATTTGATCTCCATCTTGCAGATTTGATTGGTTAAGATATTTCCATATCTTAACCCAATAAATCATTCCCTTCCATATCCGGCTTGTTGATCAATCGTAATTTAGCGTAAATACTCAATAAGAATATCGAATACTTATTGCTAGTCACGTTTAATCAAAACATTTATATTTTGACTCGGGAAACCCAAGGTCGTACCCAAAGGACAGGTGATTAAACTAATAGTGCTAAAGATTAAATCTAGAATGTATAAGGTTTGGGGGGGGGGGGGGGGTTTGATCCTCGAAAGAGGTTGATAGCAAATGATTTACTATCCTAACATAGATTTTAGCAATGAAAAGGGGTGAACAATCAATCAAAGATGACTAGGGATTATTTCCCCACCTAGACAATTATTGTGACAATGATATTGGATGTCGATTATGAATTTTCATGCACATGAGTAGAATTTAGCCATGCAACGTTCACCCTAAGTTCCACTCGCGCTATAACCTAGAATGAAGAGGTTACACCTCGCATAGGACCTCACACTCGCGCTCTATTGGCCCTATAGAACATGCGTTTCTAGTCTCACACTCGCGCTCTATTGACTAAATAAACACATTCTTGTTAAATTCAAGCCAATCTCATTAGAATTTAAGTGTCGCCATGTAACACAAAAGTCCTAATGCCTCTTCATTCATTTCATTAAATTCATGTTGATCAACGTGAGCTACATCAAACATGAAATTACACTAAGTTCCCATTGAGGACATTTCACAAAAACCTTATGGGCAACTCTAAACACTTAGTTCAAATGAAGAAGATTCATGTGCAATTCATTCAATATCAACATCCATTGCATTTATATCATCACAACATGTCTAGGGGATCAATAATCCCCAATCAAAGTCACTACTCACTCATAGTGAGTTCACAAGCAAAAACAACCACAAAAGTGTAAACACCCATATGAAAGGTAGAGTTTAGAAATTCAAAACCGATATGGAGAACTAAGAACAAGTGAGGATCCAATCTTTGTGTTGTTGTTGTCTTCCAAAATCCCAGCTCAAAAGCCTCCCAAAATCGCCCAAAAAGCTCCCCAAAATCGTCCCCACTTTGTTCAGAAACCCTAAGTTTATATTTATAGCAAAAACTGAAATTTCTGGGTTTCGGGTCCAACCGGGCGGTTCGGAAATGAGGACAAAACTCAACCGGCCGGTTGAGATGAGCTTCAAGGGACTCCAACTCTCGGACCCTTTGAACCGGGCGGTTCAGATGTGTGCACGAAATTGAACCGGGCGGTTCGGCACCTCAGAGCCTCTTACCATCCGAATTTGGTCTTTGTGCAAACTACAAAGTTGTAGCTCTTTGAAATACCTTTCCAACAAGCTAAAGATCAGCCAAATCGGACGCCGTATGAGAGAGTTATGCCCAAAATACTCCGGAGAGGTCGGCTTGTCCCGGTTTGCCCGAAAAACCATGTTTTTGCTCCGAAATGCTCGGTTTTGCTCCAAAATCAATGCACACTTGTGTTCTCAGCTTAAACTCTGTAATTCGCCTGAAATGAACCACAAGGCATCAAATAGCGAGTGAAATCATGATAAACCGAACGAAATAATAAGCATAGAGGTCGCCTAAGGTGCATGCATTTTAGCGCTATCAAATCACTCCACACTTAAAGGTTGATCGTCCCGAGCAAACTGGTCATAGGGGTCAACAATATTAATGCGTTTCGCTCACTTAGGATTGGTTCAAAGAAAACTTCATACGGTTATGAAAACTGCCCTAAGACACTATGAAACAAACAAAACTTATGATAAACCACTTTCGTAGGTGACACGAGTGCATTTAGCGAATGCACCAAGCCTTTAAACCCCTAGGCTACCCTAGTGGACGAGTTATAGTCTCGTGAGAGTTTTCAGAAATGGGAATACTCACAAATCCCACATGCATTTATCCCATAAGAGATGAATTCAAAAGTGTTCAACCAAGGCCATGATTTCTCAACACAAATCCCTCACCCCACGCTAGGACTACCATCACAATATCATCAAAAGAACTTTTGAACCATTTTGAGTACCATGAGGTTGTGCATTCAAGATCATCAATACTAGAGCCATCAATCGCCTCACCCAAAAGTCTACTCATTTTCAAGGCAATACAATAGAAGTGAAGCTTTTAGTTTGCACAAAAACCGTCAATCGCTCACCTATGCTAGCTAGGGCTAGTCCACGGGCTTGCGACATGGAACTCGTTCCCAAGTTTTAGGCGCTTAAGCCGTAATCCATAAGGGAAGAGGAGTTCGACACAATGAGTTCTTAAAAACAAGCATAGACCAAATGGTACTCCCGTGCAAGCACATGGGTCGTCCAAAAGTCATTCCAACTAGCACACATGCAAATGATGAATCCCGTACAAATGAAGAATAAAGGAAAACATAGAGTCAAGTTTTAAGTGCTTCTTATTTTCTTCTTTTTTCCTTTTTTTTTGAAACGGCCTTTGGCCTACAAATGCTTTCGAGGGGGGACTTACCTCCCTAACCCCCGGCATTTGTATATTTTGGAGCAAAACTTCTCGAGCTCTTGAGAAAGTTTTTAGTCGGGGCTTTGCCCTCTTTGACCGCAAAAATCTTTTTTTTTTTGAATGGGGCTTCGCCCTCTTTTATTTTTGACTCCACACTTAAAACTTGACAATATGTTCAAAAAGAAGTGTATGGAATGTGCGGGAATCAAACATAAGCATGGCACTAAGTTAGAAAACTCAAGTCACCAAGGAGGAAACAAATAGTCTAAGTTTTTCGTGGAAATTCTAAAAATGCTTGCTAAAACTTGTTCTAAGGTATTTCAACGAAAATACTTAGAGATTTAGATAGACAAGAGATAGCAATGATATTGATTCCCAAGAATGCACATTCGTAGGACTAGGTCGGTTCTAGGTTCAAGATCCAACAAATGCGATGAATAGGCTAGATGTGATTTATAGAGATTTAGAATCGATAGTCACAACCTATGTGGTTTTACACTCTCATATTAGGGATATGGTGCAAAAGATGCAAGTGTCCATCAAAAATGATATGCATGGCATGCAAACATGTGAACAATGCTCATAAAACCGCAAACAACAATGAAGATGAGATGAAGGCGCAAAGGAACTCCCCTCGTTTGTAGATGTACCCCAACCAAGAGAAAAAGACGCCACTATGCAAAGCGTGATTGAACATGGTGTAAATACTCCCTTGATGACAAGAAGACACGAGAGGTTAAAAGTAACAAGTGACATACAAGGTCATTCGACGCAAGTATGAGCAAGTTAGCTTCACTAGTTACATAATAACATCATGGCATACGATTAATAGAATTCAAACAAGGAAAGTAATATACATTCTTCATAATATGCATATGAGCACTAGGGGCAACATCATGACACAAAGAAATATCAAGGGAAAATGGAGGGGCTTGGTGATGTGAAGCGGAGTTGAAGTGAGAAGACCTCACTCCACACTTAAAATTTTACCAACTAACAACACCAATCAAACTCCACACTAAAGAGATCACCATCACCAAGAATTATCATGCAAGCACAATTCCACACCAACACATCAAATCATGCATTTTCACCCTCCAAACACCATGTTCACATTAAACATTCAAAACCAAAGCATACATAGGAAATCAAATTAAGCATAGATGGACAACTCACAATCCAGGCTACCTCCCGTTAGGGCCTAGTTTAACGTCTTGGCAAAGACCGAGCCGAATCTCTTTTTTAGAAACACACTTGAGGAGTCCTTTGCTAGGATCCCTCCTCAAGCGGACTTGTAGAATATTAGGAGACTCAATCCGGGTTCTTTGAGGAGCTGCAAGCAACTTGCTTAAAGGCTCTCGTCCAAGGTGATGTTTGCTTCTCACTCCTTGCCGTTTTAGCATCTACTATTATTTTTACCCCATCATGGCATGAGTGCATCCAATAGTGATCAAGAGGGGGTCCTCACCGGGATCAATTGAATTGTACAAATCCTTTTTGGTCACCTTCTTGACCTCAATATCCTCGGCCCTAGCACTCGCTTGTTCTTCCGACTCACAAGGTTCTTGTTCCGCCACATGTTCGCCCATGGGCCTCTCAATATTAATCTTCTCTCCTCCAATCTTCAAGGTCAACTTCCCCTTTCCTAGATCAACTTTGAAACCGACGGTGGCTAAGAAGGGGCGTCCAAGAATAAGAGAGGTGTTTCCATTATTCCCCATGTCCATCACTACGAAATCACAAGGTATGTAGAACTTGTCTACCATGATTGGGACATTTTCGATCACTCCTTTGGGTAGCCTCTTGGTGCCATCGACGAGTTGCAAGGTCATCTTGGTAGCTTTCATTCCCTCTAACCCAAGCTTGTAGTAGGTCGCAAGAGGCATGACACTTACACTAGCACCAAGGTCGGCTAATGGGTCCTCAAAATCCATGGCGCCAATAGAGCATGGAATGGTGAATCGACCGGGGTCCTTCACTTTGAGAGGTGTTTGCTTTGAGAAAAGGGCGCTACACTCATGGTTCAAGGCTACCATGCTAGATTCTTCAATAACTCTTCGGCTAGACACAATATCTTTCAAGAACTTTGCATAAGTTGGATTTTGCGTGATCACCTCATAGAACGGAAGAGTGACATACAACTTCTTCAACATCTCCACAAATCGTTGGAAGTGGCCATCTAGCTTGTTTTTGTTGAGCCTTTGAGGAAAGGGGACCATTGGCACATATTTCCTCATCAAAACCGGCGCTTCTTCCTTTTTCTCATCTTCCGTAGGAGTTTGAATTTCAACTTCGGGGTTTTTATTAGCAACTTCCGCTTCTACCACCTTATCATTATGGCTCGGTTTTCTTTGCGGAGTGGGAAGGACTCGTCCACTCTTCAATGTGATGGCATTGACATTCATGAGAGAGGGCTCTTCATCTTCAAGAGAGATGGCATTGCAATGCTCGATGAAGTTAACATCCGGTTGAGAAGGAAGTTTCCCAATTTGCTTCAGTTGAGTATTCTCCCTAGCAAGTCTTTTGTTTTCGGCCGCTAATTCATCCAATTTTGCTTCCATTCTTCGGGTGCTCGCTTTGCTCTCTTTGTTATCCTCCATCATTTGTGCCATCATGGACATCATAGAGCTATCTTGAGAGTTAGAGGAATTCCCTTGCTCATTCATATTGGACTTAGCTTGAAAGGGCTTTTGATTTTGAAAGTTCCCTTGAGAATATTGGGAATTTTGATTCGAGCCTTGGCCTTGATTTGAGTAGGAATTCTGCCCTTGGTTTTGGCTATAGCCGTACCCTTGCCTTTGGTAATTCCAATATGGTTGCTCCTCCTCTTGATAATATCCCTCATCAGAATAGACTTGTTGGCTTTGATCGTTCATCCAGTAGTTTTCACAATGTGCATTTGGTTGATCATCTTCATAATAATCTTCATTGTCTTCATACTTCCTTTTGTCAACAAGCCTTAACCACACTCATCAAGCTATCCACTATCTTCGTCAAATCATTGACTTGATCTTTTAACGTATAATTGGAAAAATCCTCTTCATAATAATCTTCATCATGCATGACTTGTTGGTTATAGTGACCCATCCTCGCAAAACAAGATTAACAAAGTTAGTAGGGGATATGAGAGAAAAAGAAGAATATGCAAGTAAAAGAGAAAGAAAAATGTTTACAAGATAAACTAAACCAATCTAGTAGCACCTAGTTAATTAACCTATCCCCGGCAACGGCGCCATTTGATCAATCGTAATTTAGCGTAAATACTCAATAAGAATATCGAATACTTATTGCTAGTCACGTTTAATCAAAACATTTATGTTTTGACTCGGGAAACCCAAGGTCGTACCCAAAGGACAGGTGATTAAACTAATAGTGCTAAAGATTAAATCTAGAATGTATAAGGTTTGGGGGGGGGGGGTTTGATCCTCGAAAGAGGTTGATAGCAAATGATTTACTATCCTAACATAGATTTTAGCAATGAAAAGGGGTGAACAATCAATCAAAGATGACTAGGGATTATTTCCCCACCTAGACAATTATTGTGACAATGATATTGGATGTCGATTATGAATTTTCATGCACATGAGTAGAATTTAGCCATGCAACGTTCACCCTAAGTTCCACTCGCGCTATAACCTAGAATGAAGAGGGTACACCTCGCATAGGACCTCACACTCGCGCTCTATTGGCCCTATAGAACATGCGTTTCTAGTCTCACACTCGCGCTCTATTGACTAAATAAACACATTCTTGTTAAATTCAAGCCAATCTCATTAGAATTTAAGTGTCGCCATGTAACACAAAAGTCCTAATGCCTCTTCATTCATTTCATTAAATTCATGTTGATCAACGTGAGCTACATCAAACATGAAATTACACTAAGTTCCCATTGAGGACATTTCACAAAAACCTTATGGGCAACTCTAAACACTTAGTTCAAATGAAGAAGATTCATGTGCAATTCATTCAATATCAACATCCATTGCATTTATATCATCACAACATGTCTAGGGGATCAATAATCCCCAATCAAAGTCACTACTCACTCATAGTGAGTTCACAAGCAAAAACAACCACAAAAGTGTAAACACCCATATGAAAGGTAGAGTTTAGAAATTCAAAACCGATATGGAGAACTAAGAACAAGTGAGGATCCAATCTTTGTGTTGTTGTTGTCTTCCAAAATCCCAGCTCAAAAGCCTCCCAAAATCGCCCAAAAAGCTCCCCAAAATCGTCCCCACTTTGTTCAGAAACCCTAAGTTTATATTTATAGCAAAAACTGAAATTTCTGGGTTTCGGGTCCAACCGGGCGGTTCGGAAATGAGGACAAAACTCAACCGGCCGGTTGAGATGAGCTTCAAGGGACTCCAACTCTCGGACCCTTTGAACCGGGCGGTTCAGATGTGTGCACGAAATTGAACCGGGCGGTTCGGCACCTCAGAGCCTCTTACCATCCGAATTTGGTCTTTGTGCAAACTACAAAGTTGTAGCTCTTTGAAATACCTTTCCAACAAGCTAAAGATCAGCCAAATCGGACGCCGTATGAGAGAGTTATGCCCAAAATACTCCGGAGAGGTCGGCTTGTCCCGGTTTGCCCGAAAAACCATGTTTTTGCTCCGAAATGCTCGGTTTTGCTCCAAAATCAATGCATACTTGTGTTCTCAGCTTAAACTCTGTAATTCGCCTGAAATGAACCACAAGGCATCAAATAGCGAGTGAAATCATGATAAACCGAACGAAATAATAAGCATAGAGGTCGCCTAAGGTGCATGCATTTTAGCGCTATCACTTGTATATATTCAGCACGTACATCTTGAGTATATTCCCAGCTCATATATGTATCTTGAGTATATTTTGTACGGATATTTCCATATCATATCCTGAGTATATTTCAAATTCGGGTCTTGATATATCTCGAATATCTCCAGCTCGGATCTTGATATATGTTTGCTGTTGAGCTTGATCTCGTCTGTCACGCAGATCTCATCTCTTTCGTAGCGCTGAGCTCTCTCAGAGATGTCAAGTCACGTTTCTCTCAGACAGTCTGGACCCTGTGACTTCTCAGACAGATTTGTGATTTCTGCACACTCAAGTCAAATATTAGCTAAGTGTTTGTTATCATCAAAATACAAAGGGTCCAACAAATTCCCCCTTTTTGATGATGACAAACACTTCTTCACAAATAAGAAATCACACACAAAGCACATCAGCAATTTCCTACAGGTGCTAGTTATTTCAGAGTTTATTCAGTTCGATTTTCATTTAGCTCTAGCAGAGCGCAGTTCCCCCTCAGATAGACATCCGCTTAATCTGTGGTACTGTTTTTCCCCCTTAGTGTATGCACATAGTTCTTCCCCCTTTTGGCATCATCAAAAAGATATGCAAATATGAACACAGAGTAATGGAAAGAAAACACTTCAGTCATGCCAGCAAGTCATAAGTGTGTCACACGTGATCTCTCGTAAATATAGTGCAAATACTCAATAAGAATATCGAATACTTATGCTAATCACGGTTAATCAAAACAATTTGTAATGACTCGGGTGAACCCAAGGTCGGACCCAAAGGATAGGTGATTAAACTAATAATGCTATAGATTAAAGCTAGATTGTCTAAGGTTTTTGGGGGGGGAATTTCCTATTAAGAGGGTGATAGCCAAATTGTAATATCCAAAGAGAGATGTGAACAACGAAAGCGTTTAACAATCAATAAAGGATGACTAGGGATCTAATCCTCCACCTAAACAATTATTGTGACGGTAAACTAGGACACCATTGATGAAATCACATGCACATATTTAGAATCTAGCCATGTAACATTAACACTAAGTTCAACTCACGCTTCAACTTAGCACAAAGAGGTTACACCTCGCATAACGCCTCACACTCACGCTCTATTGGCATTATAGAATCTAATTATCTAGTCTCACACTCACGCTTTATTGACTAGACAATCAAACTCTTGTTAAGTTCAAGCCATTCTCATTAGGTTAAGAGTGTCATCCAACTAACACAAAATCCTAATGCTTCTTCATTTAGGTCATTTGAAATCATGCTCTTCAACGCAAGTTACTTCAAACACGAAATCAAGCAAAGTTTCTCATTGAGGCATTTTCACAAACACCTTATGGGCAACTCTAATCATTAAGTTCAAATGAAGAAAAATCATGTGCAAATCATTCATCAATAGCATCCATAATGTTTATAATGTCACAAACATGTTTAGGGGATTCATAGATCCCCAATCAAGATCACTACTCACTCATAGTGAGGTTACAAGCAAAAACCATAATAGAGGTGCAAACAACCATGTAAAAAGTAGAGTTTAGGAATTCAAAACCAATATGGAGAACTAAAAACAAGTGAGGATCCAATCTTTGTGTTGTTGTTGTCTCCCAAAATCGCCCAAAAGCTCCCCAAAATCGCCCAAAAAGCTCCCAAGAAGTCCCCCCTTTGTTTAGATCTCAAACATTCTATTTATAGGAAAAATTAGGGTTTCCGGTACTGTAGCAGGCCAGTCGGTCGACTGGCGGGAGCTGGTTTTCCCAGTCGGTCGACTGGGATGTGCAAGATTTGATGAGCTCCTGAAGTTTAATCGAGTCGGTCGACTGGACTTCTCAGTCGACCGACTGGGGCCTTCCCGTCCGAATTTGGTCTTGGCTTCAACTAGAGAGTTGTAGCCCTTTGAAATACCTTTCCAACAAGCTTTGAATCAACCCAATCGGACACCAAATGAGCTCTCTAGGTCCAAAATACTCCGGAGAGGTCTGCACGTCCCTTAATGCCCGAAAAACCATGTTTTTGCTCCGAAATGCTCGGTTTTGCTCCAAACTCAATGCTCACTTGTGTTCTCAGTTTAAACCCTGTAATTAGCCTGAAATGAACCACAAGGCATCAAATGGCAAGTGAAATGATAATGAATGATCGAAACAATGAGCATAGAGGTTGCCTAAAATGCATATATTTAAGTGCTATCAAATCACCCCACACTTAACATTTGATCGTCCCGAGCAAACTAATCATAGAGATCAACAACAACATGCACTTTGCTCATACATGATCGGTTCGAAGAAACTCCATATGGTCATGAAAACTAACTAAAAACACTAAGAAACAAATACTACTTATGATAAACCACTTTCGTAGGTGACACGAGTGCATTTAGCGAATGCACCAAGCCTTTAAACCCCTAGGCTACCCTAGTGGAGGAGTTGTAGTCTCCTGAGAGTTTTCAGACACGGGACTACTCACAAATCCCACAAAGAGAACAACCATCCAAAAAGGCCTTTTAAGTTCACAATTGTCAAAGTACTAGGCAAGGTGTTTTTCATGAAGTTCATAATGCATTCAACTAGATATGTGCATTTCAATCACTACATGAGTCCTCTTCGAATCCTTATAGAAATTAATGAATTAGGATATTCAAGCAAATCAAAGCAAAGACTAATAACTCTTTAATCAAGGATTCTAGTCATTTTCTATATTAGTGACTTCAAGAAAATGATCTAATAATTGCAAAGAAATCTTGTTGGATCACTCACAAATGCTAGCAAGAAGGCTAGTCCATTGGCTTGTGGGCTTTGAACTCATTCTCAAGCCTAGGACGCATAGGTCACTTAGTCATAAGAGAAGAGGAGTTCCAACAATAAAGTTTTTGTAAATACTTGCAAACCATATCATGCCTAAGTATAAAAGAATACGAGGTTCATCCCTTAGTGAATTCTTACTAGGAAGTATCAATTGTCTCGTTGGTTTTCATGCTAGAGAATGGCGGAATAGCCGATTGTCAAGTCTAATTGAAACATTAAAGGGGGTAGAAGCCGCACTAAGCACTTTCGAGGGGGAACTTACCTTCCTAACCCTCGGCACTTAGCACATACTTCTTTGAAGTTCTTCCTAACGGTGATCAATCATAAGGAAGGGATTTGAGGCTTATTTCACATTTTTTTTTTCTTCTTTTTTTTTCTTTCTTTTTTTTTCTTTTTTTCTTGCCCTCTTTTGACCCCACACTTAGAACTTTGACAAAGGGCTAAGTGTTAAAAATGGAGCATGACAAACCAACAAGACAAATCCACAAGATAAGCAAGGTCACTAAAGTCACCTAAAGGCAATCATGGCATGCAAGAGTTTTAAAATTATATTTTTTCGATTTTATGCTTTCAAAGATCAACTCTTTAGTCTCAACGAGAAAAAGCTTAGAATAAAAGATAAAGAAGTGCTAGTAGATGCTTTGATCCTCAAGAGAGAAAGTCAACAATCCAATCCATTAGTCATCTAAAGGATCAATCAAGTGAAATCATGCACGACTAGTTGAATTTAGAGATGAAATTTTCTCAAAAATGTAGCCTTGCCTAGACTTTTTGTTTTCATTTAATAATTCGAAATTTTTGGATGAATTGTGCAAAAGTGTGAATGTTTTCCCTTAAACATACAAGTCAATTGGATTCCACACATTAAAGCACATCAAGCAAGCACAAACATCTCGTGTGGTCAAAACATAGGCACCCCACACTTATGCCCAATCAAAGCATCAAATTTACCAAGCACATCATGCAAGAAGCATTTCAATTGCATAAAGATCATCAAACAAAAGCATTCACGCATGCATAGTTCATATTCTCAATTCTTGCACAAAGCAATAAGAATCCAATCAAAATAGACATCTTGAAAGTCAAGGAAGAAACACTCACAAGCCTAGTTTAACGTCTTGGCTAAGACGGAGCCGATTCTCCTTGGGAGATAGGAAGCACGCTTGAGGAGTCTTTTGCTAAGATCCCTCCTCAAGCGGGGCCTTGGACTTGATCGTGTCAAACCACCTTCAAATCCCATTTGAATTTCCTTCCACCAAGCCTACGATGGACTTCCCATTGCAAGTTTGACCTCTTCATAAACAATGAAAATCCCTTTATAGCTAAGGGGTCATGGGAGCTTCTTTCGAATAATCTCGTGAGGTATGGTAGGAAGCTCCAAAACTTGTCTCTAGGCTTTGTGACAAAGAAAGGATCTTCAATGCTAGCCACTAGCGTGATGGGCACACCTTCCTTCAATTTTTCGATGATGCCCTTGGGTGCCCATTCCTCAATCTCCCTCATTAAACTTCCATTTACTTGCATGCGAGGTGGCTCTTTAGTCTCTTCCATGAAAGTCTCAACAAAGTCTCTATACCCTTGGAGTTCTTGTGGCTCAATATCCTCTTCCTCGATTCCATCATCAACAATAGAATTGGGTTCACTATCAAGCTTACTAATAGGGGGAGGGAGGTCTTCTTCATCCAAAAGAGATATCTCTTCAATGCACGAGTCGTCATCGTTGAAGAATTCCTCATCGGAGAGCCAAGGCTTCGATGGAATGGTGGGCTCTTGTGTGTTCTCGTCCAAACGATCTTGAGGTGTGCTAGTAGTGAAGGATGCTTCACTCTTGCATTCCACCTCCTCTTCGTCACAAGATTCACCCTCCATCTCCTCATGAACGGCTTGGCGAACGGCTCTCATGAACTCATCCTCACTTTCTTGATCCCATTCTTCCCTTGAGGCATTAGGTTCAAAAACTTCATCTTCGGCTATCTCCTCTTCAACATCCATGTCTCCACATTCCATTGTTTGGTGTTGAGCATTCATCTCCCTCAATTGAGCCCATTCGCTTTTTAACTCATGGTTTCGAGCCTCCAATATTTTCAACTTAGCGTTCATCTTCTCTTGGTTTTCAAGGAATGTGGCAAACATGGCTTCTAACTCGGAGGGCTCACTTGAAGGTTGAGGAGGTTGAGGGTGGGAGTCTTCAATTTCAAAACATTGATCATCATTCCAATATTGATCGTGGGCATGTGATGGGTTCCAAGAGTTTTCCCAATAGGCGTTTGGTTGCTCCTCTTCTTGGTCATCCCCATCCAAATTATAACAACTATTTTGATAGTCATGCCCTTGGTAATTCCCATATGGTTGCTCCTCCTCATAATAGTATCCCTCATTAGAATAGACTTGTTGGCTTTGATTGTTCATCCAATAGTCTTCACAATGGGCATTTGGTTGATCATCTTCATAATAATCTTCATTGTCTTCATACTTCCTTTTGTCAACCCAAGCCTTAACCACACTTATCATGCTATCCACTTTCTTTGTCAAATCCGCCATTTGATCCTTAAGTGCATAATTGGAAGAATCTTCTTCATAATAATCTTCATCGTGAATGACTTGTTGGTTGTAGTGATCCATCCTCGCAAAACAAGATTAACGAAGTTAGAAAGGGAAATGAGAGAAAAAGAAGAATATACAAGCATAAGAGAAAGAAAAATATTTACAAGATGACAAACTAAACAATCTTTTAGCACCTAGTTAATTAAGCTATCCCCGGAAACGGCGCCATTTGATCTCTCGTAAATATAGTGCAAATACTCAATAAGAATATCGAATACTTATGCTAATCACGGTTAATCAAAACAATTTGTAATGACTCGGGTGAACCCAAGGTCGGACCCAAAGGATAGGTGATTAAACTAATAATGCTATAGATTAAAGCTAGATTGTCTAAGGTTTTTGGGGGGGGGGGGGAATTTCCTATTAAGAGGGTGATAGCCAAATTGTACTATCCAAAGAGAGATGTGAACAACGAAAGCGTTTAACAATCAATAAAGGATGACTAGGGATCTAATCATCCACCTAAACAATTATTATGACGGTAAACTAGGACACCATTGATGAAATCACATGCACATATTTAGAATCTAGCCATGTAACATTAACACTAAGTTCAACTCACGCTTCAACTTAGCACAAAGAGGTTACACCTCGCATAACGCCTCACACTCACGCTCTATTGGCATTATAGAATCTAATTATCTAGTCTCACACTCACGCTTTATTGACTAGACAATCAAACTCTTGTTAAGTTCAAGCCATTCTCATTAGGTTAAGAGTGTCATCCAACTAACACAAAATCCTAATGCTTCTTCATTTAGGTCATTTGAAATCATGCTCTTCAACGCAAGTTACTTCAAACACGAAATCAAGCAAAGTTTCTCATTGAGGCATTTTCACAAACACCTTATGGGCAACTCTAATCATTAAGTTCAAATGAAGAAAAATCATGTGCAAATCATTCATCAATAGCATCCATAATGTTTATAATGTCACAAACATGTTTAGGGGATTCATAGATCCCCAATCAAGATCACTACTCACTCATAGTGAGGTTACAAGCAAAAACCATAATAGAGGTGCAAACAACCATGTAAAAAGTAGAGTTTAGGAATTCAAAACCAATATGGAGAACTAAAAACAAGTGAGGATCCAATCTTTGTGTTGTTGTTGTCTCCCAAAATCGCCCAAAAGCTCCCCAAAATCGCCCAAAAAGCTCCCAAGAAGTCCCCCCTTTGTTTAGATCTCAAACATTCTATTTATAGGAAAAATTAGGGTTTCCGGTACTGTAGCAGGCCAGTCGGTCGACTGGCGGGAGCTGGTTTTCCCAGTCGGTCGACTGGGATGTGCAAGATTTGATGAGCTCCTGAAGTTTAATCGAGTCGGTCGACTGGACTTCTCAGTCGACCGACTGGGGCCTTCCCGTCCGAATTTGGTCTTGGCTTCAACTAGAGAGTTGTAGCCCTTTGAAATACCTTTCCAACAAGCTTTGAATCAACCCAATCGGACACCAAATGAGCTCTCTAGGTCCAAAATACTCCGGAGAGGTCTGCACGTCCCGTAATGCCCGAAAAACCATGTTTTTGCTCCGAAATGCTCGGTTTTGCTCCAAACTCAATGCTCACTTGTGTTCTCAGTTTAAACCCTGTAATTAGCCTGAAATGAACCACAAGGCATCAAATGGCAAGTGAAATGATAATGAATGATCGAAACAATGAGCATAGAGGTTGCCTAAAATGCATATATTTAAGTGCTATCAACACGGACACCACACATCCAAGCAGGGAAATCAAAATGCACAGAGACATCTAACATGAAATTCAAAAAGAATATATCAAGGAAGCAAGGAGAGATGTGGTAGGGTTGGCAAAGAGGGGGGTCCATGAGACAGCCAGACTAAGCATCATTTTGGGACGGAACCTTCAACTATTCCACAATCTCTGTAGCAAGGCTCTTGATCTGCGATGGGAGCCCTTCAAGCATAGCTGTCACACCACCCGAGTCTACCTCTACTGCCACCTCCAAGGCTGCTAACCTCTCCTTCACATCCTGCAGCTCAGACCTCACTTCCTCCAATGCAGACCAAACTCTCTGCATCTCAGTCAGAGCTTCCTGAACCTCAGTCCGAAGCTCCTTCAACAACGACATCATCTCGCCCATACTATCAGAGGGGAGAACAGCTTCTTCACGCACAGGAACAGAAACGGGGGTCACTTCAACAACATCTTCTTCTATAGGGGACAGGTTCGGGGAGCGCGGAACAATCCATCCTTCTCCTGCAGAGTACTTCAGACTCAGCTTGAGGGTCTGCTCATCACCAGACTTCAGTAATCACGCTCATAAGTAGGAGCAAGAAGAACACCAACTGCGCTACAGGGCTCATGATCTTTTTCTCATAATGTGTGTGACTCAACTGAATACACTAACCATCACCAAGACTGATCTTGCAGCACTCGTGGACCATTGTCCAAACATCACGTTTCTATCACGCAGCGGCAGGGCCTTCATCATACCCTCTCTTGGGTTTACTCCCAAAGTTACTATTCTTGTCATTTTTGAACATCTCAAAACTGTCATCCGGCATCCTTCACAACTTCTTGAGTTATGAATGCCTATTGCACAGCATCATGTTATTTGCTGACCATCTCAACGTGCACAATTTTCCATACAAGTCATCAACACAGCAACTTGGCTTGGCATCACTTTCCTTCAACTTCTGAACAGTTCATCAGCTCAAGGATAGCCTTCCCCGTTCATTCTGAGGGAAAGACTCAGGTCATCATCATTCTTCACATCATCAACTGCATGAGAGTGACCTGCACATAGCTAGCCACCCATCTAACATGGTCTTCTTTGCTTCTTCATTCCTCTATCAAAGGAAGTCTCCTCGACGAGATTTCATCATCATTTGTCTTTTTCGCGTACTCACAGAACTGTAGTATTGTCTTCTCCACCACAAGGCACAACATTTCAAGCACACAAGACTTACTCTCTAAAGCGTGGAAATCACCCTCACACTACCATTCATCATGGGCTCAAAATTTTCAACACTGAATTCAAAAGTAGGAGAGATGCCCTCACCTTTTCCTCACCATAACTTTTTCATCTCAGTAATTGCTGCTCCATTTCAGCAGCCTTAAAGATGGCAGCAATCTCCATTTCCATAACTGTCACAGAGATTGTTTCCCAGCCAAAGTTGAACCTTCCAAAGTGATAACTCAATCTGACCTGTCTCATGGGTATGCAAGGTTTTTGGTATGGTGTGCTAACTTTACCCAAATGGTACAAATAACACCACACACAATCAGAAAAAACAAATAAGATCATCCAAACACATTTTTATCATCTTCATACCTCATATGGAATAACTCCAGAAAAACAACACATCAACGGGCTCATAGGAATATCCCACATGAAGATAGGCTAGGGTTGGTCTAGAGTACCTCCTGGGCTTATAATGTGGGATCAACTATGGAGGTCTCTTTTGGGCAGAAAAAAAAATTCAGAATTTCATGTCTTTCGGTCCCTAATGCAGTCATCAGTCACATAGCAAGCATGTATGGCTACATTATGAACACAACTTACTTTTTCACTAGCACAGAACATCCATGTTAATCTATCCATTAGACGTGACTGATATGCATCTAGTCTAGCCAATCACTGAGTGAGCAACATATGAGCATAGCTCTAAGGAAGAGAAACTATACCTAGTTCAAGCCTCAGCTTCTCGTAGGGTTCCCTGTGCAATGCCTTTGTGATCGCTGTAATTTTTAGTACGTTGATCAAAAACAATTTATAATCAACCGGTAAGACCGGTGTCGAACCCAAGGGAGCAAGCCAAGCGCATGCACTATTTAAGATTGTGTTTCTATTCGGCTATTCTAAACAAAAATGTATAAAGAGTGAATATATCTAAATCCTATGTGGTTAGTAATTGGGGAAAAACGTTAAGTAAGAGGTGTTTCGAGGACTTACTCCTCTCCTTGGCAAATTCTCAATGATCATGCATACAAGAGTTCAATTAAGTATGAGTTGATAGGTTTTAAACCTAGCTTAGACTAAGAATTAGGCAATCACGCATATCTAATCCTAGTCAAGCCATCTTAGTTAGGATCTCACTAATTAAAGGGTGTTGATCCACTATATAGCATTTACTCTCATAAATGCTATATGCATAAAGTTCTAGTTCACCTCTCACCATGCATTTACTCTCATAAATGTAGGTTAAGTTCAATTTTACTATATCCAACCCATCATTAAGATCTCTCAATACTTAGATCATAGTTCTAACATAAACATGTCACTTAGGCATTTTATCAAACACTTAGAGACATGTCAATCATGAAGATCATAGTAAAATGAAATCAACTTCCTAAGGTTCATATACATAATTCAAGATATAGATCATTTTCTCCATCCTAGAACTATCCCCAAGGGTTTCCAAGTCCTAGGTTCGAGTTTTAGGTCCAAATTGTCACTTAGACATTTTGTCGAACACCTAGAGTGCATAACATTCATAACACAAGAGAAAATGAAATCAACAATCATCTATATGAATATCAATGTATATACATGATCAAGAGTACCAAGGAGAGTCATAAGACCCTCTAAACACAAGATCCACTACTCACACATCATGTAAGACAACATGGTGTGAGTAGGGTTTTTACACAACAAGTAGAGTAGAAGAGGGATAGAAATAGGATGATTAATCCTTGAACTCCCTTGATCTTCACTTCTCCTTGGTTGGATGATGTTGAATGACCTTGTATGAGCCTCTTTTCCAATGTTCTTTTCCCCAAAAACCTCCACACTTGGTCCAAAACCCTTACTTTCCCTTTATAGATTCGGCTGAAATTTGGGCATCAAATCTGACTTTTCCCTCCAGTCGATCGACTGGGGATAGGCTTGACTGGCCTTGACTCCCAGTCGATCGACTTAATGAAGTTTCAGAGCCCCCCACATTCTTCGTTTTTCCAGTCGACCGACTGGAGTTTCAGTCGATCGACTGGGGCCTTTTTGGTTGCCTTCCCGGCTGAATTTGGTCTTAAAGTCTCTTAGGGAGTTGTAGCCCTTTGAGTTAGCTTTCCAACAAGCTTTGAATCAACCAATTCGGAGGTCGGACGAGCCCTCTAGGTCCAAAACAAGATGCAATGGTCAATATGCTCGGTATTGCCCCGAAACTCCATATTTTGCGCCGAAACTCCTGTTTTTCAACCAATCTTCATATATAGGCCTTGACCATGGGGGAAACTTGTTTTCTACCTAAAATGTAGACATAGAGGTCAAATGACATCAAAATAAAGTCGGAAACGACCCAAAACTATAGTGAAGAATGACCATAAATGAGTCGAAAACTCGACTCATCAACACTCCACACTTAAGTTTTGTTCGTCCCGAACAAAGTATGAAAATATGCCAAGGTCATGCAAATTTCGAAATGCTAGTGGTGCTATGTTTTTCGTAATTTGCCTCACTAGATTTCACAAGGTCTCGATCATTATTTCTAAACATGTTATTGAAAGGAAAATGACAAGTATGTACAATCTAACTAGCTCCTTTTCGTAGGCGTTACGAATGCATTTAGCGTATGCATTAAGCCTTTAAACCCCTAGGCTACCCTAGTGGACGAGTTATAGTCTCGTGAGAGTTTTCAGAAAAGGGAATACTCACAAATCCCAAATGCACCTATCCCATGAGAATTGAATTCAAGAGTGTTTAACCAAGGCTATGATTTCTCAAGACAAATTCCTCACCCCACGCTAGGACTACCATCACAATATCATCAAAATAACTTTCGAACCACTTTGAGTACCTTTGAGGTTGTGCATTCAAGGTCATCAATACTAGGGCTATCAATCGTCTCATCCAAAAGTCTTCTCATTTTCAAGGCAATACAATAGAAGTTAAGTTCTTAGCTTTGCACAAAAATTGTCAATCGCTCACCTATGCTAGCTAGGGCTAGTCCATGGGTTTGCGACATGGAACTCATTCCCAAGTTTTAGGCGCTTAAGCCGTAATCCATAAGGGAAGAGGAGTTCGACACTAGAGTTTCTTAAAAACAAGCATAGACCAAGTGGTAACTCCCGTGCGAACACATGGGTCGTCCAAGAGTCATTCAAACAAGCACACAATGCAAATGTTGAATTCCGCACAAATGAAATTGATGGAAGAACACAAAGTCAAGTTTTAAGTGTTTCTTATTTTCTTTTCTTTTTTTTTTCTTTTTTTTCCTTTTTTTGAAATGGCCTTTGGCCTACGAATGCTTTCGAGGGGGGACTTACCTCCCTAACCCCCGGCATTTGTATCATTTTTTTTTGTGGGGCTTCGCCCTCTTTTATTTTTGACTCCACACTTAAAACTTGACAATATGTTCGAAAAGTGTATGGAATGTGCGGGACACAAACATAAGCAAGGCACAATGTAAGAGCACTCAAGTCACCAAAGAGCATACACAAGGTCTAAGTTTTTTGTGAAATGTTCAAAAAGTGCTTGCTATAACTTGTTCCAAGGTATTTCAACGAAAATACTTAGAGAATTAGATAGGCAAGGGATAGCAATGATATTGGTTCACAAGAATGCACATTCATAGGACTAGGTCGGTTCTAAGCTCAAAATCCAATAAATGTGACAAATAGGCTAGATGTGATTTTTAGGAATTTTGAATCGATAGTCAATAGCCTTTGTGGTTAAGAACACTCTCATGTTAGGGATAGAATACATGAATGAAAGTGCTCATTCAAACATGGTATGTATGGCATGAAAAGAGTGAACTATGCAACTAAACCACTCCACACTTAAAGCATCGCTTAGTCCCTAAGCGAAAACAATGAATAAACTAATGATAAAGGCGCATAGGAACTCCCCTCGTTTGTAGATGTGCCCCGCCAAAAGAAAAGACGTCATTGTGCAAGGCTTGATAACATATGATGAGAATAATTTCCTTGATGACAAGCACACATGAGAGGTTAAAAGCAACAAGTGACATACAAGGTTATGCAACGCAAGTATGAGCAAGTTAGCTTCACTAGTTACATAATAACATCATGGCATAAGATTTACAGAATACAAGCAAGGAAAGTAATCTACATCCTCTAAAACATGCACAAGAGCACGACGGGCAACATCAATATTCATATAAAGTTCAAGGGAAAGTTGGAGGTGTGAAGTAGAATTGGAGTGAGTAGACCTCACTCCACACTTAAAATTGGACAAACTAAAAGCACATATCACACTCCACACTTTAGGAGCCTTAGCTCCTCAAAATCATGCCAAACATTTAAAACATAATAAAGAACGAGAATGAAACACTTACAAACCGGGTTACCTCCCTCGAGGGCCTAGATTTTCCCGTCTTGGCAAAGACGTAGCAAAGCGCCCCAAAGAATCACTCGTCGAGAAGTCCTTTGCTAGGATCCCTTCTCGCGGGGCCTTGGACTTGATCGTGTTAATCCACCTTCAAATCCCATTTGAATTTCCTCCCATCAAGTCTACAATGGACTTTCCTTTGGGATTTTGACCCCTTCAAATATGAAGATCCCTTAAGAAATAAGGGGTCATGGGAGCTTTTTCCGATTGGTCTTTGAAAATAGGGAAAGAAGAATATACAAGTATAAGAAAAAGGAAAAATATTCACAAGAATAGACGGAACTTTCACACAATCTAATCTAGGGATGTGCTAACTAGTTGCTCCCCGGCAACGGCGCCATTTTGATCGTTGTAATTTTTAGCATACGTTGATCAAAAACAATTTATAATCAACCGGTAAGACCGGTGTCGAACCCAAGGGAGCAAATGGATTACACGCTAGTTCAATCAAGTTTTCTTACTCGGCTAATTCCTAAAATTCGAATTGGTTGAGTTATCAATGATTGTAAAACAAGAGTGAAGTGGTTTTAGGGATTGAATTCAATTAAAAGCGAGTTTCGAGGGATTAATCCCCTCCTTGGCGATCTCTCAATGATCATGCAAACAAGAGTTCAATTAATTAAGAGTTGATAGGTTTTGAACCTAGCCTAGATCAAGTATTAGGCTATTACGCGTATCTAATCTCAATCAAGCCATCTTAATTAGGATCTCACTAATTAAAGGGTGTTAATCCACTATATAGCATTTACTCTCATAAATGCTATATGCATAAAGTTCTAGTTCATCTCTCACCATGCATTTACTCTCATAAATGTAGGTTTAGTTCAATTTTACTATATCAAAACCATCCCTAAGCTCTCTCAAGACTTAGATCAAAGTTCTAACATAAACATGTCACTTAGGCATTTTATCAAACACTTAGAGACATGTCTAACATAAAGATCATAGTAAAAATGAAATCAACTTCAATAGATCTATTCAAATGTGTTCACAATGATCATTGAGTACCAAGGAGGTTCATAGAACCCCTCAAAACACAAGGGAGACTACTCACTCATCATGTAAGACAACATGATGAGTAGGTTTTTACAAGCAAATCTAGGAGAAAAGAAGAGGGAAAGAGTAGGATGATTAGTCCTAATGAACTCCCTTGATCTTGATTCCTCCTTGGTTTGATGATGATGAAACCCTTGATTTGATCCCTTTCCTTTGTCTTCTTTCCCAGAAAAATCCCCCTCATTAGGTCAAACTTGCCTCTTTCTATTTATAGGCTCGTCAGAAATTCGGCACTGTAGCAGGTCCAGTCGATCGACTGGCGTTGGGCTGATGGCCCAGTCGATCGACTGGAAGAAGAAAAGTCGCTTGGCTAGCATGTTCTCAGTCGATCGACTGAAACAGGGTAAGATCCCAGTCGATCGACTGACAAGTCTCAATTTGCAGCACCTCCTGTTTGCCCATTTAGTCGATCGACTGAGATCCAGTCGATCGACTCATCGTCACGTGATCTGCATGCTCTGTGCAGGGGACTCTTCAGTCGATCGACTGAAAGGGTCAGTCGATCGACTGGCGATGGTCGATTTTCAGCTCCTCCTGTTTGTCCATTTAGTCGATCGACTGGTCCAGGGGAGCTTCCCAGTCGATCGACTGAAGACCAAATTTTGCCAACTTTTGCTCTAAACACCGATTTTTCCCGAGTTTTCTTCCAATGGCTCTTGACACTGGGACATCTTGCTTTGTACCTGAAATGCACGAGAAAAGGATCAAATGACATCAAAAAGTAGTCGGAATCGAACTAAAGCTATAGTGAAAAACGGGCATTAATGAGTCGAAAACTCGACTCATCAACACTCCACACTTAAGCTTTGCTCGTCCCGAACAAAGTATGAAAATATGTCAAGGTCATGCAAATTTCGAAATGCTAGTGGTGCTATGTTTTTCGTAATTTGCCTCACTAGATTTCACAAGGTCTCGATCATTATTTCTAAACATGTTATTGAAAGGAAAATGACAAGTATGTACAATCTAACTAGCTCCTTTTCGTAGGCGTTACGAATGCATTTAGCGTATGCATTAAGCCTTTAAACCCCTAGGCTACCCTAGTGGACGAGTTATAGTCTCGTGAGAGTTTTCAGAAAAGGGAATACTCACAAATCCCAAATGCACCTATCCCATGAGAATTGAATTCAAGAGTGTTTAACCAAGGCTATGATTTCTCAAGACAAATTCCTCACCCCACGCTAGGACTACCATCACAATATCATCAAAATAACTTTCGAACCACTTTGAGTACCTTTGAGGTTGTGCATTCAAGGTCATCAATACTAGGGCTATCAATCGTCTCATCCAAAAGTCTACTCATTTTCAAGGCAATACAATAGAAGTTAAGTTCTTAGCTTTGCACAAAAAAAGGAAAAAGCTCACCTATGCTAGCTAGGGCTAGTCCATGGGTTTGCGACATGGAACTCATTCCCAAGTTTTAGGCGCTTAAGCCGTAATCCATAAGGGAAGAGGAGTTCGACACTAGAGTTTCTTAAAAACAAGCATAGACCAAGTGGTAACTCCCGTGCGAACACATGGGTCGTCCAAGAGTCATTCAAACAAGCACACAATGCAAATGTTGAATTCCGCACAAATGAAATTGATGGAAGAACACAAAGTCAAGTTTTAAGTGTTTCTTATTTTCTTTTCTTTTTTTTTCTTTTTTTCCTTTTTTTTTGAAATGGCCTTTGGCCTACGAATGCTTTCGAGGGGGGACTTACCTCCCTAACCCCCGGCATTTGTATCATTTTTTTTTTTGAATGGGGCTTCGCCCTCTTTTATTTTTGACTCCACACTTAAAACTTGACAATATGTTCGAAAAGTGTATGGAATGTGCGGGACACAAACATAAGCAAGGCACAATGTAAGAGCACTCAAGTCACCAAAGAGCATACACAAGGTCTAAGTTTTTTGTGAAATGTTCAAAAAGTGCTTGCTATAACTTGTTCCAAGGTATTTCAACGAAAATACTTAGAGAATTAGATAGGCAAGGGATAGCAATGATATTGGTTCACAAGAATGCACATTCATAGGACTAGGTCGGTTCTAAGCTCAAAATCCAATAAATGTGACAAATAGGCTAGATGTGATTTTTAGGAATTTTGAATCGATAGTCAATAGCCTTTGTGGTTAAGAACACTCTCATGTTAGGGATAGAATACATGAATGCAAGTGCTCATTCAAACATGGTATGTATGGCATGAAAAGAGTGAACTATGCAACTAAACCATCCAGTCGATCGACTGAAGAGTCCCCTGCCCAGAGCATGCAGATCACGTGACGATGAGTCGATCGACTGGATCTCCGTCGATCGACTAAATGGACAAACAGGAGGTGCTGCAAATTGAGACTTGTCAGTCGATCGACTGGGATCCTACCCTGTTTCAGTCGATCGACTGAGAACATGCTAGCCAAGCGACTTTTCTTCTTCCAGTCGATCGACTGGGCCATCAGCCCAACGCCAGTCGATCGACTGGACCTGCTACAGTGCCGAATTTCTGACGAGCCTATAAATAGAAAGAGGCAAGTTTGACCTAATGGGGGGGATTTTTCTGGGAAAGAAGACAAAGGAAAGGGATCAAATCAAGGGTTTCATCATCATCAAACCAAGGAGGAATCAAGATCAAGGGAGTTCATTAGGACTAATCATCCTACTCTTTCCCTCTTCTTTTCTCCTAGATTTGCTTGTAAAAACCTACTCATCATGTTGTCTTACATGATGAGTGAGTAGTCTCCCTTGTGTTTTGAGGGGTTCTATGAACCTCCTTGGTACTCAATGATCATTGTGAACACATTTGAATAGATCTATTGAAGTTGATTTCATTTTTACTATGCTCTTTATGTTAGACATGTCTCTAACTGTTTGATAAAATGCCTAAGTGACATGTTTATGTTAGAACTTTGATCTAAGTCTTGAGAGAGCTTAGGGATGGTTTTGATATAGTAAAATTGAACTAAACCTACATTTATGAGAGTAAATGCATGGTGAGAGGTGAACTAGAACTTTATGCATATAGCATTTATGAGAGTAAATGCTATATAGTGGATTAACACCCTTTAATTAGTGAGATCCTAATTAAGATGGCTTGATTGAGATTAGATACGCGTAATAGCCTAATACTTGATCTAGGCTAGGTTCAAAACCTATCAACTCTTAATTAATTGAACTCTTGTTTGCATGATCATTGAGAGATCGCCAAGGAGGGGATTAATCCCTCGAAACTCGCTTTTAATTGAATTCAATCCCTAAAACCACTTCACTCTTGTTTTACAATCATTGATAACTCAACCAATTCGAATTTTAGGAATTAGCCGAGTAAGAAAACTTGATTGAACTAGCGTTTAATCCATTTGCTCCCTTGGGTTCGACACCGGTCTTACCGGTTGATTATAAATTGTTTTTGATCAACGTATGCTAAAAATTACAACGATCAAAATGGCGCCGGTTTAGTTGCATAGTTCACTCTTTTCATGCCATACATACCATGTTTGAATGAGCACTTGCATTCATGTATTCTATCCCTAACATGAGAGTGTTCTTAACCACAAAGGCTATTGACTATCGATTCAAAATTCCTAAAAATCACATCTAGCCTATTTGTCACATTTATTGGATTTTGAGCTTAGAACCGACCTAGTCCTATGAATGTGCATTCTTGTGAACCAATATCATTGCTATCCCTTGCCTATCTAATTCTCTAAGTATTTTCGTTGAAATACCTTGGAACAAGTTATAGCAAGCACTTTTTGAACATTTCACAAAAAACTTAGACCTTGTGTATGCTCTTTGGTGACTTGAGTGCTCTTACATTGTGCCTTGCTTATGTTTGTGTCCCGCACATTCCATACACTTTTCGAACATATTGTCAAGTTTTAAGTGTGGAGTCAAAAATAAAAGAGGGCGAAGCCCCATTCAAAAAAAAATGATACAAATGCCGGGGGTTAGGGAGGTAAGTCCCCCCTCGAAAGCATTCGTAGGCCAAAGGCCATTTCAAAAAAAAGGAAAAAAAAGAAAAAAAAAGAAACGAAAATAAGAAACACTTAAAACTTGACTTTGTGTTCTTCCATCAATTTCATTTGTGCGGAATTCAACATTTGCATTGTGTGCTTGTTTGAATGACTCTTGGACGACCCATGTGTTCGCACGGGAGTTACCACTTGGTCTATGCTTGTTTTTAAGAAACTCTAGTGTCGAACTCCTCTTCCCTTATGGATTACGGCTTAAGCGCCTAAAACTTGGGAATGAGTTCCATGTCGCAAACCCATGGACTAGCCCTAGCTAGCATAGGTGAGCGATTGACAATTTTTGTGCAAAGCTAAGAACTTAACTTCTATTGTATTGCCTTGAAAATGAGTAGACTTTTGGATGAGACGATTGATAGCCCTAGTATTGATGACCTTGAATGCACAACCTCAAAGGTACTCAAAGTGGTTCGAAAGTTATTTTGATGATATTGTGATGGTAGTCCTAGCGTGGGGTGAGGAATTTGTCTTGAGAAATCATAGCCTTGGTTAAACACTCTTGAATTCAATTCTCATGGGATAGGTGCATTTGGGATTTGTGAGTATTCCCTTTTCTGAAAACTCTCACGAGACTATAACTCGTCCACTAGGGTAGCCTATGGGTTTAAAGGCTTAATGCATACGCTAAATGCATTCGTAACGCCTACGAAAAGGAGCTAGTTAGATTGTACATACTTGTCATTTTCCTTTCAATAACATGTTTAGAAATAATGATCGAGACCTTGTGAAATCTAGTGAGGCAAATTACGAAAAACATAGCACCACTAGCATTTCGAAATTTGCATGACCTTGACATATTTTCATACTTTGTTCGGGACGAACAAAACTTAAGTGTGGAGTGTTGATGAGTCGAGTTTTCGACTCATTTATGGTCATTCTTCACTATAGTTTTGGGTCGTTTCCGACTTTATTTTGATGTCATTTGACCTCTATGTCTACATTTTAGGTAGAAAACAAGTTTCCCCCATGGTCAAGGCCTATATATGAAGATTGGTTGAAAAACAGGAGTTTCGGCGCAAAATATGGAGTTTCGGGGCAATACCGAGCATATTGACCATTGCATCTTGTTTTGGACCTAGAGGGCTCGTCCGACCTCCGAATTGGTTGATTCAAAGCTTGTTGGAAAGCTAACTCAAAGGGCTACAACTCCCTAAGAGACTTCAAGACCAAATTCAGCCGGGAAGGCAACCAAAAAGGCCCCAGTCGATCGACTGAAACTCCAGTCGGTCGACTGGAAAAACGAAGAATGTGGGGGGCTCTGAAACTTCATTAAGTCGATCGACTGGGAGTCAAGGCCAGTCAAGCCTATCCCCAGTCGATCGACTGGAGGGAAAAGTCAGATTTGATGCCCAAATTTCAGCCGAATCTATAAAGGGAAAGTAAGGGTTTTGGACCAAGTGTGGAGGTTTTTGGGGAAAAGAACATTGGAAAAGAGGCTCATACAAGGTCATTCAACATCATCCAACCAAGGAGAAGTGAAGATCAAGGGAGTTCAAGGATTAATCATCCTATTTCTATCCCTCTTCTACTCTACTTGTTGTGAAAAAACCCTACTCACACCATGTTGTCTTACATGATGTGTGAGTAGTGGATCTTGTGTTTAGAGGGTCTTATGACTCTCCTTGGTACTCTTGATCATGTATATACATTGATATTCATATAGATGATTGTTGATTTCATTTTCTCTTGTGTTATGAATGTTATGCACTCTAGGTGTTCGACAAAATGTCTAAGTGACAATTTGGACCTAAAACTCGAACCTAGGACTTGGAAACCCTTGGGGATAGTTCTAGGATGGAGAAAATGATCTATATCTTGAATTATGTATATGAACCTTAGGAAGTTGATTTCATTTTACTATGATCTTCATGATTGACATGTCTCTAAGTGTTTGATAAAATGCCTAAGTGACATGTTTATGTTAGAATTATGATCTAAGTATTGAGAGATCTTAGTGATGGGTTGGATATAGTAAAATTGAACTTAACCTACATTTATGAGAGTAAATGCATGGTGAGAGGTGAACTAGAACTTTATGCATATAGCATTTATGAGAGTAAATGCTATATAGTGGATCAACACCCTTTAATTAGTGAGATCCTAACTAAGATGGCTTGACTAGGATTAGATATGCGTGATTGCCTAATTCTTAGTCTAAGCTAGGTTTAAAACCTATCAACTCTTAATTAATTGAACTCTTGTTTGCATGATCATTGAGAGATTGCCAAGGAGGGGATTAATCCCTCGAAACTCGCTTTTAATTGAATTCAATCCCTAAAACCACTTCACTCTTGTTTTACAATCATTGATACCTCAACCAATTCGAATTTTAGGAATTAGCCGAGTAAGAAAACTTGATTGAACTAGCGTGTAATCCATTTGCTCCCTTGGGTTCGACACCGGTCTTACCGGTTGATTATAAATTGTTTTTGATCAACGTATGCTAAAAATTACAACGATCAAAATGGCGCCGTTGCCGGGGAACAATAGCTAGATTACCCCTAGGAAAATCATTTAGTACTCCGACTATTCCATGTTCTACTCTATTTTGCTTGTTACTTGCAATTCTTGAACCACTTCACTACGCTTACTTGTTTTAATTGGTTTCTCTTGTAGGTTCACTTCTTTTATGCCACCGAAAACCAAGAAACTTGCTCAAATCGTGGATAGAGACTTGAATCGACCCATAAGAGAACTAGTTGATCCTCCCGTTACAAGAAGTAAAACCAACAAGGACAAAGGTTCTACTTCTAATTCTCAAGCAACCATGGCCGAAAACAACAATTTACCACCCCCGCCCCCTCCTTACAACCGAAGGAACCAAGATCCTCCTCCTCAACAATTGCCCCTAGCTAGAAGGGCATTAAAGGACTATGCCGTTCCTACGGCGTATGGTTACCGTTCTCCCATCCAACTTCCCGCGGTTGACAACCGAGACTTCGATTTGAAGACGGCGCACATTCAAATGGTTCAAGTGAACCAATTCTCGGGGAGAGATAACGAGGACCCCAATTCTCATTTGACCACGTTTCTAGAGATATGTGCTACATTCAAAATAAATGGAGTCTCGGAGGATGCAAAGTTATTGAGGCTCTTTCCCTTCTCACTCACGGGAAAAGCGAAGGATTGGCTAAGGAGCCAAACTCCCGATAGCTTCACTACATGGGAAGAATTAGCCGTGGCTTTCTTGAATAAGTACTTCCCCCCTTCCAAGACGGCTTTCTATCGGAACCAAATCACCAACTTCTCGCAAATGGATGGGGAAAATCTATATGAGGCTTGGGAGCGATACAAGGAATATCAAAGGCTTTGTCCTCACCACAACCTTGATGATCTTCAAGTCTTCCATACTTTCTACCACGGGGTTGATGGGAACTCTCGTCTTGCTCTTGATACCGCTTCGGGTGGTGCTATAATGGACTTAGAACCGCATGAAGGATATGCGGTGATAGAGAAGATCACCAAAAATTACTTCATGTGGGGAAGCGAAAGAGGAAACCCGAGGAGAAGGCATGAAAGGCACGAGGTAAAAGCCGTGAGCTCTAGTGATTATGATGCTTTGAGGAAAGACTTTGAGAGCCTCTCGGATGAGGTGTTTAAGCTAAAACACCCGGAAAAAGAATCTTCAACGAGGCAAGGATGTGACATTTGTGAGGTGTACGAGCATGAAACTACTTCTTGCCCATTGGTTCAAAGGGACGTGCAAGGGCAAGGTTATGGAGAAGTCAATTTTGTGGGAGGAAACCAAAGTAGAGACTATGGAAGTAGTGCCAATCAAGGGCAAAGCTCTCAAGCCAATTATACTACACCTAGGTTCTCTTCGGGATGGAGAAATCACCCGAATTTCTCCTACAAAACCACTAATCCCACTCGCCCCGACTTTGGATCCACACCTCCCGGATTCGATCCTAAACCTACTCAATCCAATCAAGGGTTCCAACCTAGGAACCAATATCAAAGTCAAGGACCGACTTTGCTTCAAAGGAATCAAAACCAAGGGCAACAATACCAAAGTCAAGCTCAAAGGGCCTATCAACAAGTTGAAGCCCCTCCACAACCTTCTAGTGAACTTTCCGGTGTTGAAGCCATGTTTGCCAAGCTCCTTGCAAACCAAGACAAGATGCAAGCACAAATCGAGAGGATGGAAACTCATAACAAAATGCTTGAAAGTCAAATTGCCCAACAAGCCGAGGCATCTACAAGGGCACCGGGCAAACTACCGGCTAGACCCGAACAAGGGAATAGAGAGCATTGTAATGCGGTAACCTTGAGAAGTGGGAAAGACTTAGAGGTAGAGCTACCTAAGAGGAAGAGAGTTACCTTTGATCTTGGAGGCCAAGCTAGTGCCGATATCGAAGAATTGGAAGAAGAGATCCCTAGTCCTCAAGTTGAGGAGGAAATCGAGGTGGAAAAGGAGAAAGCCGAACCTAGAGTCTACACTCCTCCTATTCCATTCCCTCAAAGGCTAAAGAAGAAAACAAATGATAAGCAATTCTCCAAGTTCGCGGAGATGATGAGGAAGCTTTATGTGACAATGCCCTTCACCGAGGTAATAACTCAAGCTCCTTCATATGCTCGTTTACTAAAAGACATCATTACTTGTAGGAGGACTATCGAGGATGTCGATACGGTGTCCCTCAATGGAGAATGTAGTGCCATACTCCAACCACGCATGCCCCCAAAGCTTGAGGATCCCGGTAGCTTTTCCATTTCATGCTTTATTAATGATATTAAGATTGAACGAGCAATGTGTGACTTGGGTGCAAGTATATCGTTGATGCCTTATTCTTTGTGTAAAAAGCTAAATATGGGTGAGCCTAAACCAACTAGCATGATTCTAAGGCTCGCGGACCGCTCCTCAAGATCCCTAAGGGAGTCCTAAAGGATGTCCCGGTTAGAGTAGGGAATTTCTATATTCCGGGGGATTTCGTGGTGCTAGAGATGGAGGAGGACAATGAAATTCCCATTCTATTGGGAAGGCCCTTCCTCTACACCGCGGGGGCTATTTTTGATACGACTAAGGGGTCAATTACCATGAGGGTAGGAGATGAGGAAATTGAGTTTAATCTTGAAAAAGCACAACGAGGGCCTAATTCTACAATGACTTGTAATTATCTTGACCTAGTTGATACTTATGAATTATATGATGTGCCTAACCTTCTCATGAGTGCAATTGACCTTGACAATGAGCTTCCCGACATTGGCGATTGTTGGGCTATCTTAGAGGAGGAATGTGAAGAAGGGACTCTAAGCGACAAAGGTAAGGAGTCTTGTTCGGTAGAGCTTAAAGCTCTACCAACAAGCCTAAGGTATGAGTTCTTAGGCCCAAATTCTAGCTTGCCTATCATTGTTAATGCTTCTTTGAATGATGTTGAAACCTCTAAATTGCTTGATGTGGTTAGAGAACATAAGGATGCCATTGGCTACTCTATTGATGACTTGAAGGGAATAAGCCCAAATTTATGCATGCATGAAATCAATTTAGAGAGTGATAGTATGCCATCTAGGGAGAGAGCTAGGAGGTTGAATCCTATTGTGGGGGAGGTTGTTAAGAAAGAGGTCCTTAAATTGCTTGATGCGGGAATTATTTTCCCCGTTGCGGACTCTAAGTGGGTGAGCCCCATTCATGTAGTGCCGAAAAAGGGAGGAATGACCGTTATTAAAAATGAGAAGAATGAACTAATCCCCACAAGAACGGTAACCGGGTGGCGTATGTGTGTGGACTATAGAAAACTTAACCAAGCCACTAAGAAAGATCACTTCCCCCTTCCTTTTATTGATCAAATGTTGGAAAGACTAGCTAAGCATGACTATTTTTGCTATCTTGACGGGTATAGTGGATTCTTCCAAATCCCTATTCACCCCCAAGATCAAGAGAAAACGACCTTCACTTGTCCCTATGGAACATTTGCCTATCGGCGAATGCCCTTTGGACTTTGTAATGCGCCCGGTACTTTTCAACGATGCATGATGGCTATTTTTTCGGAGTTTATTGAAAAGATTATGGAAGTGTTTATGGATGACTTTTCCGTTTATGGTTCCTCTTTTGATGATTGTTTAGCCAATTTGGCTAAAGTGTTGAAAAGATGTATTGAGACGAACCTTGTACTAAATTGGGAAAAATGTCATTTCATGGTGCAGGAGGGAATTGTGCTTGGACATTTGGTGTCGAAAAGGGGAATTGAGGTGGACAAAGCTAAGATAGAAGTCATGGAGAAATTGCCACCTCCAAGAGACGTAAAAGGAATAAGGAGCTTTCTTGGCCACGCCGGCTTCTATCGAAGGTTCATTAAGGATTTCTCGAAGATTGCCAAGCCCTTGACAAATCTATTGTGCAACGATACCAAATTTCATTTTGATGAAGATTGCTTAGTAGCCTTCAAGAAGTTGAAAGAGGCATTGATTTCGGCTCCTATTATTCAACCCCCTAGGTGGGATTTGCCATTTGAGCTTATGTGCGACGCTAGTGACTACGCCATTGGGGCGGTTCTTGGGCAAAGGGTGGATAAGAAGCTTCATGCCATCCACTACACAAGCAAAGTTCTCAATGGAGCCCAATTGAATTATACTACTACCGAGAAAGAACTTCTTGCTATCGTGTACGCTTTCGATAAGTTTCGTCCATACCTTGTGGCTTCAAAGGTTATAGTATTCACGGATCATGCGGCTATCAAATATCTCTTAGCAAAGAAGGACTCTAAGCCTAGATTGATAAGATGGATTCTATTGCTTCAAGAATTTGACATAGAGATCAAGGATAAAAAGGGAGTAGAAAATGTGGTAGCCGACCACCTATCAAGGCTAGAGGAAAATGAAGAGATTGAAGTGGATGCTAGACCGGTGAATGATTCATTTATTGGAGAGCAACTCATGAGAGTTGAGGCGGAGGCCCTTCCTTGGTACGCGGATTTCGTAAATTTCGTGGTTTGTGGGATTATTCCCCACGATATGAACCACCATCAAAGGAGGAAGTTCCTTTCCGAGACCAAGAGGTACTATTGGGATGAGCCCTACCTTTATAGGCTTTGCGCGGATGGGCTATATAGGACTTGTGTCGCCGAAGAGGAAATGAGGGAAATTCTTTACCATTGTCACTCTTCTCAATATGGAGGACATGGTAGTGGAGCAAAAACCGCGTCAAAGGTACTACAATGCGGCTTTTATTGGCCTACTCTCTTTGGTGATGCCTATGAGTTCGCGAAAGCATGTGATCAATGTCAAAGGATCGGCAATATCTCAAAGAGGCATGAAATGCCCCAACAAAGCATCCTCCCGGTCGAGATATTTGACGTATGGGGCATCGACTATATGGGCCCCTTTCCTTCTTCATTTGGGAACCGATTCATATTAGTGGCGGTTGATTACGTCTCAAAATGGGTTGAAGCCGTCGCTTCCCCCACTTGTGATGCCAAGGTGGTCACGAAACTATTCATGAAAATCATCTTTCCGAGATTTGGGGTGCCAAGGACCGTTATAAGTGATGGTGGTTCACATTTCAAGGAGAGACATTTCGAGGCCTTACTTCGCAAATATGGAGTTAGTCACAAGGTTGCCACTCCCTATCACCCACAAACTAGTGGGCAAGTGGAAATTTCAAATCGAGAGATCAAGGCAATCTTGATGAAAACCGTGGGGAGCTCAAGAAAAGATTGGTCATCGAAGCTAGATGACGCTCTATGGGCCTATCGTACGGCGTTCAAGACCCCTATTGGAATGTCTCCCTATCGCCTTATTTATGGGAAGCCGTGCCACTTGCCGGTGGAATTGGAATACAAGGCGATGTGGGCAATCAAAACGTTGAATATGGATTTACAAATGGCGGGAGACCATAGGGTGCTTCAACTCCATGAGTTAGAAGAAATAAGGAATGAGGCCTACGAAAGTGCTAGGATCTATAAAGAGAAGACCAAGAAATGGCACGACAAAAGGATACTTCGTCGCGAATTCAAGAAGGAAGAGAAGGTCTTGCTCTTTAATTCTAGGCTTAAGCTATTTCCGGGAAAGTTGAGGAGCCGATGGAGTGGCCCATTCATTGTCCACAAGCCTTACGAAGATGGCCATGTTGAATTGCTAAACAATGATGGGACTACTTTCACGGCGAATGGACAAAGGCTAAAGCACTATAGAGAAGGACTTCGTGACGAGCATAATGTCACATTCCCCTTGACCGACCCATAGAGTGCCTTATTCCGCTTGAGGAGGGATCCTAGCTATGGACTCCTCAAGTGTGCTTCTTAGTGAGAAAAGGATCGGCTCGGTCTTTGCCAAGACGTTAAACTAGGCACCTCACGGGAGGTAGCCCGGTTTGTGAGTTGTCTATCTATGCACAAGTAACTTCCAAATATGTGTAGCATGCTTTTGTGAACTTGTAATGTGGCTTGGTGATTTGGATGATTTTATATGCATGATTAGGTGTGTGTGTGATGTGATATAAGGCTTGCATGAATTTTCTTGACGATGGTGGAGTTTTAAGTGTGGAGTGGTAATCCTAGCTTGTTTGTTTGAAAATCTTACGCTATGTGCTAGTGATTATTTAGAAGAGGCGTACCTTGATTATATGTGATATTTTGAGTGGTACATATTCTTGATTTTGAGTAAAAATTCTAAGTGTGGAGTCGGGTTTCGTTGGAAAAAAAAATTATTTTTCAAGCAGAAATCAGGGTTCAGTCGATCGACAGGAGTAAAGCTATAGCCCAGTCGATCGACTAAATGGTGTTTCAGGAGCTCCTGTTTTTCGTGCATTCTCAGTCGATCGACTGGGATTTCAGTCGATCGACTGGGTTTTTCTTATCCAAATCTCAGATTTCCTTCTTCTTCTTCATTCGACCGAATCCCTAAAACTCAAAATCCGATTTCCCTCCGATCCCGACCTCCACCGATCCCGGCCGCTCGCCTCCCACAGCTTCCCCATCACTTCGCCAGTCCCCCGCCATCAAGCCGCCTCGCCGTTTCGCCATCCACCACCCACAAGTCGATTTCCGATCGGAAATCGTTCCCCTCCTCCGATCTCCGCCGACAGCCGTCCGTTTCCCCCAATCCAACCTCCATTCAACTCCTCATTGCCCCGCCTACAAACCCCACCGGTCAATTTCAGTCGAAATTTCCTCACTCAAAATCCCCCAAATTTTGCCCTAAACCCGACTGAAATTCGGTCCCCAGTCGATCGACTGAGCCACCTGCTCCATTCCAGTCGATCGACTGAATTACAGTTCAGTGCATTATTTTTCTCAGTTTGACTTTTGGCCTTCATTTCCATACATCATGGGTCGTGCCGATTCTTCGGCCAGTTCCAAATCGAAGGGGAAAGGGGTTGCTCATGAGCCCTCCCTTTTGGATCAAATTGACGAGTTTCGTAGCGAGGACGAGGATGACAGACCTCTTGTTACCCGCAAGAGGAAGTTGTTGAGGGGTTCGCTTGCCGATGCTAGTTCAGAGTCAGATGCAGAGATTGAGGCCGTGCCGGTTTCCCCTGCGCCTCCAAAGAAGAAAAAGCCTCAACCGAGGAAACCGGCACCGAAGAGGAGAGCGCCCGTGCCTCCCGCCCCTAGAGCCCCCTCGCCTCCAGTGCCTAGAGTGCCCTCCCCTGCTGCAGCTCCTCCCTCCATGGCCATTGTGCCGATTGTGCCCATGAGGGACCGATGCCCATTCCGGTCCCCTATCCATTCTCGGTTCCATTGGTGTTTAGGGACGAGAAGCACCGGGCTCATCACGCTACTATTACCTCGAAGAAGAAGAAGAAGGCCATCCCGACACTGTACCTAGACATGGGCTTGCTTCGTGGCATCGACGAAGTGGTAGCTACCGAGGTACAATCTCGTCTCACACAACATGGTTTATCTTTTCTATTTTGTGATGATCCGGGCTCCTACCAGAGGGTAGTTGAGGAGTTTTTGTGCTCGTTTGAGTCGGTGAAGGAGAGAATGGGGGATGATGGGTCCTCAGTTTATTATTGGAAGTTTATGATGGGAGGAAGGGATTTCCGGATCAGGGAGAGTACGATCCGAGAGTGGTTTGGTTTTCCACAGCCTGTGTCCTCGCCCCGGGTATTCACTGAGCACGACCAATCCAGACTTTGGAAGAGGATTTCCGGTAGGAATGAGTGGTTCGTGTCTTCATATAACTCTTCTGCGATCGTTGACCCGGTTTGGAAGATTATGCACCATGTCATTGCTATTGATTTTGATCTAAGTCTTGAGAGAGCTTAGGGATGGTTTTGATATAGTAAAATTGAACTAAACCTACATTTATGAGAGTAAATGCATGGTGAGAGGTGAACTAGAACTTTATGCATATAGCATTTATGAGAGTAAATGCTATATAGTGGATTAACACCCTTTAATTAGTGAGATCCTAATTAAGATGGCTTGATTGAGATTAGATACGCGTAATAGCCTAATACTTGAACTAGGCTAGGTTCAAAACCTATCAACTCTTAATTAATTGAACTCTTGTTTGCATGATCATTGAGAGATTGCCAAGGAGGGGATTAATCCCTCGAAAATCGCTTTTAATTGAATTCAATCCCTAAAACCACTTCACTCTTGTTTTACAATCATTGATACCTCAACCAATTCGAATTTTAGGAATTAGCCGAGTAAGAAAACTTGATTGAACTAGCGTGTAATCCATTTGCTCCCTTGGGTTCGACACCGGTCTTACCGGTTGATTATAAATTGTTTTTGATCAACGTATGCTAAAAATTACAACGATCAAAATGGCGCCGTTTTGATCAACGTTGCTAACTAGTTGCTCCCCGGCAACGGCGCCATTTTGATCGCTGTAATTTTTAGTACGTTGATCAAAAACAATTTATAATCAACCGGTAAGACCGGTGTCGAACCCAAGGGAGCAAGCCAAGCGCATGCACTATTTAAGATTGTGTTTCTATTCGGCTATTCTAAACAAAAATGTATAAAGAGTGAATATATCTAAATCCTATGTGGTTAGTAATTGGGGAAAAACGTTAAGTAAGAGGTGTTTCGAGGACTTACTCCTCTCCTTGGCAAATTCTCAATGATCATGCATACAAGAGTTCAATTAAGTATGAGTTGATAGGTTTTAAACCTAGCTTAGACTAAGAATTAGGCAATCACGCATATCTAATCCTAGTCAAGCCATCTTAGTTAGGATCTCACTAAATAAAGGGTGTTGATCCACTATATAGCATTTACTCTCATAAATGCTATATGCATAAAGTTCTAGTTCACCTCTCACCATGCATTTACTCTCATAAATGTAGGTTAAGTTCAATTTTACTATATCCAACCCATCACTAAGATCTCTCAATACTTAGATCATAGTTCTAACATAAACATGTCACTTAGGCATTTTATCAAACACTTAGAGACATGTCAATCATGAAGATCATAGTAAAATGAAATCAACTTCCTAAGGTTCATATACATAATTCAAGATATAGATCATTTTCTCCATCCTAGTACTATCCCCAAGGGTTTCCAAGTCCTAGGTTCGAGTTTTAGGTCCAAATTGTCACTTAGACATTTTGTCGAACACCTAGAGTGCATAACATTCATAACACAAGAGAAAATGAAATCAACAATCATCTATATGAATATCAATGTATATACATGATCAAGAGTACCAAGGAGAGTCATAAGACCCTCTAAACACAAGATCCACTACTCACACATCATGTAAGACAACATGGTGTGAGTAGGGTTTTTACACAACAAGTAGAGTAGAAGAGGGATAGAAATAGGATGATTAATCCTTGAACTCCCTTGATCTTCACTTCTCCTTGGTTGGATGATGTTGAATGACCTTGTATGAGCCTCTTTTCCAATGTTCTTTTCCCCAAAAACCTCCACACTTGGTCCAAAACCCTTACTTTCCCTTTATAGATTCGGCTGAAATTTGGGCATCAAATCTGACTTTTCCCTCCAGTCGATCGACTGGGGATAGGCTTGAATGGCCTTGACTCCCAGTCGATCGACTTAATGAAGTTTCAGAGCCCCCCACATTCTTCGTTTTTCCAGTCGACCGACTGGAGTTTCAGTCGATCGACTGGGGCCTTTTTGGTTGCCTTCCCGGCTGAATTTGGTCTTGAAGTCTCTTAGGGAGTTGTAGCCCTTTGAGTTAGCTTTCCAACAAGCTTTGAATCAACCAATTCGGAGGTCGGACGAGCCCTCTAGGTCCAAAACAAGATGCAATGGTCAATATGCTCGGTATTGCCCCGAAACTCCATATTTTGCGCCGAAACTCCTGTTTTTCAACCAATTTTCATATATAGGCCTTGACCATGGGGGAAACTTGTTTTCTACCTAAAATGTAGACATAGAGGTCAAATGACATCAAAATAAAGTCGGAAACGACCCAAAACTATAGTGAAGAATGACCATAAATGAGTCGAAAACTCGACTCATCACTTTGTGAATATGTTCGCTATCTGTTCCTCAGTTCTGCAATATTCCATCTCTATTGTTCCCTTTTCTACACAGTCTCGCAGAGAGTGATATCGAATCTCTATATGCTCAGTGTGTGGAAACTGCACACGATTTTTAGAGATATTAATAGCACTAGTGTTATCACGCAGAATTTTAGCACAATCAGTAAGAACACCATAGTCACTTAGCTGTTGCCTGAGCCATAGCAGCTGCGCACAGCAAGTAGCAGCAGCAGTGTATTCCACCTCAGCGGTGGACAATGCAATTGAGAACTGCTTCTTTGAAGCCCAAGAGATGAGACACGGTCCAAGATACTGAGCTATCCCTGACGTGGACTTCTTGTCTATCTTGCAGCCCGCAATCTGCATCAGTGTAGGCTACCAGGCGTAAGTCTCTTCCCCTCGGAAAGAACAAGCACAAATCATCTGTTCCCTTCAGATATCTCAGTATCCTCTTCACAGCTTTCACGTGGGTTTCTCTAGGATCTGCCTGAAACCTGAACCACTAGAGTGTCCTTCCCTTCCTTCAAAAGGAAGAGTGTCTTGTCCACCTCTCCTCTGACATATCCGTGAGACAGTAGAATCTGTGACAGTCTCTCATACCTTGTTCCTCTCGAACTGATGTAGCTCTTCTTGCATGGCATTGACCCATTCTGGATCCTTGAGCTCTTCTGCTACTGTCTTTGGTTCTGCAAGAGAGACAAAGGTTGCAAATCCACAAAAAGGATACAAATTATCTAGATTTACCTGATCATGCGATATGTAACACTGGTGGTCCCTCAGCCTTGCCGGTGGCTGTATAACTCTCCTATCGCTTGTAGTCCTGGATTCCCCCTCAGTGCCCGGAACATCCCCTGTCCAGATATCAGGGTCAGGGCCTCACTTCTGCAAGAGAGAGATTAGTTTTTACGAACCCAGACAAGCTTGGGCTTACTGGGTTTTGGGACAGTTTTAACAGCAGAAGGAAACTTTAAAGGACGGGAATCATTATCATCAGTGAGATTGATTCTCCTCCTGGGAGTTCTTCTGGGTCGTCTGTAGATGACTGTGTCATGGTGAGACCGAACCCATTCAGCTCTGTCTTCCCTTCTATGAGGAGAAACCTTTCTCCTAGGGACATACGCGGTGCTGGCTTTTCTCTGACAGTTGTGACTCTTCTCGTTGGCTTCTTTACATTTCTTACAGTCTGATCTGTAATGCCCAGAGTGACCACAGTACCAGCAGACACTGTAGTAGAGACTACCAGTTTTCTTGTGTCTCTCTAAGGGCACATGTCCCCTGTTTCTCTGTGCCTGAAAGTCGATCGAGAAAGGTTGACGGTTGGAGCTCATCTTCTTCCAATTTTCAAAGGCCTTCCCAGCCTTGAAAGGTCCAGAGTCACTGTCATGGAGATGACTCTCCTTTGGAGATGTGGCTGCTCTTCCCGACTGTCTTGTGGGTTCCGGCTTTCTCTGCTGATGGGAGCCCTCTCCGACTTTAGTCATCAATCCCTTTCCTTTGGCAATCCTTCTGTTTGCTGCCTCTTTGTCAGTCTCTTCCATATACCCAAGTCCAGATCTGGCAAACTTTCCTTTGCAGTCTTGTTTTACCTCCTCGACCTTTTTGGCTTCTAGTTCTCGAAGCAAGATTTTCTTTCTCTCAGCCTTTCCTTGTCTGAGATCTGCCACTGTCTGACGGAGTTCATCATTATCCGACAGGAGCTTGGCCAATTCTGTATCTAATTCTTCCATTTTAGTTCTGAAATCTATCAGCTCGGTGTCGTCCATTCTCATGCGCCTCAGCTCATCACTTAGATCAATGATTTGTGTGTCCTCTCTGTCACAGGTGGGACATTTGCAGACATGCTCTCTCATTTCTTTCTCAAGTCGCATGGCTTTGGTTGACCATAGACGATTGTTCTCCATATCGTCCTCATGTTCATCTTGCATAACCTCTAGCTGTTCTTTAAGACTCGTAATCTTCTTTAGCAATTCAGCAATAGTTTCTGCAAAATCAGATTCACTGAAGACTTCATTAATAAAGGAATCGGTATCATTTACCTCACTAGCAGTGCCTCGCGCCATCAGACATGGCTCCTTAGCTCGCTTTCCATCGCTGCGCTCCTCATCTGAGTCACCCCAGGCAGCGAACATGTCATGAGCTTCCTTTGGGGCAGGTGGTTCACCCTTCTTTTTGCTGTAGCAATCTCTAGCCAGATGCCCCTTTTTCTGGCAGTGATGGCAGGTTCTTTCTTCCTTTGCTCCTGCATCTGTCCTACTTTCTTCTCTGCCAGAGTTTCTTCCACCAGACAGACCTCTGTTGAAGTTCTGTGCTCTCCCTGTGTTTGCCATCTTGAAGACTCTCGAGAGGAGATCAATCTCCTCATCCTCACCTTTAGATGACATACTCACCTGTGCCATATCCAAAGCCTTCTCAACTTTCAATGCTATAGCTTGAGATTCTCCTGCTTGCCTCCTAGCCATTTTCCTCTCTGCTATTCCAGCTTGGCTTTGCAGATTCGCCATGAGCTCTTCCTGAGTAACATCTTTGATCCCCTTCTGAGCTTGGAGAGCAGTAGTTACTGTGTCCCATCTGGAGCTGAGAGCTTGCATGAACTGATGAGTTACTTTCCACTGTGGGAGTACCTCATCCAGGGAGTTCAGCTGTGCGACTATGACTTGAAATCTGGTGTAGAAGTTCTCCAGAGATTCGTCCTTGCACTGTTCGACAGATTCGTAATCCTTTGTGGCAGCTAGGATTCTGTTCCTTTTTATGTCTTCGTTTCCCTCGTACAGTCTAGTCAGGCCATCCCACTGCTCCTTCGCAGTTTTGTACACGGCCATCTTCACCTGATCTCCTTGTGAGAGGGCCATGTACAGAACCTTCTTAGCCATGGCATTCTGCTGGAGAGCTTTGTAGTCAGCATCTGTGTAGTCGTCTTTCTCCTTCTCTTTCGGTTTGGCAGGATCTGTCACATCCAGAATAGGGAAGTTACCCTTCTCAAATACACGCCACAGCTTCCCATCTAGGGAGCAGACGTGAGCTTCGAACTGATCCTTCCACCAGTCATACTCTCCCGGGCTGAGCACCGGCGGCTTCCAGAATGAGTCGTTTCTGCCTGATATGATTTCCTGCAAAGGCTAACACAAAATCTAGAGCTTCCCGGCTCTGATACCAATTATTGGATCGTTAGGTTAGCCAACTATGTGAGGGAGATCCCAGAGTGGTATCCCTCAGACAGATGGCAGCGGAAATTATCTGTAACACAGGAAATTGTACGGAAAGTAAAGACTCACAGATTTATAGTGGAAACCTTACTGCAACCTTTGCAGCAGGCTGAAAACCACTTGCCTTCTGGACAGTTCCAGAATGGCTTCAAGATCAATGTTATTGATGAAAGAGTATGCTTGTAGATTGTTACACTTTGTCTCACTCAGTGACAGCTAACAATTCTACTCAACTCAAAGTATCAACTAACACAATCTATCTCGTCCGCACACAGCAGCACTTCGTCAGCTTCGGAATTGATCGCTCTTCAATCTCCGATTCGTTCTCTCCAAAAGCTGCACTTCATATTGAAGACTTCTCCTCTATTTATATTAGTCTTCAAGTCGGCTGATCTGATCTCTGTCGCAGATCCGATTGCTATCCAGCAGATATGATATGGTTAAGATATTTCCATATCTTAACCACATCACATATTTCCCTTCCAAATCTGGCATGTATGTTCTCTTCGTATATACTCGACATATATTCAGTGTATATACCGATATTAATTCTTCTCGTCAATTATCCATCATATATACTCGAATATCTCCTGATTTGTATCGAGTATATTCTCGCCGAACCGATCTCGTCATAAGTCGGTTTGTCCCTCACACAGAACGCATCTCTCTCGCAGCGCTGCTCTCTCGTAGAGATGTCCAGCAGATCTGATCTACATCAAAGATTCCATCAGATATTTGATCTCCATCTTGCAGATTTGATTGGTTAAGATATTTCCATATCTTAACCCAATAAATCATTCCCTTCCATATCCGGCTTGTATATATTCAGCACGTACATCTTGAGTATATTCCCAGCTCATATATGTATCTTGAGTATATTTTGTACGGATATTTCCATATCATATCCTGAGTATATTTCAAATTCGGGTCTTGATATATCTCGAATATCTCCAGCTCGGATCTTGATATATGTTTGCTGCTGAGCTTGATCTCGTCTGTCACGCAGATCTCATCTGTCACGCAGATCTCATCTCTTTCGTAGCGCTGAGCTCTCTCAGAGATGTCAAGTCACGTTTCTCTCAGACAGTCTGGACCCTGTGACTTCTCAGACAGATTTGTGATTTCTGCACACTCAAGTCAAATATTAGCTAAGTGTTTGTTATCATCAAAACACAAAGGGTCCAACACTTAATCCCTTTGTTTGGCCTTAATCACTACAAATTTTGGCTAAAGTTTATGATACATTTATGTACGATGATGCAAGTCGTCGTACGAAATGTGCGACATATTTAACACGATCATACGTTACTTTATTAATTTTGTCTCTTTCGTACGACGCATTAACAACTCGTTTACGTCGCACTAAAAGTATGTGTCACACATGCATCGTATAACATTGAAAAAAGTATGATACATGTACGATACCAATATTACGTCGCACATCACCCCCACCAACTTAATTTCCGACTTTTATTGGGCTCAATGGCCCAAAAAAACTTTACATGTTCTCTCTTTTCCTTACCAGCGGAGAAACCCTAAGTTATGAATCTCGGAGGCTTCTGCCGAGTGCGAGCGAATTGGAGACGAAGAGCAGTGGCATACGAACCAAAAGAAGCCGAGTAACGGTTGTTTTAAAGGTCGGATAAGCGCATCTGGTGGTTTTCCGACATTCGTGGGGCGGTGATTGCATTGTGGTTGTGGCGCACGCACTCTGAATCTCTGAGCAGTCAGGCGCGGTGAGGTGCGTGGTGCTTGGCGGCAGGGGCTGGAGGCTGGAGCGGCATGTTGTTCAGCAATCAAGGAGGTTTTCTGGGTATGTTTTTACCAAATTATATTATAAGCTTTACTGCCATTCTGTATTAATCTATGCTAACTAGTTTAGTTTGGATTAATCATCGAACCAGCAATGAGATTTCTTCCGCAGGTAATCTGTACACTGTGCTAACTACATAATACACGTTTTTATAGATTTGCTTATGTCTATATTCCATTTTTAAAACAACCGTAAATAGTGCGGTGTACGTGAGGCGGACTGATTTAAAGCAGTGAGGCGGCCTGATTTAAACTTTAAAGCTTAGCTTTCTTGTTTGATTTTAAGTAGAGATCATTCTTTGAGATAATATTGCAGTGTTTGGATTTCAATTTGAGAGTTTGATTAAACTGTGTTAGTTGGTGAACAGAAAGTGAGCCTGCAACAGTTTTCAAAATCTTTATTTGTCGTCTATTTCAATTCAAGCTTACTTTTATGGGAATGTTTTAATCAATGCCTTCATGCGTTCCATGACAGACGTTTGTGGACAAGTTGATGCTTGGAGATGTGTGTTTTCTTGAGAATGTGAATGTCTCACCACAAGATGATGGTGAGGAGAATACTACCCTGCATAGTTACCTAGCTAGTGCTCTGTAGATGTTGTTCTTGATGGTGCGGCTAGAGGTATGTTCGAAGGATCTTGCGAAAGACTAAAGTGTAGGATCAAGTCAACCTTACCCAAGGAGCTCTACTTTTGGTACCAGGTACAATAACAGTTGTCATATGATGTGTAATTACTAGATTTCACAATATTAACAGTTGTTAATATGGAACTTCACATTTTGTTGTCTACTATTCAATATTTTTCAACCACTAATGTATAATGTTTTGTTATTTAATAAATAAAGACTGCATATTTTTATGGACCACTAATGTCTAATGTTTTGTTATGTAATAATATAGTTGGTATCTGGTTCTCGCTTTCAGTCGATTTTCACTATAGTTTGCGATTTTGTTAAATCCAGTTTAGCATCTCGTTTGGTTTCAAGGAGTCTGTTTATGTTTCATTTTGGGCATTTGTTGTTTTCATTTTACTTTATATTTTGTTTTCATTTTTGTTTCTATTTTTATGTGAAGGAAAAACATAAGAGATGTACTAAAAGAAGAACTAATATACTTGGAGATGGCAGGATGCAAAAGCCCTTACTGTGGTAAGAGTGAGTGCTCTACTTGAAGCTGATTTCGAATTTTTTTGTAGTGTTTGTTGTTTACCTATTAATATAATCAATTCAGTGTTCTTTACCTATATGCTGTATTCTTTGGGATTTGTTATTGTTAGTGTTCTTTTCTATATGTTATATATCAAACAAAATCTCTTCATCTGTAACGGTAACAAGTGATCTTGGTGTGTTTCTTGATTTGGTATATGTTTAGTACATGTATGCAGTGTTTTTTTATCATGATTGTATAATGATATCCATTGCAAGTTAACATGAGTGTAATTGCAAGGATCCGTCAAATTATTTAATTATACCTTATTTATCATATCAGATTCAGATGTTAATTGTTATTATGCTTAATTGTTACATATGCTTAAATGCTGACATTTTTTTTCTTGTTTCAACTGAGATTTATGTTCCAGAGCTTCGGACTTTACTTACTCAGTTGGCACACCATCGCTTTACTTACTCAGTTGGCACACCATCGCTTTACTTACTCAGTTGGCACAACATCGCTTCGAAATTTTATGGAAGTTTTTTTTGGCGGTTTGTTGAACTAGTTCCAATGTTACCTTTGATGTTCAATGGTTGTAAATTTTATCAGCAACAGATTGTAAACTTCCTAATCAAGGGTATCAAATTTGGTGTGCAAAATTTTGTAATATATTCTGCGATTTTATTTTAAATTAATATTATTTTCTGAATTTATTCATTTATATATTATATTAATTAATGAATAAATAAATAAATGTAATTGTAATTAAATTTAATCGTAATTAATGAGTAATTGTAATTTTAATTTCCAACGCATGTGTGTCTCACTGTCGTCGCACACTTATATGTATTTGTGACGCAAAGCCGTCGTATGGCTGTCGTACAGAATGTACGACGTCCTAATTTTTTTGACGCAAAACCGTCGTATAGTTGTCGCAGATATGTATCGCAAAACCGTCGCACAATTCTTGCAACGGCGGTTTGTGCGACAAATAAAAAACGAATCGCATACCTGACGCATTACGTCACATTTTCGACTGCTTTACGTCGGATTTTCGCAATCGTACACTTGTGCTAAAATTTGTAGTGAAAGATCCGATCTATGTTTGGTCTGAATCCCTTTGTTTTATGCCTTTTAAATAAAAGAAATAAAAAAAAGGATATGAAAGAGTTGAAAGTTTTTAATAAGTCCCCAATTGGAATCTTTATGAAATCATAATTGGTAGGGGTGGGCGCGGTGCGGGTTGGTGCGGTTTAAGGGTAAATCCGTAACCGCACCGCATAATCTGGTTTGGAAATTTTTCAAACCGCAAACCGCATTACAAAAGTAAAAACCAAATATGCACCGCACCACATTATGTGGTGCGATGCGGTGCGGTTTGGTTTAAAAACCGCATTACAAAAGTTTAAAACTTATATGCTTCTGCTACAATTATTTGACTTGTTCACCTACAACAACAAAGCTTCAAACATTAAAATCGGATGTTATAAACAATGCTGAAACATTCAAATGACAAAAAATGTACAAATCAAACCCTAAACATAAGAGCCAACCAAAATTTAATTAAATTTTGTGTTTTGGGCATGGGGTTGGGCCTGAAATTATATGATTTGTTTTTTAAACGTATTAATTTTGATAATTTAATTATTTAATTATTAGATTATTTAATTATTTAATAATTAATTATATATGCGGTGCTGTGCGGTGCGGTTTAAACCGGGTTGTTTAAGATAAAGAACCGTTTCCGCACCGCTTTATTTGGTTGCGGTGCGGTTTTTGACAAATCGGTTTTTTCCAAAAGCGGTGCGGTTAACTGAACACGCTTTTGCGGTGCGGAGCGGACGATTTTTACATGCGGAGCGGTTTTTGCCCACCCCTAAGGGCACTTGGGCTGGTGAAGACATGATAAGTCGAGAAAAAAATTTTGTTAGATCCAAGAAAAGTTCGTTGAAACACATATCAAAACAAATTAAGAGATAGTCGAAACTAAGAGTGAAGTCGTGTAACTAGATGTGAAAATCGGAAGAGAAAAATCGTCCGTTTGTAATGGAAATTAAACTCATATTTGATTTTATTTTTCTTTTTTTCCAATTATACAAATTTTCCATTAATTAGCGAATCATAATTAAATCTAAACCTACCTATTAATTTCACGTTAACAAATTCAAAAACCCACTCCTCCAACGGCTAACTAAATCCACTATCAATCCCCCAAATTCAAATCAACACACACGAAAATCCCTAAATCCCCAAATTGCATACATCACGTTTCCACATCTCAATCCGAAAAAAGCTTCAAACTTCCGCTCAATTCCATCTCCCAATTCGTGTTTCCTGTCGCCAGAAATCACAATTCCATCTCCCTCCGGTGAATCTAGGGTTTCTGGCCATGGATATCCACCCAGAAATCGACGACTGCCTTAAGAAATCAATAGACCATTCGATCGGGCTTCCTGTGGATGTTCCGACATTGGAGTTGAAGCTGAGAGCGTCTGAGGAAGCACAGATGCGGTACAGAGAGCAGTATTTGAACTTAGGGTTTCGGTTGAAGGAGAAGGATGAGATTATCGAGCGGACTAGGGTTCGTGGTTTTCTTAAATTTTACTTATTTTGTTTTTGTAATGATTTTTGATGAAGATTTGTTTATAGGATGTGGATTTTGTTGCAGGCAGAGGCGAGTATGAATGCGCAGGCCTTGAAGAAGTTTGTTGAGGAGAATAGGAAGCTGGCGGAGGAGTATGCGAATGTGGCGAGTCAGTGTGCGAAGTGGGAGAAGGAGTGTTCTTTGTATGATCATGACAGGGAGGCATTGATGGAGTTTGGTAATGAGGCGGATGAGCGAGCTAAAGATGCTGAAAGTAGGGTGCGAGAGTTGGAGGAGGAATTGGGGAAAGTGTTGAATGAGTTGCAGGATATCAGGGCGCAGAAGACTCGGGAGGTATCACATTTTATGGTCTTCATTATTCGTTTTGCCAATTTGCAATTTTGATGATTGTCGGGTAGCCTGATGCATCCTGATTCGAGTGCATTGTGCGTTGTGGATTATTGATCGAGCAAAATATATCATTTTTTAAGTTATTTGAATACTTGATGATTCTTGACATAGTGGGGTATAAATCTGTTGGAATTTTAGGGTGTTTTTGTAGCTATTAGGGAACTTATATTTTTCGTAAATGCACAAGACATTACTTATAAGGAATACAATTTTTGGGTGCTTTATATGGAAGAAATATGTTGATGCTTACCTTTAGTCATCTTACATACTCCAAGAAATGTAGATGAATTTCCAGTTTTCCATTGAAGTATTTGTATGGAATGCAATTTTTGGGGTGCTTTATATTGGTTAGTTGTTTACTACGGAGCTCGACTAGTCTTGTGGTCGGCATTGTTAACTTGGTTTCTTGGGATTCCATCATTCGTTCATTCAGAAACCTATTTTTTTTATTGCCAAGACTGTGTGCAAACATTGCAAGAAGGCTCTAGTAAGTACCCTGTACCACTCCCATTCACACAGGAGAAGGAAAAGATAAACAGCAGTCTAAGTTAAGCAGCTAAGCTAGATGAAATAACTTTTTCGCCCTTTCCTATGATCAATTCCAGTTTCTAAAGTTTGGAAAGGCAGTATGGGCTATAGCCTTGAAATTTGACAAATGGAAGATTTCTTATCCTGTTTGTAGTAAGGTCAACTTTTGAAATGGAATATTTAGTGTTGAACGAAAAAAGTAATCAGGTGTCAGAGATGCGATTCTGCTTGAGTATCTGCCTAAATGATGCAATTCTTTTTTGACAATGATCCCTTTCTCTTTGCCTTTCGTCTATTGTGATTCGTAGGCGGTATGTGATCATATTTTACTTTTTGCTGCCATGGCACACATCTACAATTGTCTTCAGCACATCTTCTCATGTTTCTATTTTAATTGGTTACATTGGTCGCATGTTAATACAAGCACGTAAGCTCAAGATACGGATTCATGCATTACAGGTCAGTCATTCTAGTCAGGACACAATAGAGGAAGAAAAACTATTGGTATCAGTTATGGAACCACTCTTGTGTAAAGACGAAATTGGATCATCAGCACAAACTTTTTTGGAGGCAAATATTAACCAAGAGCCGTTTAACAAACTGCATGCAATGTGGAATCGGTAAGACTCTCTTATTAAGCTCTTGTGCACGTGAAATTTAAGAAAGCACTAGATATTCGGTTAGACGTAACTGAGCAGCGTTACTATACAGTACACACGCCATTCATCTAAAGTTCCTTTTCTTGTGTTTGCTGTATCCTTTTTTAGACTGAAGCCGTCAAGTCAGATGGCTATCTCTCTGATTGCGGAGAAGAAGAGACTTGAAGAGGATAAAGCACATTTGAGGATAAACCTACATAGAGCTGAAAATGAGGTGACAATTGAACGCCATCCCCGTCAGTCAGCTCTTTGCTAATCCAGTTGTTTCCTTTATTTACCTCCACTTATCAAAAATTCAAATACACAGGCAAGATTACTATCCGATGAGAATAATATACTCGATGAAGAGAACAGAAGGTTACTGAAACAGTTGAAAGATATAAAGCATTCTGCTTCAGGAAGTAAACTGTTATGCAGCGTTACGACAAAGGTTAGTACCACTACCAAGTACCACATAGGCACATATATATCCATTTTTTTCCACCTGCAAGGTTATTAATTTCAAGTTTCCTTCCATCCAGGGACAGAAGCGAAAATCAAATCCAATGACGTGCAGCCCCATTGACAAACTGGACTTTTGCGATGCAGAGCTAGGCAGATGCCCTTTATCTCCTCTCCTACACAACTCCCCCAATACCAAAATGCTCAAGAAGTAGCTTCTTAGCAATGCAGCACCTCTTCCATCTCCGTTACAGTTTTTTTGCCTCTTATCTGATGAAGCAAACAGAACAAAAAAAAATGACAATATCATGAATCATCAACATCATTTATATGTCAACGTAACGCAATTTATTTGTATCGATCGGATCAATATTGGCCGTTTACATATCATAAACCAGTGATGTCCAATGCAGAAAAACAATACGCACCAACATTTAATCGAATTTCTTTCATTCTTCCATAAATGAAAGTAATATGAAAGTCAACGCATGGATTGTAAAAAATGGCCAAGTTAGGCAAAGATTAGGAAGGAAGACCTAACCCTTAACAATGTAACAAGTCAAAATGAAAATAAGAGTTGGTAGCATTTGCACAAACCATACTTTAAACAAAGATGGACATCAACTCCTTAACAATGTAGTAAAAGTTTTCATCATATTTATTATGTTGCGAAGTTATTTTATAAAACTATGATTCATCATTCACTACATCAGAAACATAATAGTTCTATTTCTATGGTTGTACGTACGTATATGAGGCGTCGTGTTAAGCTTGGATGGACACGATTTTCGAGTAGTTTTGTAACAATTGGCAATATTGCAGAAATATTGACTTACCAAGTCTGTTGGATCGATTAGTGTTAGCAAACTATATCAGACGGAGATTACCAGAAGGTTTTCCGCCTGATAGTCAGATAGCAGCTGAAGTAGACAAAAATGCAGGAATGTAAACTACTGAAGAGTATTGCACACAGATGTAGAGTGGAAATCTTATCACAACAATGATAAGGTGAAAACCACTACCTTTCAGATTTCTCTGAAAGGATTTGCGAAACCGATTACTTTATATTCCGATATACTTGTAGGGTTTACAAACTAGCTCTATTATCCAGACTCTATTTGATGACCTCTATTCAATCCGACAAAGTAATCGTCTCGGGTGTCAAACCTCCGTGTGTGCGACTTCAGCAAGCTTTGCTCTTCAATGCAGTCACTTCTCTCTCACCAAGACATGCCGCCAGTTCGCCACACTTTTTGTCTTGTCAAACCCTAGGTCTACATATAGGGTTTCCGTGTCTTGACATCTGGGCCCAATAGACTGGCTCAACTCAGCTTTACAATCCCAATAGATTTGTATTCAATTAAGACAAGATTCCATCTTGAATCTTTCTTTAATCTGTTTCTCCACTAAGCAGAACGTGCCATAACTGATCTGTAGAATATTGTTAATTCAACCATCCTATGATAATTCGATCTTCGATCTATCTTTAATCTTTCAAATGGATTTCTGCACACTTAGACAAATTATTAGCTAAGTGTTTGTGATCATCAAAATCTATGGCTTCCAACAAAGTCAAATACTTTTGTTTTGTTTCAATCTTCCCGTGCTCACAGAATTATAGTCAGAGTAACTTTGGATTGAAATCCACTTCTTCCTACTTTCAATGGTGTTCTACAAATATGAGAAGTTTTAAATTGATTACTTAAATTTGCACAAATCCATGTGTTAATAGTGTTGTTTCTAATTATCATATATAGTTGATCTTATCATGATCAATTGATCATTGTATACAGAGACGATTGCCGGTGTTGTAAATGAGCTTAACCTGGCTAAGAAGTTTTACGACGCCTTGTCTCGGCATTTATTAGCAATAGGCAAGTAAACCTGAAGAGAGCCCAAGTTAAAGTTGCACGGAGTGTGAGGGGCGACAAAGAGTTAATAAAGAAGATGATGGGGTGTGACACTGTCGGGTCGGGATGCATGTTTGTTTAGTTTTACATATTTGAGTTGTGTATTTTTCAAATACGTAGACATTTCCTGTTTTTGTTTCAAACAGACATTTCTACTTTTTTTTAATTCATTTGGAACTTTTAGACAAAAAAAAATGATCATTGTATAATACGGTACAGTTCAATTTTTATTAGTGGATCATAAAGTATTATAAGAAAACACTCCCTCACACATTGTTATTCTACGCAAATGCTTATACTTGCTCCAATTTATACTAAAACTCCCTTAAACAGAGGGCTATGATAAATTTTGCATCAAGGGTTATAATTTGACACTCATGATTCTATGCAGGGACGGACCTACAACCAATGCATATTGGGCTGTAGCCCAAGTAGTTTTTGCTCAAAAAAAATTATTGTGATAATTTTAAGTGTATTTTACAATTTCATTTACTTTTTTGGGTTTATGCAGTAATTAGAGCTATAACGTGAATATTTTTTTTGCCCAACATCATTCTCACTCATGGGTCCGTCCCTCATTCTATGCAACTATCTTATATCGATCCAAACCCACACTTCTCTAGAATCCTCTTTTATTATTGGACCTCTTTTTTGGATTATTGGTTTGAAATTTCTTATTTTGGGCTTATAAATTTGACACCCACGTTTGAAAATCTTTTGTCCCAAATTAGACAATAATTCTCAATGTATTCATTTAGTATTCATCCAACCAAATCACCATATTGATTTCTATAACTTTTGTCCTAACATTAGATATCTGTAATCGAAACTCAGATCAATCTCAGAATCTAGACTAAGTAAATTAGGTGAATTTACAATTTATTGAACACTAGGGCTTGGAGAGGACCCAAAAATTCCCAAAATTACAACCAAGAATATGTTCAATCAATCAATCAAGGGCAATATCCAAATGTGAATAACAAATGGAACGAATCACTTCCCTTAAACGCAGCGGAAGAAACCTCCACGGACGGCCGTAATCAGCTCGCAGCCGTCTAGGGCGGAGCTGAGGATGCTTGACAACAAAGCCGCTGGAGCGGACAACTGGACAAGCAGACGTGCACAATTGGAGCACGGACGGTTGAGGCGAGTCGTATGAGAACTCGAATCGAAGAATTGATGTGTGAATCTTGGAGAGAACTGGGATTTGGGGTTTTTGCAACTGAACTCAAAATTAGGGTTCTAGCTGGGATTTTGGGCAGGACTTAAGAGCTTAGACAAAACGACGACGCATCTGCACAAATCAAAATTGACTTCGCGCTTGTGGAAACGGCGACGCAGCTGCACAAGTACTAAATCCCTTTTGTTTCCCTGCACAAACTCAGACACCAAAGATATTTGCAAGCTCCAAATATTCATGATCAATATGTGAGTTCAACTGGGCAGCTAACTAGGATTACATTTCAACAATATCATTAAAATTTCATCAGTTTTTCGTTCTCGATGGCGTGAGACGATCCAAATGAATATATCTCAGTGGTAACTAAATAGACGCAACATTAATAGAATAAATTCGAGTCCAAACTCCTTTATATATTTGACCATCTCTCATGTTGGGAATTTACTAGTAAATGGAAGAGTGAATGAAAGATATATTGTCTTGAATAATAATAGTCAAAACTTGGATTTTACAAGTTAGCCGCGCCAAAGAGTATGAATGAAAGTCTCCTAACCCCTGCCCCTCAATATCTTGACCATGAAACAAGTCAAAATGAGAAAAAGAGTTAGTAGCATCTGCACCAATCATTTATTTCAAACAAAGTATGAACACATCAACTCCTTAACAATATGTCTGTAAAAGTATCATTCATAACACAGCCAAGAAAACTTCACCTGATTTTGCTTTGTGGATTAGGTATGGAGTCTAATTTAAGCAATCCAAAAAACGTGTGTACACATTATAGAGATGTAGGTGTAAATGATGATGATGGATTGGGTTTAAAGTTGGGACAGGTGACCCTCTCCTCCTTACTAACTCCCTAGCTAGACAGTTCTTGCTATAAAATGACTGAAACCCATCTCCAATTGTCATCATTTTTTCATCACTGTATAGAGCCTTTCTCATATATATCTTCCAATTGTGGGTATAGGGGGTTTCTCAGGCTAATTAAGAAATGGTGAGAAGCTCAAGTGTTGTGTTTGGCCTGTGTTTGGTCTTGGCATTGGTGGTGCCACTGCCAAGTTTGGCCACTGATTACACTGTTGGGGACTCAGCTGGGTGGGCTATTGGCACTGACTATGATACTTGGGCTAAGGACAAAACCTTCAAAGTTGGTGACAACCTTGGTGAGTTTTCAACCTCCTACCATTTGATCACACCTAATTGGAACTTTGTTTTAGAACTGCCTAGCCTCATACTCAATCGTTAAACATATTCTCCTCTATCCCTATTCATTTGAGGAAACTTAATTTGATTACATTACGAATTCAAACTCGTATATTAAGCAATGGTTATCACTGCTCTTACCACTTGGTCACGCTTCAAATTCAAAGTAACAATTTCTGAAATTTAGTTTCCAAAAATATAGGGTAAACTTAAGATAAATATGTAGGTTAATAATTTGGAACTACTTATAATGTTATAAAGGTTGCATTGAAATTTTCAGTGTTCAAGTACTCAAGTGGACACACAGTTGATGAAGTGAAATCAGCAGACTACAGCTCATGCACCATTGGAAACTCAATCTCCACAGACAGCAGTGGCTCAACCACCATCTCTCTTACGACCACAGGTGACCACTACTTCATTTGTGGCATAACAGGCCATTGCAGCAGTGGCATGAAGCTGTCTGTAAAAGTGGCTGCTGCTGGCACCACAACCACACCACCAGCCTCCACCACGCCCGGTTCGTCCGACGTGCCTGAGTCTTCCTCAGCTGCCTCCCTTGCAATCCCTGCATTTGGGGTTGTGGTTGTTAGCTGGGTTAGTAGAGTTGTGCTGAGCTTTGTTTAAGGTTGGAGATGTTTGTTGGGTACGTAGTCAGGTCAGAGGCAGTGCTCCTTGTTGTTGTTGTTTTACTTTCCTTTTCATTGTGTAATGTATGAGAGAAAGATTGTTTGTTCTTCCATTGAATCATCAATTCATCATCATATGACTTTTCTATTTTTACGGGAAAAAACGATTCGTTCAAATGAGAACTTTTCTATATTTCAAAAAATTAGAAAATCAAATTTATAACTTTAAAAATTAAATCCTTATTGTGTGTCCACATCCACACCCACAACACATCAAGTATCTAACTAAAAAATGATTTAGATCTGATGTCGTGCAGCTAAATGATGCGAGTATTAAAATATAGTCATTTCAGTTCAAACGGAGATGTTTAAAAATTATTCTAAACAAAACGATATTGTTTAAGTTGAAACGACGCCGCTTTTCATATTCACAGTAATTGGGTGTGCAATTTCGAATCTTTTAGGCCCTAATCATGAACGAGAAAGCTTCCAAGGACGCAATCAGATCCGGTGCTGCACAGTTAATTACTACAAGCACCGAAACGACATCGTTTTATTTGTTTTAATAATTTTAACAATCTTGCACGTGACTTACTCTGCTTCAATTTTATCTTCTTCGTTTCACAGTTGTATGTTCGTAGCAGTGCTGGATGAGTGCGGCAATTTGAACCCTCAGCCTAACAGCTTGCTAAATCACCAGCACACATAGAAAAAATAAAACGACGTCGTTTTAGTGCTGACAACAATTAACTGCGCAGCACCGGATCTGATTCCTCCAACGACATGGAGAGTTCTCTTATTTTTGAAGCAACTCGGCCTAATTAGTGCCAGCCAAGGCAAGACCAAAATGTATAAAATGAAACCATCAGTCCACCACTAACTTAGCCTGCTTGGGCAGGTTATGGGCCTCAATTTTGGGCCAGTTTTAGGGTGAAGATTCGGCCCATTCAAGTGGATTTACTATCGCCAGAGCTGAAAATGTATCTGACAGAACTACTATAAATTTCATGAATGTATTGTTTTTCTTTCTTTATTCTGCCGTATATGTCGCCATGAATGTCACTCCCAAATATTTTTTCTTAACAAGTTTGGATTGCGGAGCTCCACGCCACAAGTTCGATCTGTTTTCGGGATTTGGTGTGTTTAATAATAAAACTTTAAAATTATTGAAAAAAATATTATTAATTCAATTTTCAAAAGAAAAAAATTTCAGAGCAACTTAATTACTCTATCATTACCACCAAAGTCTTGAAATAATACACCTGCACGATAACATAACAGAAGATTTACAATCCAATAGAAACAACATAAGAACAACAAAAATATATGGTTAGTATCAGCCTGAACTACAACTATTTTTTATGTGATGTTAGAAAGTGAGATGGTATATTACCATTCTTATACAAACGTACGTACATAGTGTTTGTTTTGATGAACGAGTCCATCGTTCATACCTTTCTTCATCAAAACTCGGATGACTTTTACAAGACATTTTCCACACGAATTGTTGTTAAAATTGGGTAAACATATGAATCTTGAAAGAGATGTGTTCCATTAGCTAACAAGGTCATCACAATTCGTGAATCGTGTCTCGATTAGCTGTAGATGGAAGGTAGCACAAAAAATTGTAAAGCTTGGAATTGCGAAAAGAGTTAAGGAAACTTTACAACGTTATTACAAAGAACTTCAAGACATTATAGCTATTCTCGGGTTGGACGAATTATCCGAAGAGGATCGTTTAACCGTAGCACAAGCAAGAAAAATGGAACATTTTTTCTCCCAAACCTTTTTCGTAGCAGAAGTTTTTACCGTTTCTCCGGAAAATATGTTGGTTTAGCAGAAACAATTAGAGGATTTAAATTAATCCTTTCGGGGGAATTAGATGGGATTTTGTAATGGGATTTGGACACATCTTATCTATGGTCCTAACTCTTAAATCCTAACTCTCTTTTGATATATAAGGTTGTTAAGGTCCTAGTTATTTAAATAACATGTTAGATATGAGTCATTATCCGCCTAGGTATTAAGTTTATTAGCGATAGAAATAGACATTATAAGAATCAGTCACCGAAAATCCTAAATTTAAATTCTGATATTCTTAAAGTTGAGATATTGATGACCGTGATGGAAAAGGAGAAAAATATATTTCCTATTTAAATCAACCGGGAGTAAAAAATTGATTCGTAGACCATATTTTAAACATCTGCAGGATCAAGTAATCCAAAAACATAGGAATGTGTAAAAAGTAAAATTTGGGGTATTGCACGTTGAAAGACAAAAGAGATTAAATATTATCTCTTTAGTGAAATATAGATATTTTGTAATTTATTCAGCCTTGAAATCATTTGATTCAAAGACTCGTAAAGAGACTCGAAGATCCATCAATTTGAGATTTGAGCGTTAATCATCTATCAGAATATATATATAACTAATTAATTTCATTGTTGGTCGGTCCTTTGTTAGGTGCAAAAGAATCAGTGTAGGCCTATACTATATATATTACTATATCTTCATTTTTAAAAAGAAGCCAACTACAAGTCTACAACCCACCTCCCCTACAATCTTTGAAACCCTATCTGTCTGTAGCAGTGACAGCTCTTCCTATCATTGCTCCCATACCTAGTTAATTTATATTCTTTTACCCCAAAGAAAAAAAACAGAAAACACTAGTATCTGATATTCAGCTACTCGGAATTTAAACCTTAATTTGCAACAAAATATGTTGGCTTATATTAAGTTGTTATATTAGGGCGCAAGCAAGTGGTTCAGTGGAAGAGCGTTTCACATGGTGCAAAAAAGTTTAAGTTCAAGTCCCTACTAACTCAAACTAACCAGTAACACTCACCATCCAAAACAAAAAGTTGTTATATTATTTTATTTGTACTCGAGAGTCTAGAGTGAAGAACATATGGATCTGATATAGTTGTACACATGGAAGTGTTCGATTGAGATTCTTCAAAAATTTAAAATTTTGAGATTTCAAATCTTACCATTTATATTTTGATGCATATTTAAATAATGCCAGTGTTAATCGCACCCCCCACCACCCACACCCCCCATGTGGGGCCCAGGTATATTTCCCATTCTGCCCTTCTACTTATTATATGTATTATATATATTATATATATTATAAAAAATGATTTTAAAATATTTAAAATTTCTAAAAAATGATTTTAAAATATTTAAAATTTCGTATTAATATATACAAATGATTTTAAAATATTTAAAATTTAGTATTAATATAATATATATTATATACTATAAATGATGATTTAAAAATATTTAAAAATTAGTATTAATATATTACATATATTATAGTTAATAATTTTAACTTACATGTATTTAGAAGTTAATATATGTAATATATATTAATTAATGAGATATTACTGTTAATTCAAAAAAATAAATTATGGACCTTGTCAGTGAGTTGTCTATTTTGTCGTAATGTATCAGTGAGTTGTCTATCGTAATGTATTGTCAAATCTGTTTCTGTCCACTATGTATGAATAGTATAATTTTCTTTTGCCAGAGAATCTAGTCAGTGAGTTGTCAATCTATGTTTCGTAATGTATTGTCAAATCTGTTTCTGTCCACTACCTATGAATAATATAATTTGCTTTTGCCAGAGAATCTTGGCAGTGAGTTGTCTATTTTTGTTTCGTAATGTATTGTCAAATCTGTTATTTCCCACTAAGATCCCCTCCGATTAGAGACAATGAGCGCATGGAAATAGTTATCGGACACGTTGGCAATCACTTCGTACAACTTTTTTTGCACCCTTATCATCCGGTGCCACCTGTACCAACATGGTGGTGGAATCATTCATCGTACGAAGCTAAAGGATGGGCATCCTCATATCAAGTACGAGCTGATTTATGGCGCGAAATCACAAGCATGGGGCCTCCAGGAGCACAATTTGGAGGAAATATTGATTAAATATGTCTACTTGTTTATGTATTTATTTTTAGCACCGTTGCATGTTTTGTTGAATCTAATTTAATGTTGAGCTATCCAATCAATTATTATTCGTCCTAAATCCAAACTAAACGAAATAAATTATTATTCGCCCTAAATAAAATAAAACTAGTTACTCACTCACTCCTAATTATAAGTTCAATTAAAATTTAAAAAATCAAGTACAATAATTTTTAAAAAATTTGGCACATGTTGTATTTTAATTTTAATTTTTTTGATTTATAATAATATAAATAAATATGATACAAATAACTTATATTAGGTACAATTAATTTATAATATTAATCATTATTTAATTGAATTTAAATTAGCATTTAATTAAACTTTAAAACATATACAAAATTAAATGGCATAACATGTAAATATGATTGTAAAGAGGGGTAAAATTGTCAAATGGGCATGGGGCCCACAAATTTTTTTGTCTTGTGAGGGGTGCGATTAACACCTCCCTTAAATATGCATGTAACACATGCTCAAAAAGTAAAGTCAAAGTGGTAACTTTGACTTTGGATTAAATACAAGTTTAATATACACATAGGACTTATGTCACTACCACAATGACTTGATGATGCATTTTGAAATGTGAAGATTGAAATCTCACGTTTTTGAAGAAAAAATAGTCTCATTTGAGCGCTGCTCCTTGTTGTACATAAGCTTAGCTTATATAAAAAGTTAAACTCTCCAAAGTCAAATGGTTGTTGATATAGCATTAAATCCCCCTCTACAACTAATCCTTATAAAATAAATGGAGTAAAACATATTATACTCAGTTTCGGATTCGGTAAGGCGCAGCAAAATGAGACTGATATCATTGTGAATGCACCTTTCTCTCTCTTGCACTGACATCATTTTCGTGCTCTACACCAAATCCATTTTCCATTAAACTTGGACATATAATTGTGAATGCACATTTCTCTCTCTTGCACTCCAATTCCAAAATGGTTCATCCGATATATCACCTTGATCAATCTATATCCTCATCAAAATGGACAAAATTTACATATGTCATATTGAAGTAGTGATTAAATTAAGTGGTGTTTCAAGTATTGATTATAAATAATGTTTGAAAGGCACAAACAACACACATAGTAGTCATGTGTATTTTAATATGTCAGTCAGTAAGTACTGCTAAAAAATAAGTATAATTTAAATCCACAACAGCAGTCGTTGGGGGAGGTGCAATTTCTGCATAATCCGTTGCACACATGCTACTCTTAGACCTCAGTCCAATTGAATTATAATATAGTTCTAATTTGATCAACATCCGAAATAGCTAGTCCTAATACTATAATTCAATGGTATAAAACTTCTACCAGTCTTTAATTTTGACAACGTAGAATTAAGTGAACAAATTGTTGGGATTGAGAAGAGGAAATTGATGAAATTTTACTTTATATACTTTTATTGAAATCAAATCTTACTCTTTATAAGAACTTACGACTTCACTCATTTATGACCACTAACCCATTACTAACACTCATTCGAAGTATATGTTGAACACAAATCTCAACAAATTGACATTAAAAATTAAGGGATGGGAACAAATGAAACACACATGCACAACATTGTGTGCTTGTGCATCGACAGTGGGTGTGCCTGAGCAGCTGCAGAAGCTAGCGCATCGATACATGCATTCAAGGGACATCGTCCGATCCTACTAGCTAATTTGGTACGTCCCTTGTATAAATTTGTGTGTACCAAAATTACACTGACATGCAATGTAAGGACAACAAACGTCCCATGTGAGACCCAACCCCACAACAATACAACTTACTTAGACAAATGTGGCAGTAGCCAGCCGATTAGGCCACAATATAACAAAATTGAATTATTAATTAAGAGTTTTAAATTAATAATTAAAAAAAAAGATGTCATTTGAGTAATGACAAATTCCCCACCTTTAATCATCTTATTTCAGTTCCATCTTAACACGTTTATCACGTTAAATGGTTATATACTAGATAAATTGCTTCTTTTGTACGTTTATGTCATCTTAATTCACACTATACTCATTATTTTATTTCAAACTAAAAATTTGACATTTAGTATTAAAAAAAATCAAATATTAGACTAAACTGTCCTAATACGAACTTGTGAAATAACATTATTTCAATGGAGGCCAGATCTGGTGCAAAGTAAATTTTTGGTACAAAATACAAAATTTGTTAGTTTTATTTTATAATTCGTCAAAATTCGAGCCGAAAAATAAAGAAGACGAGCCGAAAAATAAAAAGACGATATAATTCGTCAGGTTTAATTTATAATTCGGCACACACAAAAAAGTCCAAAAAATCAAGATTTAATCTCATCCATTCAATCACAAGATGTTTGTATTTTGTACCAAAATATCAACTTTGTACCTGATCCTTTTCCTATTTCGATGATATAATCTTCATATCACTTAAAAAAATAAATATAATTATTAACTTATAACATAAAAATATCATTGATTTTTTTAGAGATGTAAAAATATCACTGATTTAAATAATGAGATTGAGAGCGCCGTACAAATGAATTCCCATATTGTCCGTTAATCCTCTTTCCAGTTTTCACGGGATGCATACATTCTGTACTAATTTCATGTTCAGTACTATAGTGCATTTTATCATGTAGTGTTCATTTTTTTCTTATTAATAACGATAAAATGCGCTATAGTAATTAAACAAGCATTTTGTTGAAATTTACGTGCATACAACGTAAAATAAAAAGGACCAGCTTTACGGATTCACTAATCGGACAATGGGACAATGGTACGGTGGAGAAAAGATTCGGTGCAGCGCTACCAAATGTTAAAACGGCGCCATTTCAATAAAAGCAATGCCGCATAAAAGCAATGCCGCATTGATTGATACTTTTTTTTTTTGAAAAAGAACATAACAAAATGACATTATATTTATTGAAACGATATCATTCTATACTTTTTTTGAATTTTAATACGTTGCACCGGATCCTAACCCACGGGCGGGACATGAATGTTAACACATGCCCCATTTTTTGAATTAATTAACTTCTTTTATCATTTTATATGCTTTCATTCACAACCTACTCTGTCTTCCATTTTCTTCAATTTCCTCATTTCACTCTGCTCCAAAATCTCTCAGACCATCACTGATCAGATCCATGAAGCGTCTCACCAGCAGCTCCGATTCTCTCCTCTCCTTCTTCTCCATCTCATCATCCTCTCCCAAAGGTTAAAAAAAGAAAAAAAAATCAATTCAATTTTTTTTCTTCAATTCGGTTTCAATTATCTGTTTAATTAAATAAATACAAAATGCTCTGTTTTACAGATATTGAGATGGGATTTGCAGAGGAAATTCAAGCAATGTTGGACGGCTTAGATGAAAACGACGATGTTTTGGAGTTACATCAGCTGGCAACGGGGACGAAGAAACGGAGGCTGAGCTCGAGTCAAGTGAAGGCACTGGAGAAGAATTTTGAAGAGGATAACAAGCTTGAACCGGCGCGGAAGGCGAAGCTGGCGGTGGAATTAGGGTTGCAGCCGAGACAGGTAGCGGTTTGGTTTCAGAACCGTCGTGCGCGGTGGAAGAATAAGCAGCTGGAGAAGGAGTACGAGGTTTTGAAGTCCAGTTACGAGGAGCTGAAAATGAGCTACGAGAATGTCGGACAGGAGAAGGAAGCATTGAACACTGAGGTAATTAATAATCTGAATTGATGATTAAAGTTGTGATTTTGCCACAATTTTCTACTTCTGCCATATTTTGAATTTGTTCCTTGATAATTAAATATAAAAAAAGATAATTTATTAAAATGACATCATTTCGAATGATTTTTCTTTTAAGTGTCATGAAGTTGAGTTTTGTTTCGTATGTCGTTATTGTTTGGGAAATATGAAATACCGAATCGTCGGGATTCGGTCAGTTTTTATTTTCGTACCTAATTAACTGGATCTCTGCGATTCAGTATTTTGCCAAAATCGAACAATTTTTTTTATTGCATTTCGGTATTATTAAAAATGGAACCAACGAGATCTGTGAAACTCAGTTTACCATATTTGGGAAAGTGGTAATTCAAAACCGGGCAGTTTGGATAAAATTCCTAATTTTTTGTGATTTTGCTATGTGGGTGTTGTTTGATTATGATAAAAATTTATTTGGTGAGTTTTGCGCAGCTGAGAGATCTGAAACTGAAGCTCGCTGGTGAAACGCAGTTTTCAGAATCGGAGAATTACAACATTGTCTCCGACCAGAGGATCTCATCTTCCGGTGAATCAGAATCCAACAATCTCACTAACTTCATCATCCATGAACCAGTGAATGACTACAGCCATCGTCATCAAACATGGTCATCTTCCTCATCATCCCTCCTCCAATTCGACAGCTCGGCTTCGTGGTGTCAGAATGGAGAGCAGCAGATTGGGAGCGTGGAGGGGTTTTGTAGTGTTTATGGAGCTGTCGGAGCTTCATCAGCTCCGGCAGATCCTCCTTACTGGTTAAATTTTGAGCAATTGGATTATCAGAGATTTGGCAATGCATAATGTTTTGATCGATCAATGCGACATTTCAGTTGTAAGTTTATGAGATTCAGTGAATGAAAATCTCACCCCCAGCATTTCAATATCATTAGATCAGATCCAAGAATTTTGGAATTGTGTTTGGATTGGGATGATGATAATGATAATAATTTATTATAGAATTACAGATAGAAAACCAATAACATTATTTTATATTTCTGGAAGAAAAAAAATCAGTATAAATAACTATCACTCCATTTTCTTTATATTTTTTCAAGCGAAAAATATGGTACGCTACTTTTATTTAAGCACTTTATTTAAGTTCAATATTTAAATTTTTTTTACAAGTATCAAAATCAGGTGAATTATAGTACATATTATCTCTAGTAGTCCATCTGTGTAATCGAAGTGAAGTCCATCTGCGTGTGAATGAAGAAAATTCTTAATCAATAATAATTTATAAACACTCGTGAAACATGTGTGTTTAGTAAAACAAAACAAGACTAACAAGTAATAACTAATGTAATTAGGGTTTCAGGGATTGATAACCTCTACTTATTACTTTAATAAACCCTAGCTGTTATTTTACTGTACTATGTAGTATACCTGTGCAGTTTTCGTATGAAACCCTCTCACTCAAATCTAATACTAAACTTAAACAGCAAGTTAGTATTCCTTAAATGTCACATGAAACCTCAAATTGAGATTTAGACAAATTCAAGAATTGTAAAATATATATAGTTACCAACAATATCTTTACGTTTTTCGTAAAGAAAATAACCGGACAATTCGGATTCAATCTTTATCCATATTTAACCATTATAACCGTACTTATTAAAGAAAATACTCTCTAACTCCATCAAGATTTGTAGTTACTTGTAGAATAGTGACCACTGCTCTTACAACCTTGGTCATGCCTCCAATGAACCAACATCTTTAATCTAAACATTTGTCCCAAACTATGTGCTGCAAAATAAATGAGTTGTATGGAAAGCAAAATGAATGAGGAACCAAGGTAGATCGATGAAGTCAAGATGTGAGGGCACCAAACAAAAATATGAAAGGAAAACATGCAAAGTCATTATTTTGGTCGGGAAAAGGCAAAAAGGAAGAAGTGAAGAAAGTGACATACATTAATAAGAACAAGCGACAAACCCTAAAGCCTTTTTCATTTAAAAATTCCAACTTTTAGCGTAAATGAGAGAAACGTTCGGGATACAAAATTGTGTGTGGTCACCATTTCGAGTCCAATGCACGTACTTAACGTGGGAAGGTAGATAAGTATATGGAATCCGGGGGTGTTCAAGTGTTATAACACCTTAAGGTGTTATGTGTTACATGAATCTCATCCGTAGATGAGATTCATCCAAGGAATCACATGGCGCCACCTCAAAATCATGGGGTAGTGGACATGTGACTTGCATGTGTCGTGATCAGTGGCTTACGTGACGCAATCTGATTGGCTGGAGGTGTAACATTTGAACGCCCATCTATGAAATCCTAGTTAACCAAATTAACTGAGCACTACTATGGTTTTGATATGCTCCGTTTCAAAGAGAGAAGAAAAGAAAATAGTAGTTGCTGAACTTGTGGAAAAAGGAAGCATCATAAAAATTAATCTTTCAAGATTTTCCACAATCAGAAGAGGGATTAAAACATAATATGAAAAAAGATACATCGCAATTAATTAGTGGCGTATTTAGAAATTTTTTTGATAGGGGGGCAAACTAAACTTTATACCAATATAAATATAATTTTTATGTACTTTCTAAACTAGTAGGGGCATAATATTAAAAGTAGTGGGGCAAAATCTAAAACTTATTGAGATATTAATCTAATTTATCTAAAATTAAGTTCAAATTCGAAAAATTACCGAGGGCGCTGTGGCGGATCCAGTGCTTCGTCTGAGGGGGGTCCTAAAATTTTTTTTTCGAACAACAAGGATATTAGTTGAATCCGGCAAAAAAAAATCCGCTAATGACCGGCACTTTTTTTCCGAACAACAAGGTCTGTTAATGATCAGTCAACCTTCTGAAGCTCATAAAGGTGTCATCCGATGTCCATTGAAGATGATCTACATATGGATCGAAAGCTAATTGAATGTTCTATTACTTTCATGTTTAACTCAAGATGAAATTCGGATGTTAAGCCAATAAAAACAGCGATCAAAGATAGATGATTAATTGAAATTTGCTGAAATTTAGGAGGCTTGAGCCAATCTTCTAAAGCTCATAGATGCGTCATTCGGTGTCCGTTGAAGATTATCCATATATGTATAGAAAACTAATTGAATTCTCTACAACTTTCATGTTTACTTAAAGATGAAATTTGGAAGTTAGGTTGATAAAAACAGTCACCAAAGATGGATGATTGATTGAAATTAGTAAAAATCGAGGGGGTCTGAGCCAACCTTCAAAAGTTCATAGAGGCGTCATCCGGTGTCCGTTTAGGATGTTTTTTATATGGTTAGAAAGCTAATTGAATGTTCTATAACTTTTATGTTTACTCCAAGATGAAATTCAGAGATTAAGCTCACAAAAATAGTGACCGAAGATAGATATGTAATCAAAATTTTCAAAATGTATATATAATTTTATATCCTAATTTTTTTTTCACGAAAATTGAGAGGGGTCCTGGGCCCAGGCCCCCCTGCATCCGCCTCTGCGAGGGCGGCCGGGTTTGAAGACGTGACTTTTAACGAACCGAAGCAACATCACACCGGCCATAATGATCAGGCTGATCATATGTACGATCTTATTGGTTGTAAATCAAAAGTATTTTACGATCAATATATAAGATACGGAAAGACTGATATAAAATTACATAGTTTCTCAGATCGATATCAATTGACTGTGTTCCGCATTCTATTCCGATATATATCAACAAATTCGGCTCTTAATGTCTATTTAGTCAAATAATTTATATATTTATAAGAAATTTCCATGCACCATTCATCTGTCAACCCAAAGGAAAACTTAAACCCCAAGAATTTCCATGCATCTTCCAATCAAACTCAAAACGATACCGTTTTGTTTCCTTAAAGTACTCCTCCCTCATTTTTTTCTACGTTCTCATTTCCAGCCCATTTCCTCCCCTCTCACCCATTAAACTAACGCCGGCCGACTCTATCCCATAACCAATCCACACTCTCCATCTCACGCCCTGGTCAAAAACAAACTAATCTCAGCCGTACATCTCATCGGACTTTTCAAATTCCACGACGCTTTTATCTTCCTCAGCTCAATTAACCCGTCAAACTTAGCCAACCACTTTTTCCCGTTTATAATCTCATTATTCGCAGTGATTTCGTTGTTGCGACAAATGGCTGATCAGATCAAACTGAAATCTGTTGCGCTAAATCACAACTTTTATCGGTCACGGACTTGCACCCGCCACCCAAGTCATCGACAATCTCCGGGAGTTTGCTCCCTCTGCGTCAACGAGAAGCTCGCAAGACTCTCAATGCCCAAATCCCCATTGCTTATGCTCGGTGCTTCATCTTCGGTTTCGTCCTCGTCTTCGTTGTCGGAGGTCTCGTCTTGCTCATCGTCCGAGTGCATATCTCCAAGCGAAGTGCGAGCCAAGTACGCTAAGCGAGGATCGTTTTCATTTGTGAAACGGCGACAGAAAGACGCGGACGACGCCGTTTTGAGTAAAAGTAGATCTATGGCTGCGGCGTTTGTGAAGGAGAAGAAGAGCGGTGTAGGTGGGTTTTGGTCAAAGGTGTTGAAGAGGACTAGGAGGAGGAAGATGGAATGATGAGAGTGGTGTCGTTTTGTTCATTCCAAAAAAGGAAATGTCATCTCTTTTTATTTTTTGTATAAATTATTCCTCGTTTTCTTTTTGATTGCAAATTATTCCTCGTTTTAATTTTAGGCTTTGCATTCCACTTCTAGAAATCTGTTTGTGATGTGGATTGGAATAAAATAGTTTTCTTTAAATGTATCGATTTTCTATTCATCTTTCTATTTTTTTCGATTGTGGGTTTACATCGAACTTTACAAGGAATACATCATATTTCTCGGGTTTCTAGTACATTTGAAGCGCATATCATACAAAGGCACCACCCCGGATTTGAACTTGAGCTTGAATCATTCGTTGAAGCACAGACGGCCAACGTGTACCTCTAACTTTGAACCCATGAGTAAGGGTGTTAGTTTTATGGCATATAGTTTGGCAAAACTTAGAATGGTTGTTCTAGCTGGTGTTCTAGACTAGGTGAGACAACTGTCCCTGAAACAAGTTGAAGCAAACGAAGTGTTTCCTAATTCAAATTAGGAAACCTAGCCGACCGTTGGAAGAGCAAGGCGGTTGCACATCAATGGACAGAAGTTGGGAGTTTCCAAATTCAGATTTGGAAACTTGTTTCAGCCGACGCAGCACAACCTTGCCTGAGGATATTTTCGAGATCAGATTTGACAAGTCGGTGCATATACATATCGAAGATATCAACAAAGTCGGCTAAGAGATTGCTTGCGCATAAAGCTATCTTAGTTATGAAGATAATCGAAGATTGCCTGATCAAGATAGAAGATATTCATTGAAGGATTATCTACAAAAGATATGCGCAAAAGATTAGGAAAGATTGCTTAATAATGTAGGCGGTTTAGATTAGGAATCCGAATGGCATTAGGGTTTTTACCGCCTATATAAGTAAGACTAATGCGAAGGTATTAGGCAGCACTTACGGAGATAAACAATCACGCTCATACTCATTGAAGGGAGGAGGAGGCATACGGCGGTGAACTAATCGTAACTGGTTATTCACGACGCTCGGCTGGAGAGTTAACCGTCACTGGTTACTCAAAGGTGCTCGGATTCAATCTGCACTAGTGCTCAGCAGATTGATCGTGGAACAAGCTGAAGGCTCAAGCACAATTGGTCAACCTGCGCATTTGGGAGAAGGCGCTGATTCTCACGGAGAATCTCACTGATGGATACAGAGCAGGAGCAAAGATCTAGGGGGAGGCCTAGAGTGCAATTGCTAGAGTATCCGAGGCTCAGGCAGTTTAAGAGGGATTCTGTAAACGTAAGATCCTGTACTCAACTTCATCAATAGTGAATTGCTATCCACCGGGCAAGGGACTGCCCCCCAGACGTAGGCTCGTTAACGCCGAACTGGATAACAATTTTGTGTGTCTTTTATTTTCCGCACTGCAATTATATTTTGCATAAGTTGTTCTAGATATTGTTCTGCACCCGACCAGAACAACATCACATCTACCAGGGGAAGATTTTAATTGGTATCAGAGCAAATACTCAACACACAGAGTAGGATCCAGAGGTTGTTTGAGATGAATTTAAGAGAAGGGCAGAACATCACTCGTCCACCACTACTAGAAGGAAACAATTATGGCTACTGGAGAGTACGAATGAAGGCATTCCTAAAGTCTCAGGATGAATCTGTTTGGGAAGCTGTTGAGAACGGTTGGACACCACCGGTTGTATCTAAAGACGATGAAGTCAGCCCTCTGACCAAAGACAAGTGGACAGAAGCTCAGAAGATGGCTGAAGCAGCAAACTCCAAAGCAATGAATGCTATTTTTTCAGGAGTCAATGGGAAGAACTTCAAGATGATCTCCAACTGTGAGATTGCTAAGAAAGCTTGGGACATCCTGCGAACTGCTCATGAAGGTACAACCAAAGTTAAAGTTTCTAGAATGGAGACGGTCACATCAAAATTCGAAAATCTAAGAATGCAGGAGGATGAGACCATTGCTGACTTCAATACTCAGATTCTTGATATCTCTAACGAAGCATTCACCCTTGGAGAACCAATGACCGAAGAAACGCTAGTAAGAAAAGTGCTGAGATCTCTTACAAAGCGGTTCGCTATGAAAGCCCTTGCTGTCAAAGAAGCTAATGATGTGAAAAACATGAGACTGGATGAACTGATGGGATCCCTACAGACCCATGAGATGGACATGAATGAAGAAGACCGACTTACAAAGGTCACTAGCGTTGCTCTGAAGGCTGAAGTTGTTCAAGACAAGACAGATGAAGCGACAGAACAACAGTATGCCATGTTTGCCAAAAACTTTGGGAAGTTTATGAGGAAGCAGTACGGTAAAGGAACTGAGTTCGATCAGCCATCTAACTCAAGGGTCCAGAAGAATGATAGAGCATATAAGAGGAACCAATCTGGAGACTCCGATCTTAACAACAAAGGCAAAGGGATTCAATGCAGAGAATGCGGAGGCTATGGACACATTCGGGCAAAATGTATCAATACGCAGAAGAAGAAAAACGCCTATACCGTCAACTGGAGTGACAGTGACTCAGAAGGGGAAACCAACAATTTGGTTGCACTATCCAGCAGTGTTGTTCCAGCAGAAGACCAATCCTACTGAGAAGAGAAGGATGACCTACCTGTAGATCATAACCTACATTCCACCTGCAGTGACAATGAAGAAATTACTGATGAGGAGATTGCCAATAACTACAAAGAATTATACCAGGAGTGGTTAGTAGAAGTCAAGGGAAACAAAAAACTTCAGAAGTTAGTTGAAAATCTGGAAGAAACGCTCAGGACTGCGGAAGCTGTGAAACTGGAACATCTTCAGATAATCACTGATCTTAAAGCCCAGTTAATTGAAGCAAAGAAGGATCGTGCTGAGCTCATATCTCAGAAGGTAGAGCTACTTGCAGTCATTTCATCCTTGAAAATTCAGAATGAAAGGGAGAAGGGAGAACATCTAGAGCCCGTGGATGATCTAAAGCGGGATAATGATGCCCTAAAATGAAGGGAGGTGAATCTTATCAATATTGTGGATGCCCTAAAATGTGAGATTAAGACAGAGAATCTCGCTCATCAAGAAACAACGGAGGAATTGAACAAGTTGATGAAATCTGTCAAAATGCTGAATTCTGGAACAAAAGACTTAGACTCTATTCTGGGAGCACAAAGGATTGGGGGCGGCCACAGGGCCTCGGATTCTCTGGTGAACAGTGCTCTGGTGAATCAATCTTTGTCAAAGCCACTTCAAAACCGCAACCTGCTCCAGCTGATTATCGCCCGCGAAGAAACACCTTTGGTGAGTCACGACCGCGTGATGCGTCTACTAATGATTTCTCGCAAAGAAAATTGTTTGGCAAGACTCGACCACCAGTTGTTCCAGCCTACGATCGCTTGCAAAGAAGAACAACTCGGTATCCCCCAAGATAACATGACAGGCGACAATGTTTCTTCTGCAATCAAGTTGGACATATCAAATCGAGGTGTCATGAATTCCACATGTCTCTCAGGAAGATGAAGCATGCTCAGAAACCACGAGTTAAGCAAGTTTGGAAAGTTTGGAAAGTCAAGCAAAGAAGTGAGACTTGGTTCGTTGCGTTAAGCTCTACAAGTCATCTGAAGAAAGAAAAGTGGTACTTTGATAGTGGATGCTCAAGACACATGACAGGGAATTCAAAGTTCTTGACCAACATTGAAGAACACAAAGGGCGTTCAAATGTGACGTTTGGTGATGGAGTCGAAGGAAGAGTCCTTGGGAAAGGAATATTAAATGTTCAAGGACTGCTGATGGACCAAAATTATACGAATCAGAAACACAGTGTAACCCCCTTATTTAGACATTTTGTTTATTTAACTTTTGCTTGTTAGTTCAGATATATTTTTACAGGGTAATTCAGAGCTTAGAGAGAATACACTCTAAAGAGGAGCTTTTTAAGCAGAAAAGATGTTACGAGTCAATCCAAGGTCAAGATCATATGCCGACCGAAGAAATATCAAGGATCCTGACGTTGAAGCACTCGTAATAAATTAATTAAAAGAATCAGGAGAGGAATCAAGACAGCCCGGGGAAGAATCACATTGACAGTTTTGTGAAAAGACTGCACAAAACTGTATAAAATCACACATTGGGCAAGGTGACCGGCCACTTGGGCAAGAGGTGACCAAGGGAGGAGCTCCTCCCCTTCCACCACCGGCAACCGGCGGCTCCTCCTCCCTTGACCGGCGGCTTTTGCTCCTCCTCCACATGTCTCCTCCTCCTTCCTCCTCCTCTCCTTCCTCCATGTGTGGCCATCTCCTCCATCCATTTTTTCCTCCAATCACCATGCAACACTTGCCTCCATCTCCTCCTCCTCCCATGGCTATATAAGGAGGAGCTCCTCCCCTCATTTCAATCATCCCTCACTTGTAAAATTCACTTCTCTCTCTAAGTTATGTATATGTAAGTTTGGCTTTGGAAATAAAGGATAGCTCCCTTGGCGCTTCAACGGTTGTAAGTAATTCTTAGTATTTATTCAACTGTTTTATTTCCTTAGTTATAATGTTTAGCGCGATGAATAGTAGCTAAACTAGTAGTTCGGTAGAAGGGGCGCACTTGTATTATAAAATGTTTTAAGACTATTAACTTAGTGTCTAGTCTTAGTATTCAAAACTTGTTCTATGTGCCATATATCAAGTCAGAGTTTCCAAGGTTGAGTGGAAGCTGTCACAAGCAAAGCTCTGCCGTGGAAATTCGTGATCATACTCGGTAAGTGGAAGCTGGCACAAGCAAAACTTATCGAGGAGTTCGACTTATCTAAAACACCACTTGGTCAATAACGTAACTGGGAGATCAAGTGGATGCACTTACAACTAAGATACTTCGAAAGAAGGAATTAGTTTTGCTTAGAACAAGTGTTGCTTTAAACGATGTTGCAAGTCTTGCGCTACGAAAGGGCCTCGATTCATCTTTGAATACTTAGATAATTCACTAAAGGTCAATGATAAATAGGATATAATACAAGGCCCCTGAAACCGAACATTTCTCTTTAATTATAAACTGTAATTTACTTTCCAGTATTAAAACAAACCAACCAACCAATCAATCAATCAATCACTTAGCTGGTAGCTTTAAAACCAACCAACCGACCTAAAACACGCTCTCTCGCTGGACAACCCCCTCAAAGAACATCTATTCCCCTGATTCCCTTGGGTTTGACCCCTACTTACCAAGTACTACCCAGTAGTATAGTTGCGAGTAGCGGACTTTTATAAATTTATTCTTGACGTTTGCACATAACGACTGTGCATCCATCAAAAATTGGCGCCGTTGCCGGGGAATCAGCCATCGGATAAAGTTCTTTGAATTGTTACGCGCTTCAAAACAACCATGTCTCGCGAAGAAAGTCACCATGACTACCAGGATGACGAAGAAATAAACCTGTACGATCAAAATGATGAGGTACCATTTCCATTCGTCGACGATCCGGAACAACTCATCAGAAACAGAAGAGCTCGTGATAGGGAAGCAGTCAGAAGAAACCAAGAATTACCCGAGGACCGAAATGCAGCTGGTCCAGTACAACCTCCTATCCATCCCCCACGACCAAAACCTCAACCTCGATACATGCCAAGAAGAGAATCTGCTTTCGGCGACTACTACGGGGACAACTACTACCGTGAACCAACTATGGGTGAGTTAAATGCCCCTAATTTCGAGACACAGCCGTGGTGCATCTATGAGAACCCTGAATTAGAAAACATAACCATCAACGCATCAGTGGCGCACAGCCTGCCAAAATTCTCAGGATCTCAAGGAGAATCTGCCACAACTCACCTCCAACGCCTACATGGCATTTGCCAGAATCTAAAGCCCAATCGAGTGAATATGGATGACTTCAAGTTAAAGGCGTTCTATTTTTCCCTCATAGACTCGGCAAGCGACTGGTTCCTTTCATTGCCTTCCGGAAGCATCATAACATGGGCTCAGATGCAGAAGAAATTCTTAGACAAATACTATCCGGCTGGAAGAGCAATGCAAGTAAGGAAGCAACTACAGGAAATCAAACAAGATCCCAATGAAACCATGTACGATTACCTGGAAAAGTTCAATCACCTAGAAAGGAGCTGCTGTACCCTTGGACTGCCCGAGAAACTCGTCATCGAGTACCTCATTGATGGATTAAGACCATTAGACAAAATGCTCTTGGATGCCTCAGCGGGAGGGTCCATGATGAATCTATCATTGAGTGGCATCAGAAATCTCATCGCCAACGTTGCTGAAAATGCTCGATTTAGAGAGGAGACCACTCGCCAAGATGAATTCTCTCGATCAAAAAGGGTAGCACAAGCCGAGACATCAGTAAACTCCATGACTGAAGAGATGAAACAGTTAAAGGAGATGATGATCGAGATCATACGTAGACAGCCAGTTCCGGTAAAACCTTGCGAGTTCTGTGGTTCTACAGACCACAAAACTGACGCATGCCCAACATTGATAGAAGAAGAGCCGGCTGATGTAAATGCAGTGGGAGGATATCAAGGATACAACAACAACAGAGCTGGACAAAACAGACAGTACGGTCAAACATCCAACCCAGGCTGGCGTAACAACAACAGCTATCCTCAGACGGAGACACAACCAGCTGTGCCTCAACTAGCGCAGTCATTCTACCAACCACCCCACCGACAATATCACCAGAACACTCCATCGGCAGGCCAATATCACCAAAAAGGGCCAAATCAGTACCAAGCCAGACCGAGCAATCAGCAGGAACCAAGCAAGTCACTCAATGACACGATGAAGGAGCTCACGGGAAACATTAATCAATTGGGTACTTCACTACACCAGTACCAGGCAAAAACGGACGGTGCAATTTCAGAATTGACCAAACAAATGTCCCAGCTCGCCACCGCAATGTCAACACTCACTACTGAACCTGGCAGATTTCCTTCACAGACCATCCAAAATCCTAAGGCGAACATAAGCATGATAAGGAGGTCAAACATGAAGGTTACTCTAGGAGAAGTAGCACGGTCCCCAACCTATAAACTTACAAACAATCACTTCAATCGTAGGAGTCGACCTGATTGGAATCAAGAAGAAGACCGACCCAATGATGGCAAAACATGGGTTACGCATGCTGACAATGGACGATACGCGTTTACTGTTTGCATAAGACCGCCGCCGATCACACACTTTGACATACCAGCATCTGGTTGGGACTCCCCAAATAATATTATTGCTTCGAAGCAAAATATTAAAGGGTCCGAGTACGCAAATTCTAAGCCAGGGAGTGGGCAGAATAGTCCGACAATAGAAAGAGCCCTCACTTCAGATCATGAGCCACAACCGGAAAGAAATAAAGACCCTGGGGCCTTTACAATCACCTGTGGTATTGGTGAAACCCAGATCCATAAATGCTTAGTCGATCTTGGGGCTGCTGTCAACGCCATGCCTTCCTCCTTGTATTACCTACTAGGACTTGGTCCGTTGAAACCACCTCGATCAAATATCGAGCTAGGAGATAAATCATGCATCCGCCCGGTTGGAGAACTGGAAGATGTAATACTCCATGTGGGAGAACTTGTCGTTGCTGCAGACTTCTATGTAATACCACAGAAGAAACCTGCGAAGACGACCCACCAACAATAATATTGGGACGACCATTCCTCTACGCCACTAAAGCAAGAATCGATGTGGGCAAGGGGTCATTATCATTTAAGTTCGGCGGGAAAATTGCACACTTCTACATTAATAAGAGCCGCCCGGACACGAAGAAACCGCCAGACATAACACCTATCTCAGATCACGGTGCACAGTTTTCTTACCTGTCATTAGAGACCAAAAAAGTATCAAGACCAGCAGCTATGGTCAAAGGTCTCCCGCCTTCTCAGAAACAATGGAAAGAGAAAACACTAAAACCATGGAGCTCTTACTCCAGCAAGAAGTCAGGAAGAAGCAACACTGGAACGGTGGCAAAGTTTGACCTCAGCCACCCATGGGACCCAAACCAGTAATCCACAACGAGGTATCGTCGAGCCAACGACGTTAAACAAGTGCACTGGTCGGGAGGTAACCCGACACTATCTTACTTTTCCGCACTTTAATTTCTGTCATTTAAATTCAGTATTTAGTTTTAAGCTTGCATGACTTTTGAACTAAGGCATGCCTTCGTTCAAAAGAGGGGGGGGGGGGTGAGAACCACCTATGTACATAAATAACATGCTTGTTGTTTTTTTAGTATTAGTATCTTTTTGAAAATATGAACTTAAGAATGTGAAAAAGATAAATCGTAATTCATGCATTAACCTTGTGAAAATTCAACTGTTTAAAAACTTAGAATGTAACTTTCCATTTGTCCTTTGTGCTGAGATAACTAGGGATGTGGAGTTGACATAAACTGCCCTAGAGAGGCTTGGCAAGCAATCAAAGGATCAGATCAAACTATATGGTTTTCGAAGTCAGTGGAGGCTGCACTGCGGGTTTCAGTGAAAATTGAAGTCATCTCCGCCATGCAATGCAAAAGGCGAGGACGGGAATCAGACCGTCCTATCTCCGGTCAAAGTAGCCGAGAAAATAGATGAGCGACCCTCATCTTGACCCGCGCAAAAACGACAGTCAAAGTAGCCGAGAAAATAGATGAGCGACCCTCACCTTGACCCGCGCGAAAACGGCAAAAACGAGAAGAGCGGGGAGGTATTTCCATAGGCTTGCGGGCGATGATTGGACCTCCCAAAAAAGGCTTGAGAAAATGGACTAGCAGTCACAAAAAGGCGAAAAGCTCAATGAAGCAAATCAAGAGGCCAAAGGCCCAAAATTGTGAAGGTTTTAACCGAACAAAAGTGAAGAACTCAAAAAGTCAAAACAAAGGCCAAATGCCGACTCACTACAAAAGCAGTCCCTCGCCAAAAGAAAATCAAAGTACTCAAACCACTGAAACCTGAACCGAATCACGTGCTAGAGAAAGCTACCAGAAATCCATATAGTACGAGACGATCCCAAGATTGCAGTCCAGGAGCCTAAAAAGGGCTATCTCCCGAGACATCCAATATAATTTGCATCTCAGCACGAAGGTACAAGTATTAAGTTTCTTCTATTTATTTACGCAGTTTAATTTGGTAATAAGTAAGCAATGCATGAATTAGGATAGATCGAGTACCACAGTCTAATTTTCATATTTCAAAGCCAACTTAGAGTACATCCCTTGAATAGCATTGTTCGGGACGAACAACTAAAAGTGTGGGGTAATCTGATGGACCAAAATTATACGAATCAGAAACACAGTATAACCCCTTTATTTAGACATTTTGTCTATTTAACTTTTGCTTGTTAGTTCAGATATATTTTTACAGGGTAATTCAGAGCATAGAGAGAATACACTCTAAAGAGGAGCTTTTTAAGCAGAAAAGATGTTACGAGTCAATCCAAGGTCAAGATCATATGCCGACTGAAGAAATATCAAGGATCCTGACGTTGAAGCACTCGTAATAAATTAATCAGAAGAATCAGGAGAGGAATCAAGACAGCCCGGGGAAGAATCACATTGACAGTTTTGTGAAAAGACTGCACAAAACTGTATAAAATCACACATTTGGCAAGGTGACCGGCCACTTGGGCAAGAGGTAACCAAGGGAGGAGCTCCTCCCCTTCCACCACCGGCAACCGGCGGCTCCTCCTCCCTTGACCGGCGGCTTTTGTTCCTCCTCCACATGTCTCCTCCTCCTTCCTCCTCCTCTCCTTCCTCCATGTGTGGCCATCTCCTCCATCCATTTTTTCCTCCAATCACCATGCAACACTTGCCTCCATCTCCTCCTCCTCCCATGGCTATATAAGGAGGAGCTCCTCCCCTCATTTCAATCATCCCTCACTTGTAAAATTCACTTCTCTCTCTAAGTTATGTATATGTAAGTTTGGCTTTCGAAATAAAGGATAGCTCCCTTGGCGCTTCAACGGTTGTAAGTAATTCTTAGTATTTATTCAACTGTTTTATTTCCTTAGTTATAATGTTTAGCGCGATGAATAGTAGCTAAACTAGTAGTTCGGTAGAAGGGGCGCACTTGTATTATAAAATGTTTTAAGACTATTAACTTAGTGTCTAGTCTTAGTATTCAAAACTTGTTCTATGTGCCATATATCAAGTCAGAGTTTCCAAGGTTGAGTGGAAGCTGTCACAAGCAAAGCTCTGCCGTGGAAATTCGTGATCATACTCGGTAAGTGGAAGCTGTCACAAGCAAAACTTATCGAGGAGTTCGACTTATCTAAAACACCACTTGGTCAATAACGTAACTGGGAGATCAAGTGGATGCACTTACATCTAAGATACTTCGAAAGAAGGAATTAGTTTTGCTTAGAACAAGTGTTGCTTTAAACGATGTTGCAAGTCTTGCGCTACGAAAGGGCCTCAATTCATCTTTGAATACTTAGATAATTCACTAAAGGTCAATGATAAATAGGATATAATACAAGGCCTCTGAAACCGAACATTTCTCTTTAATTATAAACTGTAATTTACTTTCCAGTATTAAAACCAACCAACCAACCAACCAATCAATCAATCACTTAGCTGGTAGCTTTAAAACCAACCAACCGACCTAAAACACGCTCTCTCGCTGGACAACCCCCTCAAAGAACATCTATTCCCCTGATTCCCTTGGGTTCGACCCCTACTTACCAAGTACTACCCAGTAGTATAGTTGCGAGTAGCGGACTTTTATAAATTTATTCTTGACGTTTGCACATAACGATTGTGCATCCATCAACTGCCCAGGTTGAAAGAAGTCTTTTTGGTCAAAGGTTTACAGACAAATCTGATTAGCATTAGTCAGTTTTGTGATGGAGAGCACCATGTTCAATTCACACAGGATGAGTGTGTGGTACTAAACAAAGACAACGAACCAGTCCTAACTGGACGAAGGTCTTCCAACAACTGTTATCTTCTGAATCTAGGTAAACCCAATGGTGACACCACGTGCTTTCTAAGCAAAACTGACGAGATGAACTTATGGCACCAGTGGAAGAGTCACGTGAATCTAAGGACTCTGCAGAAAATTGCCACCGATGGTCTTGTTCGTGGAATCCCCAAAGTTCAAGGAGAACTAAGCATTGTTTGCGGAGACTGTCAGATTGGAAAACAAATCAAAGTCCCTCACAAGAGCACCACTCAGATCAACACTCATAGGCCCCTGGAGCTACTTCACATCGACCTAATGGGACATATGCAAGTGGAAAGTTACTATAGGAAGAGGTACATCCTTGTCTGTGTTGATGACTTCTCCAGATTCACTTGGTCCTGCTTCCTGCGGGAAAAGTCAGAGGCGGTTCAGGCTTTCGTCCAATTATGCACCCGTCTGGAGCGTGAAAGAGAGGACAAGAATGAACACATTGTGTAAGTACGAAGTGATCATGGAAAGGAATTTGAGAATGCTGCTCTTGCCGACTTCTGCTCGAAAAGAGGGATAACTCAACAATTTGCTTCCCCAATCACACCACAACAGAATGGAGTCGTTGAAAGAAAGAATCAAACCATACAAGAGATGACGCGAGTTATGCTTCATGCAAAGAAGGTTCCCTTAAAGTTTTGGGCAGAGGCTATGAACACAGCCTGCTATGTCATAAACAGAGTGATGATTCGATCCGGCACAGAAAAGACTTGCTACGAGCTGTGGAAAGGCAAAAAACCCACGGTCAAGTACTTCTATATCTTCGGAAGCCAGTGCTACATTCTCAGAGATCGTGAGTATCAGCAGAAGCTGTACCCTAAAAGTGATGAAGGGATCTTTCTGGGATATTCTACCAACAGCAGGGCATTCCGTGTCTACAACAAACGCACTGGAGTCGTTATGGAATCTATCAATGTTGTCGTGCAAGATGTTGTGTCAGGGGCTTCTGAGACAAATTCTGGAGATGATGATTATGTCCCACCTCATCCAGAACAACCTGCAGTCAATTCTCCTGACAAGGAGATCGCCACAGATAAAGATCCAGAGCATCCTGAGACACATGACCATCAATCACAAGAGGATGTTGACACAGAAACTGATCCAACACCCCCTGATTCTCCTCGTATCTTTCAGCCTTCAAGAGCTGTTGAAAAATATCATCCTGTCAGTGAAGTGATTGGTGATCCCATGGATGGCATACAAACTAGAGGTAAACAAGTTAACTTTCGTCAATTGGCTGGCTTTACGTGTTTCATATCTACTATTGAGCCCAAAAACATCAAAGAAGCCATCAATGATGAATACTGGGTTGTCGCCATGCAAGAAGAACTCGGAGAATTCCAACGAAATGATGTCTGGGATCTTGTTCCACGACCGGATAGTGTTAACGTTATTGGGACAAAGTGGATTTTCAAGAACAAGTCGGATGAACACGGAAACATAACCAGAAATAAGGCACGACTTGTGGCTCAAGGCTACACTCAGATTGAGGGTATAGACTTTGATGAAACCTTTGCTCTAGTTGCTCGCTTAGAAGCCATTCGTCTACTTCTTGCTCTTGCATGTCATCTTAAGTTCAAATTGTTCCAGATGGATGTCAAAAGTGCATTCTTGAATGGGCTTCTAAATGAAGAAGTATATGTGGCTCAACCAAAGAGTTTTGAAGACCCTCATCATCCCGATTCTGTGTATCGGTTGAAGAAGGCTCTCTATGGTCTCAAACAGGCGCCCAGAGCATGGTACGAGCGGCTCACTGAATTCCTAATCAACCACAGCTATGTGCGCGGGGGAGTGGACAAGACGCTGTTTGTGAGACACACAGGATCAAATTTTATCATTGCTCATTTATGTTGATGATATTGTCTTCAGCTCAAGCAACCAGAAGCTGGTCAATAAATTTGTCCTACAAATGCAGAACGAATTCCAGATGAGCATGGTGGGAGAGATGTCTTACTTTCTTGGACTAGAAGTCAAACAGAAGGCGGATGGCATCTTTATTTCTCAAAGCAAGTATGCTAGGAACCTGATCAAGAAGTTTGATCTCGAAAAAGCAACACACAAGAGAACTCCTGCTGCAACTCACGTTAAGATTACAAAGGATGAAGCTGGTGCACAGGTAGATCAAACCCTGTACCGAAGTATGATTGGGTGCCTATTATACTTAACAGCCAGTAGACCGAACATTGCTCATGCAGTTAGAGTCTGTGCCAGATATCAAGCTAATCCCAAGGAGAGTCACCTAATGAATGTGAAGAGAATTATCAGATATATTTGTGGAACAGCCGACTATGGGCTATGGTATACTAAGGACACTAATTCTTGCTTAGTAGGGTATTGCGATGCAGATTGGGCTGGGAATGCAGAGGATCGTAAAAGTACGTCTGGAGGATGTTTCTTTCTTGGAAACAACCTGGTTTCTTGGTTCAGTAAGAAGCAGAATAGTATATCTCTATCCACTGCTGAAGCGGAATATATTGCTGCCGAAAGTTTGTGTACCCAGATGTTATGGATGAAATAGATGCTAGAAGAATACGGAGTAAAACAAGATGTGATGACTCTCTACTGTGACAACATGAGTGCTATCAACATATCCAAGAATCCAGTGCAACACTCCAGAACAAAGCATATCAACATCAGGCATCATTTCATTCGAGAGCTAGTAGAGAAAAAGATAATCACCCTGACCCATGTTTCTACCGAAAAGTAGCTGGCGGACATCTTCACAAAAGCCTTAGACAACCTGTAATTCGAAACACTTAGATCCTCACTGGGTCTGTGTGTTATCGACAACTAAGTTGTTCCAGTACAAAGTGGTCAACCCGAGCTCGCTTGTCATATGTATAAAAGGTTGACCTAGCAGGAAGGGCGAGAGTCTTAAAGTTTCGATAATATTCGGTGTCGCCATCTCTTACCTTGTCTTTTTGTGGCAAAAAGGGGGAGTAGATTTTGGAGTTTGAAAGCTCCTTAAAAGATTCTGTTGTGCGTTTTTTTGGTTGACTTGTTCAGAGTTTGAAATCTCTTTAAAAGATTCATTGTGTGTTTTTTTTTGCTCGGAGTTTGAAATCTCCTTAAAAATTCGTTTGGTAGCCGAGTTAGTAGCACAGCTTGGGAGTTTGAAATCTCCTCAAAGATTCAACTGTAATAGTAGTACCGGTAAGATTACAGTAGGTAGTTTTGCCAAAAATGCAAAGGGGGAGATTGTTAGTTTTATGGCATATAGTTTGGCAAAACTTAGAATGGTTGTTCTAGCTGGTATTCTAGACTAGGTGAGACAAATGTCCCTGGAATAAGTTGAAGCAAACGAAGTGTTTCCTAATTCAAATTAGTAAACCTAGCCGACTGTTGGAAGAGCAAGGCGGTTGCACATCAATGGACATAAGTTTGGAGTTTCCAAATTCAGATTTGGAAACTTGTTTCAGCTGACGCAGCACAACCTTGCCTGAGGATATTTCCGAGATCAGATTTGACGAGTCGGTGCATATACATATCGAAGATATCAACAAAGTCGGCTAAGAGATTGCTTGCGCATAAAGCTATCTTAGCTATGAAGATAATCGAAGATTGCCTACTCAAGATTGAAGATATTCATTAAAGGATTATCTACAAAAGATATGCGCAAAAGATTAGGAAATATTGCCTAATAATGTAGGCGGTTTAGATTAGGAATCCGATTGGCATTAGGGTTTCTACAGCCTATATATAAGTAAGACTAATGCGAAGGTATTAGGTAGCATTTACGGAGATAAACAATCACGCTCATACTCATTGAAGGGAGGAGGAGGCATACGGCGGTGAACTAATCGTAACTGGTTATTCATGACGCTCGGCTGGAGAGTTAACCGTCACTGGTTACTCAAAGGCGCTCGGATTCAATCTGCACTGGTGCTCAGCAGATTGATCGTGGAACAAGCTGAAGGCTCAAGCACAATTGTTCAACCTGCGCATTCAGGAGAAGGCGCTGATTCTCACGGAGAATCTCACTGGTGGATACAGAGCGGGAGCAAAGATCTAGGGGGAGACCTAGAGTGCAATTGCTAGAGTGTCCGAGGCTCAGGCAGTTTAAGAGGGATTTTGTAAACGTAAGATCCTGTACTCAACTTCATCAATAGTGAATTGCTATCCATCGGGCAAGGGACTGCCCCCCAGACGTAGGCTCGTTAACGCCGAACTGGGTAACAATTTTGCGTGTCTTTTATTTTCTGCACTGCAATTATATTTTGCATAAGTTGTTCTAGATATTGTTCTGCACCCGACCAGAACAACATCTCATCTACCAGGGGAAGATTTCAAAGGGCATAGCAGCGAAGCACGTCAGCACACCTCCACGAAGAGATTGGGCATAACACCGAAAGCATCCACAAGGACGAGGAAGGGTGAACAGGCTGTCGTCGTACCTGTGCAAAAACAATTTATAATTTCCTCACTTCAAACTGTGGGTTAGTACAACGGCAAGCAAGGGTCAAACCCAAGGGAGCTAGACGGTTACTACTTCGTTCTGAAAAGGAAATAAAATACAATTGGGTGAAAGCAACAGTTTGAGAAACAGTAATAAGGCACGAAAATTGCTAAGGTGTATCAATTCAGAGAAGATATTCAGGTTAGGGTTTTCTTCAATTGTGACTTGTTTTATCATCGATTTCTAAATATCATGTTTCTAATTCCTAAGTGTGGTTACTTCCATTCCAAGTTATAACCTAAAGTAGTGTCTTTCCGGACGCCTACACCACAATTAAACCTAATAATTCAATACTCCATTCCAAGATATATCGAATTAATGCACTATTTGTTTTCAACGGTCTAGTATCAACAAACAGTAAATAGGGGAGTTGAATTGTTCAGTTAAGCTTTGCCATTCCAAGCCTCCACTTAACTTCACAATTCAATCCAAATAATGAGCACAAGGTTTAATCGAATAACGAAACAAGCATTAAGATTCAAATCTCAAAAACATAAGTCACAATTCTTTAACCCTAACCCGAATAAGGGTTTTAGTTACACATGATCATGGAGAAACGATGCATGAATGAAAGGAAAATAAGAACTTCACTAATGACCGAGATTAGGGCTTGGACGTGGCTGAGTTGCTGGCCGAGATGGGAGGAGGGACTGCCGTGTAAGGAGGAGCAACCGGTGGAGGAAGGGTGGAACGTGTGAGAGAAGAGCTCTCCACGTTAAGGGGTGAGTATTATGCCTTGTATGCTCCTCCTTATATAGAGTTTAGAAAACCCTAGAGTTCCCAAAATAAGCACAAGATAATCATGGAAATATTTCCATAATAATCTTTGCTTAATCTTCAAGCCACCTTTGATCTTCTAGAATAATCCGAAACCCTAGCTTTTGAATGTTGCCCTAATATGACAATGTGTTTTTGGGCCGAACGAGCTGGACTTGGAACTTGGACTTTCTTTTCCCGAAGTTACTGTTCACGGCCCCGAAATCACTGTTCACACCGGAATTACTATTCACGAGCCGGAAAACACTGTTCATCCGCGGACACTGTTTATCCATTCTGCGCATCTGTTTTGACTTCGGCTCTCGATTTGACCTTCCAAACGACCTCGGATGCTCTCGGTGTGAACTAGAGAGTTGTAGGGAATTGAGTCACCTACGCAACGGCATGTGTCTCGTATTTTTCTGATCATCGGTGCATTCTCAGTCCTCCGGCGAAGCTCCAAAGGTCAATCTGCCATTGTGATGTTTTTGGCATAAAATGCCGTCTTTTATGCATGTTTCCTCCTAGAGCTTCCAAATCACCTGAAATGCAAAACAACACTAAAAAGTAACTGTTCGCATAATTAAGTGCAGAAATTGGTGGGATTTAATGACTCGATGAGTCGTATAAATACGGCTCATCAAACCACCCCACACTTAAACTTGTTCGTCCCGAACAAGAACTAGGTCATAAGAGGAATGAATAATGTAAACACCACAATGCTTCGGTCATCCTAGACGTGCTACATGGACATGAATCGATTACTCTAGATCTCGCCTGTTATGCATGCTTGCTACTAATATCTTTGTGCGAAAACATGGGTTAAAGATACGTGTTACCTTTGGGTCGAGATGCAAATCAATTCGGATGTATCTGGAGATAGCCCTGTTTAGACCCATGAACCCTCATTCTCGGACTCGAACTTGCTGCTATATGGTTATGCTTTGCTGCTTTTTCGTGCACGTGATTGATTCGAGCTTCAAAGTGTTGAGTGTTTTTCGGCCAGCTATAGTGTCATCTGATTTGGGATTTCAATGATGCTTTCACATGAGAAACGTGTGGACTATCACAATGGTGGTGGATTTGTTGCCTTGAAGTGCGGATTGTGACTTGCTCGAACCGTGGTTCCTTCTCCTTTTGACGCGAGTCAAGTCGAGGGTCGCTCGTCTATTTTCCCGGTTACTCGGATTAGAAACCTTCCTGCTCTCACTCATCATCGTCCTTTTGACACGGGTCAAGTCAAGGGTCGCTTGCCTATTTTCTCGGCTACTTGGACTAGAGATTGGACGATGTGTGCCACCGTCCCGCCTAACCGCAAAAGTACCGCAGTGGCGGAGCAGACTCGTACTATGTCGTCTCGAAGTGCTAGCCTCCACGAGCTCCACATAACCATATATCCTGAGTCCGGTCTTTGAATGATCTGTCAAGTCTCTCTAGGGCGTTTCTATCAACTCAACATCCCTGTTTATCTCAACTAACAAAGGCACGCAAAGTTTTAAAATCACATGTTAGTCGCACAAAATCATTTTTCACCAAAGACATGCATGTAATCGGCTCTATCTATTTCACCATATCATTATCCAATACTGCAAGTCTAGGAAGTAGTGAAGTATCATGTACAAAAAATTTTAAAAATCATGGGAAACGTGCTGACTCTGTGCAGGGTGCAGTAAATAAACGTGCTGACTCAATGACTGACTCTCCCACCCCACACTTTTGAAATGAGCCGTGTCCTCACGGCACGACTCAAATCTAGACTCACAAATGCATGCAATAAATAAATAAGGAAATAGAGTAAGGACAGGCACTTCCCTCGTGCGTGCGTGACAATCAGAGACTACTGATAATTCTCCTGTGAGTCCTCGAAGAGCACCATTGGAGCTTGCATCGTAGCGTGAGTTTGTTGCACACCGAAAGGTCTGCGTCAATGGCATTAAGACGAATAACAAATTCCCAGGAGGTTGGAGGAGTCACATCGGTCTCACTTAAAACCCAACCTCCTTAGACTCGTAAGTCTTTGTGACAAAATCTGTAAACGCTCATGTTTCTCGACGCAACTTATTCGAGGTGTGAACTACTCATGCCGGATACAGTCTGTTGCTAACATCTCTGATACGTTCGCCTCTGTCCCTGCATAAAGATCATCTCCTTTCCCAAGTACAATGTGACAATAATGACTCATAAATAAACATAGTAAGTAAATAAACTGAAATGTAAAAAAAACGTGCAAACCGTGCAGGGCTGCCTCCCTGCGAGCACCTTTGTTTAACGTCGTTGGCTCAACAGTACCTCTTTAGGGATCACAAGTTAGGATCCCATGGACGTGTGAGGTCAAATCTTGCTACTCCTCTATGATGCTCATAGCCCTTATCCAGTGGTGCTCTCGTGTTTCTCCATCCTTGTTTCCATCCAAACGTGTTATGTCGCGGTCTCTTCCTCATATACGGATGGTCAGAATCCTTACGAACATGGTAGTTTGATCTTTTTCCAGCAAATTCAGGTGACAACCTTTTTGTTCCCATGTCATTCTTGGTCCTAATGTCTGAGATGGCCGATTGTCCCAGGGTGAGTGCGATAGGGCTGTGAGCGCTGGCATCTCCCGTCTGCAAAATGTAGGAGTCAATATCACGGGTGAGTGCGAGAATACCTGGGTCCTTACCTGAATTGATCCTTCCCGGGGACGTCTCCTGTTTAACTGCCGCGGACGTCTCTTGATTTATCGGTAATTCTTCATACGTCCGCGCATAAATTGTAGAGAGGTCCGCGCCCTTTACTGAGGTAGGATTTTTGATGGATGTGACCTTGATTTCCTCGGTTGCTTTGATAGTCATGACTGGTTCTTCCTCGGGTAGATCCGCAATGAGGTCTGAGCATGTCTCGGGCAGCTTGATGATGAGGTCTGATTCAAGTGGCTCGGTCGGATCTTCTTCAGGTGCCAGCGGGCTGTCTTTTTCCAAATATTCGGGGTAGTCCGACTTGAGCTCTTCTTCCTGTTTTTTCTGCAATCGTGACACGGCCTGGTCCAACTCAGACATTGTTCTTGATAACTCGGTCAAGGATTCCTCGGTTTTGGCTTGATATTGGTGAAACGTGTCGGCCAGCTCTTTCATCATGTCTTTAAGTGCCTCGGTCCGCTCTTGTATTTGTCTTGATCTCTCGGCCAAAAAACGTATCAAGTCCCAAATAGCTTTTATGGTCAAGTCATAGACAGAGCCTCCGGCCTCCTCATTGAGCCAACTCCACTCATGTGGCAACATTCTAGCGAGAAACCTTTGAATAAGCTCCAATTTAGTGAATCCATGGTGCAGGCAGCTTGTCACAAGGGAATCAAAGTACCGTAAGTACTCATCCAATGTTTCATCCCGGGATTGCTCAATGTACATGATTCTTTCTCGGACTACTTGTTGGGGGGATGGTGGGTAGTACTCCTCATAGTTCCACGACTCACTTCCATATAAGGAAGACATGTCGATTCTGCAAGTAAATTAGAAAAAGCGCAAACTAGCAAAGCACCGAATAGCAAGCACAGACTAGCAATAAAGGATCCCCAGGAGATTGGAGGAGTCACAATGGTCTCACTTAAAACCCAATCTCCTTAGACTCGTAAGTCTTGGTGACAGAACCCTCTAAAAGCTAGAAATTGAAATCGAAATAATCAGAAATCGGAAAACAAGGCAGTTGAAAATAACAAACTAGGAGAATTCACCGAATAGCAAGAAATAACAAAAATAAACGAAAAACAAAAATAAAGAAAAATAAACGAAAAGAAAAGAGAGAACAAAATTCACCGTGCGTAGCTCCCCGGCAACGGCGCCATTTTGAACAGGCTGTCGTCGTACCTGTGCAAAAACAATTTATAATTTCCTCACTTCAAACTGTGGGTTAGTACAGCGGCAAGCAAGGGTCGAACCCAAGGGAGCTAGATGGTTACTACTTCGTTCTGAAAAGGAAATAAAAGACAATTGGGTGAAAGCAACAGTTTAAGAAACAGTAATAAGGCACGAAAATTGCTAAGGTGTATCAATTCAGAGAAGATATTCAGGTTAGGGTTTTCTTCAATTGTGACTTGTTTTATCATCGATTTCTAAATATCATGTTTCTAATTCCTAAGTGTGGTTACTTCCATTCCAAGTTATAACCTAAAGTAGTGTCTTTCCGGACGCCTACACCACAATTAAGCCTAATAATTCAATACTCCATTCCAAGATATATCGAATTAATGCACTATTTGTTTTCAACGGTCTAGTATCAACAAACAGTAAATAGGGGAGTTGAATTGTTCAGTTAAGCTTTGCCATTCCAAGCCTCCACTTAACTTCACAATTCAATCCAAATAATGAGCACAAGGTTTAATCGAATAACGAAACAAGCATTAAGATTCAAATCTCAAAAACATAAGTCACAATTCTTTAACCCTAACCCGAATAAGGGTTTTAGTTACACATGATCATGGAGAAACAATGCATGAATGAAAGGAAAATAAGAACTTCACTAATGACCGAGATTAGGGCTTGGACGTGGCTGAGTTGCTGGCCGAGATGGGAGGAGGGACTGCCGTGTAAGGAGGAGCAACCGGTGGAGGAAGGGTGGAACGTGTGAGAGAAGAGCTCTCCACGTTGAGGGGTGAGTATTATGCCTTGTATGCTCCTCCTTATATAGAGTTTAGAAAACCCTAGAGTTCCCAAAATAAGCACAAGATAATCATGGAAATATTTCCATAATAATCTTTGCTTAATCTTCAAGCCACCTTTGATCTTCTAGAATAATCCGAAACCCTAGCTTTTGAATGTTGCCCTAATATGACAATGTGTTTTTGGGCCGAACGAGCTGGACTTGGAACTTGGACTTTCTTTTCCCGAAGTTACTGTTCACGGCCCCGAAATCACTGTTCACGCCGGAATTACTATTCACTAGCCGAAAAACACTGTTCATCCGCGGACACTGTTTATCCATTCTGCGCATCTGTTTTGACTTCGGCTCTCGATTTGACCTTCCAAACGACCTCGGATGCTCTCGGTGTGAACTAGAGAGTTGTAGGGAATTGAGTCACCTAAGCAACGGCATGTGTCTCGTATTTTTCTGATCATCGGTGCATTCCCAGTCTTCCGGCGAAGCTCCAACGGTCAATCTGCCATTGTGATGTTTTTGGCATAAAATGCCGTCTTTTATGCATGTTTCCTCCTAGAGCTTCCAAATCACCTGAAATGCAAAACAACACTAAAAAGTAACTGTTCGCATAATTAAGTGCAGAAATTGGTGAGATTTAATGACTCGATGAGTCGTATAAATACGGCTCATCAAAGGGAAATGATGGGGGAAGAGGTGAAAATGCCGTTGGTGGGGCTTGAACCCAGTGGCGGACCCAGGAAATAATTTTACTGGGGGCAATTAAAAATTAAGTTTCAAACTTTAAGGGCTAAAGTGAAATTTTTAAAAATGTTAGTACTATTCTTCATCTCCCAAAAACAAAAACCCTAGTTTTTCACCTGCAAACCACACGAATCCACCAAAATGTTTTCAATTAAAGAAATTTCAGCACCAATCTGAACTAATGGGGGCAAGGAGTAAAAATTAATGGGGGCAAAATGTACAAATTAACATAATATTAATCAAATTACTTATGCATAAAGGACAATTGAAAAAAAATCATTGGAGGCAAATGACCCCATTGTCTTGGGCGTGCGTATGCCCATGCTTGAACCCTCCACCTTGTGGAAGCAAGATAAGAGTTCAACCAGTAGACCACACCCTTATTTGCTTCTATTCATCTTTATTTAATTCAAGTAAATTAAACTATTTGTATTCTTGAATGATTTTGCTCATTTTTGTATTTTTACTGTTTATTTTATGGAATTTGACTTCAATTTCAATCGAAAAACACACACCTTAAAAAGTGACAATGAAAAACAAAGTAAATTACAAAGTTATGATATGAAACTAGACAGCATCATTTTGATTCAAAAAAAAACTTATTAACATAACAAAATTATGTCGTTTTGATACTCGCAGCATTTATTCCTTACTTGTTTTGAACCCAAAAAAATTACCATCATTTATGTACCCAAAATCTTGTTTGAGTGACAGTTTAACTACGAGTTTTTGTCCAAATCAGTGATAACCAAAAATGGTCGTATTGTTACCGTAAAAATGATTTATACAACAACCATACGAGAAGCATTCCTATTCTCGTAGTTTTCCTTATTGTAAGGATTTTACGACAACTGTACAATGACTGTCTGCGTCCGGTTAACAATAACGCTACAGTAACTTCAAATATATTAACGCATATTTATCGTATACGTGTCGTATAATTCATACGATAACAACACGTGGACAGAAAGTTCACTTTACATTAACATAATAAAATGATCGTAACGTTATCGTAATTCTATCGTACTCACCGATGAGCATAAATCTAGACTAAATTTATGCTCCATATTTAGTTGATTACCGATCATTTTCCTTATTCTTATAAGCTCTCATTGTGTGTTTTGGTGTTTTTAGGTGACAAAAAGAATCCATGGCGAAATAAAGTGTTTTTGGGAATTTTGGCAAAAATAGTGCAGAAATAAGAGGATTGACATCCCTACTTGCCGCGCATGCCCAGAGCTCATACGATGTCTAAATGTTGTTCTAATCTTTGGCTTGTTGGAAAGCTGAGAGTAAGGGCTACAACTTTGTAGTTTGGACCAAAAGCAGATGCAGTTTCTAAAGGGGTCAAAAATTGGAGGCAAAAGACCTATATCAATATGCGCTTGTGTCGCCTGTGTCACCTATTTAAGTGATACGGGTGATACTTGCCAGGAAAAATCAGCTCTCTGGTTTTTCTTGTGTCACTTTTAGGTGATACTAGTGATACGACTGACACAAGCCAGACAGGCAAAAACTCAAATTTGGCTAAGTTTCGGAAAAATGCAAAAAGGCAGATTTTTAACAAAAGAAAAAAAGGGTTTTCTGCCGTTGGAACAACATCATCACGAGGGTTTTTGAGAGACGATCTTTCAAAGAAACTTCACGACAAAAAGACTCGAGAAATCGATCAAAATCAAGGGGATTGCAATTCGAAGAGGGACAACATCATCATCCACATCAAGGTTGTGATTGTTCTTCGTAAATTTTGTAATTTCAGTTCCGAACAAAAACATGAGTTGTATTTTCACTTCCATGGATAGTGAGTAGTGATCCTATTTTGGGGTCCTACGAATCTTGTCTAACTATGAATCGTTGAATAAAACAAAAAATTGCATGATTTGATTTGTCTCATTGTATTTGTATTTTACTTAGCGCTTAAACCAAAGCGATGCATACTAGGTGTTTGACGAAATGCCTAAGTGCATTGCGTTGAGATATTAGGTCAATAGCGCCAAAAGGGTGAGACTTAGTTTCCGACAATTAAGTAAAATACACGTTATAAACTCGGTGACTACGAGAGTGGCCTGAATTTGTAACGGGAAAGGCTAGTTTTACGACAAGGACTCCCCATGTTTACGCGACGAGAGTTGGTAAACATCAGCGAGTTACTTGATTTGAACCAATAGCGCCAAAAGGGTGAGGTTTGTAGTTTAAGGTACGCTTCCAATATAAACCAATAGCACCGAAAGGGTGAGGTTTATACTTGGAGTGTACGGCTATTTTCCAATCAATATAAGCAAGTCATGCATGATAAATAATAAAAACTCGATTCAAATGTTAGGCAAGTGAAGTAGTTCCCCAAAATATCTGTTGAAATCGACAACACCTTTTCTTACTTTCATTTCTTTTGAATTCTAGAAACAAACTAAAAACTCGATTTGGATTAGGATAAGTAGAAATACAACCTTACATAGTGCAAAATTTTAAACTTGCTCACTTGGACGATCTGGTTCTTACCGGCTTATAAATTGTTTTTGACATACAAAATACCTCACGTCACTCACTGTACGTTAACTAGACGTCCAAAATACCTTATCCTCCGCTCGTCAACGTAAATTTAAGTAGGGGTTGTCGTTAATATATACGATGACGATGATGAAATTCATCTATTACAATTTTGAAATAGTCAATAAAACAATTATAATTTTACTCTGCATTGCAATAAATAACAATTAGATAATTTTCCGAAATTCACCTAGATGCAATTATGATTGCTGAAACATCCTTCAAAACAACAAAATTCTGAAATTCAGCAGTGCATACGAGTCGATCACTGGATTCAATGTTACACCAGTGCATACAAGTAAACAAAAACTGAAATAAAACCTTGAAAACATTTTCCACCTTAACTTCAATCACTGGATTCAATGTCTTCATCATGCTCGGGACGTTGGGGCTGAGAAGTACCTGCCTTCAACAGCGCCTGCGTGAGGTTGACAATAATCTGCTGCTGTTGTACCTGGAACTGCATCATCTGTTGGTGTTGCTGGTTCAGTTGCGACACCTCTTGAGCTAGAGCATCAATCTGCGGGCATGGAGTGGGAGAAGACGAACCAATACACAGAGATGCAACCCTGTTAAATTTAGATCCCTCGACCAAAGTGGCAGCAGTGCCGATGGTATTTGGAAGCTTTGTTCTTTTGTTGGTCCCTATAATCTAAGATCCGACCTCAAAATCCATTGCCTGGGGTATGCGATCACCATATTTCTCCTTCAGAGCCTCGTGGGATTTCTGTAGTAGGTCCTGAGATAAAACCAATGTGACACATTAGTGTAATGTATAACCTGTGCTTAACATTGGCAAAAAGTGGTTGAAAAATCTGTATGGAAAAATAGTTTACAGAAGGCCTATGGGAAAACAGTTTAAAGAAGGCGTACAGTAGGTAAATAAAACTTGCATTCAAACGGTGAAATACACCTCCATTTCAAATATTACCGTTGTACTGAAAACCTACATTTACGTAACCCAGATAACAATTGCATATAAAGCTTGAAACACACCTCTATTTCAAATTATGAACACTATATATAATGAATACCCACATGTACAGACAATCATAATGTGTACCATAAAAAGTGAACCATTGATGAATCAGTTTAGTTCATGGCACTACTGACATTGAATGAAAAAAATTCATATTTAATACAAATGGATTATATACAGCTTTCTCTGTTGTTGTATCCCAAATATATGGTCCACCCGGCTTCTTTTTCAGCCTCTCCCACTTGTCATGGCAGTATATAACCCTTCCTAGTTCAATCTCCTATAAAAATGATGGAAGAAGCAGTCAATCAGTATTAAGTGTATTAGTGACGATGAAACTTAAACATGAAAATAAATACCAAGGGATGCTCACCAATTCAGCGTAATGTACATCTGTACCTTTAGGACCTCCCCTATGAATTCGAGCATCTATATCTTTGGAATTTTGTTTGTTTCGCTCAGAATTCTTATCTTTCTTATCAAAATTGTTCACATACCAGTGCAAACCTTCGTCTACCTTGTGCCGCTTTAGAAATCTCAGTCCCTCTTTGCACCTCGAGTGTCGCAAATTGTACCATCCATCGTTTAGCTTTGTGCGACACTTCTCAAAGAAAATGCTTTTGATCACTGGAGTGTGTTTTGCATCCCATGTAGCTAGTTCCTGAACAAATTAACAGTAACAATTAACTTAAACTAATATTGAATCTCAAAAATTAAATGAAGAAGTACATATCAGTCCTCTTAGAGTTTATTCCACAGTGGATGCAAAAATAAAATAACAATTTACATTCAGTAAGTTACTTGTAGAATCACTAAAAACAAGCATAAAATATATGTAATTACATGGGAACAAGTTGATTATTGAGCAAATAAACAATAATGCATTTACACTTCACAAGTACCTTAAATTCTTTAAACCATTGATCTTTAGCCCACTGTGGAATGTGCTCAACAGTTGTCCAGCCAGCAACCCAATGCTTACCCATACACTGAAATCTAATGCCAATCTCATGTTTTGCCGATACAAACCCACCCCAAGAAAAAAGGTTAGTTTAGTAGACTGCATAAAAGTTAATAAACATAATAATGCAACAACATCACAGATTACCGATTAGGAAATCGTGGTTCGATTACGAGCTTGCGACGGTCCCCATCCGTCATTCTACTTGATGTTCCTCCAGTTGTCTCCCCTCTCACATTCTGACGAGCAGGGGAAAACTGTGGGTACGGCTGTGACCTAGGCGATGGCCGGTCCACTGATGGTCCGGATACAGATGGGGAGCCTCTACGGGCTGATAGCGGTTGAGAAACATCCTCCGTAGCAGCTGCACCACGTTGATCCCTTGTGGTTGGCTCGGTAAATTGTGTGAACTATTCCTAAATACTGGACTGATATTCATCATCAAAGAATCACCGTCAAGAGGGAATGCATCATGTTCCATAGTGGGGAGCCGAGGATCACAGGGTTGGGATGTCGTAGGACTAACTCTATTATAATCGGGATCTGGATCAATGCGAGGGATGTAATCAGTCGGCTGTGGATGAGTGAGCTGTGTGTTGGTGTTCTAGGCATGGTAGGCGTCATAACAGTTTCCCTCATCGGGAGAACCCTTCGTCCATAGGTCTGCCTCTGTTCATTGGGTGAGACAGGACTGGGATGAAAATGCTACGGAGATTGTACATGCTGATGCATTTCATTATCCGAACATCGATAGCCTTCTTCGAGAGAGGTACCAGCAGTGGGAGTTCCATCTACTGGCAAGATGTGACCTGCATCATATTTGGACCAAAAACGTCCAAGTGCCCCTTTATCGGAGCGTGCCAAACCAGTCCAAGCTGGCTTCTGGTGCTGTGATGAACCATTTTTGTCCATGTCTGACATTTGGTCACATATATAACAAAAATGATATTAGTTAACAAAATTACCAGAGGAGAACATGACATGAATCATCAGAAAGTTATAAAATCAAATGTGTGAGACCCCAGTCAATGATACACTAACTTGGTAGTCAACAACTCGTACAGTCAGATGCGAAGAACTCCATGTTCTCTAACAGATTCACAATCAGATTTGAAGACAAATAAGGTTGTCAATTAGATGAAACCTACACCGGCCGACTGAATACAAATCGAAATGGAAACCCTAGATCTACATTTTCATGAATGAATGTGTTTAATTTACCTGTATATTGGCAGGGGACGGAGAAAGCACGACACGGTGGATTGCGGCGAGTTTGTAAATTACTTGACACAAGTGATTGTGGAGCGGTAGTTTCGCTTGCTAATTTTCAGCACGCTGGCCTTAAAGTCGTTTGCTTTAGGAAATGAAAATTTTGAGCGGTGAAACGAAAATGAGGACACAAACTGAAATTGTTTTATTTTTAGATTCGGGAATTTGTTTTCTTAATTTAGTAATTTTATCTACTTATGGTGTCAAATATGATTTGATATTTACTTAATTACGTCAAAATGGTGTTGTACCAATTCATTTCTTTTTGGACGTCGTTCTTTAGTGTGGTACTCGGGACCAAGGTAATCGCTACCCAAGAATGTGATCTCCAGTTGCAAATAAGCCATGACAATGCTTGATGACACTTGACTTTTGTTCCCGACCATATTTTTAAGACGGTAAATAAATCATTCGAAAGGATACATCCATCGATAATGTACAGGTCCTCCAAGGAGGACTTCGTCTGCGACATTAATTGGTAGGTGTTTCATCGAGTCGAAGAACGATGGTGGGAATATGGTTTCCAGATTGCATAATGTTTCCGATATGTTCCTCTTCCATTGAGTCATTCAGGCGATGTCCAATGACGACGCGCAAACATCTCGAAAAAAGTGCACAACTCTGATATGGTCATCCATATGGGCGTTGATAGGAATCCACGAAAAGCAATTGACATCAATCCCTCCAAAATTACATGAGCATCATGAGTTTTGTATCTCATTAGTTTTCTTGCGTCTAAGTTAACGCACCTACCCAAGTTAGATGCGAATCCATCAAGAAAACCAAGTGACTTGATCCAATGTAAAACTATGGTTTGCTCATCAGATGATAAAGAGTATTTCGCCTTATTGGCTACCATCCTTCCTCTACTCATTCGTACCTCCAATTCAGGCCTCCTACAATAAGTGGCAATATCTTCCCTACATCGCACTCCATTATTATTTGTCTTTCCTTTTACGTTCATAATGGTGTTGAAAATATTCTCAAATATATTCTTCTCTATATGCATCACGTCAAGATTGTGCCTGAGTTTTAGGTTAACCCAGTACGGGAGATCCTAGAAAATAGATTTCTTCATCCAGTTATGTGTCACCCCAAACCCGTCGATAATGTGATCTGGCGACTCTTCCCATATGTAATTGTAATTTTGAACTATGTTGTACATTTCATGTCCCGTACGGAAAGGAACAGGCCCATCACGCTCAATATGATCTCTCCGACACTTACTTTTGTTAGATCTGTAGCCGTTATTGATTGGTAGGAACCTCCCGTGACAATCAAAGTAGGACACTTTGCGCATGCTGAAGCTAGAATGTCTTCGTGTCCTCCATACAAAAAGGGCAGCCAATTTCTCTTGAGTTGACCAACCAAATAGCATACCGTAAGCTGGAAAATCATAAATGGTCCATATCAATGCTGCCCTCAACGTAAAATTTTCATCTCCACTAGCATCATACGTATTTATCCCCACATTCCAAAGGGTTTTTAAGTCGTCAATGAGAGGTCGCAAGTACATGTCAATTCTCTTCTTAGGATTTGTTGCTCCCGGAATTAGGATCGTTAGCCACATTCATCGTGTTTTCGTATACATCCATGGAGGGAGATTGTACGGAGTTAACATGACATGCCAACAAGAGTAAGACTTGGCATTGTTATTGAAAGGATTAAATCCATCCGAACATAGACCCAACCTCACATTGTGTGTTTCGGCAGCAAAATCAGGATATCATCGGTCAAAATGTTTTCATGACTCTTCATCGGAAGGGTGGACCATGATGTTTGCATTGGGTGGATGCAAAGCGTGCCAAGACATATGACGAGCAATGTTCTTCATAAAAAATAACATTTGCAGCCTTGGTATAATGTCTAGATAAAACATTGATGAACGAGCCACTCGTACGTAGCGACTTGTACTTTGTGAAGCACCAGGTTGGTATCTATCTTCTCCAAAAAATGCACAATTACTCATTCCCTCTGATTCAGCATAATAAATCATGCAACCGTTGACACGCAAATCTATACGCTGGTACCCCATACCCAAGTCACTAACAAGCCTCTTGAGTGGTTGAAAGATGTGGCTATTCGATTGTCACAATTAGCCAAACTTTGTATGTAATCGCATTTGGAATCATAAGCAACCACTGATAATTCGTAGTCGGATTTTGTTTGCAGCAACTTCATATGTGACAATAACTCAGTCTCGGTGGTGCATCCTTCGTAAGCCGGGTTGGTGCTCGCATTAAAAAGATCATGAAAACTCTGTGCCATTAGGTTTGGGGGATCTGGAACATGTTCGGTTTCGATAGGTGATTCACAGTTATGACCACCTACATCATCCACCATCTCATTAAATCGACTATCCATTGTGTTCTGCATGAAATCATGTTGTTCATAGTTGACACTTCCTCCTCCTTGTTGATATGAAATCAGAATCTGGTGATGATCTTCAAAAATGGGGTCATGTGCATTTTCTTGATTCGATGGACTAATGTAAGTTTCACCTACTCGTTCTTCACTGTGGTACGTCCAGTTATAATAATTGGGAGTGAAACCATTTTTGTACAAGTGGTTTTCAACAGTACCGGTCGTATGACATTTTTTGTTTTTGCAATGCTTACGTGGACAGAGGGAGTTCCCCTCTTGTAATAGCCAACTCAATGAAATTTCTAACCCCCCATATGAATGTCTCGTTGTTGTATGGTTTGCCTTCGTCACGTCTGTTGTACATCCATGAGCGTAGTTCAATCAATGATTGCATTGTATAAAATGCTTTCCACTGCTCTTGTACATTAAAATTGGATTTGTTATTAGTAATCCAAAAATATATATCGAAATTGATAGTTTAAGAAACAAACTTAATGAAATAGATAACGATCTGAAACCGGATGACATGGTCTAACGTCCATTAACTGTCAGAGGGTCAGATAGAAGAGTTTTTTCAACAACAAGATTCAATAGTTTATTTTTTATTTCCCACGAAGAGTTTAGGTGGGGGCTGATCTTCTCCTATAGTCTCTTTACATTCTACCGTTGATTCCTCGTAATCTTCTCTGTATTTAACGAAACTGTAGCTGTGAATCCCGCAGCAATCCGGGCCCCATTCACATCCATATATACCGTCTTGCGCAGAGCAAGTGTACACATCAGATTGACTAGTTCGGCTGCTCATTTCCTACTATAGTGACTCAACATATTAGACAAATTTGGTCTATAATTTTTGGACCACAATGTTAGTTTGCCTATGAACATCCTTCAATACGAATATATAATTACAATTGTAATTGACTACATTTTGGGTTAATGAAAAAGGTAAATGACAATGATTAAAAGGGTAAAATCCTAATTTAAGACTATATATGTTTTCAAAGTTAGCACATTACTACATATAGATAATTATAACACTTCTTGCAATAAATACTGAGCAGCTATAATAAGAATTGAAATACAAATTCTATAACCTTACGTTCATTCTCCGATTTATGATGACTACACACTTACCAAATTCTTCTGTATGCTTGTCAAAGAAGTGTTCGGCTCCTTGCACCAAATTGTTTTGACAAATGGGAACTGCCGATATGTCAATTTATACACATTTCGGGAATATCTTTTTACGTTAACCATACGATAACAAATATCATCGTATAAATATGTTATCGTATAATTAACTCACTGTTGTCGTAAACTTTGCGTACCCTTATTGTAAAGTTAACGTTACAATATCGTAATTCATTTATCCCTTTATGAACGTAAACTTTGTCAGTTAAAGGCTAGTGTGTCAGATGCATTGTACAATTTTTTTTGATTGGGGCTTTAGTTAGAAAGTTAGTATCTGTTAGTAGGTATGAGGAATCGAACCCGGAAACCACGAGGGGCCGGATGAGCTGGCTACCACTGGGGTAAGTGCTCTCCTCAGATGCACTGTACAGTTGACCATGTCATATTATACATAATGCACAAATGTTACCCACTTTATTGATGATGACCAATCAAAACATATTTCAAAGGACACTACCTTTTCCATTCACGAATTTATAAATATATGCGTTTTACATTAACTTATTAAGGTTTCACAACACTGATAATTAAAGGTTTAAATACTTATGCTGCGTTTATAAGGTTGCGTCCTTTTTTCAACTATGCACTCAGTCGCTGATGCTCGGATGTGTTTATAAGGCTGCAAATTGTGTGTTGTCTACAGTAAAGCAGGTCAATAATGGAAATGTCGGTAATACATATTTCGATAACTTTACGTGTCTCGTACCATAAACAAAAGTTATCGTATATATATGTTCTCGTAAAGTTTACGTAAGTGTTACGTAACAAACGATGTCACCGTATATAACATCGCATAGTTATCGTATATTTCGTACGATAACGTCCGTTATCGTAAAGAAATTATCGTTCATTTGGACAAAAATTTGTAGTGTTTTTCATAAGTCATGATCAAATATGATTTTCAAATGTATTTTTGAACCATTAATCTGTCTTGGACAATTAAACTTGACTACAATTTACCAAAAATATCTCGTAAAATTGGGTAGTTTCCAAGTGTGTACTTGCCCAATATAATTTAAATATTTAAAATTACATTATATTTCATCTCAAACAAAAATTACATTATATTTTTCCAAGTAATATGTATGCAGTTGCATATGTTTCCTCAATACTGCATCCATCATTTGGACCTCAAGATCTTCTTATGGACTTCAACAACCGAAGATGATCACTGGAATGCAAATTTCAGGATAGGAATTTGGATAACATAAACATTGCCAAATGGCAACAAGCACACGCGTCCTCTCCTCACCAACTCTTCATATTTTCTCAGATAAAATAATTCCACATTTCCAATTCCAGCAGTTTCAGTTTTTCACATTTTTTTCTCCTGCAGCTTAGAGAAGGACAACAGCCATGACTTTGTCATTCCTCTCCACGCTTCCATCTGTAGTAGTCTCTACTCAACCCTCCACCACAACCAAATGCAGCATTCACACTGTAAGTTGTCATTCTGCATTTTATGCTTTCCAATTTGCTTTAGTTTTGTGTTCCTATGAAAATTTAGGGCTCTTTGACAAATGTGTCAAGCTTTGATTTCTGAATTAAGCTCTTGTTTTGAGGTTTGGACTGATGATTAATTGTGCATTGCTTGCTGGGTTGCTGTAGTTTTGTGTTCTTAGGATGAATTAGGGCTCTAATTGATTTCTGAATGAAGTCTTCAATTGAGGTTTGGACTTTTGATTTAGATGTGCATTACTTTCTGGGTTAAGCTAGTTTTGTGTTCTTAGCATGAATATTAGGCCTCTAAGACAAATGGGTCAAGCTTTGAATTCTGAATGAAGGTCTTAAATTCGGATGTTGCATTGCTTTCTGTCTCTGGGTTGCTTAAATTTTGTGTTATTTGGATGAATTAGGGCTCTTAGACAAATGGGTAATGCTTTGATTTCTGAATCAATCTCTTAAATTGAGAATTTTGCTTTGAATTGATTTTTGGACGCAATAGGCTACGGGAACTTATATTACGAGTCTGTTGATTTCAACTTATTGTACATTGTTCAATCCAGGGCACAATTCGATGCAATAGAGTTGAAACAAATATTCCCGAGGAGGGTCTGTTTCGTAGACGAGATGTCCTGAAACTTACCGTTGGTACCATCGGACCGGTGAGAGTCTCATACTCTCTATGTATCATTATTCATCATATAAAGTAAACTTAACGATGGTGTGTGTGTGAGCAAATTTCTGATGACCTTCTGCTAGTCATTCGACTTCTAGGGCTTACTAGCCGGGTCAGGATCGTTCAGTGGACTTGCCAGTGCTGCTGATCTTATTCAACGACAACAGCGGTCTGTGTTTTTAAGTAAGCCTCATAGCTGATCGAGTGATCGTTTCTCGAGATACATAATACTTGCAACTTAATTATACTAAGTTGTGATTTGTAATTTTGATCTATGGACCAGCTAAAATCAAGGACATCCTTTACACTACGATGAAGGTGAGAGTTCTCACAGGGAATAATCGATGAACTTCGATGACATTTTTTCTAATAGAATGAACGGTATTACTTCAGGAGAATCCGGATCTCATTCCATCGTTGCTGACTTTGGCGTTGAACGACGCCATGACTTATGATAAGGTTAGTAAATGTACTCGAATCATATGTTTCTATTGGCTATGTTGAAATTTAGTCTTTAATGAGAACAATGCCTAAATCTAGGTTGACTAACTTTTGCAGGCTACCAAAACCGGAGGTGCAAATGGATCAATCAGATTCAGGTAACATTTTCATGTGGCTTAATCTTCTCTTCATTTCTGCATTTCGGACTGTTTGAGTTTGTATATCTTTTCACAATACATTAATTTGATAATCATGCGCTGTTGCTCGTTTCTTGCTTGAAGCTCAGAGATAAGCAGACCTGAAAACAAGCCACTGGCTCCCGCTTTGCGACTGCTGGATCAAGTCAAGGATCAAATCGACGAAGTTTCACTTGGCGGGCCTATCACATATGCGGATCTCATCCAACTTTCAGGTTTCCTTTTTTCCCTTCTTCCGCCATTTTTTAGTGTCTTCACCTCTGCTAATACTTGAAACTTCATTATCTCCAACTACAGCTCAAAGTGCATTGAAAAGAACGTTCTTAGACGCAGCAATTCGCAAATGTGGCGGAAATGAAGAAAAAGGGAGCCTATTGTATACCGCATATGGATCAAACGGGCAGGTAATCCGTCTGATGCTAGTTGCTGCTGACTTTTTTTGAATACCGAAAAAAAAATCATCTCTCACTTTTTTTTTCTTTCCAGTGGGGCTTGTTTGAGAGAAACTTTGGTAGATCGGACATCGACGATCCTGATCCAGAAGGAAGGATTCCGTTATGGGAGAAAGCCAGCGTCCAAGAAATGAAAGACAAGTTTGTAGCTGTCGGTTTAGGTCCCCGACAGGTCCTTATTTTTCCCTCATGTCGAATTTTTTTTTCCGTAAGCATGAAATTTTCGTAACAATACGATAATTTTTATTTTGCGCAGCTGGCGGTTATGTCTGCATTCTTGGGTCCTGAGCAGGAAGCAACTGAGGCATTGTTAGCAGCAGACCCTGAAGTCGCTCCATGGGTTCAGAATTACCAACGCAGTCGAGAAACAGTTTCAGAAACGAATTATGAGGTCAGTGTTGAAATATGTTTACTTGGATTTTCTCACATTGCTAAACATAAGAAATTTTTTTTATATTGAATTCTAGTACAAGGACTTATTAACTTGACTGAAATTTAATTATGTCAAACTCTAACCGTCTGTACCATAAAATTCGTATCTACATTTTCCACAAAACTTGAATAAATATGGACGAGAAGGACTTACGGCTTTTTTTTTCCAGGTTGATCTTATTACTACGCTCACGAAGCTCAGCACGCTCGGACAACAAATCAACTATGAAGCTTATACATACCCGGTCAAGCGAGTCGACCTCACTAAGCTGAAACTATGAAAATTTATGAACTACAAGCTCACTTACCACTACTGTCTACTTCCTTGCTCCGGCATGGAAATCGGATCATCAGACATTTTCTTATCACTCCATTTTCCTGCACAAAAATAAAGTCACCTTTTTTGCATGAGCATCCCCATTATGATAGGAAAAAAAATCATCTCTCTCAATTATTTTATCTCTCATCATTTGATATTTAGTCATACATCATGATCATGATCATACAACAAAAGTTCGGTATCCCCTTCTCATGTCCATATAACCTTATCAATGGAAAAAATAAAAATATTTAAACATAAATCAAAATATGACAATATGTATGTCTATTTGTAGAGCTTAAAAAATTATTAATGTTGATTTTTTTAACTTTTTAATTTTTAAAATAAATGAGTTATAAATACGAATTTAATCTCAAAAAGTTTTAATACAATACATGTGACATGATTGATTATTTCTCATGACCTCAAATCTCTTTTTTGTATCTTGTGACCTTTTTTGTTTGGACATCCATAATCAAGCTTATGATCAAAATAATCATGATGTGGTACTTTTTTTAAGTCATCTTTTAACCAAATCTTTAGATTGAAAACATCATTGAATCACTAAATTTGATTTTTACATAATCAATTGCTTCGTCAAATCCTAACCGTCGATTCGACGAATCTCAGCCGTCCGATCTCTCCTCAACACGATCAAAACTAAATAAATTCGTTCAAGCCAACTCGTGTTACCAAAATCTCCCTCATTCAAAAAAAACTCTCTATCAAAAAAAACTCTCTCGACTTCGTGTGCCGATCTGAACTCAGGTAATCTCGGCGCCTCTCAATCTCATTTTTCTCCAAATCTCTTGTCGAATTTATGTTTGTTGCATTGATTTGTGTTTTTCCGCTTTGATTTCCGGTTTCAAATCGGTTTCGCGAATCTAGGGTTTTGATGTTAGGTTTTCGGTTTTGATATTTAGGGCTTTTGATTTTTTTTCGGCCGTCTATGGTTGAAATTGGAAGTGGCGGATTCTAGTAGCTTAGTCTTGTTTGGTCAGATTTTAGGTGGATAATTTGTATGGTTGAATTCTGTTGAGGCAGTGTAACAAGGTGCTGGCTTTAGCCTGGACGTATGCTTTTTGGAGACATCTCGTGTTGATTCTTCTGCTTTTAGTTGATTCTGTACCATAAGAGATTGGTGTGTTGACTACTTTTGTTGGTTGTTATTGTTGGGTTTAGCTCGTGGACGGACCAAACTTGTGGATGTATGGCGGACTGACATTATAAATTTTACATTTTGTAGGAGATGGCTCGTACCAAGCAAACTGCACGTAAGTCCACCGGAGGTAAGGCTCCTAGGAAACAGTTGGCGACCAAGGTAATTCTTTCCCTTTTTTATCTACCTAATATGAATTCTGCTTTTGTGGTAAAAATTTTATGTTTTGGTGTACTAAAGTTATAATATTTTGTTATCCTAGGCTGCCCGCAAGTCTGCACCAACTACTGGTGGCGTGAAGAAGCCACATAGATATCGCCCTGGAACTGTTGCTCTCCGGTGAGTGATTTGATATTTGTTATATGTAATCTCATTGGTTACTCAGTGGCTTGACATGTCCCTGAAATACGCTTCGTCCTTGTTACCATGCAGTGAAATCCGCAAGTACCAGAAGAGTACAGAGCTTTTGATCAGGAAACTCCCCTTCCAGAGGCTTGTTCGTGAAATCGCTCAGGACTTTAAGGTAAGATCGAATATGACCTTTCATGTATTGACTATTAATGAATTAAGAGGACCCCGTGAATCATGTTCTGATAAGCGAACTCCTGTCTGCTTTGCAGACTGATCTGCGTTTCCAGAGCCATGCTGTGTTGGCTTTGCAGGAGGCCGCTGAAGCTTACCTTGTTGGACTTTTTGAAGACACCAATCTCTGTGCCATCCATGCTAAGCGCGTCACCATCATGCCCAAGGATATTCAGCTTGCTAGAAGAATCCGCGGTGAAAGGGCCTAATTGAAGAATCTCTTGTTCAGGATTTAAGCTGTCTTTGTTTTGATTTCACTTCTGCAATATCGCTAGTGTTCAGTGTCTTCTGGTTCTGGATAATGCATTTTCCACTTTTGCTTTGAATGTTGTGTTTTGTTAAACTTCAATTGAAACTAAAACTACTTCAGTTTGAAATGTATGCCTGTCCAATATGAGCAACTACTTATGAGCAACTACTTATGAGCAACAATTTCTGTAAATGGCTGGCAAAACAGGCCAATTAATGAGCTATGCCTGAGATTTATTAGCTTGGTGAATTGACTAGTGAGCCTCTAAGAGTTTTTGTCTTTTTACAAGTAAAAAGATCAGCTGCGACAAAATTATGAAGGTTGCAAATCCTTGCGTATTTGACTTCTCTGTGGGCGAAGAAACCATCTACAGAGGGCCAGGAAAGGTGCCATTCTCCCTTTGCTCATTCCATCTATCAATCTGCAATGTGAATTGACCATGAGAATATAGTTAGGCTGTAAACTCTGCATTGGCAGTCAGTCGAAGAACAAAAAAATCATATCATAGGATTTTCCACTGAAATATATCCAAGGCACTCGGCCAATTAGTTTTAGGTGATGTAGCATCATAAAAGTTCATATCAGGAAATGATGTAACTAATATTCACCTTTGCACAAGGCTTCATTTGGGAAATTATGAAGCTACATTTGGTGTCAAGTTAATGAACCTATATTCTTAGACTACATGCTTAATCAAATATACGCAAACTGCTGATACCTAGGTGGCACTAAATATTATTTGAAAATCTACTACTAATGACAAAAATATCAGACGAGTTAAATTAAGAAACTAAAGTTGGAGGACATACCCACTCTCCAGGGCAAAGAGAACGATAGTATTTGGCGAATTTGTCACATTCGGGGGCACCTTCACCCTTAGCTGCCACACAACTACGACATAGTCCAAAATAATATCAGACAAAAAAATAGACCACTTAAAAACAAATATATCAGATGAAAAACATTCGGTAATTAGTATGGTTGTAGTTGTACTCACCGATGATACTCAATGTATCTAGTAAAGCAATGCCTTGTTTGGTTGGTAGTTGGGAAACGGAAATCCGCTGGTGCCGTCTCCAGCTGATGGAACGGATAAAAAGAAATACTCATTTACCAAAAATGAAGTCGACCGGGAACTATAAGCGATACGGCAAACCAACCTTTATTTCTGGTGTCTCTTCAGCAACTTCTTCTTGATCAGCTGATTTTTCATCTTCAGCAGTTCCATTGCTTTCTTCAGTAGCAGTTTCAGTGACCTCGGGAGTCTCTTCAGCAGTTCCATTGCTTTATTTCTTCAGTAACTTCTTCAATGACTGCAGGCGTTTCAACAGACTCTTCACCAGGAGATAGTGACTCAGCCTCTTTAACAGCTTCCTCAGGCGCATCATTTATGGGGCTGTCAACTTTGGGTACTTCTACCGTCTCGTCAACTTTTGGCAGCACATATTGCTGCATTAAAATTTTAAAATGAGCAATTTCATTCTAACAAATCAACAAAACCTTAACGAGCATGAAAGTAAAGAAGACGAACTACTACCCAGATTCCCACAACACACCAACAAACCAAAGAAGGCCTTTCAAGTATGTGCTACACACTTTGCCTGACACGGCAACTAGCCAACTATAATACCATACTCGATAAAGAACTAACGTCACTTACTTCATGATTACAATGTGCGCTTTCGATTAGATAAATTAGACAAAATGGGATGCATCTGAAACAACTATCACGAGATTCGAACACGGTGAATCTACCTCAATCCTAGAACAATGTAATCAACATTTCAATTCGATTAACCGGATAAAGTTCCACATTAGACTATATGTAAGAAAGACACACATTTCCCTGTACAAACTCAATCACTGGATCATTTCAATCCAAATTCACAGAAGCCTCTTACACTGAGATTCAATAATCCAAACCAATCCCAACCACAAACAAACACAACAACGAAGTCATCAATCACCAGGTCCACAAAGATTTATCGACAAAACAACATCAATAAAAGTACTGACACACCCTAAACCCCGAATCTAACGTAACAAACAAAACCTCAATAATCCGGTCCAAATGACACCATACCTCCACCAAAGACGGCACTTTCGCGATACCCACTTCCGCCATCGATCAAAGCTTCAGCCTTTCTCACTCAAGTCAGCAACTGTCTCATCTAATTCGACCAGCAGTAGCAATTGGCCATTGAAGAGAGAGAAATTGTTGAGTGTGTTTGGGCCGACGCATCGGTTTCCAAACCCAATAAAACTGTAGTGAACCCTAAAACTACACCGTTTTCGAATATAGTTTTTTTCATTATCTATTTAAGACAAATCCAGCCGGGGAAACGACGTGGCACAAACGCCACGCCACGTCAGCGTCGAGTTATGTTGATTGTTGATTGCTTTCCCCTTTTGGCCGTCGCTTCTGGAACCCAAAAAAAATCGTAATGAGATAGAGACGACGCCGTTTGAAATACTGTTTGTGTTTTGCATCATTATATAAACCCAGCCTGGCATCCGACGTGGTATAGACTGCCACGTCAGCGTCGACTTCTTTCTTCATATCGTTGCGAGATCCTCGTATAGCAGCCACCGCTCCTATATATCCGTTGACGTTCAAGACTCAAAATTCGAAAGTTGGAATTTGTTGCAATTTCATATCTTGAAGCGAAAAGTGTGAATCTTTACTCGATTACAATTCGCCAGCATGCAGAACGGCGGTGATGAAGCAAGACGAAACGGAAGAGAAGGAGAGGAGGTGGAGCAGGGCAAGCAGGAAGGTACAGAGCTTAACCCTAAACCCTTCAACAAGCTTCGATACAAAATCGCGAAATTGAATTCTGATGATGAAGAAAACGAGGCTACCGCTCCTTCAGCGGCGCAAGAAGAATCTCCGAAAACGCCCGATTCTCCGCTGTCGCTCGATGAATCATCCGCGAATTTTCTTTCGGGATTTTTCGATAAGTGGAGAGCCCTGCGGAAAATGAAGAAGTTCCAGACGCGGCCGCGGACGACGGCGGAAGAGGTTGTTTATGTCCCAAAAATTCCATCTCCGCCGCCGCGCGCGCCGCCAGTTGGGCCTAAAGGTGGCATCAACTTCGGCCCGTTTTCTCCAATCGGGTCGAATCGTCAAAGCTCCGATTCAAAGAAAAGCACAATCAACTTTCGGGTCAAATCTCCTGTCGGACCACGCTCCGTACGAAAACGGAAACCCGTAAAGAGACCACTCGGACTCGGACTCCTCGCGCCGCATCAAACGACGTACCTCCGAGACAGACCTCCTCAACTCCCAGCTGTGTACGCCTCCGACCCGGATCCGAATATGCCAATGGGTCCGCCCGAGTCTAAAATCATTAGAACGCCGTACGAGACGGTCAAGAAAGCGTTGACTCTTTTGAAATCCGAATTAGGGTTAACTACATACACATCGTCGCCGCGGAGGCTACCGTCGTACTCACTTTCTAAAATTTCGCCGAACATGGGGTTGTCTGTTGAAGAAGTGATAATGGAGCTGGAGGAGTATTTGAGCTCGATGCCCGAAACGACATCGTCGACTGCAATGAAGTCGAATCTGCTGAAGTTTCAGATGAAGCTGGGAATGCCGCCGTGGCCGGCGTTTTACAATCTGATGTGGCAATCGGCCATGGCGTTCTTGAAACACTTGGCTAAGTACTTTCCGCATGATAGCTGGGATGATACGTTTTAGCTGGAATTTAATTATAGGGTTTGTTGTTGCATGAGGTTAACACTTAGTTACACAAAAACGGTATCGTTTTAGATAGTTTGGAAGAAAAAAAACAATTCTTTTTGTTCTCTAGAGAGAGTTTATCAGTAGCAGTTAGTGAAGAAGGTGTTACAAAATGGTTGATAGTGTATACGAACTTGTCGTGGCTTTTGTTTCGGATCTGAGAAGATGTAAATTCTCTCATGTGTTTGCTGGGATTTGGACTGTTTAGTATGCGGCTGTTGTCAGCTGTGTAGCTTCATTTCTTTATTGAGCTAGGGGTATGGGGAAGCTTGGTGAAAATTTGTAGGTGAATATATATATATATATATATATATATATATATATATATATATATATATATTGTACTGGTGTTTTCGGTGCTTTGCAGTATATAGCTGCGAATAAAATCATTTGCTTCAGTTTAGTGCTTGATATGGGCATGATATCAGTTGTAAGATTCTTGCCTATTTATGGCTTTAGTCTATCACTTGAGACTTTTAAGGTCAATCAGTCTTCTTTTTTTTTTAAGTAGGAAAAGAAGTTGAGGTACATCTCAAATAATGCAAATCATGACTACTAGTAAAAAGCTAGTGTTTAGATGTGAAAAAAATTTGGTGAAAGAAATTTCATTAAAAGAAATTTTGTTTAGTTTATATTGGATTAAAGAGTAAGGATCCGGTACAAAATTAATTTTTTGGTACAAATTAATTATAGCCTTTGATCTTGTGATTTGAATGGATGAGATTAAATCTTGATTTTTTGAGTTTTTTTGTGTGCCGAACTATGTCGTCTTTTTCATTTTTCGGCTCGTCTTTTTCATTTTTCGGCCCAAAAAGTGACGAACTATAAAATAAACTGACGAATTATAAAATCATTATGACGAATTTTGTATTTTGTATCAAAATTTAACTTTGTATCTGAACTTGACTCTTGGATTAAAAATTAATGATTTATAATCACATTGTGCTAACAAAATTTAAACATGATATTAGACTCACAGTGATACAATTACAAACTTGTAGAGATAAACTTTTGAATCAGCAGAAAAGAATTATATCAATGAAAATTCAACACTGTAACGGCCATGTAAACCTAAACCTATGTATATAAGACACGTCATTGCTTTCTCTTCACTCAAAGAAATTAGTTCGTATTTTGCAGTGATCTTCTTCATTTTTTTTCCGATCAAAATTATATTTACGGCATGGAGCAAGAGAAAGAGAACGTGGAAGAGGCCGGAGAAAGCAGCAGCAGCAGAACTACTCAACCAAAAGATGACGTCATCAACGTCTCCATCACTGATAACACACTGCAAGCTTCAGCAATTGATCACACCGATCAGCCTGATGATGATCAATCATCGCTTGATCTCCCTCTCATGAGCCTCTTCCCACCTTCCAGTTCCAGTCCACCATCACTTCAGGACTCGTCCTCACCAATGCAACAACCATCGCTTGATCTCATCCTCGCCCCAGCTTCAACCGCACCATCCTCGTCATCAACCGAACCAGAACTCGTCCAAGAAGCAAAGAAACTCAAACTCACACTCCAAGAAACTACGCAACAAACTCCATCGCAGTCTCCTTCTCCATCATCAACTACTCCTCTGACATCCCTCGGACCAAAGATCCCGCTCTCGTCGATTCCGCCGGCAAATCAGCGGCCGTTGTTTAAACCCCGGTCAGGAAGACCGCCGCGCCCGCCGCCGCGTCCAGAGCAGTTGCAAGAAACGCAGCTTTCGCTCGCGGCGCCGTCATCCGACCATGCCGTGGCCGCTTCACAAATGGCGGATTTTTTGCTCCACGGCAACGAGGCGAGACTGCGAGCCAAGTTTTCAGAGGCACGCCAGAGAGTTAAAAACAAGAAGCGCAAAACGGGTCGGGTTATGGAAACCGGAGCCCCACCCGGACCTTCACCACTCAAACCGGGTCCGCCGCCGTACGAGTTGGTGAAAAAAGTTGTGTCGGATTTGAAGGAGTTCATAAATGATTTGGTCTACACAAAAGCGTATTACGGAAAATCTCAGCCGCCGCCTTCAGATCCTCCGATGACAGCCCGTGGAACGACGTCGCCTTCCGCTCCGATCGCAGCTCATGGAACGGCGTCGAATTTAGCTTCGCTTTCAGCCCCGATTGTAGCCCATGGAACGACGTCGAATTCAGCTTCGCTTTCAGCACAGTTAAGAGGCAATGCAACGCAAAGTCCAGCGTCGTTTTCGTCCGCGATTGTAGCCCATGGAACAACGTCGAATTCAGTTTCGCTTTCAGCACTGATAAGAGGCAATATTGCAACACAGAGTCCAGCGTCGTTTTCAGCCCCGATTGGAGACCGTGGAACGACGTCGAGTTTAGCTTCGCTTTCAGCACTGATAACAGCCAATCCAACGTCGTCGTCTTCAGCCCCAATGACAGCGTGGAGTTCAGTTTCGCATGCTGCTGCTGCAGCACTAACAGTCCATGCAACGTCGAGTGATCTAGCGTCGGTTTCAGCTCCGATAACAGCCCATGCAACGTCGAATTTAGCTTATCTGTCAGGGTTGATATTAAGAGAACGTGCAACGTTGAGTCCAGCGTCGCTTTCAGCCCCGATTACAGCCCATGCAACGTCGAATTTAGCTTATCTTTCAGGCTTGATATTGAGAGACCGAGACCGTGCAACGTCGAGTCCAGCGTCGCTTTCAGCCCCGATAACAGCCCATGCAACATCGAGTTCATTATCGCCTTCAGCGTCGGTAACAGCCCATGCATCGACGTTGGATTTAGCTTCAACTTCAGCCCCGGGGAGTTCAGCTTCAATGACATCTATGGATGTTGCACCAGCTAGTAGTACTAGTCCATATGATCAGCAGGCTTCATCATCTTCAGCTATGGAAGTGGAGACGGAATGTCCTCCGACGGTGGAAGATGTGATAGATAGGCTGGATGAGTATCTGGAGACGATCCCGAGAACTGTGTCAGCGCAGGAAATGGAAGAGAGGTTGCAGAGCTTTCAGATCAGTGTAGAGGCTGATCCAATACCATCTTGGTATTCTTTGATGAAGAAATCAACAGAGGCTTTGTGGGATTGTTTGACTGACTATTTTATATGTGATACTTTGGAAGATGATGACGACGACGATGATGAGGAGGAAGAAGAGGGTGATCCTGGTTCTGGGTCTCCTTCAGCCTCTCATGAATGCCCTCCAACTTCATCAACATGATCACTGCCAATGTACAAAATGGGATGTGACTCTAGCTAGGAGAGAGCTAATGGAAATGAGCCAATGGTACATATGATCAGTACTTCATTGATGGATTTGCTTGTATAGAGTACTAAACAAATTAAGACATTGCAAAACAAATTGAAATCTTTGTTACTTTTTTTGCAACAATTGAATGCAATTGCCGTTTTTGTGAAATATATTTTCTACCAAGTGTAAAGTCATAAGCACAGGTAAATTTCTAGTAATCTTTATGACCAGCAAAATAACTTTTTTTTGTCAGAACTCATAACATAAATCAATATCCAATAACTTTTTGTAATTCACAATTACATTTATAATAAAATTAAATCCATCAGAGAGTATCATAGAAGACATATTCACTCAAGAAACTGAAGAATCCAGAAAGTTCTTTTTTCAGTGATCTTCTTCATTTTTCCGATCAAATTTCAGGCATGGATCAGGAAGCAAAGAATAAAGGGAAAAAGAAAGTGGAAGAGAGAGAAAGCAGCTGCAGCGGCATCAACCACACAGTCCAATCATCGCCGCCAGTGCAACAACCATCACTTCATCCATTGCCTCCATTCTCATCCTCAACTGCACCTGGCTCTAGCATTCAGCTGGAGAGCTTTGTAGTCGGCATTTGTGTACTTGTCTTTCTTTTTTTCTTTCGGCTTGGTGGGATTTGTCATATCCAGAATAGGGAAGTTACCCTTTTCAAATACCTGCCACAGCTTCCCTTCCAGGGAACAGACGTGAGCTTCAAACTGATCCTTCCACCAGTCATACTCTCCCGGACTGAGCACCGGCGGCTTTCAGAACGAGTCGCCTCCGTTAGACATGATTTCCTGCAAAGGCTAACACACAATCTAGAGCCGGGCTCTGATACCAATTGTTGGATCGTTAGGTTAGCCAACTATGTGAGGGAGATCCCAGAGTGGTATCCCTCAGACAGATGGCAGCGAAAATTTACTCTCGTACAGGAAATATAAAATAGAAGGTAAATGCTCACGATTTAGTGTGGAAACCTTACTGCAACCTTTGCAGCAGGCTGAAAACCACTTGCCTTCTGGACAGTTCCAGAAGGGCTTCAAGATCCGTGTTATTGATAAAGGAATATGCTTGCAGTTTGTTACACTTGTCTCACGCAGTGACAACTAACAAAACTACTCAATTTGAAGGATCAACTAACACGATCGTCTTGTCCGCACACAGCAGCACCTTGTCAGCTCCGGAATTGATCACTCTTCAATCTCCGATCGCTATCTCCAAAAAGCCGAACTTCACATTAAAGACTTCTCCTCCTTTACAATAGTCTTCAAGTCGGCTAAGTCTGATCTCTGTCAGATATCTGATTGCCATCCAGCAGATATGATATGGTTAAGATATTTCCATATCTTAACCATATCACATATTTCCCTTCCAAATCTGGCGTGAATCTTCTCTTCGCATATACTTGACATATCTCCGTGTATATTCTTGCATTAATGATCTTAATCAAATATTACACTTTGAGTACTTGTATATCTTCAATATATATATCTTCCCAGATCCGATCTGCTCGTAATGTCGGTGTGCCTCTCTCACAGAACACATCTCTCTCGCAGCTCTGCTCTCTCTCAGAGAAGTCCAGTAACTTTACCTGTCAGACAGTGATTTCTGCAAACTCAAGTGATTATTAGTTAAGTGTTTGTTATCATCAAAATACAAGGGTCCAACACACCGCTCTGTTGGTATAGTCACCACCATTGTTGACCGTTAGTAGCTATATGGGCTTTAAGTTGTTGGAAAAATGATGCTACCAGTACGTAGGGAAGAGAATGGTGTGAAATTTTGTATTGTGATTAAAGAGAGACTGTTGGACAATTCAAAATGAATGGATAGAGTTATATTTAAATATTTTAGACTATATGTTGTAATGTACAATTGAACTCTCATGTTCTTACGTATGACATGATCCTGGTAAAATGACTTCAGAATGTTCAATCAGAGGTCAAGAAGTGTTCAACCTACGATTTGAACTCGAGAACAGCGTAGTACAGACGCACGGATATTTCTTCTGGAAGATTCTAAAGATCGAAGATGTGATCTGTTGGAGTCGGCTAACGATAAATTAGAGGATCATATATTCAAATGATTATCCTCTGAACAGTTAGAAAACAGTTAAGAAGATTCGGCATGGCTTGGCAATGAAGATAACTCGAAATCTTCCTAAAGATTGGAGAAAGGATATCTAGCAAATATTTAGGAATATTTCCTAAATATTTGACAGATTATCTTGAACTGATTTGGGAACTGGCAATGCATATAAATAGAGCGCTAAGGCATTCATTTCAGCATCGCTTGTCTGAGAGAAACAAACACGAGAGCATTCGTGAAATTGGAGAAGAGTAGAGCGACGACCGACTGAGTTTTCCCCGCTGAAAAATCAACGGCGCTGAAGCAGTCTATTCAGTGTGATTCGGGAGAACAAAGACATGCAATTCGACCCCTGTATTTTATATAACTACTGACAGATGCTCGTCGTCAGAGCAAATGTACAAATAAATTTATAAGTCCACTACTCGCGACTTCACTACTGGGTAGCAAGTGGTAAGTAGGGGTCGAACCCAAGAGAGTCGGTGTGGATTAGTTGTTCTTTAATGAAGCTTACACATAAATTAAAGTGCGATTGGGGTTGGGTTTGAGTGGGTTATACAGAAAGTAAACAGTTGATATTTTAATGGAATGAAAGGATTCGGTTTCAGGGGCCTTGTATCATAATCTGTTTATCATTGACCTCTAAGGATCATACTAAGTGTTCAAAGATGAATCGAGGCTATTTCTAGCACAAGACTTGCAACATCGTTTAGAACACTTGTTCTATTTAGACTAATTCCTCCTTTCGAAGTATCTTAGCCTTATGTGCATCCATTTGATCTTCAGTTACGATCAACCAAATGGTTTTTAAAAGAGGTCGAACTCCTCAGATAAGCTTTGCCCGTTAAAGCATCCACTTACCCGAGTATGTTCACGAACCCCATAGAAGAGCTTTGCCCGTTAAAGCATCCACTCAACCTTGGAAGTTCTAACCTTATATGTGGCACATAGAACAAGTTTTGAACACAGAGAGGCACTAAGAGTAGGGTCTAAAACATTGTATGATACAAATACACCCCTTCAACCGAATGAAGGGTTTAGCTACGACTATTCATGGAACAGGACATTATAGCTAGGTGCATTGAAAAGTAAAGGTTTTTGAAAGACAGTAAAGTAAAGACGAGAGTACTTACAAAAACCGTTGAAAGTGCTAAAGCTTCGATTCCAAAGTAAAGTGATTACATGATTAGTGCCCAAACTCTAGACAGAAGTGAGAGCTTCTCTCACTAACTTGTGGATTGTGGCATGTTTTTACAAGTGAAGAGGAGAGCTCTATTTATAGCTAAATGGAGGAGGAGGATGTGGTTTTGATGAGAAACACATGGCATGAATCCATGGAGGGGAGGAAAAGCGATCGGATGACTCACCCCTTCCTTTAGCCGCCCCCCATGAGTCACCATGGAGAAGAAGCTTGTGGAAGCTTGTGGAGAAGGGAGGGGAAGGAACCAAAAGCCGCCGGTCACATGGCAAGGGAGAAGTGGTTTTGTGAGTTTTGTGATCTCATCCACAAAAGCCATCGGTCCATTTCAGCTTCGGACTGACTCTAGTTGCTCTTCGGTTGGACTTGTTTTGAGTGATTCCACGTCAGGATCATAAGTTTTGTACAGTCGGAATCTGGTCGTGACCTTGGAATGACTCGTAATATATTTTCAGCTTAAAAACTCCTCCTTAGCCTGTATTCTCTCTAGACTCCAAAATACCCTGTAGATAAATATCGGAACTAACAAGCAAAAGTTAAATAGACAAAGAGTCTAATTTGGTGGGTTTAACTGTGTTTATGATTCATACAATTATGGTCCATCAGATCAGCCCACACTTTTAGTTGTTCGTCCCGAACAATGCTTTTTAAAGGGCGGAACACAATCCAAGTAAAAACTTTAAATATGAAAGTGAGAATATGAACTAGATTTATCCTATTCATGCATTACTTACTTATTACCAAACTAAACCGTGTAAATACTTAGAAGAAACTTGATACTTGTACCTTCGTGCCGAGATGCAAATTAATTCGGATGTTTCGGGAGATAGCCCTTTTCAGGCTCCTGGACTGCATTCTCGGGATCGACTCGTACTATATGGTTTCCTTGTAGCTTTCTCTAGCACGTGATTCGGTTCAGGTTTCACTGAGTTGAGCCTTTTTGATTTCTTTTTGGCGAGGGACAACTTTTTTTTGTAGTGAATCGGCCTTTGGCCTTTGATTTGACTCTATGAGTACTTCACTTTTGTTCGGTTAAAACCTTCACAACTTTGGCCTTTGGCCTTTGATTAGCTTCTTTGAGCTTTTGCCTTTTGTGGCTTGCTAGTCCATTTTCTCAAGTCTTTTTGGGAGGTCCAATCATCGCCCGCAAGCATATGGAAATACCTCCCCGCTCTTTCTCATCCTCGCCATTTCGCGCGGGTCAAGATGAGGGTCGCTCATCTATTTTCCCGGCTACTAGGACTAGAGATAGGACGATTTGATTCCCATCCCGCCTCTTGCATAAACGCTGCACGGCGGAGATGACTTCAATCTTTACTGAAACCCGAAGTGCAGCCTCCACTGACTTCGAAAACCATATAGTTAGATTCGATCCTTCGAGTGCTTGCCAAGCCTCTCTATGGCAGTTTATGTCAACTCCACATCCCCTGTTTATCTCAGCACAAAGGGACAAATGAGAAGTTACATTCTAAGTTTTTAAACAGTTGAATTTTCACAAGGTAAATGCATGAATTTAGATCTATCTTTTTCACATTCTCAAGTTCATATTTTCAAAAAGATAATATTAAAGGAAAAGGAAAAAGAAAAAGCATGTTATGTACAAAGGTGGTTCTCACCCCACACTTTTGAACGAAGGCGTGCCTTTCAGCAAGACTTAGTTCAAAAGTCATGCAAATATATACAGGAAAGGTGAGAATGATAAAACTAAATGACAGAAATTAAATGACTGAAAGTAAGATAGGTGTCGCGTTACCTCCCGACCAGTGCATTTGTTTAACGTCGTTAGCTCGACAGTACCTCATTCCTGGATCATAAGGTTGGGTCCCATGGGCGCTTGAGGTCGAACTTCTTCTCGGCTGTCCTTTTGCTCCGAGAGGGTGAGGCTTCTTTGACCATAGCTGCTGGTCCAATGAGTCGTGCTTGCTTGTTACTCCTTCCGGGTTTCCATTCTTTTGGCCCATGTCTTTACCGCTTCTTCATGTTTGAATAGTTGGCACCTTTGCGAGTTTGGAAGTTTGGTTTTGTGCCATTAAATGTAGGCGACATTAAGCATGCGCCTCTGCCAATCCTCTTCATTGTGGCAGTGATGGATGGTTGTCTTGGAACGAGTGAGTTTTCAGGCGGTTTTCATGGCTTGTGACGAGTGAGAGTTCCTTTGTCGGCTTTTTTGGCCCATGCTCCTCCTCTAACTCCCCTTGCACCTCATCATTATTGATTATATGATCTTCGGTGGCTATGATCGGCATAAAACATGAAGGGTTAAGTTGAGGCACTTCGACCATGAGGACTGGGTCTGTTTCAGGTGCTCCGACAGTGAGGACCAGGTCTTTCTCGGACAGTTCGGCAATGAGGTCCGGGACTTCTGTTGGCTCGGCAGTTAGGACTGTGATTTCCTCGGATGGATTGGTGATAAGGACCGGGCCTGATTTGGACAGTTTTTCTTCTAACTCCCAGGGATAATCTGAATGGAGCTCTTCTTCAGGCAACCATGGGTCCTCATCCTCGTCATTCATATGGTCTCTGGGGGCAATCATACTGAGGTCCGGGTCTGTTTTGGGCAACTCTTCAGTTAGGACCGAAATTGATTTGGGTAGTTTGGCAATGCGGTCCCAGATCAGTTGTGTAGCCGTCCAGAATTCCTCATTTTCGACCTCGTCTTGGTGTATCGGGGCACTCATTTGCTGGATGCTAGCTGCCAATTCGTCCTCCTTGTCCTGGAGTGGCTCGGGTGCTCCGACAGTGAGGACCGGGCCTGTCTTGGCCGGTTCCTCTTCGGTCATCTGTTGGTCCTCATTCTCTGCCGGCTCCTCGGGTTCAGCCATCCTTTCTATTGCCCATGATTCGGTTTCGGCCGTGAATTGGTGCATCGAGGCACTCAATTGCTGTATGTCTGAAGCCAATTGCTGGGTGCTAGCTGCCAGCTCATTTTATGCTGCCCATAATTCGGTTTTGACCCTGATTTGGTGCATCGTGTTGTCCAGTTCTTCGCGCCACATGGCCTGATCTTGTCTTGGTCTTGACCTCGCGGCTAAATCATCTATCAAGTTCCAAAGATCATCCATGTTTAAGTTATTCACCGAGCCTCCTGCCGCGTCATTAAGCCAATTCCACTCATATGGCATCATCCCATTGAGAAACCTTTGAAGAAGATCGTGGTTGGTGAATCCATGGTGCGGGCAGCTTGTTACAAGGGAATCGAAGTACCATAAGTACTCGTCCAAAGTTTCATCCCGGGATTGTTTTAGGTTGTTGATCTTCTCCCAGATTTCAAGTTCGAAGGGTGGTGGGGAAAACTCCATTCCGTAGTAGTACGACTTAGTGAATTGCATGATAAAACAAAAAAGAAAAAACAAATAGAACAACTATTCCGATTCACAACTCCCCGGCAACGGCGCCAATTTGACAGATGCTCGTCGTCAGAGCAAATGTACAAATAAATTTATAAGTCCGCTACTCGCGACTTCACTACTGGGTAGCAAGTGGTAAGTAGGGGTCAAACCCAAGAGAGTCAGTGTGGATTAGTTGTTCTTTAATGAAGCTTACACATAAATTAAAGTGCGATTGGGGTTGGGTTTGAGTGGTTTATACAGAAAGTAAATTAATGGAAGGAAAGGATTCGGTTTCAGGGGCCTTGTATCATAGTCTGTTTGTCATTGACCTCTAATGATCATACTAAGTGTTCAAAGATGAATCGAGGCTATTTCTAGCACAATACTTGCAACATCGTTTAGAACACTTGTTCTATTTAGACTAATTTCTCCTTTCGAAGTATCTTAGCCTTATGTGCATCCATTTGATCTTCAGTTACGATCAACCAAATGGTTTTTAAAAGAGGTCGAACTCCTCATATAAGCTTTGCCCGTTAAAGCATCCACTTACCCGAGTATGTTCACGAACCCCACGGAAGAGCTTTGCCCGTTAAAGCATCCACTCAACCTTGGAAGTTCTAACCTTATATGTGGCACATAGAACAAGTTTTGAACACACAGAGGCACTAAGAGTAGGGTCTAAAACATTGTATGATACAAATACACCCCTCCAACCGAATGAAGGGTTTAGCTACGACTATTCATGGAACAGGACATTATAGCTAGGTGCATTGAAAAGTAAAGGTTTTTGAAAGACAGTAAAGTAAAGATGAGAGTACTTACAAAAACCGTTGAAAGTGCTAAAGCTTCGATTCCAAAGTAAAGTGATTACATGATTAGTGCCCAAACTCTAGAGAGAAGTGAGAGCTTCTCTCACTAACTTGTGGATTGTGGCATGTTTTTACAAGTGAATAGGAGAGCTCTATTTATAGCTAAAGGGAGGAGGAGGATGTGGTTTTGATGAGAAACACATGGCATGAATCCATGGAGGGGAGGAAAAGCCATCGGATGACTCACCCCTTCCTTTAGCCGCCCCCCATGAGTCACCATGGAGAAGAAGCTTGTTGAAGCTTGTGGAGAAGGGAGGGGAAGGAACCAAAAGCCGCCGGTCACATGGCAAGGGAGAAGTGGTTTTGTGAGTTTTGTGATCTCATCCACAAAAGCCATCGGTCCATTTCAGCTCCGGACTGACTCTGATTGCTCTTCGGTTGGACTTGTTTTGAGTGATTCCACGTCAGGATCATAAGTTTTGTACAGTCGTCATCTGGTCGTGACCTTGGAATGACTCGTAATATATTTTCAGCTTAAAAACTCCTCCTTAGCCTTTATTCTCTCTAGACTCCAAAATACCCTGTAGATAAATATCGGAACTAACAAGCAAAAGTTAACTAGACAAAGAGTCTAATTTAGTGGGTTTAACTGTGTTTATGATTCATACAATTATGGTCCATCAACTACGTTTTGGCACTTTCCAATCAGGCTAGTACGATTTTTATTTTCTTTTTGTTTTGGCACTTTCCAATTAGACTAGTACCCAAATAAAAAAATAAAAAAAGCAGACTAGTACGATTAAAATAAGAGGAAATAATTATTAAAGTTGAGAATTAACTGTGTTTCAAAAATTCAGTTTCTTTTCTAAAAAAAACGACAACAAGATGGAAAATGAGTTGAAATTGAATGTCCAACGATTTATATAGCTCGTAATGTATGAGCTGTTTTGTGACAGTAAATAGTGATGGGGTTATTATGTAATATTAGAATTTCGAAAGTGAATTCAATGAATGATTTATTTACTATAGTCAATTATTATTATTATTATTATAAAAGTAGCGACATATTTCCACCTTGTCCTCGAGTTTCATATTCAATTCAATTCAGCCTTCCTTTTCTTTTGGTCTTCAGACCATTTCCCAGCCGACTCTTCCAAAGTTATGAGGCACTTGTGGTGGGACAGCAACGCTCGTATTTTCATCCCACATACTTGGAAGTCACCTTTACCATTGAACGCAGTGATTTCCAACTTTCCAGCACCCATAGTTCCTTGCAAAATAACCAAAGCAAGAACCAAATCAAAGTAGTGCAATCGGTAAACAAGATTATTAATCCAAGCTCTAGATACCACTGTAGGGTTCTTATGACACTTTAACAATCTTAATCGAGTATACACTTAAGTCAGATTTTACCAGATTGCCTCAAGAACCCTAAATGAAGAACAGTTGACAAAATGAAAATTGACACACCCGATTAAAGCCCGTGGTTTAGCCAAAGCCTAATCTACGTTGAGCACTATTGGCTCGGTATGCACTGCCTTGCTTTCCTTACCGAAATCGCTGCAAATGCGTCGGACGTAGTCGATCACTTCCGATTACTCACTCGGACACCGACGAATCTCACAAGTCGAGACCGCAAAGCTCACAATCACACTCCTAGCACAGTCGACAGCACTACCGGAATGAAAGCCCTAAGCTTCTAATGATCGGAGATTACAGACGCGAGAGAATTGAGTGAGAATGGGGTTCGAATCGGATAAACCCTAAAATGCGTTCTTCTGAGCTTATATCCGATTTGGGGCTTTGAGCAGCATCCGTTGGATTGATCTTGATGGATGAGGACTCATCCGTTCGATCATTTTTGAAAGTCCAATACGCGCCAAGTGATCAAGCCTCCTGATTGGTCCATTTGAATGTTTAGCAACGGAGCAGCGACGACACGGATTCACGCCTCCCCCATTTCGTCCAAAACGACGCCGTCCTACTAACTGTACCAACAACGACGACTCGTTGTATCCTTTGGCCATGCTTGCTGGTCTTTAGCAACGACTCCAACATTGCAGGTTGTTTTGGTTCAAACTCTTCAAAAACATTTAATATTTAGTTGAATGTACATCCCTTATATTCAAAATTTTGATGAAAATGATCATTTTTCCTAAGTATCCAAAATAACTCATTTTTTAGTATCATTACTATACGAAATCCAAATTCCTTAAATGTGCTAGTTTAAATTTATAAAGTATAAATTATACCACAAATCAAAATTTATATGATTAATCCTTTATATATTTCCATATTTGAGTGTGCAATTACTCTTCTTTATATATATTGATCATGTCCACAGTCCACTATCTAATGAAATATAGGTAGCACAACTTATATTGACTATTTAGTCTTTACTATAAATTTGAGCGTAAGAAGGGCAAAAGTTTGATTTATTCTAGTGATAGATTTCAGTCGTTCCAATCAATGATTTGTGCAATAAACACATCACGTTGTGGATAAATTTGTCACGTTGTGTCTATACTCTGTTTATATCGTTTTCGCCGTTATTGGCCTCATGATAATATACTCTCAAACATTTTTTGTTTGAATTATTGGTCGAATTTTTTCCCCAATCCGAATTGTCGAGGGTTTTTGTATTTCATTTACTTTTCCCTGTTAGGCAACTTACATGGTTTAATATTATGTGAATTATGATGCCTAGTGCTACACAGCTCATATATTATGCGTTCTTTTGTTCTTAAATGAGATTTTGTTACTTCATTTCTCTAGTAAATGGGACACTTAGTCTGTATTTTTGACATTATGTGCACAAGAGTCATATGACTCTTTCTCATCGGAGATTAAGATTAACCCTAAAATTAAAACTAAGTTATTGATGGGTTGGTACTTTCGAACTGTCCTCTTGATACAAAGTCACACACCTAGAGGTGGCCAAATGGATGGATGGATGGATTAAACGGTTCGTGGATTAAATGGATGTAATCCGTTAAGATCTATTAGTGTTAATGTATTAAACAGATGGATCACTAACGGTTGACGGATGTATTAGCTGCTAAAAATGACAACAAGATGGAAAATGAGTTGGAAATTGAATGTCCAATGAATTTATATACAGTAGTTCGTAATGTATGAACTGTTTTGTGACAATAAATAGTGATGGGGTTATTATGTAATATTAGAATTTCAAAAGTGGATTCAATGAATAATTCTTTTGCTATATTATTGGACATATTTAATAATTATTATTATTATTAAAGTAGTGACATATTTCCACCTTCTCCTCGATATAAATCGGTTCGGTATGATAAATTGAAATTCAGTTCGATTTGAGATCGGTTCGGTTTTGATCGATTCGATTTCGGTTTTCGGTACAAAAAGTCAGCCCTAATCTTAAGGATTGTATAATTATTTGGAGAGGTAGAAGAATATTTGACCGAAGAAAAAACGGCAAAGATAGATTAGATAGATTGAGTCTGAAAAGTTAAGTATGTTAATTTTACCTAATTGACCTCACTTTTTTTTTTTACTTTTTTTTATTGATAGATACATGGGACAGTTCAATACTTCAAAATATAAATAAAATAAAAATTAATATTAGAATGGCTGGGGACGTATTTATTTAATGCAAGACTCTTTTATCTACCCAGGGTTAGGATTAGGAGGAAGAAGAGAAGCACCGACCGCCACGCCTTTGCCTCTGAATCTGAGGTTCTGATGTTTTCTTTTTGTTGAATTAATTCTGATTCGAATTGGGTTTTTTCATATCATAAAGTTGCTTCCTGGTTGATCACAACTCTGTCTTGTCTGTGTTTGTGTGTTGAATTCAGATCTAACTTAGTTTTATAATTCTAGTCTATGTGATTGTTGTTGTTGTTGAATTCAGACCGAATGGTTTCAATTCGAATTGGGTTTTTTCATGTCATAAAGATGCTTCATGGTTGATCACAACTCTGTTTGTGTGTTCAATTCAGATATAACTTGGTTTTAGAATTCTATTCTATGTGATTGTTGTTGTCAGATATGATGCTTTCAATTCGAATTGGCTTTTGTCATAGCATAAAGATGGCTGCGAGTCACTCTTTTGATTCAGAATTCCCTCTGCTGTGCTGTGCTTCTCTGCTCTGCTGCTAAATTCTGATAATTCACCACAAAGTAGGACGCTTTACTTAACTTTTATTGAGTTTATTTATTGAGTTGTTGTGTTCCGTATCAATTTACTGGTATTTTTGACACGCACTGCTTAGATTGTTATTGATTTTTTTTGATAAGTACGTAGTATTATTAACAAAGCTTTTCTGCTAAGTGTGTTTAATTTGCATTCGCTTACTTACTGGCCTTCATTAACTTATTTCAGGACTCCACAATCTAACATGGCCAAAAGACTGCAGCATTCTCCAGTTATTTTCGTTCTTTACTTACTTTAAAGGTGCTATACATGGCAGTCTTTCTCACTTGGTTCCTTCCTCGACCTTTTTATTTTATTTCAGGAAACTAGTAGAATTAATCAACTTCCGGATGACGTTCTGCATCTTATACTGTCTTTTCTCACCACCCTTGCTGAAATCGCACGCACGTCTATCCTGAGTCGAAGATGGAGAAACGTATGGCACAATATCGATTGTTTGGACTTTGATGCTACCACTGTGTTGTGTAAGGAGCGGTTGAAAAATAGTCATGCATGGTACATTGAATCGGTGAACAAAGTCATGGATGCCAGGATTGCAAGACCCGAATTGCCTTTGGTCAAAGATCTTCGTATTCGTTACGAACTGGATGCGAGTCAGGGTTGCCACATTGATCGGTGGATCAATTTTGCTATTGCAAACAGATTTGAAACACTTCATCTGGAATTCTGTCCCTACTTTGGGCTCGTTGCTCGAAGTGACCAGTATATACTTTCTGAAGAGACTTGGTGTAGAGCTCCATCAGGTCTATCCAGCATTAAATGTTTGAAATCACTCTACTTGTCATGCGTGAATGTCAGTAAACAGTTCATTGAGTTCGTTCTCTCAAGTTGTCCGCTCCTTGAAGACTTGTCGTTGGACTTTGCTGGAACTTACAATGACTTGGATGTTTCTGCCGTGCCTCCTCTTCGGTTGAAGCGATTGAAAATTGACGCAGTTCGTGTTACCGAGAGTGCGCTTACCAAACTTTGTGCCCCTTATCTCACATACTTTTACTACAGGTCAAGCCAATTTCATCCTCAAAAGATTGATGTTCCCATGCTGACTGACTTGACTGTTGGCGGTCCGCTGCATATAATGAACTACCTTGAACCCTTTTGGAGTTATCTTCCTCAGCTGGAAAAGCTTCATCTCTTAGTGGAGGAGGTATGTTTCATTGATCGGTCTATCTGATTCTTTCATACAGTAAACCCAACTGATTTTATTTTATTTCTTTGGAATGCTAGCCCCAGAAATTTAAATTAAAGTTGCGACAAATGCCAAAGCTTGTTAAACTGAAATATCTGAAGATGTGCTTCGACGTCAACACTGACCCTATCTTTCATCGAATTGTAAAATTCATCAAAGCTTGCCCGGTGCTAGAAACCTTTGCATTTGAGGTAGGATGAGGTTCTTTATTTATTTAATTAGTACAATGGAATGTTTTTTTTCTTAGGCCAACAACATGGAATTAGTTGCGCGTTATTACTTCATGTTAGGCCAATAATTTTAACAATTTATGGCTGCATCGTAAATTGTAACTTGTTAATTCTGTTTTTTTTTTGGGGTGTGCCAACAACATGTCATGTGTTGCGTAATTGCTTCCTGCTAAAGCTAACAATTTCCCGCTGCGGCGTGACTTGTTATTTGTGTGTGTTTATTTATTAATTAATATGGCTTATATATATAGGTACTTGATGGCTACAAGATCCGTAGCCGTGCGCGGTCAATCCAACAGCAGGGTGGAATACAGGCAAGATAATTGGACCTTTCTATTCTATGCATCTCCTTGTACTTTAGTCAATCAGAAACTTGTGCTGTATGTACCCTTGAACTATGCAGATCAGAATAGTCAGTGAAGTTTGTCATAATTTCTTAGTGATTAGGATCAGACGATACCGCTGGTTTTTATTAGTAAAATTATTTTGTATGCATTATTTCATTACATGTTGCCTATCAAAATTTTCAGTTTTTAATTTATTTTTTCTCTGCATGTACACAGGCATGGCGGCAGCGTAAAGTGAACAGTGTTTCTTCTTTTAAATGCCTGAAAGTGTTGGAGGTGTATGGCGGTGATGGAAAAACAATTAATCAAGAGGTTGTAGAGTGTATTATTAACAAGTCACCGAATTTGGAGAAGCTTATGATCGATACACGTCACTCGTGTCCATATTCATTCCTGTTGCCCTCTACACCAAAAATTGTGGTCGAGGGTGTGGAAGCCAAAGCCAAAGAGTTATGTCAAGTGAGTCTTATGAAGGTTGAGATAACAGTTATCGGTTAACTTGTACTAATACTTTGGGTTATTGAAGGTTGTTGTAGCATACAAAAGTGCATTGTAAAAAGTTTCTGAATTAAAATTCCAAACCATTATAGACAGTCATCGGCTACTCCTAAGATGCCATTCGTTTGAAGTTCAGTTGCTTCTACAAAGCACCAAAAATGGGTGTTACAGTTTGAGGCTCGAATAATTCAATTAGGCTTATAATTAAAATAAGTCGGAATTTTGGGTTTAAGGTACTTCAAACAAATAAATGATAAAAAAAAAGCAGTGAAAAGTCTTTATATTTTATACTTTAGTTTAATTTTTAACGACCAAGTATTCATGATCTTGAAATATGTATGTCCAAATTTGACTTGATACTGACTTATAGTTAAACTCAGCAGACTTAGACCATCTACAATGTACAAAATATTCAACACCCTCCTTTTTACTCCACGTCATTTTCTATCTCCTCCACATAATAATTCAACACACATTCAAATTTTACACACTCCAATGTTAAAGTTTAATCAAATTCAACACCCTACCCCACATCATATTCTCTCTCCTCCATCTAATAATTTCATATTCTTATTTACTTTTCTATTTTTATTTTTGTAATTAAATTGAATTATAGTTATCGATTAAATTGAATTTTTATTTCAAATTCTATGAAATATAATCGATAACTATAATTCAATTTAATTACAAAAATAAAAATAGAAAAGTAAATAAGAATATGAAATTAGAGGAGAGAAGATGATGTGGGGTAGGGTGTTGAATTTGATTAAACTTTAACATTGGAGTGTGTTGTGTGTTGAATTATTAGGTGGAGGGTGTTGAATTTTAAGTTTATTGTAGATGCTACAATGGAGGTGTTGAAAAAAAAATTAAACAGTTGAATAGGTTTAATGTGGGTGTTGAAATTGGGTGTTGAAGTGAGGTGGATTAAATTGTGTTGAATAAATTAAACATGTTGAATAAGTGGTGATGAGGGTGTTTAATGGGTTTAATGGGGGTATTGAATTTGGGTGTTGAATGAGTGTTTAATGAGATTATTCATTCAACACCCAAATTCAACACCCCATTAACCCATTAAACACCCTCATCACCACCTATTCAACATGTTTAATTTATTCAACACAATTTAATCCATCTCACTTCAACACCCTAATTCAACACCCACATTAAACCTATTCAACAGTTTAATTTTTTTTTCAACACCTCCATTGTAGATGGTCTTATAGTTAAACTCAGCAGTGTTTAGCAGTGACAGTTGAAATATTCAAGCAGTGTACTTAAAAGAAGAAGAAAACATGTCCAGTTATCAGAATAGTGAGATTGTCTTGATACACCTAGCTCCTCCATTTGCTTGCTCTACTCCCAGCAGCCTCTCTCCCAGAGTTACTGTACATGATTGAAAATGAATGTTTGTTCAGAATTACAGTAGAATAGTATTGTCCGAAATTTCACTATTTCACTCACCAGAATAATTGCGCCCTAGCAAAGCTCTCAATCCCTTGCCTCCTGTTCACATTTTCAGCAACTTTGACTTAACTAACCCTCCTCAGATGCCTACAATTAAACAAATAATCACAGTTAAAACTAAGAGTTTTCTATAGTATAAAAGTAAGCGTAACTATGCTTACTTGTCAATAAGATGGACATCATGTATGCGCTTAGCATAGAAATTCTCGAATGCATTCAAATGGTCAATGAGACCCTTCTTCCTCTCGCCCAATTCTGCGAGCTCAGCAAGAATTTCCGCACTGCGGTTATCATTGCCCACAGCAGGCTCCTGACCATTCTCAGCAGCAAGCAGTATAGCACTTTGAATTCTTCTATGTTCCCCAACAAGCTTTGCAATATGCTCGGTAACTTTCACAAGCCTTTTTCATGTAGCGGTGGAAACGATATACCTCCATATCTGCCATGGCTGCACTAATATAGACAGGTTCAAATAAGGACAAGTATAACACCAAATATATACACAGGACAAGTATAGAACCAAGTATGGAACAACAGGTTCAAGTAATGAACAAATATTTGAATCAAATATACACAGGACAAGTATAGAACCATAAAGAACAACAGGTTCAAGTAAGGACAAGTAATGAACACATATTTGAATCAAATATACACCAAGACAATATCAATCAAATCTAGAACAACAGGTTCAAGTAAGGACATGTAATGAGCACATATTTGAATCAAATATACACCAATACAATATCAATCAAATCTAGAACAACAGGTTCAATTAAGGACAAGTAATCAGCACATATTTGAATCACACAGGACAAGTATAGAACCAAATATAGAACAGCAGGATCAAGTAATGAACAAATAGTTGAATCAAATATACACCAACACAATATGAATCAAATCTAGAACAACAGGTTCAATTAAGTACAAGTATATAACCAAATATAGAGCGATCAGACAGGCCGGACAAGTATACAGGTTCAAGTAATGAACACATATTTGAATCAAATATACACCAAGACAAAATCAATCAAATCTAGAACAACAGGTTCAATTAAGGACAAGTATAGAACCAAATATAGAGCGATCACACAGGACAAGTATAGAACCAAATATGAATCAAATCCTACAAGTATAGAACCAAATATAGAGCGATCAGCAGACAAGTATGAACAACAGGTTCAAGTAAGGTCGCCTGACCCTATAAATATAACTAAAATTTGCAGCCTACATGAAATTTAGTAATGAATGTTATTTTGAGACTTGGAGTGGATGAAGTTTTTAGCATTTCGTAAGCATTTACCTTCTTCTTTTTTCAAGCTCCGCAGCTCTCTGCAACTGGTTTAGGTTTAGGCATGTCTCCATTGCGTCTGACAGTTCGGAGGCCATTTGGGCGATCCAAACAGGTAACTGGAACGTGGAGAGTAGACCCGAGGAGGTAACGAGAAGCTTGGAGTTGCTGAATAATCATCCAGATTGGTCGTTCAGACTCGTTCCCAGGGAGAATAACACCCGTGCGGATACTCTGGCAAAGCAGGCTAGAAGATTTAAGTGGTCGTGGAAGACAATGACTGCAATTCCTAATTGCGTTAGGTCTTGAAGGTTTTCTAGCTCCTTTGTTTTAGTATATTTTGGTTTTCTAGTTCTGTCTGAAGTGTCCTGTTTCTCCTGGCCTGTAGGCCTTCTGTTTTTTTTTTTTTTGGGATCTTTGGTCCCACCTCCCCCATCGAAAAAAAAATCGAATTCGAAGAATCGAGAACGTTTCAATTTACAATTTAGTCCTTTTTGTTGTAGTAATTCCATTTGCAATCCCTGTCGACTGGCATCTTTCTTTGGCGATCCCTTTGTCAATTTGTTTTTGAAATAAATCAATTTATTTCACAATCTTATAGTTCCAATTCATGCTCAAATGAGAAGCTTTTTCAAGGATCAAACAAGCCACGAAAGTGAAATGAAAAGTCAAAGTTTCACAAAAGTATACAATTGAGCACGAGCTTTCTTACATAAATAAAAGTCTACAAAATATTAAATGGCGTTTTGAAGGATTTAAAGCAGTCATTTCTGCTGGGAATCCAAGGTCGTCGCTAAAAGTCAAGCAAGTCGTCGCTGAAAGGCAGAAGAAGACGTCGCTAAATCCGCATCAAATACAGGCGCATTTATGGAGTCGTTGCTAAAGGGTTGCGTGTCGTTGCTGATTCAAACAGAAGTTGTTTGGAGCCGTTGAAGTTCGTTGCAACTCGAGCCAATCCAAGCGAGACACGTAGGACGAATTCGTGGCGCGAGATTGGATTCGAATTGGACGCATAGGATTAGACGGGGACGAACAGGATGCAATCTGGGTGAATTCGTATTTAAGCTTTGGATTCGAGCTGTTAGGGTTTATCCGAAACAGAAAACACAAATCGAGTTCGTTCGACCCGAATAGTGAGCGTATTGGGAAATTGGTTGAGGGCTTCGTCTCGGAGGAAGATTGCGAGCATTCCGGCGTTCGATTGAAGCGGGTGAATCGGTCCAGTGTGAGATCGCAGTTCGTAGCTTTGGTGGTTTGTGCTTGTAATCCGAAATTGTACTCCGGCGACTTCTCGGTCGGTTCCGAGATCCTTTCATAGTGAAATCGGCGAGCTAGTGAGCTCAAGTGGATTAGCCTCTCACCTAGAGGTGAACCACTATAAAATCCTTGTGTCATTTAATTTCCGCAATTTCATTTCAAGTTCAATCAATCTTAGGGTTTTGGAATTGAATCACAACTGAGGAATTGGACTAGTATTGTAGTCTTGAATTACAACAGTGGTATCAGAGCCGTTCTTGATTGATTCTTGGCTGACATTGTTGTTGATTCTGCCCTATTGATTGAATTGACACTCATACTTGACTGTTTTTTGTTTGAGGTGAAAAATGGTGCAAGCAAGGGTTGAGATTGCTCCATACGATGGCAAGGGAGACTTCCAAGTCTGGTGTCTAAAAATGAAGGCTGTCCTGTCCCAACACAAGGTGTTGGTGGCGATTGAGGAGGAAGCTACCAAGTGGACTGATGAGGAAAAGAAGAAAAAGACTGAGATTGAGGTGGAGGCTTATAATCTGATTATACTAAGTCTTGGAGACAGTATAATCAGGAAGGTATGTGACTGCAAAACTCCCATTACCATGTGGAAGAAACTTGAGTCTTTGCATGCAAATCAAGTAGCACCAAATCTGTCCTACTTAAAAGCATCCTTATTTGCTTTCAAAATGAATGCTGCTAAGACTATTGATGAAAATCTAGATGAGTTCTTGAAAATCTAATGCTTAGGGACACTGCACATGCACTTGATGATGTTAGTCTTGTCATGATATTGATGAACTCAATCCCTGATTCTTATCATGTTGTTAAGGATGCATTTCAGTATACTGGTGATGTGCCTACATTTGACAGATTCTGTGCTGCTTTGAAAACTAGAGAACTAGAGCTTAAAAATCAAAAAGTTAAGTCTTCTTCTGGTTTGTTTGTTAAGTCTGGGAAGTCCTCATTTCAGTCTAATAGAAACAAGTTCCAACATAAGTCCAAGTCTGATAGAAGTCAAAATGAAAATGAAAACAGTTCAAAACAAGGCTCATCTCAAGTAAAATGCTATCATTGTGGGAAGGTGGGTCACTTTAGGAGGAATTGCCATAAATGGTTAGCTAGGCCAAAGAACCCTGGAAACTCTGAAAATAACTTGGCCCTGACTTCTGATAAAGCCAGTTCATCACCAGAAGTTCTAACTGTTACCAGTGGGAACTCAGGTGATGAATGGGTATTAGACTCAGGCTGTTCTTTTCATATGTGCCAAGACAAACGATGGTTTGATGGCCTAGCCCCTACTGCCAGTGAAAATGTGTACATGGGAAATAACAATGTGTGTAAGGTCATGGGGATAGGTTGCATAAGCCTAAAATTAAACAATGGTAAACTGGTCACTTTAACCAAAGTTAGATATGTGCCTGGCCTTAGAAGAAATTTTATTTCCCTTGGTTCTCTTGATGATTCTGGCTGTTCCTATACTGCTATGAATGGTGTTATCACTGTGTTTAAGAATGATTAACAAGTCTTAACTGGTAATAAGGCTGGCAGTGTTTATGTACTTGATGGTTCATACTTTAGTGGAACTAAGGAAGCATGTCCTGCTGTTTGTGAAGATGCAACTGTAAAATGGCATCTTAGACTAGGACACATGAGTCAAAAGGGACTTGAGTGCCTGAATAAGCAAGGCATCCTTGCTGAAAAGGTCACTCGGTTTATTAAATAAAAGTCTACAAAATATTAAATGGCGTTTATTACTAAAACGTTTTTAATGTACACATTATGCAACATTTTAATTAAAAGAGTGTGCCACATTAGACGATGTTTTTTACAATAAGCTATTTCTATTGTAAACTATAAACATCGTTTTTTTTTCTTTCTTAAACTTTATTTGTAGTAGACTTTAGACAAAACTTTAACTTAAAACCTGTCTATAGTGGACAAATAATACTAACAATCAATCAAGGCTATCCATGTGTGACCAAATATAAATAAATTTTTTTTTTTGATATTTAAATCTTATATTTGATCAAGACTCTTGAGTTTTTGAAAAGAAGCAATAGTCTCCCAATAATTCGAGCAAATCATCTCCTCCTAAACTACTAGTTATTATTGGCACACATTTTGATTCCAAAGAAGAATTAGATGTTCGGTTAAGTAACAAGGTATATGCTTCCAAATGTCCTCCAAATTATTTTTCGCACACATTTTAATTCAATTAGGCTTATAGTTATAACTTTGATCATGTGCAAAATTTTGACACGTAACAAATAAGTTAGAGGTGCCGAGATGACATGCGCTTCCGACTCAAGTTTAAATCCAAGTGATCCCCTTTACGTGGTCGTGCTTCAAATATGCTAGAAATATATATTTATATATATATATATATATATATATTCGATAAATATTTTGTATGCAATATATTTTTTATATGAGATGTAAATTTGCTATAAAAAACAAATAATCGACTATCCAATAAACACGGTCCATACTCAGCTTCTAGAATTATTATTATTATTTTTTTGGAACATATAAAAATAATTAAAAACGAGTTTGATACCTATATGGTCTTTTAAGTAGCGATAGCGTCCTTCTGCTAAAATTATGGAGTGAGGAGAGCGAAAAAATTACACGAGGAGAGAGGAGCTTTCAGGAAGGAGGTTTGGCATCCGAATGATCTAGGAAAATCTCTTCATGCAATCCGGTTAATACCTAGGACTCATTCATCTTTTGGTAATTAAACTAAATACGTTCTAGCATGCAAACATCTCATTCAATGTAAAACTTACAAGAATGATAAAATTAAGCACGATGAAATTGAATATTCGAATTGCGTTAATGAAAATCGTTCATAAGATCATATGAAGAGTTGGGTACATAGCACGGGATCCGTAGGATCCCAAAATAAGAAAACTACTCACTACTCAAGGTAAGTTAACTAAAAGTAGTGTTGATAAAGAGATTAAGGACGAGGAAACCGTAATGACGTGGGTGCTCTTTGAATCCTTCGATCTCTCGTTCGAACTCTGTCTTGTCTCCCAAGTTAGGGTTTTCTTCTCTCCAAATAAGCAAACTTAAAATACTCTGGTCGTTGCTCTTTTATAGCCCAAGAATTGATTGACTTCAAAAAAAACCCAAAAACGAATTATAAAATAATCTGATAATTATGCCCGACGGTGCCGTGACTCCAGTGACATATAGACATGTCACGGTATGTGATCGATTGTAATTCAGTGTAAATATTCGATAAGAATTATCAAATACTTATGCCAAACACGGTTAATTAAAACATTTATATTTTGACTTGGGAAACCCAAGGTCGTACCCAAAAGATAGGTGATTAAACTAATTAGTGCTACGATTAAATCTAGAGTGTCTAATGGTTTGGGGGGGTTTGACCCTCAAAAAAGGTCGGTAGCAAAATTATTTACTATCCTAGAAAGAGATTTAGTCGATGAAATAGGTAAACAATCAATTAAAGATGACTAGGGTTCTAATCCCCTCCTAGACAATTATTGTGACGGCAAATTAGAACACCATTGATGAATTCGAACATACACATATAGAATTTAGCCATGTAACATTAATACTGGGTTCCACTCGCGCTACAACCTAGCATTAAGAGGTTACACCTCGCATAGCACCTCACACTCGCGCTCTATTGGTGCTATAGTGCATTATTTATCTAGCCTCACACTCGCGCTTTATTGGCTAAATAAATCATGCACTTGTTATATTCAAGCCATTCTCATTAAGATTAAAGCATCGCCATGTAACACTAAAATCCTAATGTCTCTTCGTTTCTATCATTTAAATAACATACTTTTCAGGGGTTAGCTACATCAAGCATGAAATCAACTAGAATCCCTATTTCGGACTTGTCAAAAACATGTCATAAGTAATTCAAGAACATTAAGTTCAAACGAAGAGAAGTCATGGGTAAAATCATTCATCAATGGTATTCATGGTATTCATATAGTCACAAACATGTCTAGGGGTTCATAGGACCCCAACCAATATCACTACTCACTCATGGTGAGGTTACAAGCCATAACAATGGTAGAAAAACAGAAAAACATGAAAAGTGTAGAGTTTTGAGATCTAGAACCAATATGGAACCCTAATGATGATGAAGATCACGATCCAAGTAGATGATGATGATCAAATAGGATATAGTCTTCTCCCAGCAGTATTTCGTCCAAAAAGCAGCTGAAAATCGCCCAGAAAAATCCCAGAAAAAAAACGCGGTTTTGGAAACCCTAAATTTCTATTTATACCCCAAAGTTAAAAATTTGATTTTTACGACTTCATGCGAGCGCATGAAATTATCATGCGAGCGCATGACTTCATGCGAGCGCATGGATGGACCATGCGAGCGCATGAATGCGTAAAAGTTGGTCATGCGAGCTTGGGCTTGAGGCATGCGACCGCATGAGATTCTCATGCGACTGGTCAAGTTCATGCGAGCTTGGGAGACTTTCATGCGAGCGCATGACTTTCTCATGCGACTGGTCAAAGCCATGCGAGCTCTGGAGCCTTTCATGCGAGCGCATGCCTTTCTCATGCGACTGGTCGAGTCTGTGCGTTCGCATGACATTATTGTGCAAACGCATGGTCTCTTGCTGGCCTCTTTTTGCTGTCTTAACGTCCGATTTGGGTCTCGGCGTCAACTAGAGAGTTGTAGCCCTTTGAGTTAGCTTTCCAACAAGCTTTGAATTGACCAAATCGGACACCACATGAGATCTGTAGGTCCAAAATACTCCGGAGAGGTCTGCGTGTCTCGATTGCCCGAAAGTCCATGTTTTTGCTCCGAAATGCTCGGTTTTGCTCCAAAATCAATGCCCACTTGTGTTCTCAGCTTAAACTCTGTAACTCGCCTGAAATGAACCACAAGACATCAAATAGCAAGTGAAATCGTGATAAAACAAACAGAACAATAAGCATAGAGGTCGCCTAAAATGCATATATTTTAGCACTATCAAATCACCCCACACTTAACGTTTGATCGTCCCGAGCAAACTAATCATATAGATCATCAACAACATCGCATTTCAACTACTAAGGATCTGTTAAGAGGAAACTCCATATGGTCACGAAAACTAACTAAAAACACAAAGAAACAAATACTACTTTTGATAAACCACTTTCGTATGTGACACGAGTGCATTTAGCGAATGCACCAAGCCTTTAAACCCCTAGGCTACCCTAGTGGAGGAGTTGTAGTCTCCTGAGAGTTTTCAGACACGGGAATACTCACAAATCCCACAAAGAGAACAATCATCCAATTAGGCATTTTAAGGTCACAATTTTCAAAGTACTAGGCAAGGTGTTTTTCATGAAGTTCAAAATGTATTCAACTAGATATGTGCATTTCAATCACTACATGAAACCTTTTCAAATCCTTATAGAAATTCATGCATCAAGACATTCAAGCAAATCAAAACATAGACTAATAAGTCTTTGATCAAGGATTCTAGTCGTTTTCTATATTAGTGACTTCAAGAAGACAATCTAATCGTTGCAAAGAAATCTTGTTGGATCACTCACCAATGCTAGCAAGGAGGCTAGTCCATTGGCTTGTGAGCTTTGAACTCATTCTCAAGCCTAGGACGCAAAGGTCACTTAGTCATAAGAGAAGAGGAGTTCCAACAATAAGGTTTTTGTAAACACTTGCAAGTCACATCATGCCTAAGTATAAAAGAATACGAGGTTCGTCCCTTAGTGAATTCTTGCTAGTAAGCTTCAATGGTCTTATTGGTTTTCATGCTAGAGAATGGCGGAATAGCCGATTGTCAAGTCTAATTGAAACATTAAAGGGGGTAGAAGCCGTACTAAGCACTTTCGAGGGGGAACTTACCTTCCTAACCCTCGGCACTTAGCACATACTTCTTTAAAGTTCTTCCTAATGGTGATCAATCATAAGGAAGGGGTTTGGGGCTTATTTCACACTTTTTTTCTTTCTATTTTTTTCTTTTTTTTCTTTTCTTTTTTTCTTGCCCTCTTTTGACCCCACACTTAGAACTTTGACAAAGGGCTAAGTGTGAAAAATGGAGCATGACAAACCAACAAGACAAATCCACAAGACAAACAAGGTAACTAAGGTCACCTAAAGGCAGTCATGGCATGCAAGAGTTTTAAAATTATATTTTTTTCGATTTTATGCTTTCAAAGATCAACTCTTTAGTCTCAACGAGAAAATGCTTAGAATAAATGATAAAGAAATGCTATTTGATCCTCAAGAATGAAAATCAACAATCCAATCCATTAGTCATCTAAAGGATCAATCAAGTAAAATCATGCACGACTAGTTGAATTTAAAGATGAAGTTTATCGAAATGTAGCCTTGCCTAGACTTTTTGTTTTCATTAATATTTCAAAATTTTGAATGAATTGTGCAATGGTGTAAGTGTTTTCCCTTAATCATATAAATTGATTGGATTTCACACATAAAATCACGTCAAGCAAACAACAAACATCTCATGTAGTAAAAACATGTCAAAACATAGGCCACCCCACACTTAGCAATTGCTTAGTCCCTAAGCAATGGATATAATGGAGGGCAAAGAGAGAGTTAAGAAGGACTTCTCTCGTTTGGAGGTAGCCTTTTCAACGCGAGAGATGTTGCCATGCGCGTCTAGTCCTTGGGCGACTGATCTTGCACAAAAGATTCGAATGATGATTCCCCTTTTTCTTCTATAAGACATGAAACTAAGAATGAGAGTGTTAAGCATACAAGGTAGGGGAAATCATCATCGTAAATGTATCAACATCATGCAAGTCAACTCAAAATTTCATCACAAGACCGCACTAGAAGGGCACTAGAAGGGCATGCGAACGCATGCTAGGGTTTGTGCGAACGCACAAATGTGGGCAGTGGCATGAAATAAGTGTGCGAACACATGGAATTTATTCGATCTTAACGGAGTGAAGGAAAGGCCCTTTGTGCGACTGCACGAACAATCTGTGCGAACGCACGGAGTTATAGACAGAAATTTATAAGGCCATCTCAAATCGTACATCAACACTCATGCACAAAATTTCAACACCCCACACTTATGCCCTATCAAGACATCTAGTTAACTAAGCACATGTTAAGAAATCATCAAAAATAGGCATTCACACATGCATAGTTCATATCCTCAAATTCTTGCACGAAGTAAATAGAAATCCAATCAAAATAGATATACTTAAAGATCGGGAGGGAAAACACTCACAAGCCTAGTTTAACGTCTTGGCTAAGACGGAGTCGATTCTCCTCTTAGGAGATAAGAAGCACGCTTGAGGAGTCTTTTGCTAAGATCCCTCCTCAAGTGGGGGCCTTGTACTTGATCGTGTCAAACCACCTTCAAATCCCATTTGAATTTCCTCCCATTGAGCCTACAATGGACTTTCCTTTGGGAGCATGGCCCCTTCAAGTATGAAAATCCCTTAAAAATTAAGGGGCCATGGGAGCTTTTTCCGAATAGTCTTTGGAAATATGGCAAGAAGCTCCAAAACTTGTCTCGAGACGAAGTAGTGAAGAAAGGGTCTTCATAACTTGTCTCGAGAATAATGGGCACACCCTCCTTAAGGTTTTCAATTATTTCCTTGGGTGCCCAATTCTCAATCTCCCTCATTAAACTTTTGTTTTCTTGAATGCGAGGTGACTCTTTAGTCTCTTCCATGAAAACCTCAACAAAGTCTCTATACCCTTGAAGACTCTTAGTCTCTATACGCTCTTCCTTTAATCCATCATCCACAAGAATTTGGGATTCACATTCAAGCTCGCAAGTGCCGGGAGGAAGAAATTCTTCTTCATTGACCAAGGATGTTTCTTCTATGCATGAGGCATCGTCATTGAAGAATTCCTCATCGGAGAGCGTCAAATGGATGTCGAGCTCTTGTGTGTTCTCGTCTAAATGATCTTGAGATGTGCTAGTGGTGAAGGATGCTTCACTTTTGCATTCCATCTCTTCTTCATCACATGACTCACCATCCATTTGGTTGTAACGAATTACGGAGCCGACTCTCCAAAATTTATCCTCCATTTCTTGATCCCATTCTTCCCTTGAGACATTAGATTCAAGGACTATTTCTTCGGGTACCTCCTCTCCCTCATCCAAGTTTTCGTTTTCCACTGATTGTTGCCCCAATTCGCCTTCCAAAACTTGGTGTTGAGCATCCATCTCCCTCAATTTAGCATATTCTCTTTTTAACTCATGGTTTTGAGCCTCCAATATTTTCAATTGAGCGTCCATCTTCTCTTGGTTTGCTTGGTTTTCTAGGTATGTGGCAAGCATGGCTTCAAAACCGGAGGGCTCATTCGATGGCTGAGGGGGTTGAGGGTATGGAGGGTAGGAGCCTTCAATATCAAAACATTGACTATCATTCCAATTTTGAGCGTGGGTATGTGATGGATTCCAAGAGTCTTCCCAATAGCCGTTTGGTTGCTCCTCTTCTTGGTCATCCCCATCCAAATTATAACGATTAGTTTGATAGTCATGGTCTTGGTAATTCCAATATTGTTGCTCCTCCTCTTGATAATATCCCTCATTGGAAAAGACTTGTCGGCTTTGATTGTTCATCCAATAGTCTTCACAATGGTCATTCGGTTGATCATCTTCATAATAGTCTTCATTGTCTTCACACTTCTTTTTGTCAACCCAAGCCTTAACCATACTCATCATTCTATCCATTTTCTCTTTCAGATTACTAATTTGATCTTTCATTTCAGAATTTGAGGAGAAATCCTCTTCATAATAATCTTCATCGCGCATGACTTGTTGGTTATATTGATCCATCCTCGCAAAACAAGATAAACGAAGTTAGTAAGGGAATATGAGAGAAAAAGAAGAATATACAAGCATAAGAGAAAGAAAAATATTTACAAGAATAAAATAACTAGATAAAATCTACTAGCACACTAGTTAATTAACCTATCCCCGGCAACGGCGCCATTTGATCGGTTGTAATTCAGTGTAAATATTCGATAAGAATTATCAAATACTTATGCCAAACACGGTTAATCAAAACATTTATATTTTGACTTGGGAAACCCAAGGTCGTACCCAAAAGATAGGTGATTAAACTAATTAGTGCTACGATTAAATCTAGAGTGTCTAATGGTTTGGGGGGGTTTGACCCTCAAAAAAGGTCGGTAGCAAAATGATTTACTATCCTAGAAAGAGATTTAGTCGATGAAATAGGTAAACAATCAATTAAAGATGACTAGGGTTCTAATCCCCTCCTAGACAATTATTGTGACGGCAAATTAGAACACCATTGATGAATTCGAACATACACATATAGAATTTAGCCATGTAACATTAATACTGGGTTCCACTCGCGCTACAACCTAGCATTAAGAGGTTACACCTCGCATAGCACCTCACACTCGCGCTCTATTGGTGCTATAGTGCATTATTTATCTAGCCTCACACTCGCGCTTTATTGGCTAAATAAATCATGCACTTGTTATATTCAAGCCATTCTCATTAAGATTAAAGCATCGCCATGTAACACTAAAATCCTAATGTCTCTTCGTTTCTATCATTTAAATAACATACTTTTCAGGGGTTAGCTACATCAAGCATGAAATCAACTAGAATCCCTATTTCGGACTTGTCAAAAACATGTCATAAGTAATTCAAAAACATTAAGTTCAAACGAAGAGAAGTCATGGGTAAAATCATTCATCAATGGTATTCATGGTATTCATATAGTCACAAACATGTCTAGGGGTTCATAGGACCCCAACCAATATCACTACTCACTCATGGTGAGGTTACAAGCCATAACAATGGTAGAAAAACAGAAAAACATGAAAAGTGTAGAGTTTTGAGATCTAGAACCAATATGGAACCCTAATGATGATGAAGATCACGATCCAAGTAGATGATGATGATCAAATAGGATATAGTCTTCTCCCAGCAGTATTTCGTCCAAAAAGCAGCTGAAAATCGCCCAGAAAAATCCCAGAAAAAAAACGCGGTTTTGGAAACCCTAAATTTCTATTTATACCCCAAAGTTAAAAATTTGATTTTTACGACTTCATGCGAGCGCATGAAATTATCATGCGAGCGCATGACTTCATGCGAGCGCATGGATGGACCATGCGAGCGCATGAATGCGTAAAAGTTGGTCATGCGAGCTTGGGCTTGAGGCATGCGACCGCATGAGATTCTCATGCGACTGGTCAAGTTCATGCGAGCTTGGGAGACTTTCATGCGAGCGCATGACTTTCTCATGCGACTGGTCAAAGCCATGCGAGCTCTGGAGCCTTTCATGCGAGCGCATGCCTTTCTCATGCGACTGGTCGAGTCTGTGCGTTCGCATGACATTATTGTGCAAACGCATGGTCTCTTGCTGGCCTCTTTTTGCTGTCTTAACGTCCGATTTGGGTCTCGGCGTCAACTAGAGAGTTGTAGCCCTTTGAGTTAGCTTTCCAACAAGCTTTGAATTGACCAAATCGGACACCACATGAGATCTGTAGGTCCAAAATACTCCGGAGAGGTCTGCGTGTCTCGATTGCCCGAAAGTCCATGTTTTTGCTCCGAAATGCTCGGTTTTGCTCCAAAATCAATGCCCACTTGTGTTCTCAGCTTAAACTCTGTAACTCGCCTGAAATGAACCACAAGACATCAAATAGCAAGTGAAATCGTGATAAAACAAACAGAACAATAAGCATAGAGGTCGCCTAAAATGCATATATTTTAGCACTATCAGTATGTCACAACAGAGGCTGAAAGTCACTGAGCTGAAGAGGTGCCGTGACACCCGTGACCATTAGTGGATGTCACGGCAGGGGCTGAAATACAATGAGCCATAAGGGTGTTGTGACACCCGTGACCTATAGGCATGTCACGGCATGCCCGAATTTCCCAATTCCTTCTGCGCAAATATCCTATGACTGCCGTAACAATAATGAGATGTCATGGCTGTCACGGCCCATTGCTGGTGCAGAGCTCTTTTCGGCCTTCTTTGTTGATCTTTTCGTTCTTTCGACACTCCGAGTCAAAGGGGCGATGATATGTCTTTTTGTCTTGAAACACTAAGGAAAGACATCAAATAGGGATAATTTGCCGGGAGAACAAGTGTTATCCTTCATCAAATGTAGTGAATAATAAGTCAAAATATTGACTGATCAAAACACTCCACACTTAGGATTTGTTTGTCCCGAACAAATGTCAAAAAGACGGCAGAATAAATACTCAAGTGAATGTACTACTCAACCACCCAATGCCTACTAGCTACCCACTCAAGAGTCATGTGATCAACTCTAACTAAAACGAAAATAAAAAGATAACTCACTGTCGTAAAGGACATGAATGCATTTAGCATATGCATCAAGCCTTTAAACCCCTAGGCCGCCCTAGTAGGATGAGTATTGTCTCGTGAAGGTTTTCAGGAATGGGACTACCTACAAATCCCCTATACAACTAACTAACGTGTATGCATGAGATGATGCTCAACGAGTCACAGTAAAGTCATGTTCTACCTCGGATTCATCGTATTACCTCGACTTTAAGTAAAACATCTTCATCAAAGTTGTCAGACAATCATAGATTAAACGAGTCATGCATTCAAATGGTTAGTACACACGGCTAGCAATCGACTAATCACATGTTCTAGATAGTTCTATGGCAATGTATAAAGAACACGAATAGTTACACAAAACATGCTCGCCATTCACCTATGCTATCTAGGGATAGTCCATGGGTTCTTGGCGCAAAGTTCATTCTCAAGTGCCAAGGACTAGGTAGTGACACATAAGAGAAGAGGAGCCTGGCTTAAGGATTTTCTAAAAAGTAATACGAAAATTGCATCAAAATTTCATTGCAAGCACGAGGATCGTCCCTTAGTTTCTAGTACATGAATTCTCAAAACAAGTCATGATTGCACGCAATGAAAAGGTGGAATTACACTACATCAAGTGAAAGGGGCATAATTTTTTTATCGTACACAAGGGGTGACTTTTCTCACTATGCCCTTGGTATTTTTCTTTTTTTTTCATACACAAGGGGTGACTTTTCTCACTTTGCCCTTGGTATTTTCTTTCTCTAAAAACAACTATGCTTGGGAAACAACTTTTCACCCTGTTTTGAGAATTCAGAACTTTGTTCTTGATCAAAAATATATTGCTCTTTTTTTTCTAACTCCGCACTTAAAACTTGACATAGTGTATAAGTAAAGGCGGGTGCATGCAAATCACAACGAGTGTAGAGAAACACGTACTAGCACTAAGGTCACTTAGAAAAAGAGATGCAATTTAAGTTTTTGGCATTTTGTACATGTGCCTACTAATATCAAGTCTCAAACATGCTTCGAGAAATAAGTAGAACACGTGATAGGTGAAGACTAGAAATGATACTGTCTTGAGAGAATACACACACGAATAAATCTATTTCAAGTCCTAGACTTCGAATCCAAAAGAGTGACAATTAGTCTATGAGTATCGTAGAAAATGAGGATTTCAATCGCAATACATAGACAGTTGAGCATATGCAAGAGTGAACGTGATATGCGATGCGTGTGATCATGCACTACCCACTCCACACTTAAAAATGAGCTTAGTCCCTAAGCAAAGAATTAGAAGATAAGAAAAGGTGCATAGAACTTCCCTTGTGTGTGATAGCTCGATAGCCATAGAGATTAAATGATGCCCTTGGAGTGAAAAATGACGTGTGAGCAGGCAGATAGATAGAAACATACAGCTGCACAGGTGTTATGTTAGCATCGATAATCGCGAAGAAACGTGGACAAGTGATGCTGAATGAATAGAATGGTAGACGATGTGAGTAGAAATGGAAAGCATAGGCAAATTAACTCAAGCATCGAATAATATGTAAATAGTAAATCACGCCAAAGGTCAGTGTACAATAGAAAAACATGAATGCGCAATAAGTGACAATACGACAAAAAGTCATGAAAAGTATGTGCATGAAGAACTAATCAGCCTCATCATCAGCAGCAAATAACTCGTCTATATCCTCGGAGTCACCAGGATCAGCAGGGTAAGAAGTGCCAGTCTCGGTGTCATTACGAGCAAAGAGGCGCATTGGACGGAGGGCTGAGGTTCACTGCCATAGTAAAATATGCCTCGAACGGGTCTGGGGTAGATCACATGTAGGACGGTGGAGGTGGTTAGTCTGTGAAGCCCCGATGCCTATAGAAAGATGTCCTGGCATCCTGTGACCACTGATGTGCCATGCAAGCCTGAAAACAAAAATATGAGAAGTCGGACTGGAGCTGGGTGTGGGAAGTGGAAAGCCTACTCTGCGTAGCTAGTATCAGACTCAGACTAGCCAAAATCTGGCACTGGTAGCCTAAATTCTAGCCCTGAGACTCGGTGATCTGGTGTTGAGAGGCCTCTAAGCGTGTGAGATGCTCCTCGAATGTCAATGGGGACTGGCTAATAGCAGGTGGCTGCGGAGGAGGGGCCTGGGCAACCACAAGAGGCGCTTGTGCCTCTCGCATGCCAATGTTCTTGGGCTGAGGTCCATCGTTCTGAGCTCGTCTGAGTGTCATCTGCTTGCGCTCGACTCGGCTGCGCTTCTTCCCGCTGGGGAGCTCGTCTCTGTGTTGCCATTAACAATCCCTGTTAATCATCCTAATGTCGACCATCTTATCAATATTGAGGGTTGAAGTAGCCTCTCTGAGCTGGGTGAAATCCCATCCTTGGGACGCAATGAGAATGGTGACAAATAGGCCACCGCCCCTTGGAAATATGCTCATGGCGACAAGACGGTGGACAATCTTCCAGAGCCGGTCCTTGATACATGAAGAAGGCCAACTGGACACAAAATAGCAATTGAAACCTGATATGGCCTTTGACGGATGCACAGTCATCGTGTGCAAAAGTCAAGAATACATTTATAAGTCCGCTACTCGCGACTTCACTACTGGGTAGCAAGTGGTAAGTAGGGGTCGAACCCAAGGGAATTAGGGGGATAATTGTTCTTTATACAGAAAGGGAGCGTGATTTTAGGTTGATTGAGGTTTTAGTGCTGAAAAGTAAGTGTCTTTTTTGTTGGTTTTGGTTTTTAATGCAGAAAAGTAAAGTACTGAAAATAAAAGGAGAAGACTTACAGCAAGTGGGATGCTTGAAGGATAAGTCTTGCGGAGAGTAAGCGGTTGATATTGCAGTTGATATTGAGACTGAAAGTAAAGTGCAGGTGATGTTTTAAGTTAAGGAAAGTATTCGATTTTAGGGGCCTTGTATCATAGTCTGTTTATCATTGACCTCTAATGATCATACTATGTATTCAAAAGTGTATCAAGGCCATTCCAAGCAATTGATTTGCCACACTGTCTAGTCCTTTCCAAGACCTGGGGCACTTGTTCTATTTAGACTAATACCCCATTCCAAGGTATATTAGCCTTATGTGCATCCATTTGATCAATCATTCCCGATCAACCAAATGATTTTTTAAAGAGGTCAAACTCCTCAGATAAGTTTTGCCATTCCAAGCATCCACTTATCCGAGTATGTTTACGAACCCCACGGAAGAGTTTTTCCATTCCAAGCATCCACTCAACCTTGGAAGTTCTAACCTAATATGTGGCACATAGAACAAGTTTTGAACACATAGAGGCATTAAGAGTAGGGCCTAAAACATTTTATGACACAAGTACACCCCTTCAACCGAATGAAGGGTTTAGCTACGAATATCCATAGAGGTGGATATCATAGCTAAGTACTTGAAGGTTTTCGAAAGACAGTAAAGTAAAGGGAGAATACTCAAGAACCAACATGAGTAAATTCAAGAACAACTAGAATACTCAAGAACCAATAGGAGTATTATAGATTTAAAACAAGTGTTTACAAGAGTAGTGCCCAAAATCTAGAGAGATAAGTGACTTATGCTTCTTGCACACAAAATGGGATGATTTACAAATGAGAATGGCTTGGTATTTATAGGCATGGGGGAGTGAGAGATGTGGAGGAGAGCTAGCCGCTTGGCATGGAATGGGAGGAGCTCACAAAAGCCATCGGATGAGGTCATCATCCCTTCTAGCCGCCGGCCACATGGAGGAAGAGGAGAGGAGGAGAAGCTTGTGGAAGAGAGGAGAATGGAGGAGAAGAGGGGAGAACGCCGCCGGCCATGTGGCAAGAGGGGAGTGAGTGTGAGTTTTGTGATCTCATCCACAAAAGCCATCGGTCCATTTCAGCTCCGGACTGACTCTCTGGTTGCTCTTCGGTTGGACTTGTTTTGAGTGATTCCACGTCAGGATCATGAAAGTTGTACAGTCGGAATCTGGTTGTGTCCCTGAGTGACTTGCAATCCATTTTCAGTTTAAAAACTCCTCCTTAGCCTGTATTCTCTCTAGACTTCAAAATACCCTGTAGATAAATATCGGGACTAACAAGTAAAAGTTAAATTGACAAAGAGTCTAATTTGGTGGGTTTAACTGTGTTTATGATTCATACAATTATGGTCCATCAGATCACCCCACACTTTTAGTTATTCGTCCCGAACAATGCTTTTTAAAGGGCGGCACACACAATGCAAGTAAACTTTTTAAATATGAAAGTGAGAATATTGAACTAGATTTATCCTAATCCATGCATTACTTACTTATTACCAAACTAAACCGTGTAAATACTTAGAAGAAACTTGATACTTGTACCTTCGTGCCGAGATGCAAATTAATTCGGATGTTTTGGGAGATAGCCCTTTTCAGGCTCCTGGACTGCATTCTCGGGATCGACTCGTACTATATGGTTTCCTTGTAGCTTTCTCTAGCACGTGATTCGGTTCGGGTTTCACTGAGTTGAGCACTTTGATTTCTTTTTGGCGAGGGACAGCTTCTGTAGTGAATCGGCCTTTGGCCTTTGATGTTGAATTGGAGTTTCTTCACTTTTGTTCGGTTTAAACCTTCACAATTTTGGCCTTTGGCCTTTGATTAGCTTCTTTGAGCTTTTGCTTCTTTGTGACTTGCTAATCCATTTTCTCAGCCTTTTTGGGAGGTCCAATCGTCGCCCGCAAGCATATGGAAATACCTCCCCGCTCTTTCTCATCCTCGCCGTTTTGCGCGGGTCAAGATGAGGGTCGCTCATCTATTTTCCCGACTACTAGGACTAGAGATAGGACGGTTTGATTCCCGTCCCGCCTCTTGCATAAACGCTGCATGGCGGAGATGACTTCAATCTTCACTGAAACCCGAAGTGCAGCCTCCACTGACTTCGAAAACCATATAGTTAGATTCGATCCTTCGATTGCTTGCCAAGCCTCTCTAGGGCATTTTCTATCAACTCCACATCCCCTGTATATCTCAGCACAAATGGACAAATGAGAAGTTACATTCTAAGTTTTTAAACAGTTGAATTTTCACAAGGTAAATGCATGAATTTAGATCTATCTTTTTCATATTCTCAAGTTCATATTTTCAAAAAGATAATATTAAGGGAAAAGGAAAAAGAAAAAGCATGTTAACTATGTACACAGGCGGTTCTCACCCCACACTTTTGAACGAAGGCGTGCCTTTCAGTAAGATTTAGTTCAAAAGTCGTGCAAATATATACAAGAGAAGGAAATGACATTAAGGAAAAGGGAAGAACTGAACTCCCTTTTACTGTGTCGTATCGTGGAACGACATGCCTCAGAGCTGGATAATCGAGGGAGTTCGGCTGGGGCCTTGAACTCTCAGCGCGGGCCCGGTAATTCTCGGAAGCTGCCTGGCTGATCTGATCTTGCTCCAAAAATCGATTCCTACAAGGGGTCATTCCTTTTATACAAAAAGTGGGTGAGAGCGACTTATGGTAAAAACTAAATGACAGAAAAGAAAAGTACTGAAAGTAAGATAAGTGTCGGGTTACCTCCCGACCAGTGCCTTTGTTTAACGTCGTTGGCTCGACGCATGGGGATCACAGGTTTGGATCCCATGGGTAGCTCAAGTCATAGTGTTGTGGAGTGCCTACTTTCATTTTTGCCTTGGCTTTCCCCGAGTTTTTGTGGGATGATGGGTCAGGACTTCCTTGTTTCGGTGGTTTTTCTTTCCAACTCTTCCGATTCTTTTGGTTCTTCCGAGAAGGTGAGGTTCTTTCGATCGTAGCTGCTGGTTTAGTCACCCTCTCGGTTTCTTTTGGTAGGTCAGAAACTAGTGCGCTGAGATCAGCGATATTTACAATGTCTGGCGGTGTCCATGTTCCTGGGCGGCCATCATCATCATTGATGTAGAAATCTGAATTTTTGCCGCCAAATGTAAGTGATAACAAGCCTTTGCCCATGTCGATCCATGCATTGGTGGCGTAGAGAAAAGGTCGTCCCAATATAAGCGTTGGAGGTCCGTCTTCGCTGGTCTCTTTTGTTTCTATTACATAAAAATCCGCAGCAACTACGAGTTCTCCTACATCGATTATTAGATCTTCAAGCATTCCAATCGGTTGGATACATGATTTGTCTCCCAACTCGATATTTGACCTTGGTGGTTTCAATGGGCCAAGCCCCAATAAGTAATATAAGGAGTAAGGCATGGCGTTAACGGTAGCCCCAAGATCGATTAAGCACTAGTGAATTTGGGCTTCACCAATACCACAGGTGACTGTGAAGGCCCCTGGGTCCTTATCCCTTTCCGGTTGTGACTCCTGATCTGAAGTGAGGGACGATCTTTCCACTATCGGGCCATTCTGCTCATCCTTTGGTTCTGGATTTGTATGATCGGGCCCTTTTAACTCCTGATCTTCTAGGTAAATGTTTTGCTCTGATGCATAGATGTTAGTTGGGGAATCCCATCTGAGACCATTAGAGTCATTGTCATCCCAGCCAGATGCCGGTATGTCAAAGTGTGTAATCGGTGGAGGTGTCATGCTAACCGTGAATGTATAACGTCCATTGTCAGCATGCGTGACCCACGTTCTACCATCATTGGGTCGGTGTTCTTCTTGATTCCAATCAGGACGGTGCCTACGGGTGAAGTGTTTGTTAGTAAGCTTGTAAGTTGTGGATTGATGGACCATAATTATACGAATCAAAAACACAGTTAAACCCACTAAATTAAACTGTTTGTCTATTTAACTTTTGCTTGTTAGTTCCGATATTTATCTACAGGGCATTTTAGAGACTAGAGAGAATACACGCTAAGGAGGAGTTCTTACGCAGAAAAGATGTTACGAGTCATTCCGAGGTCAAGATCAGACGCCGACTGAAGAAATCTCAAGATCCTGACATGGAATCATTCAAAACAAATCAAATCGAAGAGCAATCAAAGTCAGTCCGGGGCCGAAATACACCGATAGTTTTGTGAAAACATCACAAAACATCACAAAACTCCTCTTCTCCCCTTGGTGACCGGTGGCTATTGGGAGGAGGTGACCAAAGGAGGAAGACCTCCCCCTTTTACCACCCAAAATCGGCGGCTTTTACCTCTTCCCCTCCTCCTTTGGATGAAACCATGTGGTTTCATCCTCACCACCCATCTCCTCCCCTTTTGGCTATAAATACAAGCCATTCTCCTCTCATTTATATCATCCTCAAATCCAAAATCATAAACACTTCTCTCTCTAGAAAGTTTGGCATTTGTAAGTTTGGTTTTTAATATATAATACTCCTGTTGGTTCTTGAGTATTATAGTTCGGTCTTGAGTACTCATGTCGGTTCTTGAGTACTCAAGCTTTTCTTTATTCTCGAGTACTCTTGTCGGTTCTTGAAGTACTCACCCCTTTCCTTTACTTACTGTCTTTCAAAAACCGTAAGTACTTAGCTATGGTATCCACCTCTATGGGTATTCGTAGCTAAACTCTTCATTTGGTTGAAGGGGTGTACTTGTATTATAAAATGTTTTAGACACCGCACCTAGTGCATCTTTGTGTTCGAAACTTGTTCTATGTTCCATATATCAGGTCAGAACTTCCAAGGTTGAGTGGATGCTTTAACGGGCAAAGCTCTTCCGTGGGGTTCGTGAACATACTCAGGTAAGTGGACGCTTTAGCGGGCAAAGCTTATCTGAGGAGTTCGACTTATCTAAAACACCATTTGGTCGATCGTAACTGAAAGATCAAATGGATGCACATAAGGCTAAGATACTTCGAAATGAGGAATTAGTCTAAGTAGAACAAGTGTTCTAAACGATGTTGCAAGTCTTGTGCTAAAAATAGCCTCGATTCATCTTTGAACACTTAGTATGATCATTAGCGGTCAATGATAAACAGGCTATGATACAAGGCCCCCGAAATCGAATGTTTTCCTTAAATTTAAACACCACCTGCATTTACTTTCAATTTTAGTATAAACTGCTTATCAACTGCTCACCTTCCGGAGGACTTGCCAATCACGCAACAACCGTTGTAAGTCTTCTCTTTTATTTTCAGTATTTACTTTTCTGTCATTTACTTTTCCGCACTAAAAACCAAAACCAACCAAAAAGACACTTACTTTTCCGCACTAAAACCTCAATCAACCTAAAACACGCTCCCTCACTGTACAATTCCCTCACAGAACAACTTATCCCCCTAATTCCCTTGGGTTCGACCCCTACTTACCACTTGCTACCCAGTAGTGAAGTCGCGAGTAGTGGACTTATAAATTTATTCTTGATGTTTGCACACGACGACTGTGCATCCGTCATGGATCGTGCTACTTCTTCCAGTGTCGCCTTTATGTTTGACCTCCTTATCATGCTAATATTTGCCTTTGGGTTTTGGATGATTTGTGAAGGAAGTCTACCAGGTTCATTAGTGAGTGTTGACATTGCGGTGGCGAGCTGGGACATTTGTTTGGTCAATTCTGAAATTGCCCCGTCAGTTTTCGCCTGGTATTGGTGTTGCGAAGTACCCAATTGATTTATGCTTCATGCGAGCTCCTTCATTGTGTCATCGAGCGACTTGTTTGGTCCTTGCTGATTGCTCGGGCCGGCTTGGTACTGATTCGGTCCTCTTTGCTGATATTGGCCTCCTGATGGAGCGTTCTGGTTATACTGCCGGTGGGGGGTTGGTAGAATGACTGAGCTAGTTGAGGGACAGCTGGTTGTGTCTCCCTAGAAGGATGGTTCTCGTTCCTCCAGTTCGAATTGGTCACTTGATTAAGCTGACATGCTTCAAATTTTCTTTAACTGACTCGACAATAGAGTGGTATTACTCATGTGCGGCTTATGAAGGCGATTATGAGGATTTACGAGCCAAATTTCTAGAAGAGTTTTCCCCGCCATATCTCCGACTTGAAACTCGCGAGAAGATTCTCAACCTTGAGCAATCCCGGGACGAAACTTTGGATGAATACTCTACGTACTTCGATGTCATCGTTTCGCGCTGCCCGCACCATGGATTCACCAACTACGATCTTCTTCAAAGATTTCTTGGCGTGATGCTGCCACATGAGTTGAAAAGGCTCAATGATGCGGCGGGGGGTTCGAACCTAACCATGGCTAAAACTTGGGACCTCATAAACAATTTGGCAGAAAGCACAAAACAAGGGCCAATGCACCAAACTGATGATGAAGCACCGACGATGGAAGTGGACTCAGTGCAAAACAAGCCCGACACCACACCCATTACAAGCTTGCCCGTAGCAAATCCGGAAGGAGACATCAGTACAAGGGCAGTAATGGATGTGGAGGCGGCTCTAAAGGAGCCAACATTGGAGCCCACGGAGCCGACAGAGGATGAGGACTCACAAATGACCGAAGAAGAACCGGCCAAGACAGACCCGGTCCTCACTGTCGAAGCACCCGAGACAAGCCTGGTCCTCATTACCGATGCGGCTGACCAGCGCCCGAGCCTTTTCCTCATCACCAATCTGCCCGAGGAAGTTCCGGACTTCACTACCAAACCAGTCAAGACATACCCGGACCTCACTGCCGAACTGACCGAGAAAAACACGGCAGGCCCGGTCCTCACTAAAGAGCTGCTCGAGAAAGGCCCTGTCCTTATGGCCGAGAAGCCCCTACTTAACCCTTCATGTTCTATGAAGATCACGGCCACCAGAGATGAGATGATCGATGATGATGCAGTGCCAGGCGAGTTGGAGGAGAAGCATGAGCCAAAATAATCAACGCAGGAGCTCCCACTCGTCACAAGCCAAGAAGAGCCTTCTGAAAGGTGTAAGGACCAAGGATGGGCAATCATCTCTGCCACAAAGAAGAGGGTTAGCAAGGGCGCATGCTTGAGGTCGCTTGGCAAAAGACTGAACTTCCAAAACTGCAAAGATGCCAACCGGCCATACATAAAGAAGCGGCAAAGACATGGGCCCAAAGAATGGAAACCCGGAAGGAGAAGCAAGAGAGCACGACTCCATGGACCAGCAGCTATGGTCAAGGGAGCCTCACCTTCTCGGAGCTATGAAAAGAAGAACCTGCCAAACCAATGGAGAACCAAACCGAGCCCATCACTCCACACGTTCTTTGGACAGAGTAAAAGGGCAGTCGAAAAGAAGTTCGACCTCACAAACCCATGGGATCCAAACCTGTGATCCCCATGCGTCGAGCCAACGACGTTAAACAAAGGCACTGGTCGGGAGGTAACCCGACACCTATCTTACTTTCAGTCATTTATTTTCTGTCATTTAGTTTTTACCTTAACAGTCGCTCTCATCCACTTTTTGTATAGAAGGAATGACCCCTTGTAGAAATCGATTTTTGGAGCAAGATCAGATCAGCCAGGCAGCTTCCGAGAAATTACCGGGCCCGCGCTGAGAGTTCAAGGCCCCAGCTGAACTCCCTCGATTATCCAACTCAAGCTATAACGTTCCACGACACGACACAGTAAAAGGGAGTTCAGTTCTTCTCTTTTCCTTAATGTCATTTCCTTCTCTTGTATATATTTGCATGACTTTTGAACTAAGTCATGCTGAAAGGCACGCCTTCGTTCAAAAGTGTGGGGTGAGAACCGCCTGTGTACATAGTTAACATGCTTTTTCTTTTTCCTTTTCCCTTAATATTATCTTTTTGAAAATATGAACTTGAGAATATGAAAAAGATAGATCTAAATTCATGCATTTTACTTGTGAAAATTCAACTGTTTAAAAACTTAGAATGTAACTTCTCATTTGTCCCTTTGTGCTGAGATATACAGGGGATGTGGAGTTGATAGAAAATGCCCTAGAGAGGCTTGGCAAGCAATCGAAGGATCGAATCTAACTATATGGTTTTCGAAGTCAGTGGAGGCTACACTTCGGGTTTTAGTGAAGATTGAAGTCATCTCTGCCATGCAGTGTTTATGCAAGAGGCGGGACGGGAATCAAACCGTCCTATCTCTAGTCCTAGTAGCCGGGAAAATAGATGAGCGACCCTCATCTTGACCCGCGCGAAACAGCAAGGATGAGAAAGAGCGGGGAGGTATTTCCATATGCTTGCGGGCGACGATTGGACCTCCCAAAAAGGCTGAGAAAATGGACTAGCAAGTCACAAAGAAGTAAAAGCTCAAAGAAGCTAATCAAAGGCCAAAGGCCAAAATTGTGAAGGTTTTAACCGAACAAAAGTGAAGAAACTCCAACTCAATATCAAAGGCCAAAGGCCGATTCACTACAGAAGCTGTCCCTCGCCAAAAAGAAATCAAAGTGCTCAACTCAGTGAAACCCGAAACGAATCACGTGCTAGAGAAAGCTACAAGGAAACCATATAGTGCGAGTCGATCCCGAGAATGTAGTCCAGGAGCCTGAAAAGGGCTATCTCCCGAAACATCCGAATTAATTTGCATCTCGGCGCGAATGTACAAGTATCAAGTTTCTTCTAAGTATTTACACGGTTTAGTTTGGTAATAAGTAAGTAATGCATGAATTAGGATAAATCTAGTCCCACGGTCTCACTTTCATATTTTGCTTAGAGTGTGTTCCGCCCTTAAAAAGCATTGTTCGGGACGAACAACTAAAAGTGTGGGGTGATCTGATGGACCATAATTGTATGAATCATAAACACAGTTAAACCCACCAAATTAGACGCTTTGTCTATTTAACTTTTGCTTGTTAGTTCCGATATTTATCTACAGGGTGTTTTGAAGTCTAGAGAGAATACAGGCTAAGGACGCGTTTTAAAGCTGAAAATGAATTACGAGTCATTCCAGGTCACGACCAAATTCTGACTTTCAAGAACCGGACGTGGAATCACTCAAAACAAGTCCAACCGAAGGGCAACCAGAGTCAGACCGGAGCTGAAAGGACCGATGGCTTTTGGGGAAAAGATCTCAAACTCACTCATCCTCTCCCCTCATGCCACATGGGCGGCGGCTAAGCCTCCTCCTCTCCCCTTCCTCCACATGGGCCGGCGGCTTTGGGAGGTGATGACATCACCCGGGCTTTGAGCTCCTCCTCCCATTCCATGACAAGTGGCTAGCCTCTCCTCCACATCTCTCACTCCCCCATGCTATAAATACCAAGCCATTCTCATTTGTAAATCATCCCATTTTGTGTGCAAGAAGCACAAGTCACTTATCTCTCTAGATTTTGGGCACTACTCTTGTAAACACTTGTTTTAAATCTATAATACTCATGTTGGTTCTTGAGTATTCTAGTAGTTCTTGAGTTTACTCCTGTTGGTTCTTGAGTATTCTCCTTTTACTTTACTGTCTTTCGAAAACCTTCAAGTATTTAGCTATGATGTCCTGTTCCATGGATATTCGTAGCTAACCCCTTCATTCGGTTGAAGGGGTGTACTTGTGTCATAAAATGTTTTAGGCCCTACTCTTAATGCCTCTATGTGTTCAAAACTTGTTCTATGTGCCACATATTAGGTTAGAACTTCCAAGGTTGAGTGGATGCTTGGAATGGCAAAACTCTTCCGTGGCGTTCGTAAACATACTCGGATAAGTGGATGCTTGGAATGGCAAAACTTATCTGAGGAGTTTGACCTCTTTAAAACACCATTTGGTAGATCGGGAATGATTGATCAAATGGATGCACATAAGGCTAATATACCTTGGAATGGGGTATTAGTCTAAATAGAACAAGTGCTCTATGTCTTGGAATGGACTAGACAGTGTGGCAAATCAAGTGCTTGGAATGGCCTTGATACACTTTTGAATACATAGTATGATCATTAGAGGTCAATGATAAACAGACTATGATACAAGGCCCCTAAAACCGAATACTTTCCTTAACTTAAAACATCACCTGCACTTTACTTTCAGTCTCAATATCAACTGCAATATCAACCGCTTACTCTCCGCAAGACTTATCCTTCAAGCATCCCACTTGCTGTAAGTCTTCTCCTTTTATTTTCAGTACTTTACTTTCTGCACTAAAATCACAACCAACCCACTAACTTTTCTGCATTAAAAACCAAAACCAACCAAAAAGACACTTACTTTTCAGCACTAAAACCTCAATCAACCTAAAATCACGCTCCCTTTCTGTACAAAGAACAACTATCCCCCTAATTCCTTTGGGTTCGACCCCTACTTACCACTTGCTACCCAGTAGTGAAGTCGCGAGTAGTGGACTTATAAATTTATTCTTGACTTTTTCACACGACGACTGTGCATCCGTCAAATGCCCAGCTCAAAATTTTGTTTTTCGTCCCGAAATTGTGTTGTGTCTAAAATTAGTGCACTCCACACTTGGATCCTACAAAGAACACATGCAAAGCACAAAATGCAAAATGCAACTAACTAATACTTACAACACGGGTAACGTCTTGGCAAGACATAGCTAGGGGGTAGGACTATAAGCATTCTCAGGAAGTCTCTTGCTGAGATCCCTTCGCGAGAAGTAGGTTATCGTCAATGCCCTCAGGATGTGCTAGATACCTTAGTACATGGTTGTGCTAGAGGCGTTGCCCGTTCACCACTATAGATTTTCCTCCTTCTATGCAGAGCTCCACATGCCCGTCAGGATAAACTCGTTCCACAGTATATGGATCTTTCCATTTGGTGCGCAACTTCCCAGGAAATAATCTTAAGCCGGATGTTGTAGAGAAGAACTCGCTCGCCTTTATTGAATTCTGTGCGCACTATTTCCTTATCATGCCACTTTTTCGTCTTCTCCTGATAAATACGAGCACTCTCATAGGAGTCCAATCTGATCTCTTCTAGCTCGTTTAGCTGTAGCAGTCTCTTTTCTCCAGCTTCCTTCATGTTCATATTTCTCTCTCTGATTGCCCATAGTGCTTTGTATTCGAGCTCAACCGGTAGGTGGCAGGTTTTCCCATAAATAAGCTTGAAAGGACTCATGTCGATAGAAGTTTTGAATGCAGTCCTATATGCCCACAGCGCGTCATCTAGCTTGGACGCCCAATCCTTTCTGTGGCTCGAAACTATCTTCCCCAATATGCTCTTAATCTCGCGGTTAGAGATCTCTACCTACCCACTGGTCTTAAGGTGATATCGAGTGCCAACCTTGTGATAAACACCGTATTTCTTCAGTAGGGTCTCGAAATTTCTTTCCTTGAAGTGGGAGCCTCCATCACTAATAACCGTTCGGGGGACTCCAAACTGAGGAAATAGAACCTTCTGAAACATTTTTATTACCACCTTGGCGTTGCAAGTAGGAGTAGCCACTGCTTCGACCCACTTGGAAACAGAGTCGACTGCTACCAAGATGTACTGATTTCCATAAGAAGGCGGGAATGGTCCCATGAAATCGATCCCCCATACGTCAAATAACTCCACTACAAGAATGCTCTGCTAAGGCATCTCCTGCTGCTTATAAATATTTCCTGTTCTCTGGCATTGATCACAAGCTTTGAAAAACTCGTGGGCATCCTTAAATAGAGTAGGCCAGTAGAATCTAGACTGCAGGACTTTCACAGCTATTTTCAAACCAGCACCGTGGCCACCATATTGCGACGAATTGCAGCGTTCCAGGATCCATCTAATGTGGTCCTCATCAACACAAGTCCTGTAGAGACCGTCAGCACATAATTTGTATAGAAATGGGTCATCTCGGAAGTACCTCTTTACATTGTTTAGAAATTTCCTCTTCTGGTTGTGCGACTGGTCAGGAGGAATAATACCACAGGCTAAATAGTTGACGAAATCTGCGTACCACGGAGCGAGGCTCACATCGACACTCATTAGCTGCTCCCCTGCTAGAGAATCAGTCATCGGGAGTTTGTCTTCTTCACGGTCGAGCTATCCTAGCTCGAGGCGTGACATGTGATCTGCAACTAGATTTTCAGCTCCCTTCTTTTCTCTAATTTCAATATCGAATTCTTGAAGGAGGAGAACCCATCGAATCAATCTAGGCTTCGAATCCTTCTTGGACAGCAAATACTTGATCGCGGCATGGTAGGTGTACACTATGGTCTGCGATCCTATCAGATATTGCCTGAACTTGTCAAAAGCATAAACGCTGGCCAACATCTCCTTCTCTGTCATAGTGTAATTTAGGGCTGGGTTTTTGTACCGAAAACCGAACCGAAACCGAACCGATCTTAAACCGAACCGAATTTCAATTTATCATACCGAACCGATTTATATCGGTTCGGTTTCGGTTTTCATTTTGAGAACCGAAAAAAATCGAACCGACAAAACCGAACCGAAACCGATAAAAACCGACAAAACCCGACAAAACGAACCAACAAAAACCGACAAAAATCGACAAAATTGACAAAATTGACAAACCCCGACAAAACCGACAAACCGAACCGACAAAACCGAACCGAAACCGACAAAAACCGACAATGTCGGTAAAACCAAACCGAAACCGAATGTCGGTTTACCGAAAAATCGGTTCGATTTTCGGTTTCATTTTCCTTTAAACCGAAATGTCGGTTCGGTTCGGTAATTTTCGGTTCGGTTCGGTTTTTGAACCGAACCCAGCACTAGTGTAATTTACTGCTGCGCCATCTAGGACTTTACTTGCGTAATAAATCACATGTAGCTTTTCATTGATACACTACCGTAAGACTGCTCCCACTGCGAAATAACTAGCATCACACACTAGTTCAAATGGCAGCTCCCAATTAGGGGGCTGCAAGACAGGAGCAAAAATAAGAGCAGATTTCAGAGTGTGGAAAGCGTTAAAACATGATTCATTGAATTTAAACTCAAGTTCCCTGCAAAGTGGATCAGTGAGCGGCTTGGCTATCTTCGAGAGATCCTTTATGAAATGTCGATCAAATCCGGCGTGCACTAGAAAGCTTCTAATTCCTTTTACGTCCTTAGGTGGGGGCATTTTTTCAATCGCCTCCACCTTTGCGCGATCGACCTCGATGCCTCTATTAGAGACTTGGTGTCCCAACACAATACCTTCCTGCACCATAAAGTGACACTTCTCCCAGTTTAAAACCAGGTTAGTGTCAACACAACGACGAAGAACATTAGTAAGGTTAGAGAGGCATGAATCGAATGAAGAGTCATACACCAAAAAATCATCCATAAAAACTTCCATGGTGTTTTCTATAAAACAAAAAATATGGCCATCATACAACGCTGAAAAGTAGCTGGTGCGTTGCAAAGACCAAATGGCATGCGTCTATAAGCAAATGTGCCAAAAGGGCAAGTGAAAGTAGTCTTCTCTTGGTCCTCGGGGTGTATAGGGATCTGGAAATATCCACTGTAACCGTCGAGGTAGCAGACAAACTTATGCTTCACAAGACGTTCTAACATTTGATCAATAAAAGGCAAAGAAACCCTTACGAGTAGCCTTATTCAACTTCCTATAGTCTATGCACATACGACAATCATGTTGTTGTTGTTGCTCTAAAGGAGAAAGGCCTATCAGATCATGCTGTTGTTGCTCTAAAGGAGGAGAATAAGTCCTGGGGATTCAAACCTTTCCAGTTTTTGAATGTAATGTTGGACCAACCTCGGATGAAGGAGAAAATTATTGAAGAACGGAGGAAGTTGGAGGAATCAGGGTGGAAGGGCTTTACAATTCAAAGAAAGCTGACAAGAGTGAGAAGATTGATATCCCAGTGGCATAAAAAAGATTTTGGGGATGTCATAGTGAAGTTGGGCAAGGCCAGGGAAGAATGGGAGAGACTGAGCTTGTTGCACGATGAGAGAGGCTTATCAGAAGAGGAAATGCTAAAGAAGAAAGCTCTGCAGAAGCAAATCTGGCATTTGGAAATACAAGATGAAAGAATATGGAGCCAAAAGTCAAGAATCAGGTGGCTTAGAGAAGGGGATCAAAATACCAAGTATTTTCACAGAATAGCCACTTGAAGAATTAAGAGGAACAACATTACAAGTCTATTAGTGGGATATCAATGGGTGGAGGAGCCAAGACAATTAAAACAGGCAGCGTGTGAGTATTTTAAAGACATTTTCAAAAAGACCGAGAGACGCTCTTGGAACTTGGAGGATATAAGCTTCGAAAATCTAAATGACAATCAGAGGGTACACTTGGAGAGCTTGATCAATGAGGCTGAAATCATGAACTGCCTAAAGTATTGTGACGATAACAAGGTGCCGGGTCCAGATGGTTTGATTGTCAATTTCTAAAAGAAATTTTGGCATTTAGTCAATAAAAAGGTGAAAGGACAAGTTCTGAACCGACAAAATCCAACGTGACGTCGTTCTCGGGTGAAACGCCAAGCTCAGCACAGCTAACAACCATGCAACACCGAGTTCTTTAGCGATAGCGGTTTATGCGACGTCGTTTGGAGGCAAGGTAGAAGCCCATGTTACGCCGAGTTATTCACCAATACTGGATAAAGGGACGTCGTTTTCGAGAGGAGGTTCATCTTCAGGTTTGGAAGTGGAGAAAGAAATTATTGTGTCGGTGGAAGATGTGATGGAGATGTTGGAGGAATATATGGAGAGGATCCCACGAACGGTGTCGGAATAGAAGTTGAAGGAGTTTCAGATAAAGATGAATGTTGATCCAGAGCCATCTTGGTATTCTTTGATGAAGAAATCAAATGATGCTTTTTGGGAGTGTTTGATTGAATATTTCATAATTGATGCTTTGGAAGAAGAAGAAGAAGAAGAAGAAGAAGAAGAAGAAGAAGAAGAAGAAGAAGAAGAAGAAGAAGAAGAAGAAGAAGAAGAAGAAGAAGAAGAAGAAGAAGAAGAAGAAGAAGAAGAAGAAGAAGAAGAAGAAGAAGAAGAAGAAGAAGAAGAAGAAGAAGAAGAAGAAGAAGAAGAAGAAGAAGAAGAAGAAGAAGAAGAAGAAGAAGAAGAAGAAGAAGAAGAAGAAGAAGAAGAAGAAGAAGAAGAAGAAGAAGAAGAAGAAGAAGAAGAAGAAGAAGAAGAAGAAGAAGAAGAAGAAGAAGAAGAAGAAGAAGAAGAAGAAGAAGAAGAAGAAGAAGAAGAAGAAGAAGAAGAAGAAGAAGAAGAAGAAGAAGAAGAAGAAGAAGAAGAAGAAGAAGAAGAAGAAGAAGAAGAAGAAGAAGAAGAAGAAGATGATGATGATGATGATGATGATGATGATGATGATGATGATGATGATGATGATGATGATGATGATGATGATAGTGATGCTGATCAGTCATCGTGAAACTGCCGGATAGAAAATGGGATTTCTTCTCTCATTGATAGATTGTTTGCATATACATAACATAAAACCATGCACTACACACATAAAGAATTAATAAAGAATATATTGAAATCTTTGTTACTTTTTATGCTATTTTGCATTTGAGGATTGTTTTTTTATTACAAGTTGTTAGTGTTAGATGTTAGTGTGAGGACTTGAGCCCTGAACCTTTCTTGATACGCAGGGGGATTACTTCACTGAGCTACATCACTTGACCTTGCATTTGAGGATTGTTGAGTAGAGGATTGTTGAAAATTTTCTTTTTTTATATTTATTATTAATATTAGTTAAAAGGGTTCTTAAAGGGTTGGAGGATTATCCGGGTAAAAACTCTTAAACCCGTTTATAAAAGGGTTCTTAATGGACAAGGGTTTGTCAACCCTTTTATTAAAAGGGCGGGCTAACGGGCGGGTTTTAAAGGGCGGGTTGAAGGGTTTAGGGTTTATTTGCCACCTCTATTATACATCTTCGGAAATGAAATGAGAATTTCTTTATATTCTGATAATTTGAAAACTCAATTTGCACCATTATTACAAAAGAATCATTAAGTCATTGTGATGTTGACAAGTGTTTTGCTTGCATTTAATGAAAAGTCTAAGTTACAAATTTAACTTTACTAATTAGGACATGTGTTAGATGTTCGAATATGTATCCTTATCCAATTGTCAAATTTGAATTCTTTAATTTTTTTTATATAAATGAGTTCAACCGAACACTCCCGTGTTAGTCTATGTATATATATAAGAGAAGTGCATCTACTAATTAAATCCGATAAGTCTCTTGGCTCTTGCATTTTTCTAGTGACCATACTTTACAATCTTTTGTTTTTATCATGGAAAAATATGGTGGGAAGAAGTGAATTGGAAAATGCATGGAAAATGTTTTTTTTGTTTGTTTGTACTCGATCTTTTTATTTTATTGAGATTTTTTCATGAACTTAGTGGACCTACTTACATTCTATAATAATAATAATATGTTAAGTAAATTTGATCCAATTAAAACTTTTTAATGGTGAGTTTTTATATCTCATACAACTCAATAATCACACAATTACATTTCAATCATATTGCATGAGAACTTCATCGGGTATATGTGAATTTAGATTCTTGAAGCACGGGCCACACATGACACCAAACCGAAATACGTACTTGAATTGTGTCCATTGAAGTGCTGAGGGAGAATAGCCATATCATATGCTACTCCGGAAAGTTGAACATTTGACCTCTTGACAAAATCAAATCACTCGACTAAAGCCCTTTCGCGATCCAATTAAATTAATCATATAATAAATAAACATAGTTTTTTACTTAGATGTCTTCGGAAATTAAATTGATTAACAAATTGATTCATTAAACTGGCCTAAAAACTTATACTAATAAATCAAATACTATGAAAATACCCACTATTACCAAATTAGAAAAGATAAAAGAAAGTATTTATTCAGATTCTCATCACATCACATCATTTTGTTTCCCCATTTAATCCCACTTTAATAATCATTCATTCATTTAATCATAATCACAAATTCAATAATTCGAATTAACATTAAATATATTTCCAACGTCTACAAAAACAACACAAAATAAAATCAAATAGAATTTCCAGAGCGACTTTCATATCCAGATGCGAAGCAGAGCAGAGCAGAGCAGAGCAAAACTCAAGCACGCAACTTTCTTCAGATCCGATGGATCACAATCCACCAAACCCTAACGATGATCGAAACCCAAATCATCATCGCGGGAATCCTCATCTGTCAATCAACAAGCTTTCCCACAAAATCTCCAAACCCTCGAATTCGAACTCGAATCTAATCCAAAGCCAGAAGGCAGCGATGGATCCGCCGCCGCCACAGCCGATAAATCCGACCCAGAATCCGAATCCGCCTCCGGTTTATAACATCAGCAAGAGCGATTTCAGAGACATGGTTCAGAAACTGACTGGAGCTCCGGCTAGTGAGTTAGCTGAGATGTCACGTGCGCAGCACGCGCCGCCTAAACCGCCTAGCTCCTCCTCCCGTCTCCACCGCATCCGGCCTCCGCCGCTAGCGCAGCTGACGAGCTTCGGGACGAATCAGAATCACCAGCCGGGTGGTCAACCGTTGAGTCAAAGCGGTGGGTTGACTAATTACGGAAGTGGGTTTGTTCGAAGTGGAGTGAACGTGGGTCAGCCGCTTTCCCCGCTGCCACCATTACCGGCGGTGCACGCGGCGGCAGAGTCGCCGATCTCGGCGTATATGAGGCACTTGAGAGGCGATTCGGAGCCGAGGAGGTTGTTAGGATTCTCGTCGAGTTGGAGAGGTGCGCAGGACGATTCAATGCCTCATCCGCCGTCGTCGCCGCTGGGTTTTGGATGCTTCCCGCCGCCCAAGTCGCCGAATATGTCGCTGTCGCCTACGGCGGGGCAGCTAGGGTTTCCACTATCTCCGACTGGGAAGCCATAGATATGTGTAAAGGTGAAGCCTTTAAACGCCGTCGTTTCTTACTGTCTTGCTGTATCTCCTCTTACATCCTTCCTTCAAAATTTTAGTTCAGTTTTTGTGAATTGATAAATCTCTGAGCAAGTTCAGTTTTAAAAGTTCATCATGAGTTTAATGTTCATAGAAATGTGGCTTCAGGAGTTTATCAAATTAAATCGACAATACTTGGATCGAATGATTGCTTGATCAATTTGAAATTCATTGCTGTTTTTGATGATTTCAGGTTTTGTTTTTTTACACATGGTGGCGGATACACTTTTTTTAATTGGGAGCTTTGTGATAATGTGCAGCTTAGAGAGAGCGAAGAACTAGTTGAAGCGTCAATTGCTCCAATGCACATATTGATCTTTAGAAGAAGTTTTAGCACGATGACCTCCACAGTTTCATTATATAGTTCTTCTTACGTGCCAAGAGGCCAATGTTGCGCTAAATGAAGCTTCATAATAGCACTTCAAGGTGAAGAAGTTGGCTTCACTGTCCGGATACATTAGTGTAACTTTACCAAGCTTGGTCTAATATCAGCTCAGCTCATGTTTATGCATCATCTTTGATGGAGCAGGAAGTTGTTAACCTTTTGGGTTCTTGGTGTTGGATGAAACTTTGTGGATTATTAAATTTGGTCTCAGGTGTTATGTTCAGTCTAACTTGTTAGCATATGATATTACTATCATTGGAATCCAAAGTGTCCTGCTGAAATAATGAGCAGCATATGTTATTCTATCTTATTGTAGATAGAAATTTAGCAGATGTGTAAAGAAAGACTGGTCAAATCATTGTTTTGCTTTGTTTGGACAGCAATGTGCCACCAATTGGGCGGTGGTCCATATCATATTATCATCTCTTCCACTTCCACTTGGTGTTAGAGTTATTTGTGTTCATACATCATGCCCAAACTTTGCTTTCTTCATTTCCAAGATGAAAATGACACCATTGAATTTGATTTGTCAAGTAAACTACTAATATCAAGAAATGACCAAATGATATGCAGTCTGCAGAATTCTTCAAGAACTGATTTACCATGAGGAAGTGATATAGAAGGGTAGAAGGCATTCTGATATTAAAATTGGAACTTGAATGTAGAGAAAAAGGGCACAACAAACTTACAAAACAAAGTGTTTGAGGATTCATATGATAAAAATAGATGCGGTATATTAAGGAGGTGGAGCCGATAGATGAATAGAATAGTGGGCAGTCGAACACCATCAGCTTCTCCACCTCTGAACAAATAGTGCAGGAGATGGTTGATCATACACTTACAGAAGACGAGGCCTTGGCGGCATCATCTATTCCTCATCGCCCTTGGGTGCTGCTTCTTTGATATCATCAGCTCCATCATCCTAAAATGAAGCCAGCCAGTTGTGTAATGTTAGAAAGGAATGACTTTGGAAGCTTAAAAGAAAGTTTAGATAAGAAATGTTTACATACCTGCATATCTGAAGTCCACAGAGTTAAGTTGTCACGCAGAAGTTGCATGATGAGGGTGCTGTCCTTGTACGACTCCTCTCCTAGGGTATCCAACTCAGCAATGGCTTCATCAAAAGCCTAGTGTGAAAATTAACCAATACTGATCAGCATAATTTGTGAATACAACAGTTAGGTAGATCAATCAACTGTTAAAATCCATAACTATTTAGATTCAGAATTAAGGTACTCACGGTTAGATTCCACAATTAGTCAATTTTTCTCATAAAATACTGTCACATATAGTTAGATCAGATAACAAGTCTAATTCTGATTCACACACCTGTTTAGCAAGAGTGCAAGCACGGTCTGGTGAGTTAAGGATTTCATAGTAGAACACCGAGAAATTGAGAGCAAGCCCCAATCGAATGGGGTGAGTGGGAGCCAATTCAGCAGTAGCAATATCCTGCAATTCAAGCACCCTAAGCATCAGATCAAAGTAACTGTATCACATCTAACCACAATCTTTTGCAACACATATTCTTATTTAAAACATAAAGTAATACCCGATATCAGCAAAACAACTCCAAAACATAAAAGATGACCACTTTACTATGTTTCGAATTCAAACAGCATCAACCAGCAGCAATATTGGTCTATCCGATCTTAAATCTGAACATTCAAACCAAATAGAGACGTTCAAAGTTTCAGTACGTACAAAGATCACTGTATTCTTTAAGCACCAATAATTTGATAATAGACATCCTAGTCTTACAAATCATCTCCACAACAGCACCACTTTATTAGAATAAAAGTTAAATGCTACACAACAATTCTTTAAAAGAACCAAAGAAAGCTAATTCACTTCAAATTTCAACAGACAGCATCACTTAGGAACCCAATTGAGATAAAATAGAAAAGAAAAATTTCCAATACATATATCAATTGTCAAGTTAGTTTGAATCAAATTGAAAAGATCTACAACAAATTCAATAAGAATAATAAATTAAATTAAATATCAAAAAAAGAGATCTTTACCTGAGCAGCTTTGTAAGCAGTGAGAGTACTCTCAGCAGCCTCCTTTCTCTCCGCCCCAGTCTTAAACTCCGCCAAATAACGATGATAATCCCCCTTCATTTTCAAATAAAACACCTTCGAATCCCCAGACAACGCTGACGGGATCAGCTTCGTATCCAGTAGCTTCAGAATCCCATCGCAGATCGATGACAGCTCGCTCTCGATCTTGGATCTATAATCCCTAATCGTAGCAACATGGTCCTCGTTGCCGCGGCTCTCCTCTTTCTGCTCTATAGAGGAGATGATCCTCCAGGAGGCGCGTCGGGCGCCGATGACGTTCTTGTAGGCGACGGAGAGGAGGTTGCGCTCCTCGACGGTGAGTTCGTCGGAGTCGATCGAGTTGGAGACTTTCTCCATGAACTCAACCATCTCCTCGTAGCGCTCGGCTTGCTCGGCTAGCTTTGCCAGGTAGACGTACTCCTCGCGACTGTTCGCCATTTAGGTGGAAATTGAGAGATCTGGAAAACGGAGGAGAGAGAAAGTTAGGGTTTTTGAATTGGGGATTTTTCTGAGAAATTGAGGAAGGCCGAAGCCCTTGTTACCTTGTAGATGTGTTTTGCATTTTGAATAATTGCAATTGAGCCCCTTTAGTTTCTATGTTTTTCATCGTATTTGTCAATTCAAAGTAGAAGACCATTAAATGGTGCATAATAATAAAATAATAAATATTGTCTTTGAAAGATCAGGTTAACACGTCACGGCGATAGATAATAGTATATCTTTATTTTCATAGAAAACACAAATTATTTTAGGCCTCATTTGTGTACTGAAAGGATTTAGATTATTGTTTGATGATTTGTGTAGCGCTGTAAAGCATGAGGTTGTATTGCCTTTCTTATAGGCAATGATCATTTATATCAACAACAAAAAATGACAATTCGTGTACTCCCAAAATATCGGTGATTTATTTATTTCATTTTTTCCTTTTCATTCAAGATGGATATGAATTCACTATAATAAAAAAAGATGGATATATATATATAGATTGTCGAAGATAAATTAGAAACTAGAGAATATGCGAGAAGAAAATTATTGTAAACAAGTTGATATTTCCTTACCATAAATATCTAAGTTGTAATTACGAGGTCAAACGTTTGAGCTTCATCGGAGTATATTTACAATATGAGTTTGAGGTTTATATATAACTGTAGTCATTAAATGAGAATCGAAGTTCGATAAGAAAAACAAATACTTCAACTAATAAAAAAAAGTAAAAATAATATACTCAATCGGAACTGACTTATAATAAACTCATAAATAAAAAAGCAAATAATCATTTCATCATATTTTTTTAGTTTTTGATCTTCAAATTCTTAAAAAGCACAAAATGAAAAAATAAAATGATGTAAATTGGGTAAAAATCACTAAATTAAAAATTACTCGGGTACCTAATGTGATGAATAGTAATGATGATGATGATGATGATGAAGAATAGTAATATGATGAATGATGATGGTGACATGATGATGATGATGATGATGATGATGATGATGGTGATGACATGATGATCATGATGATGATGGCATGATGATGATGACATGATGATGCATGATGATGGTATGATGATGTCATGTGATGATGGTGACATGAATGAATAGTAATATGGTGACCATGATGATGATGAATAGTAATATGTTGATGATGATAGTGACATGATGCATGATGAATAGTCATGATGATGAATAGTAAAATGATGATGATGATGAATAGTAATATGATGGTGAGATGATGGTGATGACATGATGATAATGATGGTGATGACATGATGATGGTATGATGATGGCATGATGATGATGACATGATGACATGATGATGATGATGATGATGATGATGATGATGATGGTGAGATGATGATGCCATGATGATGATGACATGATGAGATGATGACGATGACATGATTAACATAACATAAATTAACACAACATAAATTAACATAAATTCAACTAACATAACATAAATAAATAAAAATTAAATTAACATAATATAAATTTAAGCTCAATCAAACAGGCCCTAAGTCTAATCTTTGTAATTAACCATATTTTTTATTATCCTCAAATATTCATGCGTGAACCGAAATAAAAATTACATTCCTCAAAATAAATTAGAAAAATACGTAAGAGAATACGTTGTCGTTGTTCTTCCGGTACAGCGAAACTTCAACGACACGTGGCGAAACATTATTGGTCAAAGTCAAAAAACATCCTCTGTTTTCATCGTCATCCACCATATCCAATCCTCCTAGCCGCCCCCAGTTTTATCATCTTCCCATCAACATATATAAATAACGAGAAACCACAATTGCTAAAACTTCATAATCATCAATTTCCTCAAATCCCTATTATACACAAAAGCTTAAAATCTTTACTTTCTATTGACCAATCAACATATCAAATTCAAACCTCGGGAATTTTACGATGAGTTTGAGATACGGAAGCAGAGTGGCGTACCAACTGGGCGTCCGAGCGATGCAGGTCGTGAAGGATCGAGCCGCGTTCAAGACGCTCTTTGACACGTCATCAGGCAACAAAGCTCGCCGCTTTACCGGCAGTGTGGATTATTCGTCTCACGCCATTGTTATGCAAAAGCGGAAGCAGGAGGAGAAGGAGTCGCTGCGTACTGTCATGTTCTTGAGCTGCTGGGGACCCAACTGAATCTGCTCCACCTTTTTATAATAAATTGATTTATCATTTTTATGATGCAATTTGTGTGGTGTATACATGAGCGAATCGAATTGAAAGTTATCAGGGCTTCGCGACTCAAATTTTTTTTTTGAGGTTTGAAGTTCATTGGGAGGCTTATCCTCGCGCCTTTTTAATGCGCCAATCAAAGCGCATTACAAATAAACTTAAACCATACTTACAAAATACACATAATAATATATAACTATAGCTAAATTTGAGCATACAATACATTGTTAAATAATATAGATAATACAATAAATACTTGACACAAAATCATAGAACTGCCACGCTTGGTCAAACAACAAACGACCAAGTAACAAGTTAAGAGGGGGGACATTTGCATCAACTAATAACCAAGAGGTTTATAAACCTCAAGAAGACAAGTTTTTATCTTCGGGTTACTATTCTTACACACCTCGATGTTCCCTTAATGACACAGTGTCATTCAACTCTCTCAATCTCCACAGAACATCAACTATTACTGCGATGAATAAATAGAGGAGAGACGAGAAGTGACTAGCTAGCTGCATATCAGAATCATAATAATCATACCTGAAACGGAAATCACTAAACGTCTGACACTCTGAGCCACCCGCGCAGCTGATTCAAAGATGTAGCCACTCCGCCGTCACTCGTCACTCGTCCAGCCCGTCGCCCATAGCCCGTATTAAGTTTCCATGACTGATTTACTGCGCGAGTGCAAAAAAAAATTAGGCCAATTTCTTATCAGGACTGCAGCCCGAGCAAGCCACTAGCTGGGTTCGCCACTGGATGTATATATATATATATCCATTGTGTTGTTGCAAAACTGCTGTGTAATGATTTGGACGTTAGGTGCTTCAAATTTACTCTAATATTTCATGGCATATATGCCCTGTGAAATTGGTCGTGGTTGGTCCGGTGACGGCTAATGAAATCGTTCTCAGAAATTGGATGGAGTCAAATAATGGAATCGATCAGGAAGAATGAGAATTAAAATTTCAATTGCAAAACCATACTTGGTTCAACCAAAACAATATCTGATTGAACCAAATGGATAGATTTTGTAAAAGAAATCTGAATTTGATGTTTTTTGTAACAAATTTAATTTCAATCTAACCCAAAACTTAAATTTGACTGCCATTTAAAAATTTAGATAATTCAGACAAGAATTTGTAAAAAAAAACGATAGTTGATAACATCCTTTTAAACTTTTCCCTTTTTATAATGACCTTCATTTATCGGGTCATAAGGAAGCTGCTAAAATGATATGACTTTATTGTAAGTAAATAAGAGTACAGAATGTTCTAAATAAAAGTATTTTAAAAAAGTTGACCTTAACAGCATTTCACCATGACAAAAAAAAACATAGCATCCTTCTCTTTCATCTATTTTCTTTCATATAGACTATTTAAAAAAAAAGAAGACTATTTTGATCAAGTGCACCTCACTCATGATCAAATAAAAAGTTCATCATCATTCTATCTCATCACTACATAAATTATAACTCATAAATATGAAGATGAATAAAAATGTATCAAAGTGTATCTCGTTTTATAGAGCTCATAAATTATGAATATTGGTATTTATTTTAATTTTTTTTACTTTGTAATTTAGAAGATATATTCGTTACAAGATTGAAATAAAAAACTGAACAGTTTCTTACACATGACACGTGAACAGTTTCTTACACAGGACACATATCACGTTGTGATATCATGGTGAGGCGTATATTTTTTTTATCATTTCTTATGACACTTTTTATGATAAAAAAAGATCATAGTGAGGATGCTATAATGTTAGGGAAACAAACGATTTTTCAAAAATTTAAGTAGTTTGATAATAAAAATTAAAGAAAAAATATATTTGATGTCATGATTTCGAAAAATATTTTTTAAAGAAAAAAAAGAAATTCATAAACGCGCTTATCTCGAAGACTGCAACAAGGTCAAAGTCAAACACGTCCGAAACCCTAACCCTAATTCCACTCACCAATCTGCAATTATAAGTATCCACCATCTTATCCTCCCGTTTCTCAACCTGAAAATTTCCGCCGAAAGCACCCGCGGAAACCTAACGCCAGCATCATTGTCGTCCACCACGAATCCTCTCTGACAGTCCGACGCCGCTCTTTGTATCAGATCGTTGATTGCGACTGCCCATTTCCGGTTTTGTATCCGATCACAGAAGTTTTTATATGCAAGCAATTCGTTCATCTTTCCGGCTGAATCCGTCCGGGAGCTGCTTGACAGTTGTGCTGTAGTCACAAAAGGACTAAACTCATTACTGATTGCTTTACAAAGCCCTACAATTTCTACAGGTCGGGCTAAATTTGGACTAAGGCTACCTTTAGACACCAAATAGTACGTCCTCTTGTTGAAAGTCCCAAAGTCTTCCAATTAACCGGCCTAAATCATGGTAGTCAAGCTGGTCTGCACATGTGCCTAGTGCAACAGATATCAATGAAAGAGATGGAGTGAACTTGGCCAATTCTATTCAGGGATCCAATTCTGCTACTGGGGTGCCTATTGTTTGTTTGATACTGGCTCGTCTTTAGAGCCCGAGAAAGAGTGTCTTGCAGTGGTCTTGAACGTTATAGGTGAAGCCAGAATTTGATGCCACTGCTCAAAATATTCTAGAGACTCTCTAACAGACTACATGTTAGTTGCAGCAAACTCTGGCTTCACCTTATAACGTTCGACTTCAACCTAGGCTGTAAAGAGGAGCCAATATCCAACAAACCCACGAGGCTCGATTGATCCATGAGTGTCACCAGCTTGACTACCATGGATTATATTGAGGCTGGTAGGTTGGGACATGGGAGAATTGGACTTTCAACACGAGGACTACTTGGTGGTTGTATATCTAACGGCGGGAGCCTTAGTCCAACTTTAGCCCTACTTGTAGAATTTGTAGCGGTTTGTAAACCAATCAGAACCTGCAAAGACATCCACGAATGAATTTTGTTTAGATACGTGGCGAAACAAAAGAAACTGATGCAATGTGTTCGTTCAGAGGTATGCGTAACAAATTCAGTTCCCATTTTAGATAATAGCAAATTGTAACGTGTCGAGATTTATCAATGAGCAATGTTACATTCAGTTGTTACATCTTTAGGTTTCTGCAGATTCAAAATTGCTGTAAGTGCGTTATTGATAGTGGAGCAACCAGTTAGAGATTTTATTATGAAGGCATCTGTACCCGCTACAACTCAATTGTCCTAATTTCACACGTATGTGATTGTGGTAGAGTAAAACATGCTTCATAGGTTAAACTGTCAACCGTAATTTTCCCATGTGGTGTGAGATTATATAACCTACAGAAATTTTGTTTTTCTCTCTGTGCTAAGTGTTCCTGTGGTTCTTAGTCTGATCTTTATGCGATTTTCGTATTTATAGTTGTACATAGATGTTCCATAAATTACAATTGCAAATGCTGTGCTTTCAGGGAGAAATAAGCCATATTCGGGCTTGGACATGGAGATAATTGCAATCAAGTAAAGCCTTCTCCAATCCATGCTGAGTGCGGCCTTTATCGTAACCTATTATGTTTCCGGACTTAACATTCAGTGTTTCGCTTGAATTGAGCTGCCAGTCATGTTCCTGCAACATTTTGAATCTTGAGTGTTATGTTATGTTTTTTTTTTCGACTTTCAACTTCATAATTATTATTTGATTGCTCCCTTGGTCTTTTGGTAAATTTATGTAGATCGTATATTATGGCTATTGTCAGAAGGCTGTCTAAGTACATATGAAGCAGATGACTTTGGTTCATTTTTTTCACATAGTTCAGGCATGATTTAAGTGGCTTTATCATATTTTTTTTTTGACAAGCTACTGGGACAGCTAATTTTAGAGCTTTTGGTCCCTTGAACAGGCTAATCAACATCTCAAATGTCCTTGCAGAATTATAATTCTAAAGCAAAGCAGCGAGTGTAGATGACCGATGCAGGGGAGAGCGCTGGTGTGATCGACTTCTTGAACTGTGCCTGCTCCCCTGACCAGCCCGCTCCCTGCTTCTATGGAGATTTGAAGCAAGTAGACCTCCTGGGCTGACTCTACTCTCTGTTCTCCTTCTTGAGGCTGATTTTCTAGATCCCTCACCCACTCATCCACTCTGTCTAAAGACGATGATTCGGTGGAGAATGCAACCCACTGGTTGGGAGGCCATAATCCTGAATCTCTGCCATGAAATCCCTTTCGGTATAAATCTTTATTTTGACTGCCGCCTTTCAGTGAATCAGCTGTATATGATCTTGGCGAGCTCGTTTTACTTGCTTCCTTAGACCGACTAGGCTCAAGCGTGTCTGAGCAATACCCTCCTTGCTGGTTCCAAATGGCATTCTGAGACAGTGGCGTCTCTGATTTTAATGATGCCCAAGAATTGTTGTGCAGATTTCTGTGGCTCCAAAGGAACAATTTCCACCATATTTTTCTACTCCCCGATGGCAGGATCTGACTGGATGAATGCTTTTTCAACATGACTCTGTCTGCGCTACGATGGCTCATGGCCGGGCTACCAGGATCTCTGTGTTTCATCCTCATTTTCTCAGCCACTTCTTGCAAATTCTCGTAAGAATGAGAATTTGACGGTGGTAATTGCTTGCCCATCTTCTTTAACACATTTCTTGTCTCTAAGTTGGAGCATGAACGCTTAAGCTTCGGACTGCCCCATAATTTAGCCTTTTTAGTACCTGGATCGCTAACATGTCCACTCTCGATATATTCCATGTCATCTTCTGATTGTTTTGTGACTTTTTTAGCAGGCGGATCCGGATGATCATTGAAGTTGATGCCATCCTTAACAGCCTTTTCAGCTTGCGTTTGGAGATTGACATCTGAGAAATCCCTCGTGACTGTTGAAAACTCTTCCTGCTCATCTTCCCCTTCATATGCAACCTCTGGAGCCTCGCTTCGGGCATCGAGATTCTCATGGTTCATTACCTTCACTTTGCAAATGGGTAAAGTTTTCACATTTACCGGTACATAGATCCCCAAAGAAGTCATTTTTGATGGTTTTGGCAGATCTTCGAACTCCACAGGTATTGTTCTTGGAAATCTTTCGCCTCCCTAAATTTACATATACCAGATAATGTTATATTCGATCACAGTACACAATCAAAAAAAATACTAACTACCATTATTCACTTGTACCTGAGATCCTTATTCTCACCTTAACATGTTTCTTCTTAAGAGAATGAACACAGAAGCAATTAAAGGATACCATCTTTTGATGATCAAATAATAACTCTTTGTTTACTCCTTTCCTTTCTCATCCCCACCACCGCCAGATTCGTTTCCCTTCCAAGCCTCCCCACAGATTTGGCTCAACAAGCATGGCGGCGTGGTGGTTAGAGCCACCAATGCGGCCTTCTCTGCCAACGGGCGATGAAGAAATCAGGCGCTTGGGAAGACAAATGCGCAGTTGCCGCCTGAATGAGGAAAAAAATATTGCTGTTGGCGAGAAGAGATTGTTTTGAAGGGAGAGTTTTTTTCTTTTTCTTTTTTTGATATCAAGATGGGTATAGTTTGTGGAAGATCCAACTAGAAAGGGTCAAAAAAAAACTAGAAAGGAGAAAATATGTGAGAAGAAAGTTGTACATTTATTGTCATCCTTTTTGGTTTAGTAAAGAAATGACATGATTTAAACCCAAATAAATAAGAGCAAAGATGAGTGCTCTATATAAATGTGTAAGTATGAATCTAAAAGTTAAGGAATGAAAAATTGTGTACATTTATATATAATAACACTCTCCATTGAATGAAACTCCTTATTTTATGAACTTTTTCATTTGATGCTCGGGGTTACAAAAGAACTTTGGAGATGTGTGCTTTCTTCGGTCACCTTTAATATATCATTCTTTGATTTAGGCGATTCATACAACTTTATCCTCATACATTATTCTAGGGCTTTATTTGCCTGATTCTAATTTACAAAATGTCTTCATATATTGTATAAATGACCAAAGCCAAACACATCATTTTTCAACTTCATAGAAAGCAATACACTCTGCATGGTTCGATGATATGGCTATCAATTTATGTATTATTGAACGTCATGAAATAGTAGTTCCTCCATACATTAATAAGTAACTTAGTTAGCGAAATGTACTTGTGTGAGTCATATAAATAACACGCATCGACATAACCATCAATTTCTCTATTTTATACTTCTTCTTTTTTGACCCCTCATGATTCAAACCTAGAACCCTCGGAATTCGGTTCTTTTACGCCCTATCCATATCCGTTGACCACTAGACCCCGCCCCAATAGACTCTATTTTTTTCTTTATTTGTTTTTAAAAAAAGAAATTCATGTCACTTATTCAATATAAGTAACGCGTTTAATACCACACATTGTCTTTGTATAGGTGGTGAACTATATCCTACAAGTTAAATTATTGTAGATTTGGTCTCGTATTATTGATAAGTACATTTTACACTAAGATAACGTACTTTATGACCTAAATCTATATATGTTGGAATGTGTTTTAAAAGGTGTGAATAAAATGGAGGTGCGCCTCAATTTGAGACCTAATTTGAGTGTGGAGAACACCTCAAAATAAGTTGATAAAAATCGGATTAAAATATTTTGCAATGAGAGGTATAGAACCAAAGGTGGAATTGCCAAAATCGAAGTTAAATCGAATGAGTAATTGATGCTCAAAGTAGGACCAAAATCCATGTTCAAGTGATGATGGTAGGAATGGATGGGTGGATTGGTTTCATATGGGTGACACCTTATATCCCACATTTTTTTTGATGGGAGCTTAAAGCTCAGAAATTAGCATCTGTTCTTTTTTTGATGCGCTGATAGGGACTTGAACCCGGGCCGCCTACAAGCACCGGAGGAGCTCCATACCACCATGGCAACTCACTTCGCCCTAACCTAATATCCCACATTGGAACATTATGAGGATGTTTATATGTTTATATAAACATCCTCATAATGTTGCGTCAGTGTTGATAGCCAAAGGCCACAAAAGGTTCGATCGGCAAAATTTGTGCTGAATTGTTGCCAAGGATCGTTGTATCTTGGGAAGCATACTGCTATTACTGCCAGCGAGTCCCAGCACATTGCTTTAAGGAAAGCGTCGAACGTGCCTCGATCCGACTACGGTTTGCATATCTGTTTTGTTGTAACTTCGGCAGTGAAATTCGCATATCATATTTATTATTCAGTGAATATTTTCAATAATATAATATTCGACCGTAGACGAAAAAGGTCATTTTCTATGTTAAGTGACCCCAACTACCATTGCCGTACTTAATGAATGCGGGTGATCCATAATAAAATGTTTTAGAACCTCCTCGGTGTAATTTGATTGATAGACACACAAAAATTCATTCTTAGTGTCTCAAACTGCAAGGCAAGACATAGTAGTTCCTAAATCTTTTATCTCAAACTTAATTTCCAAATACTTTGTTACTGATTGTCATCTTCTCTAATGACTTCCAAGATAATTGAATAAGCAAATGTATCATCCAGAATTGCATCATCTCGATACAGTCATGTACCAGTGTTTACATAATTGATAGACATTTCATAATTATCGCAATATCTCTATTTTTATTTATAGGTTCCTTGGACTAAAACTCTTTCAGAATTTTACCTTCATGTAACTTTGTAATTGACATACAGACATTGCTTTTATATTTTATATGCTCTTTTCTTTCCTCCTTTAGATCCTAGCGATCTCCTTCGATATATCAAAATATCACTTTATATTTTTGTTTGAAATTACAACCCTGGTTGGTTGTTTGTCAAGGACTTTTGGTTTTTGAGGCGTAGTTTAGTGGTTTGTTTTGGGTTTCTTTTTTCAGGCCCTGGTTGGTTGTTTGTCCAGTTTGAGCTAGTTGTGTGTCCTCCTTGTTTGGTGGCAATTTGCCACTTTTAACCGTTTGAATAAATCACCTTTATTCAAAAAAATTACAACCCAAAGTTCTTACAATGATTGTCCATTACATACTATAATAGCTTGAAAAAATGTAGAGCTCCTTCATCCCATCATTCTGCACTTACAAAAGAAGGGAAAAGTACAAATTGGTGCTCTGAACTATTGCACTTTTCCAATTGAAGGTTAAAATTATCAATTTTTCCAATCAAGGGCAAAAAAAAAAAATAAATTGATCAATTTTCAAATACCGAGTCCCGTAGATTCACCGTGATTAAATTACAAACTCAATCATGTGAATCCCGTTAATAACGACCCAATATAAAAGTGTATTAGTGTTAACGAAAAAAGATCGATTTGATATGTTAAGAGTTTATGATGAGATCATTGGGTTATTTTTCAACATGGTTCACATGATTGAGTTCACAATTAAATCACGGTGAAATTACGATGCTTGGTGTTCGAAAATTGATCAATTTATTTTTTGATTTGCCCTTGATTAAAAAAATTAATAGTTCAGACCTTTAATTGAAAAAAAAATGTGGTAGTTCAAAGCATCAATATGTAATTTTTCCAAAATAAAATACAGTCACTAGTACATTTTCCTTTAAAACTTTAAATAAAATTTTGTAAAAAAAGAAAATCATAAACCTCCTTGGCGCTATCTCGAAGGCAGAAGGCTGTCAAACACGTCCAAAACCCAAACCCTAATTCCAATCTCCAATTTTAAGTAATCCGCCATCTCCGTTTCTCAACCTGAAAATTTCCGCAGAAAGCACAAGCGGAAGCCTAACGCCAGCATCAATTCATGGGATGTTTTCTGATTACAATTCGTACAGGTAGGGCTACATTTGGACTGAGACAACCATTAGTCCGAAAGTGACAAATCTCGAGCTGGTGCATTAGGCACTTCAAGTGCAGAAATAAGAGCACAAGGCTGGATTGAGCCATGAGTGTCAACAGCTTGACTACCATGGATTGAGGCTGCTTGATTGGGAGACTTGGGACGTTCAACACGAAGAGTACTTGCTGGTTGTATCTCTAATGGGTGACTTAGTCCAACTTTAGCCCTACTTGTATGGCTTTGTAAAGCAATCAGAACCTACAAAGGCATTCATGAATGAATTTTGTTTAGATAAGTGGCGAAACAAAAGAAACTGATGTAATGCGTTCCTTCAGAGGTATGCATAACAAATTCAGTTCCCATTTTAGATAATAGCAGATTGTAATGTGTCGAGATTTATCAATGAGCAATGTTACATTCATTTGTTCCACAGTTGCAGTCAAATAATTCTAAGTCAGCCAAATAATGCATCTTTATATTTCTGCCGATTCAAAATAGATGTAAGTGCATTATTGAATAGTGGAGCAACCAGTTAGAGATTTTATTATGAAGGCATTCGTACTCGATACGCCTCAATTGTCCTAATTTCACATGCTATTTTGTAATTGGCAGAGCATAAAATGCTTCATAAGTTTAGCTTTCAACAATAATTGTCCCATGTGGCGCAAGATTATAACTTACAGAAATTTTGTTTTTCTCTCTGTGCTCAGTGTTCCTATGGTTGTTAGTTCGATCTTTTTGCGATTTTTTTATTTATAGTTGTACATAGATGTTCCATAGTTTCAATTTCAAATGCCTTTCATAAAGACATATGCCATATTCATGATTGGAGATGGAGATAATTGCAATCTAGTAAAGCCTTCTCCATCCTGAGTGGGCCTTTATCTTAACCTGTTATTTTCCCAGTTTAACATTCAGTGTTTCACTTAAATTGAGCTGTCAGTAATGTTCCTGTGACATTTAGAGTCTAGAATGTTATGTTTTATTTTTATTTTTATTTCAAATTGTAGCTTCATAAATATTATTTGATTGCTCCCTTAGTTTTCTGGTAATTTATGTAGATTACATATAATATGGCAATTGTCAAAAGGCTGTCTACGCACATATGAAGTGGCTGATTAAGGGGTATTTTTGCTCGCATGCCCCAGTAGATGACTTTGGTTCACTTTCCCACAACAGTTCAGGCATGATTTAAGTGGCTTCAACAATTTTTTTGTTGACAAACTACTGAATTTTAAGCTAATCAACATCTCCAATGTCCTCACAGAATTATAATTCTAGCGCGAAGCTAGTGTAGATGACCGATGCAGGGGAGAGGGCTGGTGTGATCGACTTCTTGAACTGTGCCTGCTCCCCTGTCCAGCCCGCTCCCTGCTTCTATGGAGATTTGAAGCGAGTAAACCTCCTGGGCTGACTCTCCTCTCTGTTCTCCTTCTTGAGTTACGATTTTTGCTCCCAAGTGCTGCTCTGGCAACATTATCATTTAGTACCTCTCGCGCCCTTTGTGCTTTGATCGGCTGCTTGTTCAGGTAAGCTAGCTTTGGAAGTAAACCGCTAACGGACTTGCGAATTTGTTCTTCACTAACATTGCTTTGAATTGGATTGCCCAATAGGTTTAAAGCCAAAAGAGAGTTGTAGTTGGCGACTAGCTGGCCCATTGCTTTGGTTGTTGTAATTTTGTTGAAGCTCAGGTCCAGAACAGCTAGCTTTGCTAGCCTGTGTAGTCCCTCAACGTAACTGATCTTGTTCCCAGCAAGATAGAGCTCTTTGATCAGCTGGCAATTCGACAAACCTGCAGCGCAATGAGGAAAGGTAAATCGTAGGCGTTTTGGATAATCGAATCTGATCATTCCCTTCTCTTGTATTCCCCGTAAAAATAGCCTGCTGATGTTGTTACTTACCATGTTCAATTCTAGAGATACGGTTGTAGCTGAGATCTAAAACTCGAAGCCTGCTTAAATCTTTAAGACCCTCAACAGCGCTAATCTTGTTTCTGGATAAATCTAGTGTGTGAAGTCCTTTTGGTAGTGATCCAGGGGTGATATGAACTGCAAGGAATAGATGTTGAATAATTTGCTCAAGTTCTCTTATAGTTTAACTTGATATCACTTGTGGTTCATAGTGTGAAATATGTTGCATACCTATTGAGTTGTTTGATAAGTTGACTGTCCGCAGGCTGGAGTAAGGAGACATCATTGGAATAACTTTTAAGCCAATGCCAGTAACGTGAGCTGCAGTCGAGGAGGAATTCAGTGATTGAATTACACTATTGGCATGCAACATTTCTTCTGATTGATTTGATCTCCAATGCAACTGAGATGCGCTTCGTATTGATGATCTGCCGTTTTCTGGAGATGATGGGAAGTTGATAGTGCTGTTGTCATTGCCGACTTTGTCATCATCAGAAGGCTGATTTTCTAGATCCCTCACCCACTCATCCACTCTGTCTAAAGATGATGATTCGGTGGAGAATGCGACCCACTGGTTGGGAGGCCATAAGCTTGAATCTCTGCCATGATATCCCTTCCGGTTTAAATCTTTAGTTTCACTGTCACCTTTCAGTGAATCAGCTGTATATGATCTCGGCGAGCTCGTTTGACTTGCTTCCTTGGATCGACTAGGCTCAAGCGTGTCTGAACAATACCCTCCTTGCAGGTTGCAAACGGCATTCTGAGATAGTGGCCTCTCTGATTTTAATGATGCCCAAGAATTGTTGTGAAGATTTCTGTGGCTCCAAAGGAACAATTTCCACCATATTTTTCTACTCCCCGATGGCAGGATCTGACTGGATGAGTGCTTTTTCAACATTACTCTGTCTGCGCTGCGATGGCTTATGGCCGGGCTACCAGGGTCTCTGTGATTCATCCTCATTTTCTCAGCTACTTCTTGCAAATTCTCGTAAGAATGAGAATTTGATGGTGGTAATTGCTTGCCCATCTTCTTTAACACATTTCTTGTCTCTAAGTTGGAGCATGAACGCTTAAGCTTCGGACTGCCCCATAATTTAGCCTTTTTAGTACCTGGATCACTAACATGTCCACTCTCGATATATTCCATGTCATCTTCTGATTTTTGTGTGACTTTTTTAGCAGGCGGATCCAGATGATCATTGTAGTTTATGCCATCCTTAATCACCTTTTCAGCTTGTGTTTGGAGATTGACATCTGAGAAATCCCTCTTGACTAATGAACACACTTCCTTCTCATCTTCCCCTTCATATGCAACCTCTGGAACCTCGCTTCGGGCACTGGGGTTCTCATTGTTCATTACCTTCACTTTGCAGATGGGTAATGTCTTCACATTTAAGGGTACAGAGATCTTCAAAGAAGTCTCGGCGACTTTTGATTTTTTTGGCAGATCTTCCAAGTTCACAGGTATAGTTCTTGTAAATCTTTCGCCTCCCTAAATTTACACATACCAGAATAATGTTATACTCGATCACAGCACGCAATCAAAAATACTAACTAGCATTATTCACTTGTACCTGAGATCCTTATTCTCACCTTAACATGTTTCTTCTTTAGAGGAAGAACACAGAAGCAATTAAAGGATACCATCTTACGATCAAATAATAACTCTGTTTGTTTACTCCTTTCCCTCCACAGGTTATGTCTATACCAATTGCGGATGTGCTATTCTTTCACAAGGCGTAATCGCTGAGCTAGGAAGTTAGTGTCATGTGACAGCTTAATCAAGATTTACCCATAATCAACGGGTCGCCTCCTGACCAGTGATTGATCCCAATATGCAGATGATGGTAGATGCCAGCAACACACCCACCTGAAACTCTGAGACGGTTTTAAAGTGTTGGCCAGAATTCTTTCCGCTACAACAGCTCCTGGTAAGAAGCTCCGCTCATCAATTTGTCAAAACTTGTCCTGCTCCACATATAAGAAGAACATTTTAATAAAATATGCACTCTTGTTTACAGCATGTTTGAAACTATGTTAAAAGAGGGAAGATCATACAGAGAGTACTCAAGTATATTGATGGGGTTGAGTTAGAGAGAAGACAGTACTAGAATAAGAAGAGAAGAAGTAAGCTACTAAAACTGAAATTGATAAGCAAAAGAAAAAAAAATAGCTACTCAGGATCAGAATTATTATTCATGCTGGCTTTTGTTTTTTACCTTAACACGCGAAATACGCGGCCTTATCCCTTATTCCCTTGTCCTATTTAATTATTCGATTTTGATTCTCTAATTTTCTTAACCATACAAATTCGAAACTAATAATTGTATAGTGCTTGGCTGTAATGGAGTAGTACTTTGTCAACATATCTTAATTCTTAAATATGGGTGTGGAAATCAGAGAAGAATAGGTAATATTTACTTATGTATATTTTACATCTCTTTTACTGAATCTACTCATTAACTCGTGTATATGATTTATTGAAAAATGTTTAATCTTTTCATCGAGGAATCCTAGATCAGATGCAGCCTGGATGTGGTTTTTGATGAAGAATATGTGACTGATTGAGCTTCATTTTCTTGTCTCTTGATCCCTTATAGATAAAGCTGACAGGCCGCGCAATCAGAACCCAACGTACACTCAGGTACAACTCACACTAAGTTAGCATTTAGCACTTCTTTCCACCGACGAGAACATTAAGAAGATAGATATCGATTGAGATCAGTTAGCAGTTACGCCTAGTTTTGATTACAGATTCGATCTAAGATGAGGACACTCTGGTCTGATGATATTTGCTGTGCATACACTGATACACAACACATGGATGTCTGTGTATGTCTCTGTCCGGTACCAAACATAGGCAGGCTGTCGGTTTGTCATAAAATCCAATTCCAAATTGATAAGGTCTTCACTTGTTGTTTTTTGAAAATTTGTTTTGTTGTGCCTAAAATATGTAGTGAGGCTGAACGCTGAAGTTGGCATATAGCTGGGTATATAGGGCAAGTGTCCGGTTAATTTTATTACATTGGGCGTTGTTAAGTGATGTCAATTGATTCATTCTGAAGGTGATGTTAAAAAAAGTTGCATCATTGGTTGGTTTCTATACCTATCATTAGGTAGAGAATGTTGCCTAAATGCATATGGAGAGTCACAGACACAGCACAGGAAAATTATAATTTTAATAGATTTTTTTAAGTTGAGGGATAAAAGTGTTATAAAAAAAAAGTTGAGGGAAAAAAGTATAAATTGTACGGGGGACATATACATCAGCCAATATTCAAAAAAACTACAATCAGGCCTATAATAATCGGCCCAATGTAATCGGCCCAACAATGAAAGTAGACGATCGCTGATCGCGAAACTGGTCTGTTGTAGTCCTCGTCAACGTTTCAGCTTCTGCTGCTGAAGTCGCAACCTCTCTGGACGCGGCTGCGATACGGCTCTGATACGAGGTTGCGACGCGGCGAATGCCGAAAATGTAAGTCCGTTGTCTTTCGATCTCCACAACATTTTATAGCAATTAAGCTTAAAGCTTGTAGATTGACGACTTGTTAGCTATCTGCTATGAGTTATCACCTGATTCTGAATCATATACCTAAATTTCTATGTATGTACTTATAATAAATGGAAAACATTTTCCTTTTGTTGTTTTAGCTGACACTCAATTCCATATGCCGGCTCTCTCCGAGGACAATGAATGGGGCGGTTCAACAAAAATTCATCATATAACCTGTTAACCATGCTATATAGAAAACTAAGCGCTTTGTCAATCACAGTCATGCTTTCCTTCTTCATTATCATCATTTTCCTTGCTGTATTTCTTGAAATCCCATTTTCCACAGTCTCAATTCCATCTGGTATCGAGTCACACCTTCCAGTCACATCTAACCCTCCCGAATCATTCACTGATCTGATCAGCGCATTCAAGAAATGGGACTCTTCGATAGGGTGTGCTAAGTTTAGGGAAACTTACAAAGGTCTGGATTCCAAAAAAAATCGTTCTTTTTCTTCTTCATCTTTTCAGGAAGGAATTGGAGAGTGTGGGTCGATGAAAATGGACCATGTGAATGTTTTAGTCAAGGGGTGGACTTGGATTCCTGATAATTTAGACAATATGTACGTTTGTGAATGTGGGTTGAGCTGTTTGTGGACTAAGTCTGCAGTTCTCGCTGATAAGCCTGATGCATTGCTATTTGAGACCACGACTCCTCCATTACAGGTATGCTATCTTGTTCTCTTGGAAAATATTGTTGGCTCACTCACTTTCATGTTTCGTGAACCTCGGTCATCTTTTATAGAACTCATTGCAGACCATTTTTGTTTCTTTGATAATGCTAGTACTTGGAATAATACTCGAGATGCAAGTTGTTGGGGATCAGATTCTTGTGTCACACCCGATAAGCAATAATTAATGTTTTGTCGAAAATGGTATTAAGACATAGTAGTGCTTTGGTGGAGTAGTGTGGGTTTTCGTGGCTAATAGCTTTGGTACATGGATATAGCATGGTTAAATGCCATCCCAACTGACTTGTGGTCTCTCTTTTCCTCTCTCATGTTGTATCTGCTCTCTGTCCGCGTCTGCATAGCTAAGGCACAACAAATAATTTGGTTAAGTCTTTCACCATTTTGAATATTTGTAAACAAAGTCCTCATACTAGTTTTTGTGTATGACTCTTCTAAATCTCTCATCTCTTACATTTTCCTTGGATGACATGTTAAGTCATTCTTCTTTTTGATATATCATGATACATTTCTTTTTTTTGAGACATTACTTGTTCTTGGAGCAGGCACAACCTCAATTTACTTCATTTGATTTTATGTAGACATTTACAGTTTTCTTTATTTTGTCATCCCTTTCATTAGAGACGGACTGGAGATCCACTTCGTGTTTACATGGACCTAGAGGCTGGCAGGAAACGCTCAGGTGTTGAGGACATCTTTATCAGTTATCATGCTGAAGATGATGTTCAGTCCACCTATGCTGGTGCCCTTTTCCATAACAACAGAAATTATCACATTTCTCCTTCAAAGCACAACGTAAGAAACCATTTGTACTTTGTTGGTGTTAGTTACTGCATGGCATTAGTTACTTTTTTTAAATTTTGTTTTATGTTCCGTCAGGATACCCTTGTCTATTGGTCATCATCTAGATGCCTTCCTAAAAGAAATGAACTAGCTCGGAAGCTGCTCTCGCTGTTGCCCTCTCACTCTTTTGGGAAGTGCTTGAACAACGTTGGTGGGCTAGATATGGCGCTTACTTTCTACCCAGAATGCATTACTGATCCCAACATCACCCCGAGGTGGTGGGACCATTTGCACTGTTCCATGTCACACTATAAGTTTGTGCTTGCGATAGAGAACACCTACACAGAGAGCTATGTAACGGAGAAGCTGTTTTACGCTCTGGATTCGGGTGCAGTGCCCATCTATTTTGGTGCTCCAAACGTGTTGGATTTTGTCCCTCCGAATTCCATCATAGATGGCACCAAATTTGCTACCGTGAATGAACTGGCTTCTTATGTCAAAGACCTAGCTAATGACCCTGTAGCTTACGCTGGGTATCACGCTTGGAGGAGGTGTGGGGTTCTCGGGAATTCTGGGAAAGCAAGAGCTGCAAGTCTTGACACCTTACCTTGTCGATTATGCGAAGCTGTGAGCAAAAAAGGTGGAAGGAATGCTCCAGCCTAGTTACTTTCCTTATCCAGGTAGGCAGTTTTGAGCTTTTAGAAAAATGGATATGAGAATCGGTTTAAAGAAACTGTGGCTGGCACTGAATTAGGCTTACAAAGATCCCTGGTGTTGACCTAATTTTGTGCTGGTGGTTGGAAACTAGTGTTTATGGTTTCCATTTTGATTGCTGATAGAGAATAGATCCGTTGGATGTGTCCAAGAGCTGATATCATTCCACCATGTCTATGTCGGATTTAACGAGATCGCTTGTGACCTTGAGGCTTTTTCTTTTTTGACTCTTTACTTTTGTGCTAGTCCTCTGTTATGGTTGTAAATAAAATTGCTGGTGTACTGCCTGCTCGTTTTGGTTGTTTATTGGAAATTAGCAAATGCGAGTGGCCTCCAACATTGAATATTTTTCTTACATGAGTTAAATAAGCACTGCAGAAAATTCCTGACAAACTGCATGTCTCACTGATTTGCTAATTTTCTCATTACAGACGTTTGATTTTCGCATTTTGATCATTTTGTTCCAGGTGGCAAAATGCTGATGACAGCATATATCCAAAGAATGTTGAACCAACACTGATATTTATCCTGTAAGAGACCGGCATAGTTTTTCTAAAGGAGGATGATTTTTCTGTTCAGAACATCAGGGCACTTGTGATATTGCTAATTGTACGAAAGAGGTGCAGATGCTGAATATATTGGGGGGGGGGGGGGGGAAAGGCATTGGTTTTCTAGTATGTGTTTCGGGTAATGATATCTTTTACTGTATGTTTATTGATGGCATGTTCTACAATCTACATTCATATGGAAGAAACCGAACTTGTTGAGTGCTGGTAGTCGTTACAGCATTGATAAACCACTAAGGATTCGCGTCTCCTGTGACGTAGTATAATTTCTTTGTTGTGAGAAAATCGTATAAAACAATTTTTTGCCCTGGAGTTGGACTCTATATCGTCGATGAAGATATTTTTTGGTCCCTGTTCTGAATTGTGTTTATGATAACTTTATCAGTCCTAAAGTAAAAATGTTCATAGCAGAAAAAATAGCAAATCCTATGAATGAGCTGACATGCAATGCTTGGGTATGCTTTGAAAAATATGCTTATAGTCAATTAGTCATCATGATCTAATTCGTTATGCATTGGTTGTCAGGAGATGGACTGTTGGCTCTGTGGTTATATTTTGCTTTCTGAGACCAGTTGTATACGTAATTTTACGCAAGTCACTGATGCGCCTCAGATTCATTTGAATAATTTTCCGTGTGAATTTCAACGTATGCAAGGACCGGATTGGTTTTGAATACCCTAAAGTCATGCCTTCTTATGATATTGAGATGTTGCCTGTGATAAATAGCTGGAGAAATTAATAGTGTGGTTCCATTCGGTTACAAGATTTCTGGAACTCAAAATAGCCATTTTTGCTGATCTTCATTCATTTTCTGAAAAACAGCCATGAAATGAGAGCCAGGCAATTTAGGACAGCTCTGAATTTTTTTATATATAGGGGTTAATGTTAGAATTAGTATCTGTGTTAGTAGGGATTTGACCTGAGAGTCTATTATTACCAGAAAAATATCCAACTACTGGGATGACTCACTTCGCCCTAAGACAGCTCTGAAATGAACACGAGTGTGTGTGGTAGTTGGTTCTCTGCTAAAACAATAAATACTCTTCTCATCATTCATCAACTTTCAATCCAATTACAAAGACCTCCTTATCAAAAAAAAAAATACAAAGAAATCAATCCAGGCCTGTCTCCTATATTTAAAATGGCGGCTCTGGCTCTGCCACCATTAAATTATACAGTATCAGAGTAGACCACTGACTTTTGTTGGTCATAAGGTGTTGTCGCTACACATGCTCTTAATACAAATGAAAATTATTAATATAACAACCTAGTCGAGGGAGCGGGGAACTATCGAGGACGAAGGAAGTTGATGAGAACTAAATATTTAACTACAACGAAATATATGATTTTTTGTCACTTTTTTTTTTCAGACAATTCATGATGTAACAATATACCATCAAAAACCAAAATGCTACTAGCAAGTCAATCATGAATATGTCCTTTTGTCTACGTAGTTGACATTTATTTTCAACTTGGCATTTTGGGTAACTTACTATGAGCCATCTTGTTCTGTTTGAAATATTGAACGAGTCTCACTCGGATCCAATTGTACGGAATCATAATGAACCTATCTATAATAAAAAAAATCCAAACCAATTAATTGTACAACAAGATTTTTTACAATAAATGGGAGACAAACATCATTGTAAGATTTTTTTCAAAATATCATGAAAATAAATATGTAAATAACAACAACAAAATTCCAATAAAAAAAATCAAACAATTGTTGATGTTAGAAATCACCATAAAAAAGAAGACCGAGACTTTCTTACACCTTCGTTATCTCCTCCTTGCCTTTCCAACTCCAAACCGAAACCACGCATCACATTTCCCTAAGCAATCCTCTGCCCAGAAAAGGCACAAATCAAAATCTCCCATTTCTAAATCGCAAAAGTTTCAATCTTTCGCAAACCCCAGCTGCTAAATTATCCCAAAGCCTCGAAATTGAGTTGATTGATGGATTGATTTTGGTTTGGGGAAAAATTGATTCGATTTGGGGGTTTGTGGAGCTAGGGTTTTGGTTCGATCCGTTGTTGTTGGATTGCAAATTGTGGTGTGGCGATGAGGGTTTGGATAGCGGTTGGGATTTGGTTTTTGGTGTTGATTGGGAACGCGGTGTGCGAGGATTCGGCGGTGGTTAGAGCTTCGGTGTCGGCTGTGTGTCCAGTTAGGTCTGCGGTGAGGTCGATCTTGGGAGCTGGGGAGAAGTGGTGCGATTTGAATGGAAGTGAGTTTGATGACGTCGTCGGTGTGATCGAGGTTTGTGCAGTTGACTTCTCTTTGATGTCAAATTTGAAACTTTCTCAGGAAAAATACAATTTTTATTTTCTGATTATTTTTTCGGCTTTGTTGCTGGATTTTGCAATGTGGTTTTGGTAGTGAGTTGTGTGCTGTTTTGGGAACTGATTGTTAGCAAATGAAGTAGTCGAAATGGTGGCGTCAGCTTAAGAATGAAGATGAGATGTTAAATATAGCTTAGGCGAATGTCTTGTGTCCATGTCTATCGGCTCTAATTTCTTTTATTTTGATATCACTTTAAGTTCCAGGCAGCTTAAAGATATTTACTTTAGACCTGTGTACTCAAACACTTGGAGGAACATCTCTCTGGAATTTTGTTTCTTCATGTTAGTCCTATTCACCGCACCTTTTCAATTGATTTATGTGATTCTTTTATAGCTCGAAGTCAAGACTGTATTTAGATTGATGTTGATGAACTATGTTTGATAAAGTTTCAATTTTTTTTATTTAGTCGACATGTTGGAAAATCCTTTCGAGTCTCGATCTCATAATGAAACCGTTACCGTTATTCAGATAGTTAAAGTGGGAGGAAATTATTGTCGTATCAAACAGCTGTTTTTTGGTTATGCTTAGGGAAAATATAGTCCTCAGATTTTACTGTTGATATCATGATATGTTTACCGTTCGTATGTTTATTGCAGTACAAATGTCTTGCTATTGCCATGTGTTTTTTATGCATAAGAAATGCTTTGTGATATATAGATTTTACTGTGATGTCAGGGCAAATGAATTCGTGTTGTATTTGCTTGTTTGACTTCCATCTTCCGCATTGCTACACGTTTATACTCTATCCCGTGATTAATTTTTCCTTTTTTTAATTTTATGCAGGGAGATGAGGCTTCCTTGATAACCGCGATTAATATGGCTCACAACAAAAATCATGACTATGTCGCTCTGATGTTTTACGCATCTTGGTGTTCCTTTTCCATAAGCTGCAGACCCAAATTTTCTATCTTATCTGCGTTGTACCCTACCATTCCTCATTTCGCTATCGAAGAATCATCAATCAGGCCGAGGTTTGGACTTACTTGCTAAATAGTTGTTTTTATATCCATGTAACTATTAGTTCTTGGCGTTAAGAGGGCGTGTTTTTTTCCAGCATGCTATCCAAATTTGGAGTTCATGGATTCCCAACGCTTTTTCTTATCAATTCAACAATGCGTGCTCGTTATCATGGCAATCGAACATTGGAGTCCCTTGTTGCTTTCTACGGTGACATCACTGGTAAGTCTTTGTTAATCAAACATTATTTAAAAAATTGTTAGACAGATAAAATTAACATTTGAGTGAATTTAACTATATAGTATTAGAACAATCATTTATATAGATATATTTTTAAACAAATTATATTGAAAGCGTCATTGTGTCTTGTGACGACTAGTCATGGACCAATTGTGCTGGCGGTTGTCCAGCTCCGTGTCTCCCTGTGACGCCATGAAAAGCTTGATTAGTAAGCAGTAAGCACAAGCACTAGTGAAGAGTTTTTTAGGCTATTCTATAGTGCCTTTAAAATGCGCATCGCCCGTGGAACTGTATGATAATGATATCTATTAGAATGGTCATTCTTGTGCTCGTCTAAATTTAAACCTGGTGCTGCAGACATGAATCCCGTGACTCTCAACATTTCGGCAGGACTTGCTGCAGGAAGCCACTCAGATCTCAAATCACATAGTTCCAGCGAATCAGAAAATTGCCCATTCTCAAAAGCGAGATCTCCAGTGAATTTGCTACAGCAGGAAACATATCTGGCACTCGCTATCACGTTCGTGATAATGAGGATGGCCTACCTCGCATTCCCATCCATCAACGCATGTGCGCAGTCCATATGGGCCAGACACGCGCGTAGCATGAGGCTAGCGAGTATATGGGAACATCCTCAGACATGTATGAACGGAGCGTTACATTTGATCAACTCCTTGAAAGACCCTTTCAAAAAAAGAAATCTACGACCTCTAAACGCCAAGGCATGGGCTTCAAAGTCCCTCGCCTCCGTCTCCATTGGCGACACAAGCAGCAGCAGCAGCAGCACCTCAGTAAGTGATCGTTGAGCCTTACCTTACCGTCCCAGTAAGGAGAGAGTATCATCGAATGTCTGTACCTAGTTGTACCATTCAGCTGTTTGTCCATATAGAGAGCTCTCAATCTTTTCTTCTGTCTGGCTATTGATGCATAATGATCTTTAAGGGCAACCTTTCTTGGTCCTCCAACTCAATGAAAATCAAGTTCAGGTTCCAACTTCCATCCATTAAAATATGTTCCAGGGTGTCATTCATTTATTAAATTTCTTGTCTGATTCTCATATTAGCAATATTTACACTAAATTTGAATTGGACAAATCCTATAACAACAAAATAGGTAGCGAAGGTCAACATAGTTGTTTTTTTTTCTTTTCTTTTTTTTTTTACAGAAAGTCAACATAGTTGTTTTGAAGCTTAGAATGATGATCCAAGTAGTTTCATGATTAATAGTTTATATATTAATAGTTTTTTTTTCGTTGATAAAGACCGGACAATCTTACACTCATATCACAAATATAACATTGTGAGGGCTCGAACCCTTAATTTTGCAAGAACAATTAGATATTCACACCAACAAGTATCATAAACAAAAATACACATATCAAGAAAATTGGTGCATCAAGGAGCTTTGATCACTACAAAGTTCAGGCCAAAAACCCGAACAATAATAATTCTCATCATTGAAGTCGGAACAAGGTTCTTCCGCCGCGAGCATCTGGCCGCTTCCACGACGGTCGCCACGACCACCACGTTTTTATTAAAGGAAATTCTTTTTTTATATATTACAAACAGGTCATATTTTAAAGGCGCAAACTGTACTTATCCTTTTCTCCAACTTAAAATAGGCAGGTGTATGAACTCCATACATGTTGGATGATCCTATGACAACAATATAGGTAACAAAGGTCAACATAGTTGTTTTGAAGCTTAGATGATGATCTAAGTAGTTTCATGATATGTCACGGTGGGATTCGAACCCTTCATTTTGAGACAGTAGTCAGGTGTTCACACTGCTAAACCATCATTTGTTTATATATATCAACAGATCAACCCTTAGTTTTCACAAACAAGTGTCATAAACAAAAATACACACATCAAGAAAATTGGTGCATCAAGTAACTTTCACTACTGAGTTCAGGCCAAAAACCCGAACAATATTTCTCATCATTGAAGTCAGAACAAGGTTCTTCCACCATACCCAACTGCCCGCTTCGTGTCGCAATCTGAGCACCGCCATCACCACAACCGCCACAGTAATCCAGGCAACTAGAAAAGTAGGCTGCTTTCTCATCATGATCAAAGTTAGTAAGTGGCATTTGGTGATAAAGTTGTTGAGAATGATAAAAATCCAAGTTTGATTGATCAGTAGCTCCCAATGCATTTCCTGAGCCAGTTGATATCAAGATATCATTTAAGCAATCATTTTGCTGCAAACCTGTTACTGAAGAAAATGTCTGGCCACCAAAAGATGATGGTACTAGGTTTTTTGATAGGTGGTGGCCGTAGTCGATCAGGGCTTTTAGGTTCGCCAAGGCTATCAGATGTGGCAAGCTTGAGTACAAATGATCTGTTCTCGGTTGGTGTGTCATCGGGTCGATCCCCATTTGGATCAGCTTCTTCTTCAAATGCGTGTTCCAAAAATTCTTTATCTCGTTGTCAGTTCTTCCAGGCAAGCGAGACGCAATGGACGACCATCTGTTACGAATAAAGCAAATTTGTATCATTGGGCTAACACGAATAACATATTTGTAGTATATTTTCTTACATTCAGTACTCTATATATTTAGATCATCATCATAATATCACTTAGCTCTACGACACGTTAAAATTTAAATTCTAGAGATCGATGCGTGAGATATGTTTAGGATTTACGAAGATTTCATACTTGTTCCCTAGGACAGAATGCAGATGGAGAATAGTTTGCTCTTCCTCTTCAGAAAACTTCCCTCTCTTGATATCAGGCCTCAAATAATTTGTCCATCTCAATCTGCAGCTCTTTCCACATCGATTAAGCCCTGCAATTTTTTATTTATAAAAAGCGAACAGATCAACTTTAAAGCTAGAAATCATTTCAGAAAAGGCGCGCATCTGATAAGATATGGTTATGAATGTACCTGCAAGTTTAGGGAGGGCTCTCCAGCTTCCATGGCCATGTTTCTGAATGTGATGAACAAGTTTCTGATCTTCTTCGATAGTCCATGGCCCCTTCTTGAGCCCCCGTTCCGCGGAACAAGGAGATCTTCCCATGTTTTAGGAATAAGGATACAACTTATGATCAACAATTGTGTGTGTAAGAAAGATTGTTTTTCTCAAATCTATATAGAAAACAAATACCTCAAATTTATAAACGTCTGTAGCTATTATCTTCTTCAGACTAGCTGCTAGCAGTAGCTTCCATAAGTCAAGATTGATAGCCATTTTATATCATATAAACACCTCTCGGTAAATGATTGCATTTGGAAACAAAAATGTATGTTTTTTGGTTGTGATTAAGGTCATACCATTTTTGGTTGCATTTAAAGTCAAAATGGCACTCATTTGTCCGCGTTCGATTGGTCGCAAAAATCCCTCCGATGCACGCAAATTGATCCTTTGAATGTTGAAGCAGTCCAAGGTTGGAGCTTGTGTTACAATGTTGCTGGTAGTTAAAAGAAACATCAAATTTCTCAGCTGTAAAATCTATTCATCTTCTCAGCACGCAATGTTCTGGTTAGCATAAATCAAAAGCTTAGACTACAAGAAACACGAAAATCTTCGCTAAAGTACTACTCATGTACACATACTTTCTGCTCGTTAAATCGTTAAACGAATTAGTTATGAATCAGCTGTAATAACTTATAATACAAGTGTTTTCCTTTCAAGTGTTTTCGTCTCCAAAAATGATATAGAAAATCAACTTTAAATCGTAGTCGTTTTTCGATCATTATTAGGGCATCCGCAGTAAGGGATCATGTTGGACCCTTGTGTTTTGATGATAACAAACACTTAACTAACAATCCACTTGAGTGCGCAGAAATCACTGTCTGACAGGTAAACTCACTGGGCATCTCCGCGAGAGAGTAGAGCTGCGAGAGAGATGCGCTCTATGTGAGAGTTACACCGACTTCGGACCAGATCAGATCCGGGAAAAGATTCTCGAAGATGCATATCAAAGATACAAGAGAATATGCGTGTGATATTTGATTAAGATCATTAATGCAAATATATACACGGAGATAGTTCGAGAATATGCCAAGAGAAGATTGACGCCAGGATTGGCAAGTATATATATGACAGAGTAAAAGATATGCAAATCATATCACATCTACGAGATCACAATCAGATCTGTGATGAAGATCTGTGAAGCCGACTTGAAGACACTATAAAAGAAGGAAGAGTATTCAAGTGAAAGTTCGGCTTTTGGAGATAGCATTCGGAGACTGCAGAGTTATCAACTTCCGTGAGCTGACAAGGTACTGCTGTGTGCAGACGAGTAGATCGTATTAGTTGACCTTTCGAATTGAGTAGTTCTGTTAGTTGTCACTGTGTGAGACAAGTGTAACGAACTACAAGTATATTCCTTTGTCAATAATACGGATCTTGAAGCCCTTCTGGAGCTGTCCAGAAGGCAAGTGGTTTTCAGCCTGCTGCAAAGGTTGCAGTAAGGTTTCCACTATAAATCGTGAGTATTTACTTTTGGTTTCATATTTCCTGTACGAGAGTTAATTTCCGCTGCCATCTGTCTGAGGGATATCACTCTGGGATCTCCCTCATATAGTTGGCTAACCTAACGATCCGTCAATTGGTATCAGAGCCGGGAAGCTCTAGATTGTGTGTTAGCCTTTGCAAGAAATCATGTCTAACGGAAGCGATTCGTTCTGGAAGCCGCCGGTGCTCAGTCCGGGAGAGTATGACTGGTGGAAGGACCAGTTCGAAGCCCATGTCTGTTCCCTGGATGGGAAGCTGTGGCGAGTGTTTGAAAAGGGTAACTTCCCTATTCTGGATGTGACAGATCCTAACAAACCAAAAGAGAAGGAGAAAGACGAGTACACTGATGATGACTACAAAGCTCTCCAGCAGAATGCCAGGGCCAAAAAGGTTCTTAACATGGCCCTCTCCCCAGGAGACCAAGTAAAGATGGCTGTGTACAAGACTGCAAAGGAGCAGTGGGATGGACTTGCTCGACTGTACGAGGGAAACGAGGACATCAAAAGGAACAGAATCCTAGCTGCCACAAAGGATTACGAATCTGTTGAACAGCGCAAGGACGAATCTCTGGATGACTTCTACACCAGATTTCAAGTCATCGTCGCGTAGCTGAACTCCCTGGATGAGGTACTCCCTCAGTGGAAAGTAACTCATCAGTTCATGCAAGCTCTCTGCTCCAGATGGGACACAGTGACTACTGCTCTCCAAGCTCAGAAGGGGATCAAAGATGTCACTCTGGAAGAGCTCGTGGCGAATCTGCAAAGCCAAGCTGGAATAGCCGAGAGGAAAATGGCCCGGAGACAAGCTGGAAAATCTCAGGCTATAGCGCTTAAAGTTGAGAAGGCCTTAGACATAGCTCAAGTAAGCCTGCCATCTAAAGGAGAGGACGAGGAGATAGCTCTTCTCTCTAGGGCTTTCAAGATGGCGAACACAAGCAGAACGCAGAACAGAGGCAACTCTGGCGGAGGACGAAACAGTCAAAGGTGGAACAAGGGATCCTCCTCAGAGGAAGGCAAGACAAAGGCTGGAGCAAAGGAAGAAAAAATCTGCTATCACTGCCAGAAAAAGGGACATCTCGCTAAAGACTGCTACAACAAGAAAAAGGGGGAACCACCTGCCCCAAAGGAAGCCCATGCCATGTTTGCAGCATGGAGTGACTCTGATGAGGAACAAAGTGATAGAAAGCTCGTCAAGGAGCCTTGTCTGATGGCGAATTCCGCAAACGATGAGGTAAATGAATCTGACTCTTTCATAGATCAAGTATTCAGTGAATCTGACTTTGCAGAAACTATCGCCGAATTGTTAAAGAAGATCACTAGCCTCAAGGAACAGATTGAGGTCATGAAAGAGGAACATGACGATGACATGGAGAACAATCGTCTCTGGTCAACCAAAGCTATGAAACTCGAGAGACAAATGGAGGAGCACATCTGCAAATGCCCCACCTGTGACAAAAGGGACACACAGATCAGTGATCTAAGTGACAGACTGAGTAGCTTAAGAATTGACGATACCAGGAAGGTACGGTCAATTGCAGAATCCGACAGATTCCAGTTGGACAACGAGGAGCTCCGTCAGGCTGTTGCAGATCTCAGACAAAAGGAATCGGAGAGAAAGAAGGTCTGGCTTAGAGAACTAGAAGCCAAAATGGTCGAGGAGGTAAAACAAGATTACAACAGAAGGTTTGCCAGACCCGGACTTGGGTATATGGAAGAAACCAATAAGGAGGGAGAAAACAGAAGGAGTGCCAAAGGAAAGGAACCAATGACTGAAGTCGGAGAGGGATCCCATCAGCAGAGAAAGATGGAACCCACAAGACAGTCGGGAAGAGCAGCCTCATCTCCTCAGGACAGTTATCTCCACGACAGAGACTCTGATCCTTTCCAAGCTGGGAAGGCATTTGAAATATGGAAAAGGATGATCTCCAATCGTCAATCCTTCTCCATCGACCCTCAGGCACAGAGAAGGATACCAGCACACGTAAAGAAACATAAGAAAACTGGTACACTCTACTACCGTGTCTGCTGGCACTGCGGACACTCCGGTCATTACAGAGCCAGCTGTGAGAAATGGAAAGAAGTAAACGAAAAGAATCACAGCCATCAGAGACAGGCCGGCACCGCCCCTACTCCTAGGAGAAAGGCTTCTCTTAAAAAGGGGGACAACAGACCGGAATGGGTTCGTTCTCACCATGACACAGCCATCCATGGACGACCCAGAAGAACCCCCAGGATGAAAATCAACCTCATGGATGACAATGATTCTCGTCCCTCGAAGGTCCCTTCTGCTGCCAAAACTGTCCCAAAGCCCAGTAAGCCCAAGCTTGTCTGGGTTCGTAAAAACTGACCTCTCTTTTTGCAGGGTGGAGTGAGGAGCAAGCCATGGTATCTGGACAGTGGATGCTCCAAACACATGACGGGAGATCCAGGATGGTTCATCTCACTCCAAGCCTACTCCGGAGACAACATTATCTTCGGAAACAAGAGCTCAGGTAAGGTAGTAGCTACTGGAGAGGTAAGAATTTCAGAAACCATTAGAATTCGACAAGTAAGTCTGGTTGAAAATTTGAGATACAACTTATTGAGCATATCACAATTGTGTCAACATGGAAGAAACCAAGTGATATTTAACTCTAACGACTGTGTTGTGAAGTGCATTGAGACAGGGAAAATAATTCTTCGAGGTGTCCGGGAGAATCAGATATATACAGTGGACCCAGAATTCGTCCCAGACGGGGAGCTGTGTCTGTCAAGCATCACTGATGATACATTGCTGTGGCACAAGAGATTCGGACATGCAAGCACGAGGCTGATTCATAAACTCCATCAAAATGAATTAGTGGTTGGTCTACCAAAAGTGGAAAGCTCGTTTGATCAGATATGCAGCGCCTGTGCCACAGGTAAGCAGGTACGTACTTCGTTCAAGACAAAACAATCGGTGAGTACCTCAGCTCCTCTGGACATGATTCACATGGATCTATGCGGTCCAGTCAACGTCGTTAGCCGTGGAGGCAACAGGTACATTTTAGTCATCGTGGATGACTATTCCAGATATACATGGACCATCTTTCTGAGCTCTAAAGATGAAACTTTCTCTGAGTTTGTGTCATGGCTGAAGCTAATTGAAAACAACTGGGATAGATCACAATTTCTCAGCACCACGGACTCCTCAGCAGAATGGTGTGGTAGAGAGAAAGAACAGGACACTGGAAGACATGTCAAGGACAATGCTGATTGCCAGTGGTGTTCCCAAGGGATTCTGGGCCGAGGCAGTACATGCCGCCAGCTACATACTGAACCGAGCATCACTACGCTTTCTGATAGGAAAAACACCTTACGAGCTGCTGCGAGGAAGAAAGCCTAACATCGCTCATCTGAAAGTGTTTGGTTGCAGGTGCTACGTACACAACAACGGAAAGGAAAATCTGGGAAAGTTCGATCCAAGGAGCGATGAAGGCGTGTTCGTAGGATACCCAAGCCATAGCAGAGCATACAAGGTCTACAACCTGAGGTTGGAACGGGTGGAAGAAAGCATTCACGTAACCTTTGATGAGCGCGCTATGACTGGACACCTTGTGAAAGATCCCTCCTCACAGGATGATGGAGAACTTCAGCTTACTGACAGGTCTGATCCCGACTGGGTACCTGCCCAAAACGAGACTGTAGAACCAGCTCCAGAGGTCGTTCCGACTGTTGCTCAAGAACCTGCTGAACCAACCGAAGCTCCACAAACAGAGATATTAGCTGAAGAGCAGGGTCCAGACGCACAAGTAATAGAGGTTAACGCAGACCCCCCCAATGAGGAAGTGACTGCGAATAATCCTCCTCCGGCAGGGACCGCAGAAGAACCCAGAACCACAAGGAGTGGGAGAGTTACTCAGCCCCCTTCCTGGACAAGGGACTACCAATGTTACTCATCGCAGAACCAGTTAAATTTAGATGAGCTATGTCATTTCTGTGGATTCGCCTCTTTTGTATCTCATGCAGAACAAAAGACGGTTGCCGATGCGCTGAAGGATCCAGAATGGGTCAATGCCATGCAAGAGGAACTGCATCAGTTCGAAAGAAACAAAGTGTGGCGACTGGTTCCCAGGCCTGAAGACAAGAATGTGATAGGAACAAAGTGGGTCTTCAGAAACAAGATGGACGACAAGGGAGTCGTCGTGAGAAACAAAGCACGCCTGGTGGTCAAGGGGTACAACCAGCAAGAGAGAATTGACTACGATGAGACATTCGCTCCAGTGGCAAGGTTAGAAGCAATCAGATTATTAATTGCTTATTCGACTTACCATGGCTTCACTCTACAGCAGATGGATGTGAAAACGGCCTTCTTGAACGGAGTTCTGAAGGAAGAAGTATATGTCAGTCAGACACCAGGGTTCGAGGATCACTCTCACCCTGATCACGTCCACATCCTTGACAAGGCACTGTATGGACTGAAGCAAGCACCCCGTGCTTGGTATGAGAGACTGTCTCAGTTTTTGCTATCCCACAGATATGTCAGAGGAGAGGTGGATAAGACTCTTTTCCTTCTGAAGGAAGGGCAAGACACTCTGGTTGTTCAGGTATATGTGGATGATATCATTTTCGGTTCAACTAACCCTAAACTTGTCAAGAAGTTTACAGACTTGATGTCAAGCGAGTTCGAGATGAGCATGGTAGGAGAGCTCAAATACTTTCTTGGACTTCAATTTGGTCAAAGAGAGGATGGTACCCGCATTCATCAGCAGAAGTATGTCAAGGAGATTCTAAGGAAGTTCGGCATGGAATCTGCCAAGACATGTGCCACACCGATGTCTCCAAATGACACCCTGTCAAAGGATGAGTCCTCACCTCGGGTGGATCAAACTCTCTACCGGGGAATGATTGGTTCGCTGCTATATCTCACTGCTAGCAGACCTGATATCTTATTCAGTGTTTGTCTGTGTGCAAGGTTTCAGGCTGATCCTAGGGAAACCCACGTGAAAGCAGTGAAGAGGATATTGAGATATCTGAAAGGAACAGATGATTTATGCCTGTTCTATCCAAAGGGAGGTGAATTGCGCCTGGAAGCATACACCGATGCATACTATGCTGGGTGCAAGACAGACAGGAAGTCCACATCTGGGATGGCTCAATATCTCGGCCCATGTCTCATCTCCTAGGCTTCAAAGAAGCAATCCTCAATTGCGCTGTCCACCGCTGAGGTGGAATACATCGCCGCTGCAGCGCAGCTGCTGTGGATCAGGCAACAGCTAAGTGACTATGGTGTTATTACAAATTGTGCTAAGATTTTGTGTGATAACACTAGTGCTATTAACATCTCTAAAAATCCAGTGCAGTTCTCTCGTACCAAACATATAGAAATTCGGTATCACTTTCTGCGTGACTGCGTAGAAAAGGGAACAATTGAGATGGAATATTGCAGAACTGAGGAACAGATTGCAGACATATTCACAAAAGCTTTGCACAGAGAACCCTACGAGAAGCTGAGGCTGGAACTAGGTATGGTTTCTCTCCCTTAATGCTATGCTAAATTGTTACTCCCTCAGTGATTGGCTAGACTAGATGCATATGAGTCACGTCTGACGGAGAGTTTAACATGGATGTTCTGTGCTAGTGATAAAGTAGGTTGTGTTCATAATGTATCCATGCATAGTTGCTATGTGATTGATGACTGCATTAGGGACCGAAAAGCATGAAATTCTGATTTCTTTCTGCCCAAAAGAGACCTCCATTGTTGATCCCTCACTATAAGCCCAGGAGGTTCTCTAGACCAACCTTAGCCTATCTTCGTGTGGAATGCTCCTAAGAGCCCGTTGGTATGCTTCCTTTTCTGGAATTGTTCCACATGAGGTACGAAGAAAATATGTCTTATTTGGATGATTTTACGTTCTTCTTGATTGGGTGTGATGTTATTTGTACCATTTGGGTAACGGCAGCGCATCATACCAAAACCTTGTGTACCCATGAGACAGTAGACTGGGTTGAATGTGAACGGATCCCTTTGTCTGGATATGTTCTGTATGTCCATCATGGAGCTAAGCAGTTACTTGTCCTCTGGTAGGCTTAACGTGGCCTTGAGAAAAGGCAAAAGTGATTTGAAAGGTGAACAGTCTCTATTGCAGGAAGATTGTCCCATCCGGACATTTAATGAGGCCACACGCATGATTACAGATGACACGTGGCGCTCCCCTGCCTATTGGTGTTTATCTGATTTTGGTAAGGATTTAATATGGAATCGTTTTAGAAGGGAAGAAGAGATAGTAATTGCCAAAATTGAAGGCGGTTTACAAAATTGAAAGGAGGTGTCGCTTGGGATTTCAGTTATCTCACAATCGCTAGGGTTTGCAGAGGATATTTATAGCAAGCAGACGGAGCGTGTATCGCATCTCTTTACTCTCAAACAACAGCCTCTCTCTCAAAAGCTCAGAAGTTTTTGAAACCCTAAATCTATGGCGTCTTCAAACCCCAAATCAAATCTCTCTTCCGATGAAGCTGCCGCCATGGCCGCTCAGTTGCTCGCGAGCGGTGTTAAACCCTTCGACCTGGAGTCCATTCTTCAGTCGGTCACGCCGGACGATTCTGGTCCGACAGGCTCTACCGTAGCCAAACAGGTGGTCCGTTTTGAGGAGCGCCTCGATGCTCTGCGAGCGGACTCTTCCTCTCAGCGCCAGGTCAAAAAGGAGTCATCGGTGGCTGCCAGGTCGGCAGGCAAACGAGCAAGGAAACCTGCTCCCTCATCCGCCAGGAAAAGTCAGAGATCCGGTCGGACCTCCACTCCGCATGTTGAAGATGTGGCTGAATCAGATGATAGTGGGGAAGAATCCGAGGAAGCAGTGAAAGGGTTTGCACAGGAGTTGGTGCTGGATACAGAGTGGATGATGGCGAATGGGTTAGGAGAAATTGTGGATTTAATGGAGGCCCAGGGATGGGGCAAGTTGTTTAAGAAACCTGTAGTGGTTGATGTGAAGTTGGTGAGGGAGTTCTAATCCAAGATGAAGCTGGTTGAAAAGGAAGAAGGAAAGGGTAACTGGGAGCTCTCGGCTGTTGTAGGAGGTGAGTCGCACTCTGTGAGCCTGAGAGAGTTGGCCTCTGTGCTAGGTGTACCCAAGGGCAAATATGCCACTTACTCCAAGGGAACATGGCCAAGCTCTGTGGCAAAGGCAGAGGTGTTTGAGCGTCTCGGGCTAGATTCTACAGCAAAGGGCCAGAGGGAGAACACTCACATGGACGTTCTTCCCAGGATTCTGCACAGAATCCTTGTGTCCAACATCTCTCCGAGGAAGCACAAACACTCTACGGTCACTTTCCAGGACATGCTGTTGGTAGACCAAATCTTGCGGAAGCAGTCAGTGAGCCTGCCCTTTCAAGTTATGAAGCACATGGAGAATAACAGGGATAACCCGTCTAATGGGCTACCCTTTCCGGGTTTTGTGAAGGAGATACTAAAGTATTGGGAGGTTTATGAACCGGAGTCGGAGAAAGTGCTTTCGTATGCGCTTTGTGATGATCACATTATCAAGCTGGGGTTAGAATACTCTGAGGGAGTCGGGTGGACAGTTCCTGCAGTCGAAGAAGCGGCTGAGGCAGAGGAGGATGATGTTCAGGAGGTGACCCCTATCAATATTGCTGCCCCTGCATGTGGCGAAGAGGCTCTCCCCTCTGAGGGGTTAAGCGAGATGCTTGCACTGCTGAAGGTGCTTAGGGCAGAGGTGAAGGAAGTAAAGAATGAGCTGAGGGAAGTAAAGTCCGAGTTGGTGGAGGCAAAGGATGAGTTGACTGTGGTCAAGGATAAGATGATAGCCCTGGAGTTGGCAATCACAGTCGACTCAGGGGCAATGTCAGTGGCTGTCGCGACATTCCCTCAGCAGATGAAGGACCTGGCCGCGGAGATTGTTGAACAGATGAAGAATTCGTTAAAAATTGAGACCTCGTCCTAATTGTCTCATGGGACCCCCTCCTTACTAACCCTCCCACATCAACCCCCTATTTTTCTTGCTCTTTGTTTTGAATTTCGTGCTTTAGTTCCCTTTGCTTTTTGAACTCTCTGCTGCATGTATGGTGTCGGCATGACACGCTTATTACTTGCGAGCATGAATGAAATGTTTTTCTTTCCATTACTCTGTGTTCTTATTTGCATATCTTTTTGATGATGCCAAAAGGGGGAAGAACAATAAGTGCATACACTAAGGGGGAAAATCAGACCGAAACTTAAGCGGATGCCTATCTGAGGGGGAACTGCGCTAGCTAGACTTTGAAAATATATTTAGTGAATAAATTCTGAAGCTGCTAGCTATCCTAGGGGAATCTAGATATGAGTTCGGTACTATCGCTGTGTGTGATTTCTTATCCGTGAAGAAGTGTTTGTCATCATCAAAAAGGGGGAATTTGTTGGACCCTTGTGTTTTGATGATAACAAACACTTAACTAACAATCCACTTGAGTGCGCAGAAATCACTGTCTGACAGGTAAACTCACTGGGCATCTCCGCGAGAGAGTAGAGCTGCGAGAGAGATGCGCTCTATGTGAGAGTTACACCGACTTCGGACCAGATCAGATCCGGGAAAAGATTCTCGAAGATGCATATCAAAGATACAAGAGAATATGCGTGTGATATTTGATTAAGATCATTAATGCAAATATATACACGGAGATAGTTCGAGAATATGCCAAGAGAAGATTGACGCCAGGATTGGCAAGTATATATATGACAGAGTAAAAGATATGCAAATCATATCACATCTACGAGATCACAATCAGATCTGTGATGAAGATCTGTGAAGCCGACTTGAAGACACTATAAAAGAAGGAAGAGTATTCAAGTGAAAGTTCGGCTTTTGGAGATAGCATTCGGAGACTGCAGAGTTATCAACTTCCGTGAGCTGACAAGGTACTGCTGTGTGCAGACGAGTAGATCGTATTAGTTGACCTTTCGAATTGAGTAGTTCTGTTAGTTGTCACTGTGTGAGACAAGTGTAACGAACTACAAGTATATTCCTTTGTCAATAATACGGATCTTGAAGCCCTTCTGGAGCTGTCCAGAAGGCAAGTGATTTTCAGCCTGCTGCAAAGGTTGCAGTAAGGTTTCCACTATAAATCGTGAGTATTTACTTTTGGTTTCATATTTCCTGTACGAGAGTTAATTTCCGCTGCCATCTGTCTGAGGGATATCACTCTGGGATCTCCCTCATATAGTTGGCTAACCTAACGATCCGTCAGATCAATAAGCAAAAATAGCATTTTTTCATAAAAGTCATGTAGCAATGCAGAGCAAAAAGCAATGAGCTAAAATGGCTCTTTGCTATATATATTTCAATGCATCAAGAGAGCAAAGAACTAAGAGGAAAATGCAATTTTTTTATAGTCAAAATGCAACATTTTCTTCCATAATCATTCAATTATCCAAAATTATCACTTCTATTATTTCATCTTTTTGTTTTGCCCCAAGATTCTTTAATTTTTCTTTAATTTTTTTATTTTTTTTGTCCATCTAACGCTCATTTTTTGACATTTCTAATCTTTAGTTCTTTCGAAACCAACAAAATGTAATTTACTTTTATTTTTCTTCATAAATACATGTGGAACTCACTTATTGCTTTCCTATCTCACACCCTCTTCATTATTGTTCACCTATCAAGCATTGCTTTTTGCTCACTTGCTACATGAGAGCACTAAACAATAAAATCTCTCTATTATTGCTTATTGCTCTCCTTGCTGCAGATGCCCTTATTCACTCATTCAACCACTCTTTTTCTTTTCATAGCTTCCTTTTTTTTCTCAACTTGTTTCGGTCTATACTCAACTTGTTAATTAGATAGTTTTTAATGAGGCATGTATTGTCTTCATTATGTTTGTTTTGTGTCCAATTTTTCCTGGTCTTCAATTGATGGTTAATTAAAATTATGTCAATGAGGTAAAGTAACACAATGCTACTTACTAGCCATGATCTACTCTTAACCCTCAAAGAATTAAGCAACCACTACAAACTAAAAAGGTAAGCAATACAAGTGTAGAATACACATTTATTTTAGATCAGATTTGGTGCAGCGAAACAAAAAATAGATATTTAATAAAACGGCATAGTTTGATGTATTTTAACTCACAACTGTGTATTAATTTCAAATGTCAAAATTATGGCGGGGAGCAAGTAAATAAGTGAACTAATTAAAAGAACGTTGGTCATAAGAGACACTTATATCCGCTTAGGCTTTCTAACCGTTGAAATCTCGAATTCTCACTGATCAGATCGTTACAAATCAATCATGAATCATGATACAATGTATAATAAAGTTTCAACAACACACTACAAATACTAATTTACATCCAAGATGAGTGAATATTTCAGTAACTTTGTTAATGTGGTAGACACATTATTCTGAATCTTAAATTGTCGCCTGATGAAGTACCAATTATCAGATGTGCATGCCAATTTAATAGAATCATGATCTATCGAATCAATAATCTGTCGGATCAAATAAAAAAATGCTGTTTAAATCTAATTTGATAGATTATTCATTATTGACTCACTAGATCTCAACTCGAGAGGTCTCCTGTGCGAATTAAGATCGGTGGCTGCCGCTGCGCACTAGTGATTTTTTTATTTATTTAATGAAAGCTCCGCAATAGTGATTAGTAGGCCTGTGCGTGCAGACTCGAAAACCCGAAATCTGACCAGAACCAAACCAAAAAAAGCCCGAACGGGTCGGTTCTTCTCGGAACAAAAACCGAACCGAAAAAAATCCGAACCGAATGGTGAGATTCGGTTCGGTCTCGGGTTGGCTTTATTCTCGGACCGAAAGCCCGACCTGGACCGAAAATATGTGTTTTCTGTCAATTTACAGAAAAAAACCCGACCCGGCCCGAAAAAAAAACCGAAAAATCGTGAAAACCCGAAAAAACCCGACCCGAACCCGAAAAAACCGAAAAATCGCCAAAAAAAAACCCGAAACCCGAAAAATCGGGCTTTAGTCGGTTTTCGCTTTCAAAAAGCCCGAACCCGAACCGAACCCAATTTTCGGTTTTCGGGTCGATTTTCGCAAAATTTGGGACCGAACCGAGCCCAGGCCTAGTGATTAGTGTTTATAGTGTTGTTGAAAAAACCCCTAAGATAATTATAACCGTTGGATGGTGCAAGACTGGTATCATCTCGAATGTTGGCTCTGTTTTATAACCTGGGCCGGCTCAAGCCTATAAAAGCATAGTTATAAAAACCGGACTGAACTGGTCACCGAATCGGTTCAGTTTGGTTATCGGACCGTTTTACAATTGATCCGGTCAAGATCCGATTGAACCGGTTGACCCGGTCGGTTGAATTTGTGGTTGAACCGGTTGACTCGGTAAAAACTCGATTGATCCGATTTTCCATTAAAATGCTGATTTGATCGATTCGATTTGGTCTGAAAAATTATTTATTTAATTTTGACTTGGACAAGACTCGAACCCAATCCCACTTAATAGTTATTCTCTTTCCGTCCACTAGACTAAAGATGATTATTTTTTTATTATTTGTTTCAACAATGTATATTCATTTATCAAATCTATAAAATTTGTTAGTTATTCTCAATTTAACTAGAAATTCAATTAGTCTTGGAAATTCCTTATTGTTGTGACGTGCAAATTAAGACTAAAATTGTTATTGTTGTTCTATTATTGTTGTATTATTATTGATTTGTACTTTATTAAATTCTAAATTTATTATGGTATGTTGTTATAATCAGATCATAATCATGTAATATTTATTCAAGTCATAAATATGTTATGTTATGATATCATATATAAGTATTTTATTTTTTAATATGTGCGGGTCAAACCGATTGAACCCGATTGAACCATTGATCCATTGATCCAGTGACTTGACCGGTTCGATCCACGGTTCGGTTTTAATAACACTGCATAAAAGGCCTTGGAAATTCTTTTTTGATTTATGAAATTCTTTTCTATAAAAATATGAAATCTTTTTTTCTTAGCCTTTTCGAAATAAATGATGTTTGTTACTAACAGCACCTAAAAAAATTACCAATATCTATTTTGGAAAACGAATTTAGAAATTGAATACATATATGACTTGTTTTTGGGTAACTTGGAAAACATTTCTGATATCAGATCCATTTGTTTATCCGTTATTTTTTTTTGATATTTTGTTTATCCGTTATTAATGATCACAATAATTGACTTTATATGAAATTTTAATACCCGGACTAACTAGTTCGTTTTCTTTAAGTAAGAAATTACAGAATAATGTAAATATGGGATATGGAGACTATATGCTTAGTCTATGCCTCCTATGGTTTCTCATTTACTTCGACGAACCGGCGCCAGTACCAATGCTGCTTCCAAACCTGGCTCATCTCATCCATATGAATCCCTTTTGTCTCTGGTAAGAAAAGAATCACAAATGCAGACATGACCACGATCCATCCCGCGTAAAACAAGAACATTCCATATTTGAAATGACAAAGCATTGTCAGGAAGGTTTGGGACAGCACGAAAGTCGTAGCGAAGTTCATCGCTACGCTAATGCTCTGACCGGTTGCACGAATCTTCATCGGGAAGATCTCGCTAGGAATGAGCCAGCTGAGAGGTCCCCATGACCAACCGAAACCGGCTGCGTAGAGACACATGAAGACTAGGACTAAGACTGCATAGCCTTTTTGAATGTGTTTTGTTCCGTTCGCTCCTCCGGTCATTCCTAGCAGAATTGCAACACCAACCTGTGCATGAGATCATATTGAATATGTTAAGTTCGAGACATGTGATATCTAATATATATATATATATATATATATATATAGCGCGCTCAAATGTTATGGGTTGTTAAAGTGTTATGTGTTACTCTATTGTGCACCTTTAGATCATTTGAATCTAATGGTCCAGATTACATCTTGCACTTTCGTCTTTTAGGTAAAAGACAAAAGTGCAAAATGACAAACAACTTTGTCTCTTTTTGACTTTTATTTTGCACTTTGACTTTATTTTGCACCTTTAGATCATTTGATCTAAAGGTTGAGATTGAAGTAACACATAACACATTAAGAAGGCCATAACATTTGAGCGCTCCTCTATATATATATATATATAGGGGCGCGCTCAAATGTTACACCCTACTAATGTGTTATGTGTTATGAGATTTTGAGCCACACATCAAGTTTCATCTAATGGCTCAAATGGTGCCACCTCAAAAGCATGGGGGATTTGGACATGTGCCTTGCATGTGCTTGTGAATAGTGGGTACGTGGCGCGTTTTGATTGGTTAAAGGTGTAACATTTGAGCGCTCCTCTATATATATATATATGAAGTTTTTGACCGACAACGAATATTATTCATTTTATATGAGCTAGCCAAATTTAACAAAATAGTGTTACCTGACAAATGAACATTTGTGCGCCTCCAACTTTGAATAAAAACCGACGACCATATCGATCAACCACCGCAGTAGACACCAAAATGGAGCCCAAGTTAACCAACCCTAGAATGATGGCAGCAATGAGGGCTGAATCGTTACCGAACCCTACGGACTGAAACAAAACCGGTGCATAAAATGCGATCACATTGATCCCAGTAAGTTGCTGGAAAAATGGTATCAAGATCGCCATGGTCAAGTGAGGTCTATATTGCCTCTCAAATATGGTCACAAATGGCTCTTGTTTCGCACCCTTAGCGGCTTCGCTAGCTTTGACTAGATCCGCTAGCTCGTCTTCCACGTTCACGTCGACGCCCCTAGCTTTGCTGAGTGCTTTCTTGGCTTGTGCGAGCTTGCCTCGCTCGACGAGGCTGCTTGGAGAGTCGGATATGAGTAAACCTCCTAAAGTCATGATGATGGCTGGGACTATAGCCAATCCTAGAGAGAGGCGCCAGCCGTAGGAGAGTTTTGACATCGCGAAGTTTAAGCAGTTGGCCACTACAACACCAATCCCTATAAAGAACTGGAAGCCAGTGTTGAACGCACCGCGCCATTTCGGGGGAGCCATCTCTGATAGATAGACCGGTGCAGCCTGATTTGTGAAACCAACACCAAGACCTAGCAAAATGCGGCCTAAGATAAGCATGGCAATGTTAACTGCTCCGCCGTTGATGGCACCACCGGCTAAGAAGGTGCAACCACCAACTAGCATTATGTTGCGGCGGCCGATGGAGGAGGTGAGACGTGCTGCGAAGAGGCTGGCGGCTAGACCAGCAATGTAGAGAGAGGATGTGAATGCAGTGAGGACTTGACTATCATAGATGCAGTACATGTTTGTCTTGGCCTCTGCTGCTTTCCTCAAAATGGATGGGAAGAATTTTTTGAGAAAAGGAACCATTGTTGTCACACCCCCTGCATCAAATACCAACTCTCAATAATTGAACTTCTTCCACTTTTTTGATCGATAATAAACACACATGCACAAATATATCATATCAATTATCTGATTACATTAGACACCACAATGCGTATAACTCAATAATTATATGTCTTGCACTGTCACAAACTAAGAGATGTGTGCGTCAAGTTTGAATGTGATCGTCAGTTTTTCGTGTTCATTAGGAAGAAACTGTTCAAGTAAAAAGAGGAAGTGTCACACAAGAATCGACATATCAAAATGTCGGGGTTTGATCAAATTAAGACTAGTGATTAGGTCAAAGTACGAGAATTAGCCGATAATAATATTACGAAAAATACAATCGTTTTATTTTTTTTTCCGATAATAAATACAATCGTTTTATTTTTTTTCCGATAATAAATACAATCGTTTTATGATTCTACCTTATTATGTCCATTGTTTGTTTTATAAGTGTAAGGCCCTGTTCTGTAGAGCTTAAATTTCATGTTTTTAAGTTAAATAAAGTTAAATAAAGTTAAGTTAAGTTAAATAAAGTTAAGTTAAGTTAAATAAAATTAAATAAAATTTTTTAAATTTTAATTTTGTAGTTCAATATGATTACAAACTTAAATTAAACACCTTTATTCAAAAAAAATTATTTTTTTTAAGTTCAGTAAAGTTAAATAAAGTTAAGTAAAGTTAAATAAAGTTAAATAAAGTTCAGTAAAGTTAAATTAAATTAAATAAAGTTAAATAAAGTTTTTTTCAGCTCTATCAAACAGAGCCTTAAGTCACATCAGATGCTCTTTATATATAATTAGAGAGATTAATTAAATATATGCTACTCTAATCCAATGGATGCTTTCCTATTTACTACTCAAGTCAACCAAAATCTACTAGGAATTTCTCACTTGGAAACAGAGATGAAGAAAAAGCCACTTTTGTTAATAAAAAAATTGAACTTACTTTAGCCTCATAATGTCACATGCCTATTTACATATATTAAAAACCAACTTGTGACCTGCAGATGTGTTTAAATTAAATTGCTACAACTCTCTTCTCTCAACTAACATTCAAACTTTAATAAGATGATATGCTCCAACCCTGCAACTCCTTATCTCTTTTCCACCTTGTGTTCTTCTTCTCCACTCCATCTTTTATGATAGGCTGTCAGTTTGGTTTTAGGAAAATTTTACAGGAAAATAAGTTTCCCATATAAACAAAATAATAATCTTTTTCACTTATATATGATTTAATTAGAGAACATTGGGAGTTCAGAACACCTCAGATTTGGTATACAAAATTTCAGTAGAGAAAAAAAAACTGATATGAACTAAATTGAGTTTATTTTATCGAGTTTAACAACTGAATTTTATAGCATTTGAGATATGAACTCAGAAAGAATATGCAAAAAAGAAAAAGAAAAATTCTCACCTGAAATTCCGATGTCATATCCGAAGATGAGACCACCAGAAGCTGCAACAATACAGGTGATCACCACAGAGGCTGTTACCTTTGCATTGTAATGGTTTTCAGAACCTCCTGTGACGGAAAATACCCCACCGGCCATGTTTTGATCACTGATCTCTCTCCTTCTTTCCCAGCTAGCTAGTATTTTTTCTTATGAGGAAACTTCAGAAATTTTGTGTGTGCAGAAGGAGAGTGGAAAATGCGCTTTTATATATAATTTTAATGTTTTCTAGCTGCAAGAATTTATGAGAGTATGACGAGAAGTGTTGAAATTGAGGTTTTGATATGGACCACCATTTCCATTTTGCACTCTCTCTCCTTTATTTTGTCTACCAATAGTTAAGTCCTCAAACCATCACCACTACAAATGATGCATTATGCATCAATTTTATTACCATTTTATGCATCGGTTTCGTATCCGTTGCATAGTCAACCGTTGCATAATGTGGACATTATGCATCGATTCTCAGCACTTACGTAAACTGAAACCAAAAATGACATTTTATAGAAAACTGATCTCATGCGTCTTTCGATTCATTGGTTGTAAACTATTTCCAAAGCCTCCTCCGACATCGTCTCGGCTTGGCTGTCACTTTTACGAATTTCTAAAAGAAAATACTTTCCTCCCGGGGTAAAGTCGTCACGCAAAAGAAAAATTCGTAAAAAGAGTAATAGTAAACATTTTCATAAAATTCGTAAAAGTAAAATTTCACGTCTCTTCACTAACTTTAAATTACCGTACTAAAATTCAGTTTGTTTAACTTTTATGTTTCGAATATATATCTAATTTACCCCTTGATACATCGGATTCGCTCACTTATATCATTATCCTATATGAGAATGAGATGTGCATAGAGTACTAACTAGTAACTAATCCATTGATCATGATGCCTTGCCAACCGATACTAATCAATTTTCACATGCTTATTTGATCACATTAGGTTAAAAAATGCAGGATGGTTGTTATAAATTACTACCTAACTTGTACATAATTAGACCGGAGTTGTTTATTAAAAAGTCATAAATAAATGTTATTAAATAATTTCACACACATGATTTCACTTTTGTATATATATAGAGAGGGTTAGCTAGCATGGGGAGGCTCCTCTTGATCTACCCTTCAACCTCATAATCCAACTAACTAATCACAAATTTTTTTGATAATATATTAATCACAATTAGGGAGGTTAATTAAGTATCAATTAAAAATGAGGTCACACTTTGACCAAATTTTAAAAATGTAAAAAAAAAAAAAGAGCTTTGATCTAGTTTGATTGCATATCAACCCAGTACGGCCCAATTTGTTGCAATTGAACCGACTATAATCGGATCCCCAATTGGGTCCAATTTTGCGAGATTGAGCCGACGATATATACAAAGCCGAAATGGGCTCAAATTTTGGTGCCGAAAACTCGTACGCAGAAACGAAACGAGCTTCATCATCTCCGAGAGAAAGCCCTACAAATCGTCTCGCGAGCAAACGATCGGAATTGCAGAGAGAAATGTCGCACTTCGGAAAAGTTGGCCCGCCGGACATCAGCGACACTTACTCGCTCCTCGTTCTCAACATCAGCTTCCGTAAGCGCTAGCCCTAGCAGTTCAGTTTTCGACTTCTAGGCCAGCCAGCCACTGTTTTTGTTTTTCAAGTTTTCTTGTGTTAATTTTTATCAGGAACCACAGCTGATGACCTGTATCCTCTGTTTGATAAGTACGGGAAGGTCGTGGATGTCTTTATTCCCAGAGATCGAAGGTGTGCTGCGGTTCCATTCTGCATTTTCTTTTTCGTTGAATTATTTGTCGTCTGCGAGGGATTGTTTTTGTTTTCCTTGTTTTTGTTTTGGTGTAGGACTGGTGAGTCGCGTGGATTTGCGTTTGTGAGGTACAAGTATGCAGATGAGGCTCAAAAGGCTGTTGAGAGGCTTGATGGTTAGTTTAAGGAAATGTATTTCAGATAAAAGTTTTAAAATTTTATTATTTTCATTGGTGTTTGGTTTACATTCATAATTTCATATTCATCAAATACTTGTTTCTCAGGAAGGACTGTAGATGGCAGGGAGATTGTGGTTCAGTTTGCCAAGTATGGACCCAAAGCTGAGAGAATGTAAGTTCTTTTCTGTTTTAGTTATTTTTTATTATTAAGTAGTCTGTTTTTTAGTTCAATTGCTTTTATGGACAAGAAATTATGTGTTATTTTCAGACGAGGTTAAAGCTTGCAGTGTGTCTGTTTTCTAAGGTTAATCTTTGATAGGAACAGTATAATGAGCTTTCGATGTATTTTTGTGTTATTTGAACAAGTTCGATGCCTGAGACACTGTTATTTCTCAGGCAACATCAATGTAGATTGTAATAAGATCTGTGATTCAGTAGTTCTGTAGTAATCAATCTACTTTTTATCTTGTTAATTCGGGTGTGATACTTGTTTTTAACTTTTGCAGTCAGAAAGGTCGGATTATTGAGTCTGCTGAGAGGTCAAGAAGCCGTAGTCCGCGCCCAAGGTTGTTTTTTTTGCGGGTGACACTATTTATTAGAAGATATATGAACTACTTTAGCTGTATAAAATAAGTTTAATGGGATAACTGATACCTTGTATATTCTGAACGGGTTATATTATGATCATTATGCTTGTCTTATTCTTAAATTAGTGCAAATTGTTTCAGGCATCGGGAAGACTACAGGGACAGAGATTACAGGAGGAGAAGCCGCAGCAGGAGCGTTGACAGATATGCCCGTGATAGGTATCGTGGTAGAGAAAGAGAGAGTCGGCGTAGAAGTCGGAGTGGAAGTCCATATCGTTCTAAGGATCGCCGTAGAGGCAGGTATGAAGATGAAAGGCGCAGCTGGAGCCGATCATATGAGAGGTACATATAGACATTTGTATGTCCATTGAATTCCTTACCAAGTAATGTTCTGATGGTCGGCCATGATTTTTGATTGTAAAGTGGTTCTCCCGTGAGGCATAGTCCGAGTCCTAAGAGAAGCCCATCACCTCATAAAGCATCACCAAAAGATATCAGTCCTAATGGGCGTAAGCATTCTCTAACTCCCAAGAGTGTCTCTCCTCCTGGACGCCCTGCTGCTTCTCGAAGCCCATCTCGCCACCACTCAGATGCTGAGGTAATATTTGCTTTCTCATCGAGCTTTTTCTGCTTAACTGGAATTACTCATTGTTTTGTATTGGGATCTGTGTAGGAGTGACAGAAGATCTACGGTGCTGGTGAAGGTCCTCAATCCCGCTCATTAGTGCTGTTCAAATGTAGGACTTTCGATTTTCCAAATTTTACTTACTGCTAAGTTTGATGATATTCCGTCTCTGTAATGGATTACGTCGTGTCATCTAAATCAGTCAGCTGGGCGTTGAAATACTTTTCATATGCTTTGAATTATGGTTTATACTTTTTAACATGATGCAACACTTTTAGTCAGTGGCTATCACTCTTGCTTTTCTTTTTTTCAAATCTGTGATCAGTGAAGCGTTTTAGTTATTCATTGTGTTTTTCACTCACATTGTTCCACATGCTGCCTTAATAGTTGCTCGTGAGATGCAAGTATGGCTGATAGCAAGGTGAAATAGTTGCTGTTTGTGCTGCCTGGTTGATGTCATCCCATACTGGTTGGTTACAAGATTGGTGATATCTTCTTCTTCTTTAAGCATATCCATTTGCTCAGAGGAAAGTGTAGCTGAGATGAGTTGAATTGTGTATAAAATTCTATACGCAGTGCAGATCCTGAGCTGAAATAAGTGCTGGCAATTCAAACAGGATCCCATGGAGTCGAATTAGGTCATAAATAGTTGGTAAGTCCTTTATTATGGCTGGATTGCTCATGTTGATTATTACTTGATGGGTTCTCCAAAAACTAACACGCTGCATTTTTTTTACAGCATATAAGATGGTGATTGTAGCTGAGAAATGGTAGCTGATTTAGTAGTCCCATTGTTGCTGAAAGATGACTGATTGTCACGACCCAAAAATATAGGCCGAGGCCGGCGCTTGATCCTTTTGTCAAGCAAGCTTCTATGTCAACATTACCATTATAATTAAATATTTAATTGCAATTGTGATCATGTAACTGAATTATATAACGCAATGAACTAAATGTACAACTGAATTCACCAATCAGAATCCTACTCAAGTACAACGGAGCAACTGTTTAAAGAAGAAACAAAGAATGATCGAATAACTCCCATGAAATGATTGTCTGGATGGCTCCGTGCATGAAATGAAAAGGGTCGCTACCGAAGACAGCTGACAACTCCCAAATAGCAGTTCACTTATCTGAAAAGTGGGTGGGTAATAACGGGGTGAGTCAAAATGACTCAGTGAATAATTAACATACTCATTAACGCTTTAATTATACCATATCGTTTTAAGCCATAATTACATATCCCATACTCCATGTATAATCAATCATGTATGCATGTCATGAATGCAAGATGATGCGTGATGATGCACTGTAACCGATCGATCGTACTATCCATGGTGGGCAGCCGTCGCTGCCGATCCGGACCATCATATCAAATCACGGGCCGAGCCTCGCTATATAACATCATATCAAAAACATAAGTCATGGTGGGCAGTCGTCACTGCCGGTCCGGATCATTATATCAAATCGCGGGACGAGCCTCACCAAATCACATGTCGTGTCCATGATGATGCATATCGTGTATGCAATGATGTGTATGCAATAATGCACATATCCATATCACAATATTATCAATCAGTTATCTCATACATAATAACCATCTATAATCAATATACGTCCACATATATAACGTCTTTGTAAAGACGAGGGGTTCGTTTAATTTCGTTATTACCCATATAATTTATACGTAAGTATATCACATATAATATATACGATAAATAATATAAATGAGCATATTAATTACTCACCTTTCACGATAGACCTTTTAACCTCAATGCGCCATAATCCTTGTTATCTTTCCATGACATTGTGATAAATAGAAACAAGCATCAGCTTCATACACAAAATCAGCCTCAAGCCCATCCATTAGATTTTCCTTTTATCCTCAAGTTGCGTCCCCTGATGTGCTGTAAATCAACATTTGAGATGATCCTTGAACTTGCGATCTAGTATTTTAAATCCATATGCTCATCAAACCTCTCAATTCAATTCCTTACTAGAACTCATTCAAAATACCTTAAGGCTTTGGCTAAACAATCATTGATAAATCACAACCAGTTTAGTAGTTAACTCACCTTCAGTGAACCCAACCTTGATGCGATGCTTCTTCAATCCTTGGCTTGCATCCCTCACTCATATCACTTCACTGTTGGTCGCCTCCGATTCAAATCATTACTCCAATAGGACAACTCAAATTAGAAGACAACTCTTAAGAGCTTGCCGTTCTCCACCGATACCACCAAGTTGGCTTCTAATCCCAATTATTGCCTCCCCTTTCAATTCAATAGCCCACTGCAAATTTGATATCAAAAGAAGATCTCTAACTTAAATTTCAGCCACCAATACAACCCTTTCACCTTTGATCGAATGACGATCAATTTCGACTTACCAATTGTTGGGGTTGCATGCCCGCTCCCCTTATTCTCCATGCTGCTGCGTTTTTATTTTTTGTTGTGTTTCTCCAAACCCTAATCCATATAACCACCTATTTAAACTTAGATTTAGGTAGAGAGTGTTGGATATAATGCAAAAGATAAATATCCGGTTGTTTCCTATTATTCCTACGAGATATATATCTATAGGATTTAGGTAACATTATCTTCACCCAACTAAATTTTAGGAAATATTTCCTAATTAATTTAGGTTGGATGTGTGATAAAGGGTATATATATGTGAGTTTCTTGTATTCTCATATACACAAAATAAGAGAGGAAAACCCTAGTAGAGATTTGAGCAGTGCTTGAGCAGTTCCACCTTCCGAGTTCGGGTGCACGGATTTGGAGGAGGATTGTGTTAACCTTGGGGGGCGTTCGTCACTTGAGAGCCTGTACCGGTAGTGGTGAAATTCGCTTCTAAGTCAGTGGCCTCCATACCACGGCACAATCGTAGTAATTCAGAGATCGTCAATCAAGTAAAGTTATTCAATTTCTCTTACTTATTTGATTTCAATAGCTTTATTTCCTACAATTTAGAAGCGAATTTGTACTATTGAAATCAATATCGAATTATTGATATTGTTGATTCACTAATCAATTCAATATCGGATTATTGATATTGTTGGATCACTAATCAATTGTGTTTTTGCTTAAACACATGTACATCAATGAATATAACAATTGGAGGACCTCTCGACAATTGGTGATGAAGATTGGGTGAAGCAGTACACTGAATTCCAATCGATTTTGGTATAGTCAAAAAGGAGGATTCTTGAGTCTTGACGATGTTTGACCAGGGTTTGTAAAGTGATTGGAACATACAGCATGAGGCAGTGCTACTGGCGCTGGTGGATCAATAGGAAATCATATTGAAACAATTAGTTTGTTTCAATTGATGAAGCAGCTTGCTTGCATGGATTTCTGTTGGTGATTCGATTTTGGCTCAACTTTGAAATCAAGAGAAACAGTACAGCTCATGGAGAGGCTGCTGCTATGGTTGGTACTTGGTAGTTAATCAAAGAAGAAACCCTAATTTAGTTTTGTGATGGAGAGTCCGGAGTTGCGGTGGGCGTTCATCCGTAAAATCTATTCAATCTTGGCGATGTATCTGCTCCTCTCAATCGTTTTCGCGGCCGTTGTTGCGACTGGAGTGGGTGCTGCATTACTATCATCAAAAGCATCCGGTGAATTATACTGGGGACTTTCACAGTGTCTATGGCGATTGTGATTTGAATGACATGTGAATTTTCTCGCAATTTGGATTCGGCAAACTGGTTGAATTGGAGATGAGTTGGAGGCGGCAGTGCTTCCAAAGTGGGAGAAGCCCTAATGGACTTTTGCAGGGCTGAATCGACCGGTTTGTTGGGGCTTTGGATACATTCAGTCCAGACCCAATTTGATCTAATGGAAGCGAGTCAGTTGGTCTCGAATCAATGGAATAAACCAATTTGGTTTGATTGAGAGTGGTCCAAAATTGACCAATCTAATTCTGGCTTGATTTATTAGATTAAATCAATGCAATCCGATTCTGATTTAATTGGAGACAGTGGTTTGGATAAATTTGTCTGGTTTAGTTAATTTTTGATTTTGCCCAATTAAATTTGGCTACTTCCGTTTTGGTTTCTGGTATGCAGATTGCAGATACCATCTTGGTGGATTTGATTTGCCTCTTACTGGCGAATATATGATGATGATGTGGTCTTTTGGAAAGATAAAATCACATAAATAGAGAAGATGAAATGAGGCGCGAAAGTTAGGCATTGGGTCAAGGCGCTTCTGTTACAATCTGAAACCCTAATTGGCGTTAGCTCAATGGAAAGGGACCATTTGATTAAACCAGGTTCAGTTTAAATTCAATTTATTAGGTTCATGGTTTAGATTATTACTTGATTTGATGATGAACCAATTTATTGAATTTGATATTTAATCATGATTGATTAAATGTGATCCTATTAAGCTAATGCAATCTAATCAAATTTACTTTGATTTAAATTGCATGATCGGATGAGATGGAGCTGGCTCAAGTTAGATTTCTATCAAACCTATATGGAGTGACCCCTTGTGTTTGTAGTTCCTGACACGAAGGATGAAGTATGCGCAGGCATCGAGCAATGTACTGTGATGCAAACTGGGTGACAGACAGTTCAGAGATCTTACAAAGTTGGGGGCCGATTGGTTGAGAAATTTATTTACAGATGTTCCATTGTGGGGGTAGTTGACTCCTTCTGTGCCTATACTTTGGGATTCGCAAGCCGCTATAGATGTTGCAAAGAACATCGTGTATAATGGGAAGAGGCACATTCGTGTCACACATGAGTCTGTAAGACAGTTTTTGTGAATGGTGTGGTTTCTCTGTATTATGTGAGAACGGAGAAGAACCTGGCGGATTCTTTTACGAAAGGGTTGGACGGGAGGAAGGTACTTGAGTCATCAAGAGGTATGAGTTTGAGAGATTAAACCTGTGTGGTGAGCCATCCCGAAATGGATGATAAGTATGAGCATAAGGCTTTTGATGTATCTAGCCTCATAGACCGAGGTCACTTGTCTAAGTGATGTCATGAGATGCTTTTGTAGATTCGATGGTTTCTTTGATTAGCCTCATAGACCGAGGTCACTTGTCTAAGTGATGTCATGAGATGGTCTTGTAGATATGGTGGTTTCTTTGATTAGCCTCATAGACCGAGGTCACTTATCTAAGTGATGTCATGAGATGCTCTTGTAAATACGGTGATTTCTTTTCTGATCCTCATAGACCGAGGCCATTCGAGTTAATGGTGTCATGAGAAGATCTATTATAACTAGCCTCACAGACATAGGCCACTCGAGTTAGTGGTGTTGTGAGATGACCGGTGAGTTATATAGATGGAAGGTTGAACTTAAATGTTCTTAATGTTCGTGGAACACCTGCGGTGAATGTGAAGGGATAGCCTCCTTCTATGAGTGATAGGATATCTCTCTAGAGCGTTCACTTAGAGTCCCAAGATGAGTGGCTGTGTTATCGAGGAATTGCTCAAGCTTTGAAGGTGATGTGCGTGTTGTCGGGTCCCTTCAATAATCTAGGAGTTCAATCCTTTGGACACTCTCTAGACCGTTGAACACCCCACTCCACTATGTGTTAGTTCAAACCTTTGGATACTAACATTTAAGTACTAAGTCTTCTACGTACTGCTCAGAATCTCTAGGTCTTGGACTCTTTTGCATTAGTGGGGGATTGTTGGATATAATGCAAAAGATAAATATCCGGTTGTTTCCTATTATTCCTACGAGATATATATCTATAGGATTTAGGTAACATTATCTTCACCCAACTAAATTTTAGGAAATATTTCCTAATTAATTTAGGTTGGATGTGTGATAAAGGGTATATATATATATGTGAGTTTCTTGTATTCTCATATACACAAAATAAGAGAGGAAAACCCTAGTAGAGATTTGAGCAGTGCTTGAGCAGTTCCACCTTCCGAGTTCGGGTGCACGGATTTGGAGGAGGATTGTGTTAACCTTGGGGGGCGTTCGTCACTTGAGAGCCTGTACCGGTAGTGGCGAAATTCGCTTCTAAGTCAGTGGCCTCCATACCACGGCACAATCGTAGTAATTCAGAGATCGTCAATCAAGTAAAGTTATTCAATTTCTCTTACTTATTTGATTTCAATAGCTTTATTTCCTACAAGAGAAACCGATTTAGTCCGATTCCTTCTCCAGCCACGTCATCTCATCACCCATATCTCTTGAAACCGCATGTGCTTCTTTTTTTTTCTAAAACCAATTTGATAAAATGATTAATAACTAAATAAAAATAGGAATCTAACACTGATATATGTTGCTGTGAAGTGATGATGTTGCTGAGATGCAGCTGGTTGATTAAGTGCTGCTGTCTGATGATGGTTGTAGTTTTGGCAACAAAAAAAATTACATGAAACATACAGTCGTTAATTATGCATATTGCAGTTGACATATTCCAGTAGTTTTTCTAAGTTCAGCATACTATAGGTTTTTTAATTTGTCTTATAAATGATTCTTGAGTTTTGGCCAAGAGAATCTTTGATTACAATAAACTAGACCTATTGATATTTTTATCCTTGTTTAATTTGAAATATCGTAGTCTTGAGTCAAATTTACAAAGTTAAAGTTTCCCTGAATTGAAATGATAGTATGGAAAACATTTTTGTTGGTCAAATGTATAATTTTTTTTTGGTTGTGGTCAAATGTATATTTTAAATTGTCAAACTGAAATTTCAAAATTTGTTGAAATTTAAACATGTGTAACTTGTTAGAATTAGGACAATGTAAGCGAAAACGAGTTTTGAGATGCATGGTCGTTGTTGATCCTTAGATATTTTTGGTCAATGAACGACTTTACTTTACCCACTTAAGGAAATTGGAGATCAATCTTGATATGAACGTAGATTTTGGTTCTTGGAATGCTCTTTTCAACCAAGGATGATTTGTTCCATCCAGGTGTTTTCATATTGCCGGGTTTTGAGATGCTGTGTTTCTCTAGATGCTCTGGCTACAAGACTTTTGACTTTCCAATGGCCAAAATGCTCAAGTCTGAGGTTGATGGCGGGATTTCAACTTTGAGAAGTAAGGAACTGATGCTGGTTATAAAACTGGACCAGAACCCAGGAACAGATTCATCCAAAGGTTTAAAGTAACTTGTCATGTGATATGGCCGCCAAACTCTTATATTCTGTATTGTTCTTCTCCGTTGCAATATCCTCATTTCTCCCTGTGTTTCATCTTGTGACAGCTTCTGATCCAGCACCAGGCCTCTTGAAATGGAAAGATAGTCTTGAAATCAAAGGGCCTGTAAATGATTCATGGGTACTTGGATCAAACGTCTCTTCCCCAGCGAACGGTGTTTGCAGCTGGGTCGGGATATCTTGTGACTCGAGAGGCGTCATCACTCATATACACCTCTCAGGTATGAGCTTAGTTGGCTCATTGCTCGACTTTCCTTTTCCTGATTTTCCCCGTCTGGTGAGCCTCAACCTGAGCCACAATGCGCTGCATGGAATTCTTCCTCCTCATATCGCTAACCTCTCTTCACTCACCACTCTTGACCTCTCTAAGAATAACTTATACGGACAAGTGCCTTCTTCAGTAGGAGAAATGAGCAAGCTTGTTTTTCTGGACCTCAGCCAGAACAACTTGTCAGGCTCCATTCCTCCAGAAATCGGAATGCTTGCTAATCTCCAAACCTTATATTTTTACAGCAACAGTTTTGATGGTTCCATCCCGGATGTTTTAGGGAACCTGAGCGACTTGGTTAACCTCGTTTTAACCGGAAACAGTCTCTCCGGCTCCATTCCTTCCGCATTAGGCAACCTTAAAAATCTCAAAGACTTGGATCTGGCCGAAAACCGGTTGTCAGGTACTATACCTCCATCTCTGGGAAATCTGACCAGTCTGACATGTTTTTATCCATTCCGTAACCATTTGACTGGTTCTATACCATCAGAGCTTGGACTACTCAAGAACTTATTTTTTCTCGAGTTATCTTCTAATAACCTCACAGGGGCGATTCCTCAGTTAAGCAATCTCACCAATCTTTGGAGGCTGCATTTGCATGATAATCATCTTTCAGGAGATATTTCCCACTTCTCTTGTGGACTCCCGAATCTTGTTTATGTCGATATGTCTAACAATCAGCTCTACGGTGAACTTTCTTCGAGTTGGAGGGAGTGTAAGAAGTTAACCAGCTTGAAAATGTCAAGAAACAGAATTTCAGGTGGGATTCCTCCAGGCCTGGCTGAATTGGCTGAGTTACGTGAGCTACATTTATCTTTCAACAGTTTCAAAGGTGAAATTCCGAAGCAGCTTATGAAGATGCCTTACCTGTTTGATCTTGATTTGAGTGGTAACAACCTTACCGGTACTGTGCCAGAAGAAATTGGAATGATGTCTGAGGTTAAGTTTCTCAGTTTGGAAAGAAACCAGCTGACTGGCTCCATACCGGATCATATCGGGGCATGTTGGAAACTGGTGAACCTGACACTGGGGAAAAACAAACTCCGAGGAACCATTCCATCTCAAATCAGTAGCCTAACGTCTCTGAGAGTTCTCTCTGTCGATCACAACTTACTAGTTGGCGAAATACCACTGGAGCTTGGGAAGTTAGTATCTCTGGAGTCCTTCGATCTTTCCCACAATTATTTAACTGGCTCTATTCCGTCCAGCTTTGACAAGATGACAAGCCTCTCCTCCATAGACTTATCGAACAATCGGCTGGAAGGGTCTGTGCCTGATTTTCAATCTTATCTGAACATTTCCTTTGAAGCATTTAGAAACAATAAAGACTTGTGTGGCAATTTCACTGGCATTAGTCCTTGCAGGAATTCTTCAGCCTCTCCTGCCAACAATGAGAATCTGCTGCTTCTTACCCTTGTTCCTGTTCTTGCAGCTGTATCACTGGTTTTAATTTTATCTGTCCTTGCAGTGTGCATCTGTAACCGAAATCGTCGGAGCAAGAGCAGAGTTCATGACTTACACCATGAGGTTGAGCTGACTCCTGAAAACATGCTCTCCGCATTAAACTTTGACGGCAAGAAGTTGTACGAAAGTATCATCCAAGCCACCGAGAATTTCAGCTCAGTGTACTGCATAGGGACCGGAGGTACTAGCAATGTTTACAAAGCAGAGATTTCTCCGACGGAAACAGTAGCTGTGAAGAAACTCAACGCAGTGGATAATGACACCAATCAAGAGATTCTCAAAGCCTTTGCAAGAGAGGTTCATGCACTCACTCAGATAAGGCACAAGAACATTGTTAAGCTTCTAGGCTTTTGTATGCACTCACATCATTTGTTTCTTGTTTACGAGTACATTCCGAGAGGAAGCTTGAGGAAGTTTCTCAGCTTCGACGAGGCAGCAGGCAGCCTGGATTGGAAAAAGAGAGTTGATGTGATTATAGGCATGGCTAATGGTCTGTGCTATATGCACCATGGCTGCTCTCCTCCCATCATTCATGGAGACATTTCTAGCAACAATGTTCTATTGGGTTCTAGTTTGGAGTGTTACATATCAGATTTCGGCACAGCAAGGCTCTCCTCCGCTGACGGTTGTAGCTGGACTGGTGCACTTGGCGGCACCTATGGATACATGGCCCCAGGTGAGTTGTAATCTTAGAGTATGTGCTTCTATTCACTTGGAAGAAGAACTGTAAGGTTGGAGCTGATGCAACAGCAGCTGAAAAAAAGTTTGCTCCTCCAAATGAAAAGTTGCACATACTCTTTATACCCTAAATCTTAAACCTCAACATATTAAACGTGTGCTGAATCTTGCAGAGCTAGCCTACACCATGAAAGCTGATGAGAAGTGCGATGTGTATAGTTTTGGAGTTGTGGCACTGGAAGTCCTAATGGGAATGCATCCAGGAGATCTCATTGCTCTTCTTTCTTCTCCCAAAGCATCAGCAACAGTCCACAAAACTCTACTGAAGCACATACTAGACAATAGGCTATCTTCTCCAAGTAATAAACTCGTCGCTGATGTGATTTGTTCTACCAAGCTAGCCTTTTCTTGCATCCATGGTAGTCCAGAGTCACGGCCGACCATGATGCAAGTTTGTCAGGAGTTTGGGTCTTTCAGGACACTTCCACTGTTGGTGGACTTCAACACTGTTTCAATTGGCCATTTTTATGAGACTGAGACTCAGTAAAGCTAGTAACAAAATGTGTAATACAAGGAGAATAATAAAATTTGGACATTATGAACACAAGTCAGTACCTCAGTTAGCAAATGTTAACAGGATCTGTTGTTAAACACTAGTCAAGGCATAGATCCAAAATAGACGGAACAAAAACATGTTCAACAATAAGACGGAAGGGACAGACAGTGACACTGACCCTACCACGAGAAATATCGGAGTTACTATTAAGTGAAATCAGACCAGAGAAATGCTGCTGCTGCCACCAGGCGGTTGACTAACACCTCCAAAATAGTCCCGAGATTTGGCTTTTCCATCTGCGAAGATATTGTTACCGCTTATCTCACGCAGCTTTGCTCCGCTTAGTTGTTTCTCAGCAGATGATGGAGGTGCATCACCTTTGAAGATGTTGTTACCACTCAGCTCTGCGAATTTCTGGCCAGGGATCTTTTTAGCTGTCTTGATCACTGGCTCCTCCCCAACGATACCGCCTTCACTGGGGCCTCCAGCTTGCTACAATATTAATCAAATTCAAAATCTTTTAATAACTCACGGTCGCACACAAACTCAAATTATAGTTTGTGATAAGATAGTTACTCACATTAGTAACTCTAACAGGAGTGGGTGCGGGTCTTGGTGCAGGTTCTTCGAAGTCTTTGCTTTCTTTGAAAGTAGAGCGAGCAGGGAGCGGTCGGTATTTAATCTCGGAAGGAGGGCCAAAGATATCATGGCCGCTCAGCTCTCTATTCTTGGCATCAGATATGTAATTATGTGAGTTCCTGTCCTCATTTTCCAGTGTCCCGCTTAGTTCTCGCTGTTTTGCCACTTCTGCTACGGTTGAAGGCTGCTTCGACGCAATATGCTCTACATGAGCGAATGAGATCTGACTGATTCCAGTAACTGTTTGCTGCAGTGCAGATTATGTACATACATTTATCAACAGTGCAGAAAATCATGAAGATAATCTATAACAAACGGCGAGCCCAAAATCATTTCATTTAGTTTTACTTACCTGGTACTGGTCGTGGTGCATGCGCAGTCCTGCTCTCCCATCTCGAGTAGCATCTCCCTTACCAGTCTCAGATTCACCATTCTCTTCATGTGTAGTAAAAATGCCACTCCCTTTGATTTCCTTCAATTTATACCCAGAGCATGGCTTCCTAAAATAGACTAAATCCATTAGTGCATTTAGCAAGATCGAAAGAATGTTAAAAAAAAGATCAAAAGAAAACCCAATGATATAAATAAATAAGTATGCGTCTCTCAGCCACAGTGAAGTACTCGGTTTAGCCAAGGAAATTTGTCAATTTGACTGCTTTATGAATAATTCCATAGAAGAAAATGCGCTCAAGAGTCAAGAACAATCTATTTGACATTGGTACATGTCTAATAACAAAGAAATCATTCGCTTTCATTCGAGTATAAACTACTATGTGTACTAGAAAAAGTGATATATGTTTGTGCAAGCGTGTCACTCTTGGGTAATATAGACATAGCTCATTGCATACCCCGAAAGCTCGAGATTCAGGTTGGAACAAGTTCAAACATAAACATATCGCAACTCATTTTGCAGTACAGTGGTCTGCCGCTACAAGCTACAAAACGATCATAGAAACTTGATTTCAACCTAAACTATGATATCCAATTCAGCAATATCACTTAAAACCTTAGCCCAGCGTGCAAAACAATCCAATTACACTTCAAACTATAAAACTCATATCCAACTATCTACAGATAACATAATGTAAATTTCAGGGTGAAAAAAAAACAATACTAATTCAGTAATCACCAAAATGTGCAACTTGTGGAAGCCATTAAAAAGCAGAGATTAAAAAAGCAGTGAAAAAAATGGGATGAAATTAAAATCATTAAAAAATACTAATCTGAATCTACAAGCAAAATCCAAGCTTAATAAAATCATTCAGACCAAAACCAAAACCCTAAATTTCATTCAATCAGATCTCACCTCTTATTAAAACTCTCCACCTCCTCATCCGTCACCTGACCTCCAAACACCACCTTGCTGATACCATCTGACGGCTGCAATCAGTCAAACCCCCCACAAAATCAAAATTAAATATATTCAAAAAATTAATAGCAAGCTGAATATCCAAATGCAGTACCTGGTGCGAACGGACAGCAGATCGGGAAGCGGGAGTGGAGGAGACGGCCGTCAGAGGCGCCTCCGACCAGGTGAGCAAATCTGCGGTGGAGTGATGCTTTCTGGCTTGCCTGTTTCTGTCCATCCTGGGCTCAAGAAAGGTATCAAATTTCACCAAATTGCGTAAAATTGAAGATCAAATCGCAGATCTCTCCCTCGAGAATGATCCCTTCTCTCTCTAGAGCTTTGCAATTTGAAAATACGAAAATTTGCAGAGAAAATGCCGAGATTTTATCAGGACAATTAATTAATTTAAATTTAGATTATTTCGGAACGGCAAACGACGCATTTTTTGTGGAGCAAGTGCTGTTGGGGGTTGACCGACACCTGGAGCGTTGACGTACCTATCTAAACTTAAAGGCTCTGATTCATCCAAAAATAAATTTTTATTCACTCTAAATTTTACATTATCAATAAGTATTTTAGTTAAAATTACTGAATATTCATAGTTCACTAGACATTAAGCATTATCACTGAACATTTATTTAAAATCATTTTTTTTTTCGATGGGATTTAAAATCATTGAAAATTCACAAAATATGTGAACAATTTGAAATTTTTTACTGGACAATGTCTAGTAACATGATGTTCAATAATAAGGCAAAATGTTCAGTAATAAGACAAAAATGTTCAGTGGATAATTTTTTTTAGATGAATTCAAGCGAAAAGTAACGATTTAGCTATATCACTGAACATTTAGCCAAATCACTGAACAATAAACCTGAAAATTGAAAAAAAAAAAGACCATATTACTCGTGGTTTGTAATTTATATAAAAGGATATGATTTATATTTGATCCATTCTTATTAGTTAATGACTAATAGTTACATTTTATATAATTTTGTGTGTGAAGAAATACGCTCAAAATACCTATACCAAAATCACATCCAAAGAATATCATACGAATTCACATTGAATTCTTGTAGTTCTTCTAATGTAAGCTGGCCTTGCTAGAAATAACCCAAAATGAGCTTTCTTGGGCTTTGATCCAGTCCTCTCATCATATTTGCAAAATAATATCAAGGCCCTCTAGTCAACACTGATTTTGGTACAAAGTGTAACCCTGCCTTATGAAGTTCCAAGTTAATTCAGGCTTGAAAAACATCCAATGATGCTTAGAACTAAACTAATTTTTTTTATTTATTGAAAGCTTACTAAGCTTTAAGACATACTACAAGAGGACTTAATTCAATCGGACAAAGAAGTAATAAGAATTAGCATTCCATTATAGTGCCTAGCAAAATCTAGCGGTTATATCTGTCGTACCATTAGTCTTTCGTCTAATCAAGAAAGTATTCAACTTCTTTTTGAATCCGGAAAGGAAATGATTAATCAGCAGGATCAAGGCGCCATACAATCATTGAATATTTTTTTATTGAAATGGTGTCATTTTGCACTTGTATCGTAATTTGACCGCGCTGCAACGAATCTTTTTTCAAAAAATGAATGATATGAAGAAACCTTTTAATACTTTTTACTAATACTATCACTGTGTTTCGGGCCCGAGTAATCTTATATGTATGTTATTTTCGACATGAATGAGCATTTTATTAGACCTTTTGATATTTTGGATAAATTATAGGTGTGGGGGGTTGTGCAGATTGATGCATCATGCAGATACAAAAAGTTTGCTTTCAAGCTTCGTCAAAAACCCAACGTGGATTTGCAAATCAAACCACAACAAACTCCATGATCTATCTGCCTTGGGTCACAAGTATGTATACACGTGTGTCAGCTAGCTAGGTGCTATATAGGCTTCTTGTCATAGCGTTCCTCAGCCTCTACGTATCACTTTAATCAAAACACATTGCATGTGTTATTCATGTGTTGTTTTGTCGGCTTGCTTCTGTTCCAGTCCTTGATTATTAACACTTCATTTTCACTCATAGATTTTAACATGGCCCAACAGTCACAACGATTATACGCAACTATTTACATGGACAAGCCATATATTATATATAGCCATCATTCTAAGGTCTAACATCACTACCAATTTTGGTGAATTATGAAAAATAAATGAAAAAAAAAAGAGAGTTGCAAATGCATTGTAAAAGTAGTAAAAAACTTGGGTGCAGCGCAATTAAATATCGCAAGTGTCAAAACAACGTTGTTCGTTTGATAATTTTGTGTGTGTAGAAATATAACAGAACGACGTCGTTTGATCGAAACCATATCTTTTTTGCAGTCGCAGTATTTACTATCCTGCACCACGAATCTGTAAAAGTGTATCACTAACACATTATCCGATGCATTTAATGATGCAAGCTTTTGGCGCATAAATTATATTCAGTAAATTTGGAGAAAATATAATTGTATGTCAATAATAATATGAAGAACGACTATGAGCCGTAAATTTAACGCACCAAAAAGAGGCTAGCATCTTAAAAGCCTGACTACAAAATCCGAGTATACCTAACTCAAATTGGACACTTGTCGTATCTCAGGATCCGATGCGTAAACGGTTCAAATTTGATGCTTATTTAATTATAAGTCAAAAGTTCAATAAGTCCAATTAACACACAATGCTTATAGAAAAGCACTTATAAAACATCGTATTTACATCATTTGCATAACCATCTGATCGGATGGTTAATTACAATTTTATTTATTTATTTTGCGGATTGTTATCAATTTTATTAGAAGCGGATTAGCTAGGAAATAAATTAAATGTGGGTGTTTGATGACTCAACGTTTAGCCGAAAGGATATGTTAGTTGGGTGGTTAGTGAAAATATATTTAGCATATTTTTGTCTCCACCCATGGCATGCTAAATTATTAACTATTCATCTTGACATAGTCCCGCACTTGTGTGTTCTTTTCTTCATCAATTCGTCCTTGTCTTTTCGGTTTGATTCCAACTGCCGGTTTGATTTGTTCTTCTAATTTCTTGGTAGGATTTGCACATCAATCCTTTGATGTGTTCAACTACAACCTAATATTGCTCGATCTCTTTTATTGCATTTCTTATACTACTGTTTATATTAGAGTTCGAATTCTGATGAGGTCAAAATAGTTTTATCTTATAGATCCCCTATAAGGTAGAATAAGATTAAAAATGGAATCAGGTGATTGTCTGATCCTTCCGTTTTAAACAAACAAGAAAAAATAACTAATTTTTACCAGAAATCTCGAATCCATGATTTATAACTACTAAAGATTGATTTCTGTAACAAATCTTCTAAATACGTAATATAATCTAATAAAATAATAATTTGATTAATAAAAATAATGATTTGATGAACAAAATAAACGATGATGTATTGTAATTCGTATATATAATTGATTTAGACACGCTTCTTATCTTAAACTTATCAATAAAATAAACAATTGAATATGGTATTCAATCATAGATTGGTTAATAGATCGCCATTACAACATGATTATTTATTAAACACTAAGATAATGTGATGTTACATTTGAACAATTGATTTGGATGTCCATGGTTCAATGTATTATTGTGTATTAGAGAGTCTTTGCTGTTAACGTCTGTTTAAATTCCATTATTATTTAAATAATGCACATATACATGGGTACGAGTGTGGGGGGTTTGGATTTGAATCCGGTACACACATCGAGTGTGAAAACGATTTCGTTTTCGATCCAAATGACATTGTTTTTTTATATTTGAAGAAAAAAATTAATCAAAACGACATCGTTTTGATTGAAACAATACTAGCTATTTTGACACTAACATATCGTTCGACTTCGTTGCACGAAACTCTTTCCTTTTCTACAGTTATGAAACTAATGATCCACAATGTCATGACAAATGATAAAGGTTTTGAATGTAAATCACCACTCTAACTCAAAAATTATAATAGTGTATTATTATAATCAACCAAACTACAAAAAATTATATAAGTTGTTATCAAAATGTGAGTTGACAATTAACATCATTGTTATATTTTAATCTATTATCTTAATTTTAAATTGTTATCAATCAAATTCCGAGCCTAAGCAATAAATTTATATGTAAATGTGTAACAAGAAAACTTTACGTAATAGTTTTCACTAATTATTTATCATTATTTTTTGATAGATCATTAATTATTTATCTAGAACTATAGTCAACGGACTGAGCGAACCAGAAATTATTTGGGGTAATTGGTTCGACCGGATCGGATACGGATTGAAGTGGACAGACCACCAAAATAAAAAAGGCTGGATGAGACCGAGTCGAAAAGCTTGACTAGTTAACTGTCGGTTCGTAGAAAAGGCAACAAACGAATATGTACAAATTAGAATAAGATTTTCTATTTTTGTCGGTAGATGAAACTTTGGAAGGACACGTGGCGATGTGGGTCTTCTTCCTCTCCACCAACAAATTAAAAAAGAAAAAAAAACGAAACTCAAACCTCTTCTTTTTTATTATACTTTACATAAATATTTGTACTGAAAAATTATGCCAAGAACACTAGGCTTGCTTGTTTAGGTCAATGTAGGTTCAACAAGGGACCAATTTGGACCGAATTTGACTCACACCGGCAGTTGTAAACATCCTTTCACACGAATGCACGAATCTGTGAAAAACTTTTTATTTTTAATTATTGAAATATAGAATTGATTGATTTTTAGATGAGAAAATTACAAAAAATATTATTGGACTTGGATTAATGTCTGATTTTAGGCAAAGATTTTTTTCTTCAATTAAATGACTTTTACATCATTGTACTTATGTTTCATCATATTAAATTATTAATTATATCACCAACTATAATAAAAATAAATTTAAAATTAATATTCTAATTAAATTCACAAAATTTTGACCGTATGATTCCTAAATAAAAAACAATGTTAAACTTCTTATAGTTCCAAAACTTTATATATTGATTTTGACAGCATCGAATGAAATTTATATTAGGGATGAGCACTAACCGTCTTGATCCGATGACCCCGTCCCAACCCGATTGAAATTTGGATGAATATAAATCTGGTCCAGTATGAAATAAATTGGGTTCAGGTTAGTCATCGGTTACCCGTTCCTATTGATATCTAATAAAATAAGAGTTTACCTGAATTTATTACACTTGAATTTTGTTGCACTATGTGTTTAGCAGTGTTTTATTACAATAATGTGGATGATTAAATACTTTAAGCTTAATTTCTTTTTTCCTAGACTATTTTGTTTTAGCTACTCAATACTTATGTTATAAGTCTATTTTTGCGACGGGATTGAGTTATCACCTAATAAATATTTAATGTCGGATTCAGGTTGACCTAATTAATCCGATCAAAGAATCAAACTCGTCTCACGATCACCCCCTATTTTATATGATTCATATCAAAACTATGAAGCTAAACAAATCCGGCCAAAGACGGCACCGACGAATTTTACTACAAGGCATGAACATGAGACAAGAAATAAACATTAATCACAATCACATAATCTTTCAGACAATTCATGTCGATTAAAATGTGGTCCCGAGATCTGACAGATTGACTACACCTCTCGCAATCTATGACAAGATTGTGTACGTCATTTATCAACCTTTAAGCTCGTCCAAGTTGTTAACAAAAAACTTTTATGCTAATTTTTAGTTTTATATCAATAGAGTATATTTGACCGAGATAATTATAGCTGTCGATTTATTACATGAGTTAAAAAAAATCTGAATTAATTTGAATGGTAATTATTTTTACTAGAAATCGGATATGAGTTTCAGCCTTATGTTGATTAAAGGAGAGGATGAAACAAAAAGAGATTTCATTTCAACAACCAATCAAAAAAAACTAGTAGAGGGTTTTGTTAGCGATTTATCAAGAGGTTAATGGTTTTACTAATATTTTTGTCTTTACTCTTGTGTAAGAATACTTTTCACCCCGTATCGGTGTGACATGATGTTTTTTTCTCGTGGAGATGTTATTCGTCTCTTGTGGACGTATTGTGTTTTGTAGCTGGATCTACATATGTATTGCTTCGTATGTTTGTTCCATGACGTGTGGAGATGCGTATTTGTTGCTAGTGGATTTCAAGTGAGAGATGTATATAATTATGGCATGTGCTTCAGTAGACTTTTACCTGATAAAAACATTCATGTAATAACTATAATTGTTGGATCGTTAGGTTAGCCTTCTGTGTGTGAGAGATCAACGCGTGGTATCTCTCAGACAGAAAACAGCGGAAAATAACTTAAGTGCTGAAAGTAAGTACTCACGGATTTAGAGTGGAAACCTTATTGCGTGCATGCAACAGGCTGAAAACCACTTGCCTTCTGGATAGTTCCAGAAGGGCTTCAAAGATCAATGTTATTACTTGACGAATATGCTTGTAGAATGTTACAATCTTTCTCACTCAGTGACAGTGAACCGATTCTACTCAATTCGAATACCAAATAACAGATCTTACTCTCGTCCGCACACAGCAGCACTTCGTCGACTACCGGAATTGATTGCAGCTTCAATCTCCGTTTGCACTCTCTTAACAGCCGCACTTCAATCGGTTGAACTGCCTTCGCTTTTATAGCCGTCCAACAGATCTGATCTACATCAGAGATTCGATCTCCATCAGATATTTTATCTCCATCTTGCAGATTTGATTCTGTTAAGATATTGCCATATCTTAACTCAATCAACTATTTCCCTTCCATAACCAGCTCGTATATTTCCATATCATATCTTGAGTATATCGGCTCATATATCTCCATATCATATCTTGAGTATATCTGCTCGGATATTTCCATATCCTCTCTTGAATATTTCAATCTCGGGTCTTGATATATCTCGAATATCTCCAGCTCGGATCTTGATATATCTCGAATATCTCCAGCTCGGATCTTGGTATATTTCGAATATCTCCAGCTCGGATCTTGATATATCTCGAATATCTCCAGCTCGGATCTTGATATATGTTTGCTACTGAGCTTGATCTCGTCTCTCACGCAGATCTCATCTCTCTCGTAGCGCTGAGCTCTCTCAGAGATATTCAGTCACGTTTCCCTCAGACAGTCTGTACCCTGCGACTTCTCAGACAGATTTGTGATTTATGCACACTCAAGTCAAATATTAGCTAATTGTTTGTTATTATCAAAACACAAAGGGTCCAACTATAATTAAGGTGTATTCGTTTGGTGTTTGATATATATGAGATATATAACTACAATTAGGAAAAAAACTAAACAGCTGGTAACTAATTTCTTAAACAATGTGTACCAAATTAGAGGGGTGACAAGGGTTTGGTGAAGGAATAAGATATAATTATTGAAACGAAATAAAACAAGAAATCAATAAAACTTATAAAGGTGTTGGCATGACAATTTTAAGAGACCCCACCGGCCAATTAGTTTTTGGATTTTTTACAAACACAAAACAACAAAAGCAACCACCATTTTTTTTATAAAGATTTTGGCATTGTCATATTATATGTTAAAACTCCATTAAATAGTTTAATTTTTCGGCGATATTTTCAAGACAATTATATTTTGATTCAATTAGTGACAAACAAAAGTAAAATTTATATATTTAAACATGAGATTAGATATCTTCATGAATGTTATATTCATCAAGATACAAATGTGAGATTTGGAGATCGACAATTTAACTATCAGGCATCAGGTTACCAGCCTCATAATTCAATCCTCGATGTAGAAGAGGGCCTTGATCAAATGATCAGAAGGTCGACATTTCGAACCGCTGAAAACATTATACGACATGAGTTTAGGGATTGTACATTCTTTCTATTTCACAATGAAATTCAATTTTAAAATTTTGAGAGACAAAAAGAGAACATAATTATATTCTATGATTAATCAACTTTTCACCAAAACAAAATTAATTAACTTGCATTTGCTAGTGATCAAAGGATAAAATCTTGTTCTTCATCATTGATAATCTTACCCAATTAGGCATTTTAAATGTCCATTCAACTTATTGTCACTAATTTAATCATTGTGGTTTAAAGGGCTTGTCTTTATTTCTAATTTCTCATTAAATAATCTGACCATGCCCCCCTTCTTTATTCACTTTTTATTATATATTTAAATCCCACCATCTATGCTCTTCCCCTTTATTTCCCTTTATTTCAATAAATTCTCTAAAAACAAAAATAAAATATATAATGAATCTCTAAATAATGAAATTAATGATATAGTTTCTTGGAAGCCACTCTTGGAGAGGCTGGTGATATAAATATTAGCATTCTCCCTGCATCAATTGAAGCCTCGAAAACATTCTTAAAAACAGTTGTAGTTTGTTCAGCATTTCATTTCATTTGATCCATTTTGATTCATTTCTTTCGAGTTTTTTGTTAGTTGAAATTTGAAGGTGTGAGAAGATATGGGGGCAGTGAAGGACCAAGGTCAGCTGGGGTGTGGCCTAATGGGAGGAATCTTCCACAGGATGATCTTCCAGGCCAAGAAAGCCTCACCTCCATCACTTCCCTCTGCCAAAAAACCAAGTCAAGAGATCGAAAAACCGGTCAAAAACCCGGTGATGAAGCCTCAAGAAGTGGAAAAAATGGTGAAGAAACCAAGCCAAGAAGTTGAGATCAAAAGTGTCAAGAAACCGAACCGAAATGGGGTGGTTCCTATGCAGGGAGAAGCTCAGAGAGTCTCAACGTCATCGTCGGGCAGCTCAGTTTTAGGCAAGGACTTGGCTGACTTGAACCGGATAAGGAAGGATGTTCCAGGGATTTCGACTGACCTGAGCTTGATCGTCGAAGAGCATAAAAAGAGCAATGGAAATAAGACCTTGGTTCGCGCAACATCAGGCAATGTCATGGTTTTAAGCCATATGGGTAATCTGAGGAAGCTAAAGACTACCGGTAGTCCTAATCCTAATACCAATCTCAAACAGGCTGCGGACAAGTTAGTGGACACTCCAAGGCGGAGCTTGGTGGACACGCCAAGAAGGAGCTCGGTGGACGGTACAATGGGGAACATTGTGAGGAAATCTGTCCACGAGGCGTCCCCAAGGAATAAAATTGACCCTGAAGTTTTGAAGGGTATGGGAAATGACCAGTATAAAAAAGGAAGGTTTACTGAGTCTTTGGACTTATATAAGCAAGCCATTTCGCTTGACTCGAGTAAAGCCTCGTACCATACGAACATGGCTGCCGCCCTGATTGGCCTTGGTCGATTAGTTGAAGCAGTGGAAAAATGTCTCGATGCGTTGGATATTGAGCCTTGCTATCAGAGAGCCCACGATCGTCTAGCCACGTTGTATCTCAGGTAATCATGTAATACTTTTTTAGTCTATTTACTGCCTAAACTTGTGTTCAAAATGGAAAATGTTTCGGTTTTGAGTCCTGAAAATGCCTGTGTGCATTCCACAGACTTGGGATCACCGAAAAGGCGATGCACCACGCTAAATACTTAGACCCCGAGATTGAAAGTCAGTACTCTTCACAAGCGCATAGTATACAAACTCGCGTCAATAAGTGCATCAAAGCGCGGAGACTACAAGATTGGACAACTGTTCTGAATAAGACTCAGTTTGCAATTTTATCAGGAGCTGATGCTGCTCCTAAGGTTACACACTTCATCAGAAAAAGAAAAAAAAAATTCCAAAATTTTTTGTTCGGCACAATTTGATCATTACATTTTATTTACTTGTGTACAGATTTATGGTCTGCAATCAGAGGCCTTGCTGAAGCTCCACAAGCACCAGGACGCAGACGACGCGTTCAAAAGCACGCTAAATATCAACTTCAAGTCCTGCACAGAAATATTTGGACAGGATACTTGTGCTTACTTTTACATAACTGAAGCACAGATTCATATGGCCATGGGAAGGTCAGTTGAATTTTTTTTACCAAATTCAGAACAAGAAACAATTCTGCACAATGCTAAATTTAAACGATAAAATTTACGCAGATGGGAAGGTGCATTGGCAGCGGCGGAGAATGCGACTCAGCTTGATCCTGACAGCCAAGAAATAAGGTCAGTATCTAGGAGAATCAGATTAGTATCAGTGGCTAGAAGCAAAGGAAATCAGCTATTTAAAGGTTCAAAATTCTCCGAGGCACTTTGTGCATATGGTGAAGGACTGGACCTTGAGCCGTATAACTCGCTTTTGTTGTGTAACCGGGCTACCTGTCGCGCCAAGCTTGGACAGTTTGAAAAGGCTATTGAGGACTGCAATGCAGCTCTGATGCTCAGGCCAGATTATTACAAGGCAAGGCTTCGACGCGCTGACTGCAATGCCAAGGTACTAACTTACAAACTCAAAATAAATTATATAAACTTGGTTAAATTTAATCAAATTTCGTTGTGAAATATTTCGTTGCACAGTTGGAGAGATGGGAGGCTGCGATTCAGGACTACGAAACTTTGATAAGAGAAACACCGGGAGACGAGGAGGTGGGCAGGGCGCTATTTGACGCTCAGGTCCAAGGGATGAAACTGCGCGGCGAGGACACTAGTGAAATGAAATTTGGGTCAAATTTAGTTAGTGTCACTAATAATGAGAGGTTCAGACACTATGTGACCTTACCAGGTAAAGAATGATGCAAATTATTTCCACATATCATTTCCGAGACACTAAGGAACGATCCGAGGACTAAACAATTAAATCTCGTTGCAGGGATGACAGTGGTTCTCTTCTGCAACAAAAATTGCAGCAAGCAAGTGCTGCAGATTTTGGAACAAGTTTGCTCCAGATTCCCATCTGTCAATTTTCTTAAGGTTAGTCCTAAATCCTAATTCCAAAATTTGTAACTCCATTTTTTTTTTCGCTTCGACGAAAATGTGTACAAGCTACAGATTGACTAACTGCGCACGTGTAATTTTTTTTTGATGAAGGTGGAGATACAGGATCATCCATACTTGGGAAAATCTGAGGAAATTGGAACGAACATTCCCATTTTTAGAATATACAAAAATGGATCGAAAGTGAAGGACGTCGCACCAGACCACAACGGCACGGCTTTGGACAGTTCAGTAAGATTGTACAGCAAAAAGCAATCGAAGGATTAATGCAGAATGCAGGAATTCTGAAATGTATGGGAGATTGTTTTGCTTTCTTGTGTGATAGAATGGATGGAATTTGAATTAGAAAAAAAAAAAGTTCCAATTGTTTTTTCTTTTCATTTAACAACAAAATTTGAATAGAATTTTCTCAATTTGGAAGTGTATGGAAGTTTGAATAGAATGTATGGAATTTGATTTATGTGAAACTCATTCGAATTATTTCGTAAAATTGTAAACCAAAAATGTTGTTTTGAAAAGAATTTTTTTTTTTTAAAGTTTCTGCTGCTCAAAACTCATGTAGCTGGGTGGTAAATCAATTGTGTCCTGTCTTGGTTTCCTGAGCCGTTCGTTGTGTTTGCTCAGTGTTGTTTTCTTGTCTCAATAAAAAAATAAAAAAAAAATCCACCCAAACGACGCCGTTTGAATTCATCCGTTTAGTTCCAACCGTGCTATGAGACCAAAAAGCAACACACAACCGAGATAGCTGCTGGAATTTTGAGGAGCGAGTAATCGGAGCGAGCTCGAAGAAACAGGCAAGTTTGTATTTTGAATCCAAACCTTCGTTCGAAGTGATATGTATTTCTCATCCCCTGCGGAATCGTAGCCAAATCTGAACATAGGTAGTGTTGTGTTTGCATTGAAAGGTTAGTTGTGTCTCTCAATTTAGGGTTTCGAGAGCCTCAATATGAGTGGATGTTTGAAGTTAATTTGTGGATTCACATCAAGCAGTTATGTCAATTCAGGTGGATGTTGTAAAATGATTTGGAGAAGATTATGATTATGATAACAAACTTGGAGCATATGAAGAGTGGCAAGTCAAGTGAGTTGAAGTTGTTTCAAGATGGAGTGCCTAAAGATTTAAATGAAGACTGATGATTGAGTTGGGGATCAATATGAAGTCAAAATCGTTTATTCATGTTGCTCCGACAATCAGCTCTCCACTGGTTTCGAACTGGGAGCTTATAATGCCAGGTATTTTGGAGCTTCGGGAGAATGTCATCGGTATCTGTTTTCTCTATCATCGTGTAAAAATTGAAGGAGGTCATTAGACTTTTTCCAAGCCAGGACTGTACGCGATATTATCTGTGGCTAAGCACACGGAATTTCTGACTGTTTGCAAGTTGACTAACTTGAAAATTTTGAAAAGAAATGTGGCTCCATACCCGAATCAGGCAGTGGAACTTCACATCTCCAAGAGCAAGCAGCCGGCATAGACAGTAAACACTATTTGATCGGATACAAGATATTGAGACACGCCAGTTTATGCTCTTGCCATCAAGTTTTGCTGTCTTTGGCTGGTCGGCTGTCTAAGGTATCTTTCCCCCTTTTCAGTATTGCTATGCAAACATTCCGATTAATGTGTTTCTGATGTTGGTTTCCGTTACTACATTACTGTCACTTTTTTTGTATCTGCTTCGTTACCTGAATGAAATAGTACTGCTACTATTTTTGTGTGGGTTAATATTGTTGGCACTTGGCATAGCTTTTTTTTATCGCTTAACCAGGGAAAATCTATGATGTTGTAGGGGGGATGGAATTCAAGGTTGACCAGGTAAACTGGCTAAAAATAGATATACCTACAGGTTGACAACATTGGACGCTTCTCTGTCTCCCAACCTTCCATTTTGCCCATTCATGTCCCAGCCCACCCTCTCCCATCCCCAGTCACCGGCAGAACATTTAGTCCCATTTCCACCACCGGACTCCTCTCCACCTTACCATCTCCGCTCTCCATTTTACCATGGAGGAGCGGGTAGCATCCCCAGTGTCAGGCATTCACCACGCCTTTGACGACACTGAGATACAACCCGGGCCTTCCCATGAAAAGGCTGTCGTACCACCACCTCCAGGCGCAGGTGTGTATGTGGTGCAAGTCCCGAAAGATCAAATATACCGAGTTCCACCACCGGAGAACGCTCTTATTGTCGAGCGCCATCGCAATCCCTCTCCAAAGAAACGCTCAAGTTGCTCCTGCTTCCTCTGCGTCCTGCTCCCTATAATACTTATACTCGGCCTCATAATTGGAATCTACTCCGCCGTCTCATATATCTTCGTCGTCAGATCCAATCATCCCACCTTCCACCTGGAGCAGATTTTCGCCAAGAACAGTACAAAATCCTATAAAAGCGGATTTCCAGAGTACACCCTGAAAATGAAATCTGAAAATCCTAATGACCAGACAATCCTCTCATTCCAATCCGGAGGAGATGCATACCTGTCATACAAGCATGAAAAAATCGCCTACGGAAACCCGCCTGAGTTCCAACTTGATCACAAAAAATCCGATATCTTCACCTTCTCACTAAATGGGGCAAAATATAAACTACCTGCAGACGTTAAAGCCAGCATAGGCGACACGAGCCATAAGGGGAAAATCTCGCTGACCTTGTCGATCAACATCCCCATGACCGTGAAATCTGGATGGGTGAAGAGCTCAGGCTCGACGCTTTCTATTACGTGCAACTTCGCGGTCGATTCGTTGTCCAAGGCTTCTCGAATACTTTCTCAAGAATGTCATGTTCAGGGCTGAAATTATTTTAGAACTATGCAAGCACAAATGCCTCTGAGCTATCATCTGATTCGGGTAATGTCATACTGATCGACATGTTCTTGACAACTTCTTTAATTTTTTGCACGCTTATTTTTCGTATGTATTTGATATTTACTCGAAGAAAGTTATGATGATGTATCAATGAGAGGGCAACTGGGATTGTTAAGCTCATTAATTTGGATGTCATATGTGTGAAAATAATTTGTAACAGGTCATTTTGCTTAATAGGATAACAGTCACCAGCTTTACTTGTTTGCTACAACTACAACGTTGTTGTTTTAGGTTGGTCTCCTCTGGAGCTTTGACATACAAACGACGTCGTTTCATGACCAACTAATAATTGGGCCGAGTGATGGGATGTTCATGGGCTCAAAATCAAGGCTTTGGCATATGTTATCTTTTGGACTGGAAAAATCAATTTTGAAGAAATTGCACCCTGCTGTCAATTTACAATGTGTAGTTAGTAGAAACCCTAACCCTAATATACAGTATGGTACCTCACTCCCAATACTCTGCCCTTCAGTTAGATCCCTTGTTTCCAAATATCTGAACTATTTAGACATCATGCTACCTCTCCTAAAAGTGTGTACAACCGAATGATTTCTTAAGTGATCAGTGCGATCATACTTATAAAAAACTGATCTTCATTTAAACGTGTTTAGGCCAAAGTGGTACTCAGACAAAATGACCTGTTGGGGAGTTCTCGTGATGCACTCTTTAGTCAATCGATATAGCTAGTCGAATCTATAAGAGTAATAATGTAAGCATGCCCGCGCTAGACCCTTTATTCGTTAGATATAGGTACTTGTCTGAATAATGCCAAATGCATATTCCTAGACAAATATAAATGATACGTCGGAGCGAAGACTACTTATGCACCATACAATGTTGTTTTTTTAAAGCTGGCAACAACATATAATTGGTCTAAGACAGCAACCATATAATGCGCATGCAATTTACTTATAATAGGTGCCGTCGAATCACTCGTCAATTTACTTATAATATAGGTGCCGTCGACTCACTCGTTAAGGTTACTCGATTATGGCGAGTATATGACCTAAAGTGTGGTAGCTTTTGATAAAGCTTGGTGGAAAAAAAGAAGAAGAAAGGCCTCGGCATCCATCTGATGAGGCTTCAATAAGTGAGCTCTGAGTTACTTTTATAAGTTGTACTATAGTGCATATATAGATTCTAAGTCCTAAGAGGGTGGTGCTCTTCTTAAGCACGTACTACCAATAACAAATGAAAAGATAAAGGTCAAGACCTTTTCCTTTTTAACAATGACCGCTTATTATAGAGCTAGATTCCCCCCAGCTGGTTCCTCCAATGGGCTACCCGACTTCATTAAATGAGTGCTAGGGTTGATCATCAATGATATAGGTTTTCTCACAAAGTTAGGGTTTGTACCGTAAATAGTAATGATATATTTTGAGATATCTATCTCTTACGACACATTGAATTTCTTTTTATCAATCCCCAAACTAAAAGATGCATCCAAGGAGATTTGAAGCGTCGACTTTAGCTAATGACCATGATTATGACCGCCAGACAGTTGTTATTTCTTCTCTTAGAACATTGATTGAAAGTAAAACAAGGGACTTAGTTCCAACGTTTTCTTTTCTCATAGCATCTGCCACAGCCTACAAAGTTGCTACATTTTAAAGTGGAGAAGAACTAATTTTTTTAAGTAATAGTGGGGGAAACAAGATTTGAAGTTATATGTTTGGGTTGCGCATTTTACATCGATTTCACTGGATGCCTGAGATATTTTGGCTTGATCGAAATATCCTTAATTAGGGATGCAATGTCTTCATCTAGTTTGATTCAAAAGCTCGAACTTGTTAGTCTTTCTACTAGAAGCTCACACATGAGAACCCCTATTTTTTTCGAGAACTTTGAGAACCCTTCGTTATGCAATTTCGTCTTCGTTATGCACTTTTGAAAATGTATCAATTTTTGTCTAAGTGCAGTTTCCGAAAGCTTAAAATGCATCTAGGCCGACAAAATGCATGATCAAAATTGCATAATGAAGGAAACAAGTTAGTGGGACACGTGTCACCTCCACATTCAAATATGCAATTTGATTCAATGGTTAAATTTGGGGTCTCAGATTCTTGAATTTGTAGGGATTCTCAACCGAGCGCTCCACTAAGTTGTATATAATATATCATCATTCTTTCATTTTTTGGCAATGTGAGACATTAATATCCAAGTAAAGCGCTGATAATATGGTGTAATCATATTATTTTGCAATATATTACTTTGTTATGATATTAATATATGGAATTGATTGCAAGCGTGTGATCAAAATGATCTCTCTTTTTTTCTCGGGTTTATTAAGTGGATATGTTTAACTGTTTAAGTATAACCAATAGCACTGGAAAAGTTAATCTAAGACAAGAATTCACCTGGGAAATAGAATCTATTCCTCTAGCGTTATACAGATCATGCATTATCAGGTGTTTAACAACTGATCTTCTCCATGACATGAATATATTTAATAGATGATAAGCAACAGGACCATCATCATACAGAGCTCTGATTATTGAAACGATTAGAGAGAAGGCATGCTAATAAATGTATCTTTTAGTGAGATAATGATAGCACTAGAATACATGCATTTTAGGCGACCTTTACGCTTATTATTTTGGTCATTCCTTTACGATTTCACTTGCTATTTGATGCTTTGTGGTTCATTTCAGGCCTATTTCAAAGATTTAGCTGAGAACACAAGTGAGCAGTGATTTTGGGGCAAAACCGAGTATTCTGGAGCGAAAATGAGCAAAATGGAAGTCGGAGCACAAACTCCCCAATAGCATGCGTTCGCACAAGTTATCCATGCGCTCGCATGGATTGGACCAGACGCATGAAAACTCCATGCGATCGCATAGAAGACCATGCATGCTCGCACAAGACCAATCTTCTCCAGCCGTGCGTTCGCACAGTCTATTCCATGCGAGCGCACAAAGCAGACCAGAGGCATAGAATTTCCATGCGATCGCACAACACCACGCATGCGATTCTCATGCGGGCGCACGCTTCAAGCCCAAGATCGCACAGACCAGCTTTTAGGCATTCATGCGCTCGCATGCTCATTCCATGCGCTCGCATGAAGTCGTAAAGACAGGATTTTTACTGCCGACTATAAATAGAAAATTAGGGTTTTTCAGCGGGGGTGTGGATTTTCTGCTGGGTTTTTGGGGGAAGTTAGCTTGGAGAAGACGCCAGATTTCCAAAAGTCATCAACAACACTCGGATCGGATCATCCTTAGTATTGATTACTCCATATTGGTTCTAGATTCCTAAACTCCATAATCTACATGTTTCTATACTCATCTATTATTGTTATGGATTGTATCCTCACCATGAGTGAGTAGTGACATTGGTTGGGGATCTATGAACCCCCTAGACATGTTTGTGAAGTTGTAAATATTATGGGTGTTATTGATGAATAATTTTGCACGTGATTCTTCTTCGTTTGAACTTAACGTTTCGGATTGCCCTAGGCATGTCTTCGACAAGTCCTCAATAGGAATTCTGCTTGATTTCATGTTTGATGTAGCTAACCCCTGAAAAGCATGATTTCAATGAATTAAACGAAGAAGCATTAGGTTTTTGTGTTACATGGCGACTGACAAGGCGTCGTAGGACCTTGCAAATTGATATTTATAAACTCCTCGCTTTTGGCTCACTAAAAATAGTAGAGCGGCAAGTAAGGGTCGAACCCAAGGAAGTTAGCTTGGTTACTCGTAGGTCTCGTGAAAGCAAGAACAGATTTTCACCAAAATCTGCTTAGATCATCGAATCACACTTGAATGTGCGTGGAGGGAGAGTTAGCTCCCTATGAGGTGTGAACCTCTTGGATATCTAAGCGACAATGGTGAGAACCAGGTTCAACTGCTTGTAAGTAAAGGAAAATGAAATGCAACAGTTGGGGTTTAGGGTTTTAAAGAAAGTAAATGACAAGTACGTGAGTAAAGTGCAATATGAGAAATATCTAGTCGTGGGTTCCTTGCTACATGTTTATCCTTGGCACTATGTGGATAAATCTATCTCATGGTGCGGCGTTCCGACTAAGGAACGCGCCCTTGACCTTGGCTTCCTTCGCGTTAGTTCGTAGCACGCCGACTAGGTCGTGCTCTTGAGCCCCGGCTAAGGTAGCTCATCGAATGCAAGTTGAAGGGAGCGCCGGTCCTAGTCCTTTCTTAGGTCGCGCGGAAGTGTTTGGGGGTTTCGAGTCGCGCCGACTAGGTCGCGTCTTCGTACTCCGTCTAGGTGGTACTTCGAAACCTTACCCCAATCAAACCCACTTGGCCTAAGTGTTACTATCTACCATCACGGCTAGTATCCGGTAGATGATGACAATAGGGTCTCGAGCCTTCGCTAAACCTTGTGGCTAGACATCCACTTAGCGTAGCTCTCGACTCATAGATTAAGCACAAGGACTAGTAACGAGATAGAAAATGTAAGTGCGGTGCCTCAAACCATGGTTGCAATTACGAACCCACAACTAGATCGAGGGATTTAGCTACTAGTATTCATGGGGTGAATACAATAGCCTTGCATAAGTAAATGGAAATGTAAAATACGAGAAGGAGTAGAGAGAGCAGTGCAAAAGGAATAAAGGACACTTGTATTGCTAGATTTCCGGAACAAAAGGAACAATCTCAAAACGTGCTCTTTTCCAAGGGAATGAAGGAGTTCTTTTATAGGAAATGAGGAGGATTCTAGGCCCTTGGATGAGACTTGATCTCCAAGTTGAGTGGCATAAGCGGTTTGGCACTAGTAAAGACCTAGAACCTTCTCTCCATAGGGGAATTGGCATTGTGAACCTTACATTGGAAGAAGCACACGGAGGCCGACGTCAGCACCTCGAAGGACGAGCCGAGAAAGTCAAGGAAGAGGTCAACGGTCAACTCTTGACTTTGCCCTTGAATTGTAGGCCATTTGGGGAGACCAAGAATGGATTGCGAGTTTTGTGACTCTGGCCGGTGGATTTGGCTTCTTTAGACAATTCTAAGACTTTCTTAAGAAGAGTGCTAAGTCAGAAAATGCCTCGAACTATGATGAATTCCACAATTTCCCCTTTTGTGCCTTATATTGGCCTTGACCGGGCTCGGGACCTTTACTTTCGAATTTCACCGGGCTAGCTCTTGATCTATCATGCTTGATCAATATGAAGACCAGTCTTTCAAGCCAGAAATGCCATTAGATGATTGGAATGTCGATTGGCCAATAAGGGCTTGAATAGGACATTTGATTCGGCGCTGATCGTGCTTGGACCTTGAAGCTCGATTTGGTTCGACTTAGGATAGCAGGTAATTCGATGTTTTGGTCTTGGTAGCAAGGTGGTCATGTGTACTTGATGTTAGGACCTTGAGACCAGACTTTTGAATAGGATTTAGAGCTTGGGCGACCGACAAGGATAGCTTCCCGGTCAGCCCGGCGATACCCGGATGCATTCCCCAGCCAGCCCGGCTGCGCGTGTGATCGCGTGCAAATATAGTGTAAATACTCGATAAGGACATCAAATACTTATGCTAAATCACGTTAAATCAAAACATTTGTAAAGACTCGGGAAACCCAAGGTCGTACCCAAGAGATAGGTGATTAAACTAATTGTGCTAATGATTAAACCTAGATTGTTAATGGTTTTGGGGGAGGTTTGTTCCTCAAAAGAGGTTGATAGCCGAGTTTTGACTATCCAAAAGAGATTTCAAGCAAAGAAACAAATAAACGGTCAATCAAAGAAGACTAGGGATTACTTCCCCACCTAGACAATTATGGTGATGATGATATTAGATGTCAATTATGAATTTGCATGCACTTGAATAGAATTTAGCCATGTAACATTTCCCCTAAGTTCCACTCGCGCTACAACCTAGGATAAAGAGGTTACACCTCGCATAGGACCTCACACTCGCGCTCTATTGGCCCTATAGAACATGCATTTCTAATCTCACACTCGCGCTCTATTGATTAGATAAACATGTTCTTGTTAAGCTCAAGCCAATCTCATTAGGTTCTAAGTGTCGCCTTGTAACACAAAAGTCCTAACGCCTCTTCATTCATTTCATTAAATTCATATTGATCAACGTGAGCTACATCAAGTATGAAATTAGACTAAGTTTCTCATTGAGGCATTTTCACAAACACCTTATGGGCAACTCTAGGCATGTGGTTCAAATGAAGGAGATTCATGTGCAAACTCATTCAATATGACATCATTGGCATTTACATCATCACAATATGTCTAGGGGATCCATAATCCCCAATCTAGGTCACTACTCACTCATAGTGAGGTTACAATCAAAAGCATTCATGGATGAGTATGTAAACATGTAGAGGAGGAGTTTAGGAATCTAAAACCAAAGTAGGAATTCAAGAGAGTGATGTTGGTCTTCTTCTCCTTCACTCAATCTCCTCGAAGTTCGTGCTTTTTCTCCTCCAAATCCGTGCCAAAAGTCTCCAAAAAGCCCCCCTTGAAAATCTCCAAAAGTTTCTATTTATAGCCAAAGCTAGGGTTTTCCGGTACTGTAGCCCAGTCGATCGACTGACGTTGTGTGTTGGCTCAGTCGATCGACTGGCGTTGCCTGATTTGCAGACCCTCCTGAGGATTGCTTGAGTCGGTCGACTGGCACAAAGAAGGATCCCAGTCGACCGACTGAGAGGGGTCAAATTGCAGCGCCTCCTGGGAGTTGAGCGAGTCGATCGACTGAAGGTGAGTCGATCGACTGAGATAGGCGGATTTGCAGCAGCTCCTGTTTCTTCTGGCGAGTCGATCGACTGGAGCAGGGGAGCTTCCCAGTCGATCGACTCGAGTGAATTTATGCCAACTTTTGCTCAAATCTTCGAATTTTCCTCGTTTCTTCGTGCTAAGGTCCTGAGCTCAAAGTATGGTCATTCCAAGCCTGAAATACAAGGAGAGGGGTCAAATGGCATCGAAATGGCATCAGAAATGGACCAAAACTCTTCGTAAATGGGCATGTGAACGGGTCGAGAATTCGACTCATCAAACACTCCACACTTAGAGTTTGATCGTCCCGAGCAAACAATAAGAACAAGCCAGAGATAAACAATAGGAAAACTTTATTTCTAACTACTCTAACACATATATACACTCTAACTCCTTTTCGTAGGTGTGACGAATGCATTTAGCATATGCATTAAGCCTTTAAACCCCTAGGCTACCCTAGTGGACGAGTTATAGTCTCGTGAGAGTTTTCAGAAAAGGGAATACTCACAAATCCCACAAAGAGAACAACCATCCATATAGGCATTTTAAGCTTATAGATGTCAAAGTACTAGGCAAGGTATTTTCATGAAGTTCATAATGTATTCAACTAGATATGTGCATTTCAATCACTACATGAGTCCTCTTCGAATCCTTATGGAAATTCATGAATTAGGACATTCAAGCAAATCAAAGCAAAGACTAATAAATCTTTAATCAAGGATTCTAGTCGTTTTCCATAGTAGTGACTTCAAGAAAATAATCTAATGATTGCAAAGAAATCTTGTTGGCTCACTCACAAATGCTAGCAAGGAGGCTAGTCCATTGGCTTGTGGGCTTTGAACTCATTCTCAAGCCTAGGACGCAAAGGTCACTTAGTCATAAGAGAAGAGGAGTTCCAACAATAAAGTTTTTGTGTACCCTTGCAAATCATATCATGTCTAAGTATAAAAGGGTACGAGGCTCGTCCCTTAGTGAATTCTTACTAGGAAGTATCAATTGTCTCATTGGTTTTCATGCTAGAGAATGGCGGAATAGCCGATTGTCAAGTCTAATTGAAACATTAAAGGGGGTAGAAGCCGCACTAAGCACTTTCGAGGGGGAACTTACCTTCCTAACCCTCGGCACTTAGAACATACTTCTTTAAAGTTCTTCCTAATGGTGATCAATCATAAGGAAGGGATTTGGGGCTTATTTCACATATTTTTTTTTCTTTCTTTTTTCTTTCTTTTTTTCTTGCCCTCTTTTGACCCCACACTTAGAACTTTGACAAAGGGCTAAGTGTTAAAAATGGAGCATGACAAACCAACAAGACAAATCCACAAGATAAGCAAGGTCACTAAAGTCACCTAAAGGCAATCATGGAATGCAAGGGTTTTGGAGTTATAAATCATTTCGATTTTATGCTTTCAAAGATCAACTCTTTAGTCTCAACGGGAAAAAGCTTAGAATATAAGATAAAGAAGTGCTAGTAGATGCTTTGATCCTCGAGAATGAAAGTCAACAATCTAATCCATTAGTCATCTAAAGGATCAATCAAGTGAAATCATGCACGACTAGTTGAATTAGGAATGAGATTTTTCGAAATTGTAGCCTTGCCTAGACTTTTTGTTTTTGGATGAATTGTGCGGTAGTGTAAGTGTTTTCCCTCTCAACATACAAATTGATTGGATTTCAAACATGAAAGCATATCAAGCAAGCACAAACATCTCGTGTGGTCAAGATATGTCAAAATATAGGCACCCCACACTTATGTCCTATCAAGGCATCAAGTTAACCAAGCACATGTTAAGAAATTATCAAATATAGGCATTCGCACATGCATAGTTCACATCCTCAAATTCTTGCACGAAACAAATAGAAATCCAATCAAAATAGGTATACTCAAATATCGGGAGAGAAAACACTCACAAGCCTAGTTTAACGTCTTGGCTAAGACGGAGCCGATTCTCCTCTTAAGAGATAGGGAGCACACTTGAGGAGTCTTTTGCTAAGATCCCTCCTCAAGCGGGGCCTTGTACTTGATCGTGTCAAACCACCTTCAAATCCCATTTGAATTTCTTCCCACCAAGTCTACGATGGGCATCCAATTGCGATTTTGACCTCTTCAAACGTGAAAATCCCTTTATACCTAAGGGGTCATGAGAGCTTCTTCCAAATGATCTTGCAAAGTATGGCACGAAGCTCCCAAACTTGTCTCGAGACGTCGGAATGAAGAAAGAGTCTTCAAAGTTTGTCTCGAGCTTGATGGGCACACCTTCCTTTAATTTCTCAATAATTTCCTTGGGTGCCCAGACCTCAATATCGCTCATTAAACTTCCATTTACTTGCATGCGAGGTGGCTTTCTCGTTTCTTCCATGTAGACCTCAACAAAGTCTTCATACCCATGAAGTTCTCGTGGCTTAATATCCTCTTCCTCGATTCCATCATCAACAAGAGAATCGGGTTCACATTTATGCTCTTCAATAGCGGGAGGGAGGTCTTCTTCATCCAAAAGAGATATCTCTTCAATGCATGAGTCGTCATCGTCGAAGAATTCCTCATCGGAGAGCCAAGGTTTTGATGGAATGGTGAGCTCTTGTTCATTCTCGTCCAAACGATCTTGAGATGTGCTAGTAGTGAAGGATGCTTCACTCTTGCATTCCACCTCCTCTTCGTCACAAGATTTACTCTCCATCTCCTCATGAACGGCTTGGCGAACGGCTCTCATGAACTCATCCTCCCCTTCTTGATCCCTTTCTTCCCTTGAGGCATTAGGTTCAATAACTTCTTCTTCGGGTACCTCCTCCTCAACATCCATGTCTTCACATTCCATTGTTTGTTGTGACCATTCGCTTCGCAAAACTTGGTGTTGAGCACCCATCTCCCTCAATTGAGCCCATTCGCTTTTTAACTCATGGTTTCGAGCCTCCAATATTTTCAACCTAGCGTTCATCCTCTCTTGGTTTTCAAGGAGAGTGGAAAACATGGCTCACAATCGGAAGGCTCATTTGAAGGTTGAGGAGGTTGAGGGTATGGAGGGTAGGAGTCTTCAATTTCGAAACATTGACTATCATTCCAATTTTGAGTGTAAGTATGTGATGGATTCCAAGAGTTTTCCCAATAGCCGTTTGGTTGCTCCTCTTCTTGGTCATCCCCATCCAAATTATAACGATTAGTTTGATAGTCATGCTCTTGGTAATTCCAATATGGTTGCTCCCCCTCTTGATAATATCCCTCATTAGAATAGACTTGTTGGCTTTGATTGTTCATCCAATAGTCTTCACAATGGGCATTTGGTTGATCATCTTCATAATAATCTTCATTGTCTTCATACTTCCTTTTGTCAACCAAACTCATCATGCTATCCACAATCTTTGTCAAATCAGCCAATTGATCTTCAATTGCATAATTCGAGGAGTCGTCCTCTTCATAATAATCTTCATCGTGCATGGCTTGTTGGTTATAGTGGTCCATCCTCGCAAAACAAGATTAACGAAGTTAGTAAGGGATATGAGAGAAAGAGAAGAATATACAAGCATAAGAAAAAGAAAAATATTTACAAGACAAACTAAACTAATCTAATAGCACCTAGTTGATCGACCTATCCCCGGCAACGGCGCCATTTGATCGCGTGCAAATATAGTGTAAATACTCGATAAGGACATCAAATACTTATGCTAAATCACGTTAAATCAAAACATTTGTAAAGACTCGGGAAACCCAAGGTCGTACCCAAGAGATAGGTGATTAAACTAATTGCGCTAATGATTAAACCTAGATTGTTAATGGTTTTGGGGGAGGTTTGTTCCTCAAAAGAGGTTGATAGCCGAGTTTTGACTATCCAAAAGAGATTTCAAGCAAAGAAACAAATAAACGGTCAATCAAAGAAGACTAGGGATTACTTCCCCACCTAGACAATTATGGTGATGATGATATTAGATGTCAATTATGAATTTGCATGCACTTGAATAGAATTTAGCCATGTAACATTTCCCCTAAGTTCCACTCGCGCTACAACCTAGGATAAAGAGGTTACACCTCGCATAGGACCTCACACTCGCGCTCTATTGGCCCTATAGAACATGCATTTCTAATCTCACACTCGCGCTCTATTGATTAGATAAACATGTTCTTGTTAAGCTCAAGCCAATCTCATTAGGTTCTAAGTGTCGCCTTGTAACACAAAAGTCCTAACGCCTCTTCATTCATTTCATTAAATTCATATTGATCAACGTGAGCTACATCAAGTATGAAATTAGACTAAGTTTCTCATTGAGGCATTTTCACAAACACCTTATGGGCAACTCTAGGAATGTGGTTCAAATGAAGGAGATTCATGTGCAAACTCATTCAATATGACATCATTGGCATTTACATCATCACAATATGTCTAGGGGATCCATAATCCCCAATCTAGGTCACTACTCACTCATAGTGAGGTTACAATCAAAAGCATTCATGGATGAGTATGTAAACATGTAGAGGAGGAGTTTAGGAATCTAAAACCAAAGTAGGAATTCAAGAGAGTGATGTTGGTCTTCTTCTCCTTCACTCAATCTCCTCGAAGTTCGTGCTTTTTCTCCTCCAAATCCGTGCCAAAAGTCTCCAAAAAGCCCCCCCTTGAAAATCCCCAAAAGTTTCTATTTATAGCCAAAGCTAGGGTTTTCCGGTACTGTAGCCCAGTCGATCGACTGACGTTGTGTGTTGGCTCAGTCGATCGACTGGCGTTGCCTGATTTGCAGACCCTCCTGAGGATTGCTTGAGTCGGTCGACTGGCACAAAGAAGGATCCCAGTCGACCGACTGAGAGGGGTCAAATTGCAGCGCCTCCTGGGAGTTGAGCGAGTCGATCGACTGAAGGTGAGTCGATCGACTGAGATAGGCGGATTTGCAGCAGCTCCTGTTTCTTCTGGCGAGTCGATCGACTGGAGCAGGGGAGCTTCCCAGTCGATCGACTCGAGTGAATTTATGCCAACTTTTGCTCAAATCTTCGAATTTTCCTCGTTTCTTCGTGCTAAGGTCCTGAGCTCAAAGTATGGTCATTCCAAGCCTGAAATACAAGGAGAGGGGTCAAATGGCATCGAAATAGCATCGGAAATGGACCAAAACTCTTCGTAAATGGGCATGTGAACGGGTCGAGAATTCGACTCATCAGCGTGGGTCGCGACCGCATTTTCTCGGCTGGCCCGATATCAAGGTTTCGGTACTCGGCATTCTCGGTAGACCCGGTATGATTCCTCGGGTGGCCCTTCCGAGCGCCTGGTGCGGCGTACTCGGTCTCTCTCGGATGCGGTGCGGACCAAATGAGGCCCCGACCGGCCAGAACTCCAACTGGTGATTTTTAGGCTTAAATGCCGTCTTTTGCGCACGATTCCTCATAAGTCCTCGAATGTACCTGTAATGCGAAAATACATTAGCAAGCAACTGTTCATGTGACCTTGAATGTCAATTCGTGGGAATTGTTGACTTAATAAGTCGTGTAAACACGGCTTATCAAATCACCCCACACTTAAACTTGTTCGTCCCGAACAAAGTCTAGGAAATAAGAGGAAAAGACAACTGTTTCATCACAAGCCTCTTGGTCCGAGATATGCAATAGAGTGCTAATCTAGATATTACCTTTCCTCGCAATAATTCAACTACTACTCAACGAATCATGCTCAAACATTTAATCAACTCGATACGTGTTACCTCATGAGCCGGGATGCAAACCAATTGGGATGGGTGGGAGATAGCCCTTTTCGAACCCATGATCTACACTCTTGGACCCGGGGACTTGCCATATGGTTATACTTATTGCTTCTTCTAGCACGTGATGTGATTCGAGCTTTTTGGTCAAGTCTTCTTGTTGTTGTGTGGACGGTTTTTGTAGTGAACTTGGCCTTTGGCCTTGACATGGATTTGTGGTGTCTCACTTGACTTCGGGAAGAATCTCTCTTTGGATTTTCTGGAGCCTTGCTTTTGTATTGAAATTTTTTTTTTCTTTGCTTGAGCCTTGCTCTTTTCTGGAAATTGCTCGTCCATTTCTTTGAAAGGGTCCAATCATCGCCCGCAAGCTATGGAAATACCCTTCCCGCTCTCGCTCAGGCGGCCTTCTAGCGCGGGTCAGGTCGAGGGTCGCTCGCCCATTTTCCCTGCTAGTCGGACCCGAACGAAGACGGTCTATTTTCCCGTCTCGCCTCATGCACGTAGTGTGTGCATAGGCCGAGCCAACTGATCCAATCGGTCTCGAAGCGCAGTCTCCACAAGTCCGTATAACCATATGACTCGATCCCGGTCCCTCGAGTGCTTTTGTCAAGCTCCACTAGGGCCTTTTCTATCAACTCCACATCCCTTCTATTTATCCCAACTCACGAAGACAAATAAAGAGTTAATCTCATATCATCACGCAATCCAGATTCTGTAGGAAAAAATGCAAGTACTTGGTTCTATCTATTTCACATCATTAATGCTCAAATTCGCATATCATGGAGCAAGGAATCGCATTCCTTATTCGAAAAAATTTTAAAAATTTCAAGGGAAACGTGCTGACTTATGCAAAATGCAAGGAATTAAACGTGCTGACACAACAAACGACCTCCCCACCCCACACTTTTGAAATGAGCCGTGTCCTCACGGCACGACTCGGGGTAGGGCTCAATGCATGCGAGAAAAAGACAAGGGAAAGAGATAACAGGAACTCCCCTCGTGCGAATGCGATGAATCTCGCTCAGTCGAGGCCTCTCAATGTTACAAGAACTTCTGTCGAGCCAGATTTTTCGTTTTCGATCGTTGGGTCGGGAGTGGCCGGTTGGTGCTTGGTTCGCGCGCGCAGGGCCTGGTACTAGGGCCTGCGAGCGACCTCGCCTGGGCACTTCGGGAATTCTCAGATCCTTCGACAAATTGACCATTCTAAGCACTTTGGTCGAGTCAGAATTCCCATTTGAAGAAGTTGGCCCAGTAGGTTCCTCCCTTCCATGTTTTGCGCGCCTAGCGCCGAGGTCCAGTTCCTGCAAGAAATACTCTTTTCCCAGGCTTAGTTATTCGAAAGTAAAAATAAACAGAAAAAATAAATGCCGGGCTGCCTCCCTGCGAGCGCCTTTGTTTAACGTCGTTGGCTCGACGGGACCTCCATTCAAGGAGGTTCGAATGGCTCGGCTAGGTCAAATTCCTGGGGGGGTGCTATGATCTCATCGTGGTAATGCTTTACCCGTTGCCCGTTGACCACGAACCGACTGCCATCCCTTGGGTTCTCCAGCTCGAGGGCCTCATGATTAAATACGCGCGCAATGGTGAAAGGGCCCGTCCACTTCGAGCGGAGCTTGCCCGGCATGAGCCTTAAGCGCGAAGAAAATAGGAGCACACGCTGGCCCACTTCGAAGTCACGCTGGAGGATGAACTTATCATGGTAGAGCTTGGTGCGCGCCTTGTAGTCTGATTGGCCCTCGTAGGCCTCGAGGCGTAACTCCTCCAGCTCGCACAATTGCATTTTCCGGTCCAATCCAGCGGCTCGCAAATCCGAGTTGCATTGCTTGAGGGCCCAGTAGGCCTTGTGCTCGAGCTCGACCGGCAGATGGCACGCTTTGCCAAATACTAGCCGAAAGGGTGAAGTCCCTATCGGCGTTTTGTAGGCGGTCCGGTAGGCCCAAAGCTCTTCGTCGAGCTTTTGGCTCCAATCTGTGCGAGTCGGCTTCACCATTTTTTCAAGGATCCCCTTGATCTCGCGGTTGGAGATCTCCGCTTGACCATTGGTTTGGGGATGATAGGCTGTAGAAGTTCGATGGTGAACGTGGTAGCGCCTCAAGGTGGTAGCCATGACTCGGTTGCAAAAATGCGAACCTTGGTCGCTAATAATGGCCTTAGGCACGCCATACCGGCAAAAGATGTTGGTGCGCAAGAATTCCACAACGGCCTTCGCATCGTTGCACCGGGTGGCCTTGGCCTCGACCCATTTCGAGACGTAGTCGACTGCCACGAGGATATGGACGAATCCATTCGAGGCCGGGAACGGTCCCATGAAGTCGATGCCCCAGATGTCGAAAACATCATTGACGAGTATGGGAACTTGGGGCATCTCGTTCCGAGCGGACACGTTGCCGACCCTTTGGCATTTGTCGCATTTCTTGCAATGGTTGTGCGAGTCTCGAAAGATGCTAGGCCAAAAGAAAACGCTGTCCAAGATTTTCCGCGCGGTTCTCCTTGGGCCAAAATGCCCTCCACAAGCGTGCTCATGACAAAAACTGAGCACCGAAGCAATCTCCTCGTCTGGAATGCATCTTCGAAGAATTTGGTCGGACCCAATTTTCCAAAGGTACGGGTCGTCCCACACGTAGTGCCTCGCATCGTGCTTGAGTTTCAGGCGCTGGGCCTTCGAGTAGGCGGGTGGAAACTTGGCCCCGACTAAAAAGTTTACGATCTGCGCATACCAAGGCACCCGTCCCGCGAGAGCGTAGAGGTGCTCATCGGGAAAGACCTCGGTAATTCGGCCGGGTTCCTCTTCTCGAACCAGTCGGCTCAAATGGTCGGCCACAGTATTTTCCACCCCCTTTTTATCCTTAATTTCCACGTTGAACTCTTGTAGTAGCAAAACCCATCGGATCAGGCGCGGCTTGGCCTCCTTCTTGGTCATCAAATATCGAATGGCCGCGTGATCCGAGTAAACAATCACTTTTGTACCCAGCAAATATGATCTAAATTTTTCCAAGGCAAAGACCACGGCGAGCAGCTCCTTCTCAGTCATCGAATAATTCCTTTGGGCCGTGTCGAGAGTCCTCGATGCGTAGTAGATCACTACCGGCCTTCGCTCGATCCGCTGGCCGAGTACCGCACCTACCGCGTAGTCGCTCGCATCGCACATGATCTCGAAGGGCCGAGTCTAGTCGGGCGCGCAAATGATAGGTGCGCTAGTGAGCGCTTGTTTCAACTCGTCAAATGCCGCTTGGCACGCGCCCGTGAACTCGAAAGGGACGTCCTTCTGGAGCAACGTCGAGAGAGGCAGGGCTTTCTTCGAAAAGTCCTTAATAAATCGCCTGTAGAACCCAGCGTGCCCAAGAAAAGACTTGATGTCTCGCACAGTCGTGGGATAGGGGAGGGTAGAGATCACATCAATTTTGGCCTTGTCGACCCTAATCCCTTCGTGCGAGACGATGTGCCCCAAGACGACCCCGTGAGTCACCATAAAATGGCACTTTTCGTAGTTGAGTACGAGGTTCATCGAGACACATCGAGCCAAGACGGCGCTCAAGTTCTCTAGGCACGCATCGAACGAGTTCCCATAAACTGTGAAATCATCCATGAAGACCTCGATTATTGACCCAATCATATCCGAGAAAATGCTCGTGACGACCCGCTGGAACGTGCCGGGCGCATTGCAAAGGCCGAAGGACATGCGGCGGAACGCGAAGGTACCGAACGGGCACGTGAACGTCGTCTTTTCCTGGTCCTAGGGCGCGATAGGAATCTGATTGTAGCCCGAGAACCCGTCGAGGAAACAAAAATAAGGCTTTCCCGCTAGGCGGTCGAGCATTTGGTCGATGAATGGGAGGGGAAAGTGGTCCTTCCTTGTGATGGCATTTAGCTTTCGATAGTCGATGCACATTCGCCACCCATTCTTCACTCGAGTCGCAACCATTTGCCCCTCGGCATTTTCCTCGACTGTTATGCCGGTCTTTTTTGGCACAACATGAACTGGGCTCACCCATTGGCTGTCCGAGATCGGATAAATCACGTCCGCATCGAGCAATTTTTGGATTTCCTTCTGGACCACTTCCATCATGATCGGGTTCAGTCGGCGCTGTGGTTCCCTCGATGGCTTCGCACCATCCTCGAGCAAAATACGATGCATGCACACAGCCGGGCTAATTCCTCGAATATCCGCAAGAGTCCACCCGATGGCCAGTTTGTGCCGGCCCAGGACCTCGACAAGACGCCGCTCCTGGTCCGCACCAAGCCCATTTTTTATGATGACTGGAAGAGTGTTATTCTCACCAAGGAAGGCGTACTTTAAATGCTCAGGTAGGGGCTTGAGCTCGACCTCGGGGGCTTGCTCGATGGACGGTATCACAGATTTGGCCTTGAATAGCCGCACCTCGCACGCCTCGTAGTACCGGGTCAAGGGTCGAGAAACTTCGAGCGCTAGCAGCGCGTCCCGGACGCCATCGGTCAGCTCATACGAGTCCTCGTGCGCATACACGGCGTTAATCAGCGCGAGCTCGAGCGGGTCCTTCGCGCGTTCCGATTGGAACTCCTCGACCAGATCGTCGAGGGTGTCGAGCGCATGGACTGACTCGAACTCAAAAGGGTGCTTCATGGCCCGGAAAATGTCGAAGCTAAAAACTTCTCCCTCGACCTCCATCGACAAGGTCCCGCTATCACAATCAATCTTCATTTTTGACGTTTTCAAGAAGGGCCGGCCTAGTAGAATAGGCGCATGATCTCCTGGCCCACAGTTCTCCATCTTTAGGACATAGAAGTCCGCTGGGAATACGAGCTCTCCCACTTGCACTAGTACATCCTCGATCTTTCCTTCCGGCTGCTTCAACGAACGGTCCGCCAACTGAATGGTGAGCCCAGCTGGCTCGAGAGGCCCTATCCTAAGGCACGAGTAGATCGAATAAGGCAGGACATTGATCGAAGCTCCCAGGTCTAGCATGCAATTCTCGATCCTAATGTTGCCTATCGTGCAAGGAATGGTGTAGGTGCCTGGATCTCCGCATTTGGGAGGAACCTTTTGTTGAATCACGGCCGACACATTCCTACTCATCAGCTCTTGGTCCACTCGAGGACCCCTTCTTCTATTCGTGCACAATTCCTTCAAAAACTTAGCGTATCTGGGAATCTGTTTGATGGCCTCGAGGAGGGGGATATTAATTTCCACCTTGCTGAACAGGTCCCATACGTCCTTATCCATCACATATTTCCTGGGCGCTCGAGCAAGGACGGGGAACGGAAGTGGCGCGCTAGTATTCGCATTATCGGCCTCAGGTACCGGGCGCGGGTCTTCGTTCTCAGGTGCGCGCGCCGAGTCCTCACGGCATTCTTCGGTTGTGTCTGGCTCGCGCGTATCGGCCGCGTCCGGCCCGATATGGCCGAATGCCTCGGGCTCCATCTGTTCCTCCTCGGACTCTTCTTGACCCACTTCCTCATCTGAGCCTGGCTCATCCTCGGCTAGCCTCCCCGCACTCCTAAGCGTCACAGCGCTCACATTTCCTCGAGGGTTTTTCACAGTTTGCGAGGGGAGCCTGCCTGGCTCACTCTTTAGCTCGGCCACGTCGGTGGCGATCTGGGAAACTTGCTTGGCGAGGTCCGCAATGGCCCCGTCCGTCTTAATCTGCTGCTGCTGCACTGTAATGGCCAGTTCCTTCATAATTTCTTCGAGTGTCTTGCCAGGGCCTCGATTACTCGGACCGGCCTGGTCATGGCTCGGCCCTCGCTGATATTGTCCGGGCCCGTTCTGTTGGAATTGCCGGTTCGGCGGGCGATAGTAGCCCTGGCTCGCCTGGGGTGCGCTATGCTGCGCGTGATGGAACTGCTGGTGCCCTTCCCTCGGCGCATTGTTCCGCCAGTCCTGGCCGGGCGGTGCGCGTCCATAGGCCTGATTTGGCCCGGAGCGATTGTTGTAGGCCTGGTGCCCGTCTATCGCATTGACCTCCACCGGGTCATCTTCGAACAACGTCGGGCACGCATCGGTTTTGTGGTCCGATGCGCCACAAAACTCGCACGGCTTCACCACTACCGGCTGCCTCCTAATCAAAGTCGCCATCATTTCCTTCATTTCTCTCATCTCCTTCAACTGCTCCGCAATAGGCTGGGCTGGTGACTCGGCCTTGGCCACGCTCTTCGTGCGAGAGAACTCTTCTTGCCGAGTCGTCTCCTCGCGAAACCTCGCATTCTCGGCCACCTTCGTCACAAGTTCCCGGATTCCGCTCAAGGGCAGGCTCATCATCGTACCTCCAGCCGAGGCATCGAGGAGCATTTTATCGAGCGGGCGGAACCCGTCCAACAAGTACTCGACCACCAGTTTCTCGGGCAATCCGAGGTTGCAACAACTTCGCTCGAGTCGATTAAATTTTTCGAGGTAGTCATACATCGATTCGTTCGCCCCTTGCTTAATTTCTTGGAGTTGCCTCCGCACTTGAATGGCTCGATGATCGGTTGTAATTCAGTGTAAATATTCAATAAGAATTATCAAATACTTATGCCAAACACGGTTAATCAAAACAATTTATATTTTGACTCGGGGAATCCGAGGTCGTACCCAGAGGATAGGTGATCAAACTAATTAGTGCTAACGATTAAACCTAGAGTGTCTAATGGTTGGGGGGGGGGGTTTAGTCCTCGAAAGAGGTTGATAGCAAATAATTCACTATCCGAACAAAGAGATTTAGTCAAAGAAATAAGTAACAATCAATCAAAGATGACTAGGGTTCTAATCCCCTCCTAAACAATTATTGTGACGGCCAATTAAAACACCATTGATGAACTCAAACACACACATTTAGAATTTAGCCATGTAACGTTAATACTAGGTTCCACTCGCGCTACAACCTAGCATCAAGAGGTCACACCTTGCATAGCACCTCACACTCGCGCTCTATTGGTGCTATAGCACATGATTTATCTAGCCTCACACTCGCGCTTTATTGGCTAAATAAATCATGCACTTGTTAACTCAAGCCATTCTCACTAAGATTAAAGCATCGCCATGTAATACTAAAATCCTAATGTCTCTTCATTTCTATCATTTGAAATCATACTTTTCAGGGGTTAGCTACATCAAGCATGAAATCAACTAGAATCCCTATTTCGGACTTGTCAAAAACATGTCATAGGTAATTCAAAAACATTAAGTTCAAACGAAGAAAAGTCATGTGTAAAATCATTCATCAATGGTATTCATAGCATTAGTAATGTCACAAACATGTCTAGGGGTTCATAGAACCCCAACCAATATCACTACTCACTCATGGTGAGATTACAAGCCATAACAATGGTGGAAAAATAGAAAAGCATGTAAAGTGTAGAGTTTTGAGATCTAGAACCAATATGGAACCCTAAGGACGATGATGATCACGATCCAAGTAGATGATGATGATCAAATAGGATATAGTCTTCTCCCAGCAGTATTTCGTCCAAAAAGCAGCTGAAAATCGCCCAGAAAAATCGACCCACGGTTTTGGAAACCCTAATTTCCTTTTATAGTAAGTCAGAAAAACTGCTGTTTTACGACATCATGCGTTCGCATGATGTAAATTCATGCGTTCGCATGGTCTGAAATTCGTGCGATCTTGGCCTGAAACGTGCGCTCGCATGATAATGTCATGCGACTGGTTTGAGTCATGCGATCGCATGATATGGTTTCATGCGTTCGCATGGTCTTGGAAAGTTGATCTTCAGTTGAGCTCGCATGGTCTTTTATGCGATCGCATCAATATCTCATGCGACTGATCTGAATCATGCGATCGCATGCTTTGTTTGTGCGATCGCATGGTCCTTCGGTTGTGCGATCGCATGCTTTCTTTATGCGTCTGGTCGGGGTCATGCGAGCGCATGAATTGATATCATGCGAACGCATGATTTTGAGATGAATTTGTTCCGACTTCTGTTTTGCTCACTTATCGCTCGAGAAGGCTCGGTTTGCTCCGAAATCACTGTTCACTTGTGTTCTCAGCTAAATCTCTGAAATGGGCCTGAAATGAACCACAAGGCATCAAATAGCAGGTGAAATCGTAAAGGAATGACCGAAACAGTAAGCGCAAAGGTCGCCTAAAATGCATGTATTCTAGAGCTATCAAATCACCCCACACTTATCGTTTGATCGTCCCGAGCAAACTACTCATATAGATCATCAACAATATTGCAATTTCAACTACTAAGGATCTGTCCAAAAAGAACTCCATATGGATTCTAAAACCGGACAAAATACTAAAAAGTAAAAGCTGCTAATGATAAACCACTTTCGTAGGTGACACGAGTGCATTTAGCGAATGCACCAAGCCTTTAAACCCCTAGGCTACCCTAGTGGAGGAGTTGTAGTCTCCTGAGAGTTTTCAGACACGGGAATACTCACAAATCCCACAAAGAGAACAATCATCCAAATAGACATTTTTAGCTCACAATTTTCAAAGTGCTAGGCAAGGTGTTTTTTTTCATGAAGTTCAAAATGTATTCAACTAGATATGTGCATTTCAATCACTACATGAAACCTTTTCAAATCCTTATAGAAATTCATGCATCAAGACATTCAAGCAAATCAAAGCATAGACTAATAAGTCTTTGATCAAGGATTCTAGTCGTTTTCTATATTAGTGACTTCAAGAAGACAATCTAATCGTTGCAAAGAAATCTTGTTGGATCACTCGCCAATGCTAGCAAGGAGGCTAGTCCATTGGCTTGTGAGCTTTGAACTCATTCTCAAGCCTAGGACGCAAAGGTCGCTTAGTCATAAGAGAAGAGGAGTTCCAACATTTATTTTTTTTTTTTTGTGTAGTCTTGCAAGTCATATCATGCCTAAGTATAGGAGAATACGAGGTTCGTCCCTTAGTGAATTCTTGCTAGGAAGTATCAATTGTCTCATTGGTTTTCATGCTAGAGAATGGCGGAAAAGCCAATTGTCAAGTCTAATTGAAACATTAAAGGGGGTAGAATGCACTAGGCACTTTCGAGGGGGAACTTACCTTCCTAACCCTCGGCACTTAGCACAAACTTCTTTAGATTTCCTTCCTAATGGTGATTGACCATAAGGAAGGGAATTGGGGCTTATTTCATATGATTTTTTTTTTCTCCCTTTTTTTTTCTTTCTTTTCCTTTTTTTTTTCTTTGCCCTCTTTTGACCCCACACTTAGAACTTTGACAAAGGGCTAAGTGTTAAAAATGGAGCATGACAAACCAACAAGACAAATCCACAAGACAGACAAGGTCACCAAAGTCACCTAAAGGCAATCATGGCATGCAAGGGTTTTAGAATTATATTTTTTTCGATTTTATGCTTTCAAAGATCAACTCTTTAGTCTCAACGAGAAAAAGCTTAGAATAAATAATAAAGAAATGCTAGTAGATGCTTTGATCCTCAAGAATGAAAATCAACAATCCAATCCATTAGTCATCTAAAGGATCAATCAAGTGGAATCATGCACGACTAGTTGAATTTAAAGATGAAGTTTTTTTTCGAAAATTGTAGCCTTGCCTAGACTTTTTGTTTTCATTAATATTTTAAAATTTTTGGATGAATTGTGTGTAGTGCAAATGTTCGCCCTTAGACAAAAGTTGATAAGATTTCGAATAAAAGAGCATATCAAATAGACACAAACATCTCATATAGACAATACATGTCAATTATAGCCCACCCCACACTTAGCAATTGCTTAGTCCCTAAGCAATTAATAGAATGAAATACGGAGAGAGAGTTAAGAGAAACTTCTCTCGTTTGGAGGTAGCCATTATCGAAGAAAGAGATGTTGGTTGCAATCCGAATTGGTTTTGCTCCAAAGGTGCGACGCATGATTTCCCGTGTTGTTCCATTAGGCATGAACTGAAAGTGAGAGTATTAAGCACACGAGGTAGGGGAAATCGGTATCGCGAACATGCCAAAATTATGCAAACCAATCCAATCGTAATCACAAAAAATGCCCAAAATTTTGCATGTTGAAGTATCGTGCGATCGCATGATTTATCTGTGCGCTCGCATGCTCGAAGACAGTCGCATGAAATTATCATGCGAGCGCATAGATTTTTCTTTGGGACCAGTCGTGCGATCGCACGAAATAGGTACATGCGAACGCATGATTATGGGCAGTCGCATAACAATTTCATGCGAACGCGTGAATGTTATGCGAGCATAGAAAACCTGTTTTTAAATGCATCTATTTGAAACACGACGATCATAAAAACTTCAAAACGCATCATAGGCATAAAACGAATTACAAAAAAGTCATCAGAAGTAGTTGCATCGAGAAGCAACATAAAAATGAGCCAAAATGTATCAACTAAAAGTCATAGGGAACAAAACACATGAGGCATATAGAAATGTCGGTCATATACTGCCGTCAAAGTCAGAGAGGCCAGCTGTCAGGTCTTCTGCGGGATCCATGGGTGGAAGTGGAGGTGGACCGATGCTAGAGGCGATCCCCATATGAGTGGCCATGGTGAGCAGAGTCGCATTGTTCCAGTGGGCTTGCTGCTCTTGCCACTGGAAATGCCGCGAGACATAAGCGCGGTGGTCGCGGCTTTCTCTAGCCAAGTCTGCAAACTGGGAGGTAAGCGACTCTAGGCCTGAGTCATGAGAGGCACGAGGGGGAGGTGCGGAGCGGGAGGAAGACGGCGCCCTTGGGACCGTATACCCATCAATCTCTTCATCAATGTCCATTTCTTCTTCCTCGGCTGCAGTCTCGGGTGCCTTCCCATCATTCGCCCACGTCATTCCCTTGCCTAGAATGCGCATGTGAAGCATTTTGTTCGCGTCAAGCACCAGCTTTTCGGCTATCATATCATTAAACGTAAAGTTCAACTTCCTGGCGATCCATGTCACAAATGAACCGCCACCCAACCCCCTGTTCTTTGAAGTTCGCAGCTGATTTCCTCTAATCCCGGTGGTGATGCACCAGAGCCAGTCAACTTTCCTCCCACTTTCCATCATCATCATGATGGCTAATTCCATTCGGCTCACGAGTCTCCCATAATCAGTGCGGACAAACAGGATGCCCCCTAATAGCTTGTGGATGACGTTCCACTTATGCACCCGAATACTTGTGGACTTGTGCTGGTCATCAGTCTTGTAAGTACACCCTGATATCCTCTTCCAGAACAGCTTAAAATCTTCATCAACAATCTCAGGAATTGCCCCATCCCTAGGTAGCCTTAGCCAATCACACAAAACTTCTGCCTTAATGTCCCATCTAAGATTTCCTAAACTAAATCGCCAACTCATCACCTTCCCATTCTCCACATTCCCTCCATCCGCACTGGGCGCAAACACCGGATCAAACGAGCTAAGAAATTCTATGGTGGCGCCATGATATGACCCAGGATCCTCCCTAAACACAAAGTTCATCCCGCTCCTCAACACTAACTCCCTAACTTCATCCAATACCTCCAATTTCCGTAAATCCTCCATAACTGGAAAAAGCAGAGGAATAGGCCATTTACCTTTTTTGATGAAGAAGGCGTGTAAATCGGCGTCCTTTGCATATGCAAATCGAGGCTGGCCGTCAGACGGATAAGGCTTCTCCATTGTGAATTTGTTGGTGGTGTCGCGCCGAGGCGAGGGAGGAGGTGAGTCCCTGTCCAAGTCTCCGTCGGCTCTGCTAGCCGAACTAGGTGCCAAGATGTGCCTCTCTTCGTCCATGGAGGAACGCCCATAATGTTGGCCTGAATGAGAAGCTTTTACGACCAGAATCTCAATTTTTCTACCCGCTCTTGGTTTTGGAGCTTTTGAGATTTGTGGATTCGCCACCACCAATTGGTTCGAAGGTTGCTGGGAGGATGAGGAGACGTTCTTTCTAACCATAGCTGACAAGAATTGGGGAGGAATTGAAGGATTTTCGGAGGTTTTGGCAATTTCAAATTTGGAATGGGATTTTCGGACTTGAGTGATTTGGGGGGTGAATTTATGGATGAAATCTGATGGGGAGGGGTTAGGAATGGTTGGGAAGGGCTTGGGTGGCGTCGAATTGGATGAAGAACGGCAGAAATTGGCAGAAAATCGGGTTGAGCAATTAGGGTTTCGGACGGAATTTCGAAATCCGAAAATCTGCATATATAGTCGCGCAGATCATGCGTTCGCATGACTGGTTCATGCGATCGCATGGTCTGGGTTTTGCTTTGGAAATTGAACATCCCATGCGAACGCATGTTTTTGAAGGATGCGAACGCATACTTTTTACAGACGCATGGTAATGCCAAGCGAACGCATGAAATTCATGCGTTCTTGAGGAGAAAGGAACTGTCATGCGAACGCACGAAAATTGAGTGTGCGAACGCATCTAATTTACAGACGCATGATGATATCATGCGAACGCATGACTTGGGACAGACGCATCAATTTGTTGTGCGAACGCATGACGAAAAACAGAAGCATGAAATATTCATGCGAACGCATGGAATTCCTGGCACGAGTTTCTAGGCCAAATCCGAATAGTTCGTCAACATTTATGCAATGGATTTCAAAGACCCCACACTTGTACTCTATCAAAACATCAATTTCACCAAGCGCAATCTCATGGTAGGGATCTAATCCCTTATCAGCAGTCAAAAGTAGGCATTTGCATACATACGTATCAACTTGCAATTGCACTCATGCAAACACCTTTCACTGGAATAAGCAAATACCTCAATCAATTGGAACACTTTAAGGATCATAGAGGAAATACTTACTAGCCTAGTTTAACGTCTTGGCTAAGACGGAGCCGAATCTTTTCGTAACTAGAAGCACACTAAGAGAAGTCCCAAGCGGGATCCCTTCTCCAGCGGTTTAGAATTCACGAGGGTGCTTCCAATAGATCCTTGTCTCCTTCAGCGGCATGATAGATTTTTACTCTTTGCCCATTAGCTTTGAACACAGTCCCTTGGTTATCTCATAGCTCTAGGTGGCCATCATCGAAGACTTTGTGAATTTTGTAAGGCCCGAACCACCTAGACTTGAATTTCCCAGGAAATAGTTTGTACCTCGAGTTGAACAATAGGACCTTGTCTCCTACAAAGAACTGTTTCTTCATGATAAGCTTGTCATGCCATCTACGAGTCCTCTCCTTGTAGATTCTCGAGCTCTCGTAAGAGTCCAATCGGATTTCGTCCAACTCATTGAGTTGTAGGAGTCGCTTTTCACCCGAGGCCTTCGTGTCAAAATTCAGCTCTTTTACCGCCCACATGGCCTTATACTCGAGCTCCACAGGAAGATGGCATGATTTGCCATATACTAGCCTATAGGGTGACATCCCAATTGGTGTCTTAAAAGCAGTTCTATACGCCCAAAGCGCATCATCAAGCTTTAATGCCCAGTCTTTACCCGACTTCCCCACTGTCTTGGTCAATATGTTCTTGATTTCTCGGTTAGACACCTCGACTTGACCATTAGCTTGTGGGTGATAGGGGGTTGAACATCTATGATAAATCCCGTGCTTCTTTAGCATGGACTCAAATCTCTTTTCCTTGAAATGAGAGCCGTTATCACTGATTACCGCTCTAGGAACACCGAACCTTGGAAATATTATCCTTTTGAACATCTTTATTACCACTTTAGCGTCGTTAGAAGGGGAAGCGATAGCCTCAACCCATTTGGACACGTAGTCCACCGCTACTAGGATAAAAGAATTCCCGTGAGATGAGGGTAGGGGGCCTATGTAGTCAACTCCCCATACGTCGAAGATTTCCACCTCCAATATGCCTTTTTGAGGCATCTCTTCTCTTCTGGCTATATTGCCCATGCGTTGGCACTCATTGCAAGATTTGACAAACTCATAAGTGTCCTTGAACATACTCGGCCAATAGAAACCGGACTGAAGGATTTTTGCAGTGGTCTTCGAGGCCGAACCATGACCACCATAGGAGGAAGAATGGCAACAGGTCATGATTTCCTTGAAATCCTCCTTGGGTACACAAGTTCTGTAGATTCCATTCGAGCATAGCTTGTAGAGAAAAGGCTCATCCCAGTAGTATCTTACGACATCGTGCAGAAACTTGCTCTTTTGATTATAGCTGAGACCTTCGGGAATAATATTGCAAGTAAGATAGTTCACGAAATCAGCATACCACGGAGCATCACCTTCGGCACTCATCAAATATTCTCCAACGAAGGAGTCTTGGATTGGCGCTGAGAACCATTTCGAGTCATAAAGTTCTACTCTCGAAAGGTGATCTGCCACTACATTCTCGACTCCCTTTTTGTCCCGAATCTCTATGTCAAATTCTTGTAAGAGGAGGACCCATCGAATAAGCCTCGGCTTGGCATCTTTCTTCGCCATCAAATACTTGATGGCGGTATGATCGGTATAGACGATAGTCTTCGTTGCCACAAGGTAGGGCCTGAATTTCTCGAATGCATAGACTACCGCTAATAGCTCTTTCTCTGTGGTAGTGTAGTTCATCTGAGCACTATCTAGCACCTTGCTCACGTAATAGATGACATGCAACTTCTTCTCTACTCGTTGCCCCAAGACTGCCCCAATGGCGTAGTCGCTTGCATCGCACATTAATTCAAAAGGGAGATCCCAATTCGGTGCTCGCACAATGGGTGCTGATACAAGGTCCTTCTTTAACTTTTCGAAAGCCTCGAAACACCCTTCATCAAAGTTGAACTCGACATCATTGCACAGAAGATGGGTCAACGGTCTCGAAATTTTCGAGAAGTCCTTAATAAATCGCCGGTAGAAACCGGCATGCCCTAGAAAGCTCCTTATTCCCTTTTGGTTCTTTGGTGGAGGAAGTTGCTCGATAACCTGAATTTTTGCCTTATCAACCTCGACTCCTCGTTTAGAAACCAAATGCCCTAGCACGATACCTTCTTGCACCATAAAATGGCATTTCTCCCAGTTGAGAACCAAATTTGTCTCTATGCACCTAGCAAGAACGTTAGACAGATTAGTCAAACAGTTATCAAAAGAGGATCCATGGATAGAAAAATCGTCCATGAAAACTTCAATACACTTTTCAATATAATCGCTAAAGATAGACATCATGCAGCGTTGAAAAGTTCCTGGTGCATTACACAACCCAAAAGGCATACGTCTAAATGCAAATGTTCCATATGGACATGTGAAAGTGGTTTTGTTTTGATCATTAGGCAATATGGGTATTTGATAAAAACCACTATAACCGTCCAAGAAACAGAAATAATCATGCCCCGCTAGCCTTTCCAACATTTGATCAATGAACGGGATAGGGAAGTGATCCTTTTTAGTTGCCTTATTCAATTTTCGATAATCTATACACATTCTCCACCCATTCACGGTTCTCGTAGGGACTAGTTCCCCCTTATCATTTTTAATGACCGTGAGTCCTCCCTTCTTTGGGACGCAATGGATGGGGCTTACCCATTCCGAATCCGGGACGGAGTAAATAATGCCGGCATCTTTAAGCTTGGTGATTTCTTTGAAAACTACTTCACTTAGCTTAGGATTCAACCTCCTCAACATTTCCCTAGACGGTTTCACATCCTCCTCTAGACTAATTCTATGCATGCAAAGAGAAGGGCTAATCCCCGTTATATCATCGATAGAATAACCTAGGGCCTTTTTATTGGCTTTTAACACATTCACAAGCTTGGATGTATCATCCTCATTCAATGTAGCACCAATTATGACAGGAAATGTAGCATTGGGTCCAAGAAATTCATACCTTAGATTCGAAGGTAGAGGTTTTAACTCTCCTTCGAATTCCTTACCTCTTGGCACCGGGTCTTCCTTGATCTCATGCTCATTCGGCTTTTGCTCATATTCATCTAGGGTGACATTGTTCATATTTTCTTCTTCTATATTCATCAAGGAGGCAAAAAGCGTATTGGAGTTGTCTAACTCCATAACTTCACTTTCAAAAGATGTTAGCCCGAAAGTTTCACAAGAAATATCAAGCATATTGCACTCAAAAGATGAAGTAGGGGCTTTCATAGCATTTTTCAGAAAAAATTTCAGTTTTTCATTCCCTATTTTCAATTCAATTGACCCTTCACCACATTTGATAACCGCTTCAACGGTATTTAGAAAAGGTCTTCCTAGAATGACGGGCGTCTCCTGTTCACTATCCATATCTAAGACATAGAAATCCACGGGGATGAAAAATTTCCCAACTTTTATAGGCACATCCCTTAGGACTCCATTAGGCACCCTAGAGCTCCTATCGGCTAGTTTCAATGAAATAGTAGTAGGATGAAGCTCACCCATGTCAATTTTTTCATATAAAGAATATGGAATCAAAGAAATACTAGCACCAAGATCACATAAAGCCCTATCAATATCAATTTTGCCTATGGATATAGGAATAGAGAACGACCCTTGGTCTTGCATTTTTCTAGGCATGCGGCTTTGCACAATTGCACTACATTCGGCATTTAGAGCTATCATGCTAGACTCTTCAATAACCCTACGATTTGACACAATATCTTTCAGAAATTTAGCATAAGTAGGGTTTTGTGTGATTACCTCGTGGAAGGGGAGTGTCACATACAACTTTTTTAGCATCTCCACGAATCTTTGGAAATGAGCATCAAGCTTGCTCTTGTTGAGTCTCTGCGGGAAAGGCACCATGGGCACATATTTCCTCGTTAAGGGTGGCTCTTCATGCTCTTTCTCCTTTTCAATTGGAGCTTGAGGCTCGCTTTCCGAATTCTCCTTGGAGGTTTCTCCTTCCACTTCTTTACCATTCGAGCTAGGCTTCTCTTGAGGGGTGGTTAGCACCTTTCCACTCTTTAGTGTAATTGCATCAACATGCTCAACATAGCTCACATCCGATTGCGAGGGAAGTTTCCCTATTTGCTTCAATTGGGTGTTCTCTTTGGATAGCCTTTTGTTCTCGCTCGCCAATTCATTCAATTTAGCCTCCATTCTTCTATTGCTTTCTTTGTTATCCTCCATCATTTGTGCCATCATAGACATCATGGAGCCTTCTTGAGAGCTAGAGGAAGAATTTCCTTGCTCATTCATATGAGCTTTACCTTGATACGGCTTTTGACTATGGTGGCTCCCTTGAAAATTCTGCGAATTTTGATTTGAACCTTGGCCTTGATTTGAATATGAATTCTGCCCTTGGTTTGAGAACGACCCTTGATTTTGATTGGAGTTAGAATTGTACCCTTGCCTTTGGTTGCTCCCTTGGTAGTTTCCCTGATAGTGTCCTTGATAGTTTCCTTGCCCTTGAGGTCTCGAGGTGGCATTAGAGTCATTATACATCCTCTTCTGCGGGGGCTCATAGTTCCTTGAGGTGGGATTCACATTCTGATTGTAGCTTCTTTGTTGGTTTACAAAATGTGCCTCCTCATAGCCATCATCATCTTCTTCATATCTACCCTCGGGACAATTTTTAGCAGAGTGTCTTGTGCTAGAACACAAAAAACAGGATTGTTGCGCCGAGACTCTTTCTTTTTCAGTTTTAGCCTTTGTCGCTTCAACTGCGTTCACCATACTGAACATATTCTCCACTTTCTTAGTCAAGTCGGCCACTTCTCTCTTCAATTCAGAATTTGAGGTGTCTTCTCTAGACTTGGCCATTTTTTTGTGGTCTACCCCTTGATATTTATCGGAGTTTGAGGAGATTTTGTCCACGATTCCGAAACCTCTGGATGCCGTTAAACCCATAATAGCCCCTCCGCTAGCCGTGTCCATTTGGTTTTTGGCCTCTTTACTCATGCCCAAGTAGAAATACCGCATCAAGTCTTCCGGTTTGAAATTGTGATGAGGGCACTCCCTCAAATAATGCTTGAACCGGTCATACGCTTGGTGGAAAAGCTCGCTATCCCTCTGAGAAAATGTAAGAACAAAGTCTTGGTATTTCTTGGTTCTGGACGGAGGGAAGAACTTGTTGAGAAAAGCGTTTGCCAAATGCTCCCAAGTACGGAAAGTGCCCGGGTCATGGTTTTGCAACCATTCTTTAGCATCCCCATATAAAGACGACGGGAAAAGCTTGAGATATACATTCTCCAACGGCACGTTCCTCGGTTTATACATCCGACAGTTCTCTTGGAAGTTGGCTAGGTGAGTGGAGGGGTTCCCTTGACCTTGAAATTGGTCATTTGTGATCATGTGTATTAGGGACGACTTAACGTCGAAGTCAAAGGCATCTTCCTCTAGGGGTTGAATAACCGAGCCGTTTCCTCTAAGTGTGGGAATCATATAGTCCCCTACGGGTCTTTCATCCTCGTCTTCATCCTCCTCTTCCTCGTATCTATTGTTTCGATTGTGATTTCGAGGGGGAGGAGGGTCCCTACGGTTTCGTCTATCATTATTACCCTCTTCTCTAGCAAGGGGATTTTCGACCTCATCTCCATCGACTCTACGATTACGGTTGTCTCTTGGTGGCAAATTGCGGTTTTCAAGATCGTCCTCCATTCTAAACCCCGGTGGCAAATAAGGTAGCGGGTCTAAAAGTGGAGGTGGGCGAGGTCTAGGCCCTTGGAAAGCTGGTGGAATAACAGGAGCAATAGCCGGAATAGGAGCTACTGGATTCTTGCGAGGTCTACCTCTCCCTCTCTTAACGGGTGGTTGAGAAGTATCTGAAGAAGAACCAATTGCTACGTGTTTCTTTCCTTGAAATCTTGTGATCATTCAAGTGCCTGCAAGAACGAAGAAAATTCTTAGCAATGAGCGGCAAGAGAAATAGACAAGGTCAATCTCAACACAAGCAATGGCTAAGGAAAAGAGAAAAGTAAACAAGCTAGATAATCTAATAGCACAATAGTTAATTAACCTATCCCCGGCAACGGCGCCATTTGATCGGTTGTAATTCAGTGTAAATATTCAATAAGAATTATCAAATACTTATGCCAAACACGGTTAATCAAAACAATTTATATTTTGACTCGGGGAATCCGAGGTCGTACCCAGAGGATAGGTGATCAAACTAATTAGTGCTAACGATTAAACCTAGAGTGTCTAATGGTTGGGGGGGGGGGGGGGGGGGTTTAGTCCTCGAAAGAGGTTGATAGCAAATAATTCACTATCCGAACAAAGAGATTTAGTCAAAGAAATAAGTAACAATCAATCAAAGATGACTAGGGTTCTAATCCCCTCCTAAACAATTATTGTGACGGCCAATTAAAACACCATTGATGAACTCAAACACACACATTTAGAATTTAGCCATGTAACGTTAATACTAGGTTCCACTCGCGCTATAACCTAGCATCAAGAGGTCACACCTTGCATAGCACCTCACACTCGCGCTCTATTGGTGCTATAGCACATGATTTATCTAGCCTCACACTCGCGCTTTATTGGCTAAATAAATCATGCACTTGTTAACTCAAGCCATTCTCACTAAGATTAAAGCATCGCCATGTAATACTAAAATCCTAATGTCTCTTCATTTCTATCATTTGAAATCATACTTTTCAGGGGTTAGCTACATCAAGCATGAAATCAACTAGAATCCCTATTTCGGACTTGTCAAAAACATGTCATAGGTAATTCAAAAACATTAAGTTCAAACGAAGAAAAGTCATGTGTAAAATCATTCATCAATGGTATTCATAGCATTAGTAATGTCACAAACATGTCTAGGGGTTCATAGAACCCCAACCAATATCACTACTCACTCATGGTGAGATTACAAGCCATAACAATGGTGGAAAAATAGAAAAGCATGTAAAGTGTAGAGTTTTGAGATCTAGAACCAATATGGAACCCTAAGGATGATGATGATCACGATCCAAGTAGATGATGATGATCAAATAGGATATAGTCTTCTCCCAGCAGTATTTCGTCCAAAAAGCAGCTGAAAATCGCCCAGAAAAATCGACCCACGGTTTTGGAAACCCTAATTTCCTTTTATAGTAAGTCAGAAAAACTGCTGTTTTACGACATCATGCGTTCGCATGATGTAAATTCATGCGTTCGCATGGTCTGAAATTCGTGCGATCTTGGCCTGAAACGTGCGCTCGCATGATAATGTCATGCGACTGGTTTGAGTCATGCGATCGCATGATATGGTTTCATGCGTTCGCATGGTCTTGGAAAGTTGATCTTCAGTTGAGCTCGCATGGTCTTTTATGCGATCGCATCAATATCTCATGCGACTGATCTGAATCATGCGATCGCATGCTTTGTTTGTGCGATCGCATGGTCCTTCGGTTGTGCGATCGCATGCTTTCTTTATGCGTCTGGTCGGGGTCATGCGAGCGCATGAATTGATATCATGCGAACGCATAATTTTGAGATGAATTTGTTCCGACTTCTGTTTTGCTCACTTATCGCTCGAGAAGGCTCGGTTTGCTCCGAAATCACTGTTCACTTGTGTTCTCAGCTAAATCTCTGAAATGGGCCTGAAATGAACCACAAGGCATCAAATAGCAGGTGAAATCGTAAAGGAATGACCGAAACAGTAAGCACAAAGGTCGCCTAAAATGCATGTATTCTAGAGCTATCACTCGACCAGCGGGGTAGTACTTGTCGAGGAACTTCTATTGCATTTGGCCCCATGTACGAATACTTCCGGACGGTAGCGAGAGGAACCAATCATTCGCCGCATCGACAAGCGAGAAGAAGAACGCCTTGAGCTTGAAGTCCGCCACATCGATCCCAGGTGGGCGCATATTTTGGCACACGCCATGAAAACGTTGGAGGTACATGACCGCGGATTCTCCTTGAGTGCCAGCGAACTTCGGCAAATAGTGCACTACGGCCGTGTTGACCACGATGTTTTCCATTTCTGGGCCTTCGTAAATGCACCATGGTTGATTGCGAAAATTCGGGGCCGAAAGTTCACCCATAGTTGGCTCGCGGATGTCCTCGAACTCGTCGTATAGCGCATCGTGCATCGGCTCGTGTCGCGGAGAGCGCTGTTGCGCGGGTTGGAATGGGCGAGGTACCGGCCTAGGGCCGGCCTCGTGTCGAACCTCGGGCGCTCCCGGATCTCGTCTCGCGGCCTCGCGCGCGATGCGATTGCGCTCTCGAATGAGCCGCTCGGGGTCATCGTAAAATGGAGGCGGGTCCTCGAGGTGTTCCACGAAGTCGTCGACTCTTTCGTCGACGATATTGTCGCCCATGCGACTACCAGCGTGCGACATGACTCGCACCCGGCACAAATAACCCCAAAAATGAAAAGAAAGGAAACAAACTAAGACCAAACTTCACCAAATACAACTAACTCCCCGGTAACGGCGCCAAATTTGACAAGGCGTCGTAGGACCTTGCAAATTGATATTTATAAACTCCTCGCTTTTGGCTCACTAAAAATAGTAGAGCGGCAAGTAAGGGTCGAACCCAAGGAAGTTAGCTTGGTTACTCGTAGGTCTCGTGAAAGCAAGAACAGATTTTCACCAAAATCTGCTTAGATCATCGAATCACACTTGAATGTGTGTGGAGGGAGAGTTAGCTCCCTATGAGGTGTGAACCTCTTGGATATCTAAGCGAAAATGGTGAGAACCAGGTTCAACTGCTTGTAAGTAAAGGAAAATGAAATGCAACAGTTGGGGTTTAGGGTTTTAAAGAAAGTAAATGACAAGTACGTGAGTAAAGTGCAATATGAGAAATATCTAGTCGTGGGTTCCTTGCTACATGTTTATCCTTGGCACTATGTGGATAAATCTATCTCATGGTGCGGCGTTCCGACTAAGGAACGCGCCCTTGACCTTGGCTTCATTCGCGTTAGTTCGTAGCACGCCGACTAGGTCGTGCTCTTGAGCCCCGGCTAAGGTAGCTCATCGAATGCAAGTTGAAGGGAGCGCCGGTCCTAGTCCTTTCTTAGGTCGCGCGGAAGTGTTTGGGGGTTTCGAGTCGCGCCGACTAGGTCGCGTCTTCGTACTCCGTCTAGGTGGTACTTCGAAACCTTACCCCAATCAAACCCACTTGGCCTAAGTGTTACTATCTACCATCACGGCTAGTATCCGGTAGATGATGACAATAGGGTCTCGAGCCTTCGCTAAACCTTGTGGCTAGACATCCACTTAGCGTAGCTCTCGACTCATAGATTAAGCACAAGGACTAGTAACGAGATAGAAAATGTAAGTGCGGTGCCTCAAACCATGGTTGCAATTACGAACCCACAACTAGATCGAGGGATTTAGCTACTAGTATTCATGGGGTGAATACAATAGCCTTGCATAAGTAAATGGAAATGTAAAATACGAGAAGGAGTAGAGAGAGCAGTGCAAAAGGAATAAAGGACACTTGTATTGCTAGATTTCCGGAACAAAAGGAACAATCTCAAAACGTGCTCTTTTCCAAGGGAATGAAGGAGTTATTTTATAGGAAATGAGGAGGATTCTAGGCCCTTGGATGAGACTTGATCTCCAAGTTGAGTGGCATAAGCGGTTTGGCACTAGTAAAGACCTAGAACCTTCTCTCCATAGGGGAATTGGCATTGTGAACCTTGCATTGGAAGAAGCACACGGAGGCCGACGTCAGCACCTCGAAGGACGAGCCGAGAAAGTCAAGGAAGAGGTCAACGGTCAACTCTTGACTTTGCCCTTGAATTGTAGGCCATTTGGGGAGACCAAGAATGGATTGCGAGTTTTGTGACTCTGGCCGGTGGATTTGGCTTCTTTAGACAATTCTAAAACTTTCTTAAGAAGAGTGCTAAGTCAGAAAATGCCTCGAACTATGATGAATTCCACAATTTCCCCTTTTGTGCCTTATATTGGCCTTGACCGGGCTCGGGACCTTTACTTTCGAATTTCACCGGGCTAGCTCTTGATCTATCATGCTTGATCAATATGAAGACCAGTCTTTCAAGCCAGAAATGCCATTAGATGATTGGAATGTCGATTGGCCAATAAGGGCTTGAATAGGACATTTGATTCGGCGCTGATCGTGCTCGGACCTTGAAGCTCGATTTGGTTCGACTTAGGATAGAAGGTAATTCGATGTTTTGGTCTTGGTAGCAAGGTGGTCATGTGTACTTGATGTTAGGACCTTGAGACCAGACTTTTGAATAGGATTTAGAGCTTGGGCGACCGACAAGGATAGCTTCCCGGTCAGCCCGGCGATACCCGGATGCATTCCCCAGCCAGCCCGGCTGCGCCTGGGTCGCGACCGCATTTTCTCGGCTGGCCCGATATCAAGGTTTCGGTACTCGGCATTCTCGGTAGACCCGGTATGATTCCTCGGGTGGCCCTTCCGAGCGCCTGGTGCGGCGTACTCGGTCTCTCTCGGATGCGGTGCGGACCAAATGAGGCCCCGACCGGCCAGAACTCCAACTGGTGATTTTTAGGCTTAAATGCCGTCTTTTGCGCACGATTCCTCATAAGTCCTCGAATGTACCTGTAATGTGAAAATACATTAGCAAGCAACTGTTCATGTGACCTTGAATGTCAATTCGTGGGAATTGTTGACTTAATAAGTCGTGTAAACACGGCTTATCAGCGACACACTAATTCTAATGAGAACGGCACGGGTTTAACAAGTGTATGACTATCTAGTCAATAGAGCGTGAGTGTGAGACTAGATATTAGTATTCAATAGTGCCAATAGAGCGTGAGTGTGAGGCATTAAGCGAGATGCAACCTCTTTTTACTAAATTGGAGCGTGAGTTGAATTTAGAAATAATGTTGCATGGCTAAATCCTAATTATGTGCATGTGATTTCATCAATAGTGTCCAAATTTACCGTCACAATAATTGTCTAGGTGGGGAAATAGATCCCTAGTCATCTTTGAATTGTTTGTTTACCCCTTTTCGTTGATTAAATCTCCACTTAAGATAGTAAAACCTTGCTATCAACCTCTTACGAGGATTAAACCCCCCCCCCCAAACCATAAACATCCTAAATCAAATCCTTAGCACCCTTAGTTTAATCACCTGTCCTTTGGGTACGATCTCGGATTTCCCGAGTTAAAATATAAATTGTTTTGATTAAACGTGTTTGGCATAAGTATTCGGTATTCTTATTGAATATTTACACTAAATTACATACGATCAAATGGCGCCGTTGCCGGGGATAGGTTAATTAACTAGGTGCTATTTGATTATTTAGTTTTGTTTGCTCTCTCTTTACTCGTTAGTTATTGCTTGTTTTGTGCCAAAATTGTGGATTAGTTTTCTTGCCTTTCATTGCTAAGGACCTCCGTTGTTCTTGCAGGCTATTGAATGAACACAAGGTATCAAGGAGAAAAACACGTGGCTATCGGTTCTTCTTCTAATACTTCTCTCCCAACCGCCAAGAAACCAAGGGGTAGACCTCGAAAGAACCCTCTACCTCCTATTCCTCCTATTATCCAAGACCAAACTCAAGAACTTATTATGGAAGATGAAAACGATAACCGTCCGGTTCTACAAAGAGACAACCGCAACCGTCGAATTGATGGGGATGGAATAGAAGATCCTCCCGCTAGAAATGGCAACGATGATGATCGACGCCCTATTCGGAATCCTCCCGTCCCTCGAAGAGAGAACCGAAACAACAGATATGAGGATGAGGAAGAAGATGAGGATGAAAGACCCGTGGGGGATTATATGACCCCGACACTTGAGGGTAATGGCTCGGTTATTCAACCTCCCGATGAAGATGCTTTTGACTTCGACGTTAAATCGTCTCTAGTTCATATGATCACGAATGACCAATTTCAAGGGTCCGGGAATCCCTCAAGTCATCTTACCAACTTCCAAGAATATTGTCGGACGTATAAACCGAAGAATGTGCCGGTCGAGCACGTATTTCTGAAGCTATTCCCTTCTTCACTCTATGGAGATGCCAAGGAATGGTTGCAAAACCATGATCCGGGCACTTTTCGCACTTGGGAACATCTAGCTACGGCTTTTCTGAATAAGTTCTACCCTCCGTCCAAGACCAAGAAGTATACGGATTTTATTCTCACGTTTTCTCAGAGGGATAACGAGCTCTTCCATCAAGCGTATGATCGCTTCAAACATTATCTAAGGGAGTGCCCCCATCACAACTTTAGACCGGCAGATTTGATGCGATACTTCTATTTGGGAATGAGCAAAGAAGCCAAGAACCAAATGGATACCGCTAGTGGCGGGGCTATCATGGGTCTAACGGCGAGTAAAGGTTTCAAAGTCGTAGACAAAATCTCTGCAAACTCCGATAAATACCAAGGGGTAGACCACAGAAAAATGGCCAAGTCGAGGGATGACACCTCAAATTCAGAAATGAAGAGAGAAATGGCTGACTTGACTAAGAAAGTGGAAAGTATGTTTAGTATGGTGAACTCTGTTGAAGCTACAAAGGCTAGAGCTGAAAAAGAAAGAGTCTCGGCGCAACAATCGTGCTTCTTGTGTGCTAGTTCGAGGCATTCCACTAAGAATTGTCCCGAAGGGAAAGATGAGGAAGATGATGATGGGTATGAGGAAGCGCATTTTGTAAACCAACAAAGAAGCTACAATCAAAATGCAAATCCTACCTCTAGAAACTATGAGCCTCCGCAAAAGAGGATGTCTAATGATTCTCACTACACCTCAAGACCTCAAGGGCAAGGAAATTATCAAGGAAACTACCAAGGGAGCAATCAAAGGCAAGGATATAATTCTAGCTCTAATCAAAATCAAGGGCAAGGCTCATTTTCAAACCAAGGGCAGAATTCCTACTCCAATCAAGGCCAAGGGTCAAATCAAAACTCTCAAAATTATCAAGGAAATTATCAAAGTCAAAAGCCCTATCAAGGGAAGACCAATATGAATGAGCAAGGGAATTCCTCTTCTTCTTCTCAAGATAATTCCATGATGGCAATGATGGCACAAATGCTAGAGAGCAACAAAAAATTGGAGGCTAGGATGGATGAGATAGCGGCCGAGAACAAAAGACTATCTAAAGAGAATACCCAATTGAAGCAAATAGGGAAACTTCCCTCTCAATCGGACGTAAGCTACGTAGAGCACGTTGAGGCCATTACATTGAAAAATGGGAAAGTGCTAACTACCCCTCAAGAGAAGCCTAGTTCGAAAGGCAAGGAAGTGGAAGGAGAAACTTCTAAGGAAAATTCGGAAAGTAAGCCTCAAGCTCCAATAGAAGAGGAAAAGGAGCATGAAGAGCCAATCCTAATGAGGAAATATGTACCCATGGTGCCTTTCCCGCAAAGACTCAACAAGAGCAAGCTTGATGCTCATTTCCAAAGATTCGTAGAGATGCTTAAAAAGTTATATGTCACGCTCCCCTTCCACGAGGTAATCACACAAAACCCTACTTATGCTAAGTTTTTGAAAGATATAGTTTCAAACCGTAGGGTTATTGAAGAGTCTAGCATGGTAGCTTTAAATGCCGAATGTAGTGCAATTGTGCAAAGCCGCATGCCTAGAAAAATGCAAGACCAAGGGTCGTTCTCTATTCCTATATCCATAGGCAAAATTGAAATTGATAGGGCTTTATGTGATCTTGGTGCTAGTATTTCTTTAATTCCATATTCATTGTATGAAAAGATTGACATGGGTGAGCTACATCCCACCACTATTTCATTGAAGTTAGTCGATAGGAGCTCTACAGTCCCTAATGGGGTCCTAAGGGATGTGCCTATAAAAGTTGGGAAATTTTTCATCCCCGTGGACTTCTATGTCTTAGATATGGATAGTGAACAAGAGACGCCCGTCATTTTAGGAAGACCTTTTCTAAATACCGTTGAGGCGGTTATCAAATGTGGTGAGGGGTCAATTGAATTGAAAATAGGGAATGAAAAACTGAAATTTTTTCTAAAAAATGCTATGAAAGCCCCTACTTCATCATTTGAGTGCAATATGCTAGATATTTCTTGTGAAACTTTCGGGCTAACGTCTTTTGAAAGTGAAGTTATGGAGTTAGACGACTCTAGTACTCTATTTGCCTCTTTGATGAATATGGAGGATGAGGAAATGGGCGATCTTGCCCTAGATGAATATGAGCAAAAGCCGAATGAGCATGAGATTAAGGAAGACCCAATGCCAAGAGGTAAGGAATTCGAAGGAGAGTTAAAACCTCTACCTTCGAATCTAAGGTATGAATTTCTTGGATCCAATGCTACATTTCCCGTGATAATTGGTGCTAGCTTGAATGAGGATGAAACATCCAAGCTTGTGAATGTGTTGAAGGCTAATAAAAAGGCCCTAGGTTATTCTATTGATGATATAACGGGGATTAGCCCTTCCCTTTGCATACATAGAATAAATCTAGAAGATGATGTGAAACCTTCTAGAGAAATGTTGAGGAGGTTGAATCCTAAGCTAAGTGAAGTGGTTTTTAAAGAAATCACCAAGCTTAAAGATGCCGGCATTATTTACTCCGTTCCGGACTCGGAATGGGTAAGCCCCATCCATGTCGTCCCTAAGAAGGGAGGACTCACGGTCGTTAAAAATGATAAAGGGGAATTAGTCCCTACGAGAACCGTGAATGGGTGGAGAATGTGCATTGATTATCGAAAATTGAATAAGGCAACTAAAAAGGATCATTTCCCTATCCCGTTCATAGATCAAATGCTTGAAAGGTTAGCGGGGCATGATTATTTCTGTTTCTTAGATGGATATAGTGGTTTCTACCAAATACCCATATTGCCTAATGATCAAAGCAAAACCACTTTCACATGTCCGTATGGAACATTTGCGTTTAGACGTATGCCTTTTGGTTTGTGTAATGCACCGGGGACTTTTCAACGTTGTATGATGTCAATTTTTAGCGATTATATTGAGAGGTGCATTGAGGTTTTCATGGACGATTTTTCTATCCATGGATCCTCCTTTGATAATTGTTTGACTAATCTCTCTAATGTTCTTGCTAGGTGCATCGAGACAAATTTGGTTCTCAATTGGGAGAAGTGCCATTTTATGGTGCAAGAGGGTATCGTTCTAGGGCATTTGGTTTCTAAGAGAGGAGTAGAGGTTGACAAGGCAAAAATTCAGATTATCGAGCAACTTCCTCCACCAAAGAACCAAAAGGGCATAAGGAGTTTTCTAGGGCACGCCGGTTTTTACCGGCGGTTTATAAAAGATTTCTCAAAGATCGCGAAGCCGTTGACTCATCTTCTATGCAACGATGTGGAATTCAATTTCGATGAAGGATGCCTTGAGGCATTTGAGAAGCTAAAGAAGAACCTTGTATCGGCACCTATTGTGCAAGCACCAAATTGGGATCTCCCCTTTGAATTAATGTGCGATGCAAGTGACTACGCCATCGGGGCAGTCTTGGGACAACGCGTAGAGAAGAAGTTGCATGTCATATATTACGTGAGCAAGGTGCTCGATGGCGCCCAATTGAATTATACTACCACGGAGAAGGAGCTATTAGCGGTAGTCTATGCATTCGAAAAGTTTAGACCCTATCTTGTTGCTACAAAAACTATCGTCTATACCGACCTTGCCGCAATCAAGTATTTGATGGCGAAGAAAGATGCTAAGCCAAGACTTATTCGATGGGTCCTCCTCCTTCAAGAGTTCGACATTGAAATTCGGGACAAAAAGGGAGTAGAAAACGTAGTGGCGGATCACCTCTCAAGGGTCGAACTATATGATTCAAAGTGGTTCTCGGCGCCAATCCAAGACTCCTTCGTTGGAGAATATTTGATGAGTGCCGAAGGTGATGCTCCATGGTATGCGGATTTCGTGAACTATTTGACTTGCAATATCATTCCCGAAGGCCTTAGCTACAATCAAAAGAGCAAATTTCTGCACGATGTCGCAAGATACTATTGGGATGATCCATTCCTCTACAAGCTATGCTCGGATGGGATTTACAGAACTTGTGTACCCAAGGAGGATTTCAAGGAAATCATAGCATGTTGCCATTCTTCCTCCTATGGTGGCCATGGCTCGGCCTCAAAAACCACTTCAAAAATCCTTCAGTCTGGTTTCTATTGGCCGAGTATGTTCAAGGATACTTATGAGTTCGTCAAATCTTGCAATGAATGCCAGCGCATGGGTAATATAGCCAGAAGAGAGGAAATGCCTCAAAAAGGCATATTGGAGGTGGAAATCTTTGACGTATGGGGCATTGACTTCATGGGCCCCCTACCCTCGTCTCAAGGGAACTCATTCATTCTAGTAGCGGTGGACTACGTGTCCAAGTGGGTTGAGGCGATGGCTTCCCCGTCTTGTGACGCTAAAGTAGTGATCAAGATGTTCAAGAAAATAATATTCCCAAGATTTGGAGTCCCTAGAGCAGTGATAAGTGACAACGGTTCACATTTCAAGGAGAAAAGATTTGAGTCCATGCTGAAGAAACATGGAATCTACCATAGGTGCTCGACTCCCTATCACCCTCAAGCGAATGGTCAAGTCGAAGTATCCAACCGAGAGATAAAGAACATATTGACCAAGACAGTTGGGAAGTCGGGAAAAGACTGGGCATTAAAGCTTGATGATGCGCTATGGGCGTATAGGACTGCCTTTAAGACACCAATTGGGATGTCACCCTATAGGCTAGTATATGGCAAATCATGCCATCTTCCACTGGAGCTCGAGTATAAAGCCATGTGGGCAGTAAAAGAGCTAAATTTTGACACGAAAGCCTCAGGTGAGAAGAGACTCCTTCAACTAAATGAGTTGGACGAAATCAGGCTGGACTCCTACGAAAATTCGAGAATTTACAAGGAAAGAACTCGGAGATGGCATGACAAATTTATCAGGAAGAAAGAGTTCTCGGTAGGAGATAAAGTTTTGCTATTCAACTCTAGGTACAAGTTATTTCCCGGGAAGTTCAAGTCTAGGTGGTTTGGACCATACAAAATTCATAAGGTTTTCGAGGATGGCCACCTAGAGCTGGTTGGTAACGAAGGAAATATATTCAAAGCAAATGGGCAGAGAGTTAAGATCTACCATGCTGCTGATGGAAATCAGGACCTGTAGGAAGCACCCTCGTGAATGCTATACGCAATACCGCTAGAGAAGGGATCCCGCTCGGGACTTCTCTTAGTGTGCTTCTTGTTATGAAAAGATTCAGCTCCGTCTTTGCCAAGACGTTAAACTAGGCTTGTGAGTGTTTTCCCCCGTGATCTTCAAAGTAAATCTATTTTGATTGGATTCCTATTGCTCCGTGCAAGAATTGAGAATTAGAACTATGCATGCGTGAATGTTTATGTTTGATGATCTATGTGCAATTGAGATGCTTTTAGCACGTTGTCTTCTTAACATATGCTTAATGAACTTGATATTTTGATAGGAGATAAGTGTGGGGTGTACGATTTGAATTTGGCCTAGAAATTCTTGTCCATAATTCCATGCGTTCGCACAGCTTCATTCGTGCGTTCGCATAAAGTGCCTTTTCTTCATTTTGGAGTGCTCGCATTGTTTTCGTGCGCTCGCACATGAATGTCATGCCACTGTTTTTATCTGTGCGTTCGCATAAACCCGTTCATGCGTTCGCAGCATGAGCCAACTTTTCGTTAAAATTCTAAGTGTTGGGCTTGCATAGATCTCATGCATTCGCACGTAAAATCAATGCCACTGGAAATATTTATGCGTTCGCATAGTATCATTCATGCGTTCGCATGCCAGGCCAAATTTCTCATTTTTCCGAGCTCGCACAACATTCATGCGTTCGCGTGACAAATTCATGCGACTGGTTTTTTTTGTGCGTTCGCACATATGTCTTCATGCATTCGCATAGCCCTTTGAAAGTCTCGTCATTCTCATATCATGCGTTCGCACAAACCCTTTGTGCGTTCGCATGGTTCGTTCCAGTATAAATACAAAAATCTAAAATCCAATTTCAAATCCAAACCCTAAAGCGAAAATCCGACCACCTCCTCCGTGTTTGCCGTCGCCCAGTTCCGTCCAGCCTCCGCTTGCCCTCCCCGACCGATTCCGACCATCCTCCAGCCGTCCACTCTCCTCTCAGCCGTCCGTTCCACCCCAAACCGAAAACCCCAAATTCCACCCGCAATCTCCAAAATCCCCAAAATCGCAAATCCTTCTCCGATTCAAGATGGTTAAGCTCAAAATCCCCTCTTCCAAGCCTCCCTCTAAAGAACCCTCAAAGAATTTGAAAGTCGTCAAGCCTCCAATTTCCAAGGGAAAAGAGAAAAAGGGGAAGGAGATTTTGATTTTACATGTAAAATCCGATGCTTCGGGGAGGCACTATGGCCGCACTTCAGCGGATCCTACGCGATACATCATGGCGCCTAGTTCGGTTAGCAGAGCCGATGGGGATTTAGAGAAGGATTCACCTCCACCATCGCCCCGAGCCAATAACGACAACATTTTCACCGAAGCCAAAGTGTACGATTTTGATGGCCCCCTCAGATTCAGATTTCCGGCGGATGCTGCCCTCCATACTGCACTATCGGATGGAGGTAAATGGCCAATCCCTCTACTTTTTCCCGATATAGAAAGTTTGAGGAAGTTAGAGGTGTTGGATGAGATTAGGAATTTGCTTGGCAACAGTGGCTTAGGCTTTATCTTTAGAGATGATCCGGGATCATATCATGAGGTCACAATGGAATTCCTAAGTTCGTTTAGTGCAGTGTATCGACATGGTGAGGATGGGGAGGAAGGGAAAGTAAAATGTTGGAGGTTTGCGATGGGTGATCATCAGTGGGAAGTTGATGCCGATGTGTTACGTGATTGGTTCAGAATGCCTAGGGATGGTTTAATCCCTGCGATAGTTGATGATGCGGTCTATAAATTTTGGAAGAGAATTACGGGGATAGATTATGCCAAAGACGAGCAGCACAAGTCTACTAGCATTCGTGTACCCAAGTGGAGTATTATCCACAAATTCTTAGCGGGTATAGTGTTCGTTCGCACTAGCTATGGTAGGCTTGTGACAAAAGAAGAGTTGATGATTATGCTCATGATTGAGAAGGGGGAGAAAGTGGATTGGTTGTGGTGCCTCACTAAAGAATTTAAGGAACATCAGATTGAATCCGGAAAGAACAAAGGGTTGGGAGGTGGTTCGTTCGTTACGAGGATAGCCAAGAAGCTCAATTTTAAATTCGGAAGGAGGAAGAGTGAGAAGTTGGCACTCACGTTGGAAACAATGCGATCTAGGCACATTCTGGGAAAGGGACTGAAGTGGAAGAATTCTGAGAAAGAATCTGGAGTTGTGGATGAGGATGATGTGGACATCGGTGATGAGATTGATGGATTTGAAGTGGACCGCGACATGTCGTTTTCCTCGCAGGCCGTACCTCCTCCTCCCTCCACTGACCCAAGCCTTGCGCTGATTCTGTCGCGTTTGGACAGTTTAGCCAGAGAGCAGAGTGCCCTTGCCACTTATGTCACGCAGCATAATCAGTGGGAGGAAAGAACCCTGCTCCTCATCGCCTCTCACTTGAGGATCGCCTCTAGCGTCGATTTGCCTCCGAGGTTCCCATTTGTACCTGACTCACCCTCGCCTCCATCCCCACCTATATTCCCTTCTACTAGAGGCAAGGAGAAAGTGGGTGAGCCTTCTCGAGGTCAGACGACTGGAGAGGAGGACAGCATTGAGGATGATGAAGATATTGCGCCGGAGCAGTTTGTTGTTGCTCCTCGAGGTGTTAGTGGAGTCATCCCGGAGGAGCTTGGCATGTCCATAGACGAGATTGACCGTGCTGATGATGTGAGGGTCGACGATCCTTCCACTGTTCCCTCCACCTCAAGCGAGGGCATTTCTACGTAAAACGAGGAGTTCTAGGAGAGGATGGCACTAGATTAGCATTTCTACATGTTATTGTGCTTATTACTTGAGTATGACGATTTGTGCTTATGTTCTTTTTCTATGATGATGAACACTTTTGATGATGATCTTTTGGAATGTAACATTGTTGATCACTCTTATGCTATTTGTTACGTTCCGGTTGTGTATTGAAATAGGTAAGATCGTCTTGGGAGAGCAGATTTACAGGGGCCGACAAGTTTATAAGTAAATTATTTAACTGCCCAGAACCATGCGTTCGCACGGGGAATTCATGCGTTCGCATGCGTCGCAAAAACTCCTCTTTACGCTGTGGTCGCATGAGTTCATGCGTTCGCACGCTGAATCCATGCGACTGCCTCCTTTCATGCATTCGCATAACGCAGTCCATGCGTTCGCATGCCCTTCCAAGATTTTCTTTTCATAAAATTTTGAGTTGACCTGCACGATGTTCACATGTTTACGATGATGATTTCTCTACCTTGTATGCTTAACACTCTCACTCTTAGTTTCGTGTCTTATAGAAGAAAGAGAGAAATCATTCCTCGAATCATTTGCGCAAGATCAGTCGCCCAAGAGCTCGACGCACACAACAACATCTCTTGCTATAAAATGGCTACCTCCAAACGAGAGAAGTTTTTCTTAACTCGCTCTTCGCTTTTCATTCTATTCATTGCTTAGGGACTAAGCAATTACTAAGTGTGGGGTGGCCTATTTGTGTTTGCTTGACGTGCTTTCTCGTGAATTCCAATCAACTTGTATGTTTAAGGGAAACACTTGCACTACCGCACAATTCATCCAAAAATTTTGAAATATTAATGAAGACAAAAAGTCTAGGCAAGGACACATTTTTGAAAAATTTCACTTCTAATTCAACTAGTCGTGCATGATTTCACTTAATTGATCCTTTAGATGACTAATGGATTTGATTGTTGACTTTCATTCTTGAGGATCAAAGCACCTACTAGCACTTCTTTATCCTTTATTCTAAGCCTTTTCTCGTTGAGACTAAAGAGTTGATCTTTGAAAGCATAAAATCGAAATGATTTATAACTCCAAAACCCTTGCATGCCATGATTGCCTTTAGGTGACCTTAGTGACCTTGTTTATCTAGTGGATTTTACACTACCGCACAATTCATCCAAAAATTTCAAATTGTTAATGAAAACAAAAAGTCTAGGCAAGGCTACATTTTTGGGGAAAAAACTTCATCTCTAAATTCAACTAGTCGTGCATGATTTCACTTAATTGATCCTTTAGATGACTAATGGATTTGATTGTTGACTTTCATTCTTGAGGATCAAAGCACCTACTAGCACTTCTTTATCCTTTATTCTAAGCCTTTTCTCGTTGAGACTAGATAGTTGATCTTTGAAAGCATAAAATCGAAATGATTTATAACTCCAAAACCCTTGCATGCCATGATCGGTTGTGATATAGGGTAAAATATTCGAATGAGATTCAAACACTTATTTGCTAGTCACGTGATCAAAACATTTATAAAAGCTCAGGAATCCGAGATCGAACCCAGAGGATAGGAGTTTAAACTTATGATGCTAGAGATTAAAATAGATGTCTATGGTTTGGGGGGGGAATGCTTCTCCAAAGAGGTTGATAGCAAATTTCACTATCCAAATTAAAGTTTGATTAACAAAAAGGGATTAACAATCAATAAAAGATGACTAGGGATCCAATCCTCCACTAAACAATCATTGTGACGGTAAATTAGGACATTATTAATGAACTTCTCATGCACACACTTAGAATTTAGGCATGCAACATTAATACCAAGTTTAACTCTCGCTCTAACTTAATATTAAGAGGTCACATCTCGCTCAATACCTCAAACTCTCGCTCTATTGGCATTATAAAGTAAGATTACCCACCCTCAAGCCCTAGCTCTATTGGCTAGATAATCATACACGTGTCAAAAACCATGCCATTCTCATTAGAATTAGAGTGTCGCCATGTAACACAAAAACCCTAATGCTTCTTCATTTAGTTCATTTGACATCATGCTTTTCAACACTAGTTACATCAAACATGAAATCAACTAGGGTTCCTATTGAGGACTTCTCACAAACACCTTATAGGCACCCATTAACATTAAGTTCCAATGAAGAAGAATCATGTGCAAAATCATTCATCAATAACATCTATAGCATTTACAAGGTCACAAACATGTTTAGGGGATTCATGGATCCCCAACCAAGGTCACTACTCACTCATGGTGAGGTTACAATCAAAAACAATGACAAAAGTAGAAAAACCCATATGAGATGTAGAGTTTAGAGCTTCTAAACCAATGGAGAATCAAGAGTAATGGAGAGTCCTTGTGGTTGGTATCCTTCTTCACTTAATCAGCTCGAAATCCGTGCCAAAACCCTTGGAATTTTCTGTGTCGGTGCCTTGGAATCCGTGCCAAAATCTCTCTCAAAAGTCACTCCCGAAACCCTAATAATTCTGGGTTTTATAGCACTGCCGGTATATGCGATCGCATATTTGCAATTGTGCGATCGCATATCTTGCTTGGTGGTCGGTGGTATGCGATCGCACATATTTTTGTGCGACTGGATTCTCTATGCGATCGCATACTTGAGATTGTGCGAGCGCATATCTTTCCTTAGATGCAATTGCGACTTCGGCTTCCGGGTGCGCGATCGCATATAAGTTTATGCGACTGGATTTCTTATGCGATCGCATAAACCAACTTATGCGAGCGCGTAACTGCACAAATTCTGACTTTATGCGATCGGTGCTCCAGGGTGTGCGATCGCATGAAATGTTGTGCGACTGCTTGATTTATGCGATCGCATAAATTGTCTTGTGCGATCGCACAGATTTGGGGAGCTTGTGCTCCGGTTCCTATTTTGCTCATTTTAGCTCCAGAATGCTCGGTTTTGCTCCAGAATCAACGCTAACTTGTGTTCTCAGCCTAAGCTCTGTAATTGGCCTGAAATGAACCACAAGGCGTTAAATAGCAAGTGAAATCGTGATAAAACGAATGAAACAATAAACATAGAGGCCGCCTAAAATGCGTATATTCTAGAGCTATCAAATCACCCCACACTTATCGTTTGATCGTCCCGAGCAAACTAGTCATATAGGTCATCAATCAACAAGGCAATTTGCTCAATCATGATCGGCTCAAAGAAACTCCATATGGTTACGAAAACTAACTCAGAAGATTAAGAGACAAAACATACTACTAACTAACCACTTTCGTAGGTAACACGAGTGCATTTAGCGAATGCACCAAGCCTTTAAACCCCTAGGCTACCCTAGTGGAGGAGTTGTAGTCTCCTGAGAGTTTTCAGACACGGGAATACTCACAAATCCCACAAAGAGAACAATCATCCAAATAGACATTTTAAGCTCACAATTTTCAAAGTACTAGGCAAGGTGTTTTTCATGAAGTTCATAATGCATTCAACTAGATATGTGCATTTCAATCACTACATGAGTCCTCTTCAAATCCTTATGGAAATTCATGAATTAGGACATTCAAGTAAATCAAAGCAAAGACTAACAACTCTTTAATCAAGGATTCTAATCATTTTCTATATTAGTGACCTCAAGAAAATGATCTAATATTTGCAAGGAAATCTTGTTGGATCACTCACAAATGCTAGCAAGAAGGCTAGTCCATTGGCTTGTGAGCTTTGAACTCATTCTCAAGCCTAGGACGCATAGGTCACTTAGTCGTAAGAGAAGAGGAGTTCCAACATTATATTTTTTTGTAAATAGTTGCAAGTCATTTCATGCCTAAGTATAAAAGAATACGAGGTTCGTCCCTTAGTGAATTCTTGCTAGGAAGTATCAATTGTCTCGTTGGTTTTCATGCTAGAGAATGGTGGAATAGCCGATTGTCAAGTCTAATTGAAACATTAAAGGGGGTAGAAGCCGCACTAAGCACTTTCGAGGGGGAACTTACCTTCCTAACCCTCGGCACTTAGCACATACTTCTTTAAAGTTCTTCCTAATGGTGATCAATCATAAGGAAGGGATTTGGGGCTTATTTCATATGATTTTTTTTCTTTTTTCTTTCCTTTTTTTATCTTTCTTTTTTTCTTTGCCCTCTTTTGACCCCACACTTAGAACTTTGACAAAGGGCTAAGTGTGAAAAATGGAGCATGACAAACCAACAAGACAAATCCACAAGATAAGCAAGGTCACTAAGGTCACCTAAAGGCAATCATGGCATGCAAGAGTTTTAAAATTATATTTTTTTTCCGATTTTATGCTTTCAAAGATCAACTCTTTAGTCTCAACGAGAAAAAGCTTAGAATAAAAAATAAAGAAGTGCTAGTAGATGCTTTGATCCTCAAGAATGAAAGTCAACAATCCAATCCATTAGTCATCTAAAGGATCAATCAAGTGAAATCATGCACGACTAGTTGAATTTAGAGATGAAGTTTTTTTTCCGAAAATGTAGCCTTGCCTAGACTTTTTGTTTTCATTAACAATTTGAAATTTTTGGATGAATTGTGCGGTAGTGTAAGTGTTTTTCCCTTTAAGCATAAGTTGATTGGATTTTAAACGTGAAAGCATATCAAGCAAGCATAAAACATCTCATGTAGTATAAACAATGTGAAACATAGGCCACCCCACACTTAGCAATTGCTTAGTCCCTAAGCAATGAATAGAATATAAAGCAAGGAGAGAGTTAAGAAAAACTTCTCTCGTTTGGAGGTAGCCCTTTCAAGAGTAGGGAGTTGCTTGCTTGTTGAGTTGCTCTTGCTCAAAATATTCGATTGATGAGCTCCTTTTTACTGTATGAGACATATTAAAGAATGAGAATGTTAGGTGCACAAGGTAGGAAAATCATCATCGAAAAAGTGTAAATGTTAAGCAAGTCGACTCAAAATTCCGTCAAGAGATCACAATAGGAGGTTGTGCGAGCTTGGCTTTTTGAACTAAGGGTTAGTATGCGATCGCATGACGTGATATGTGCGATCGCACAAACGAGACAGTAGCATAAATATATTATGCGATCGCACAAGAGAATGTGCAAGCTTGAAGAATGGAAGCTAAGGGTTGATATGCGATCGCATAAGGTGATATGTGCGATCGCACAAATGGGACAGGGGAGTAAAATCATGTGCGAGCGCATAAGATTTGTGCGACCTTAACCGAATTGAAGAAGGGCTTTTGTGCGAGCGCACAATGATTTATGCGAGCGCATAGACTTACTTAGAGAAGATTCTAAGCCGAATTCAAAATGATTATCAAAGCTCCTGCACAAAATTTCAAGACCCCACACTTAAGTCCAATTAAATCATCCAATCTATCAAGCACAATATCACAAGGACACCCCAAAGTTCACCAATCATCACATAGAGGTTCACGCACATTCACACTTCAACCTTTCAATTTTCCACATGAAAATCCAATCAACATAGACAATATTAAGAGCATGGGAAAAAGACACTTACGAGCCTAGTTTAACGTCTTGGCTAAGACGAAGCCGAGTCTTCGTGTAATAAAATAGGAAGCACACTAAGAGAAGTCCCGAGCGGGATCCCTTCTCTAGCGGTATTGTTGAGAAGTGGAGGAGTCAATCCGGGTTCCTTGAAGAGTTGCAAGCAACTTGTTTAATAACCTTTTTCCAACGTGGTAGCTTCTCACCCCTTGATATATTTGCCTTTCCGTTCTTTTTCAGCTCGTCGCCGGGTGGTGATTCATATTGATCAAAGGAAGGGTCTTCATCGGGTTCAAGCATGTGGTGCAACTTTTTCTTATCAACTTTCTCTCCCTTAGCAACTTCGACTCCCTCCTTCCCTAGCTTTTTCTCAATACTAGCCACTTGTTCTTCTTTTGGCTTTTCTATCTTTACCTTTTCTCCACCAATCTTTAGTGTCAATTTCCCTTTTCCAACATCAACCTTAAAACCGGCGGTTGCCAAGAAGGGGCGTCCAAGGATCAATGATGAAGTGAAGTTTTCCCCCATATCAATCACCACAAAGTCGCATGGAATGTAGAATTTGTCGACTTTGATTGGGACATTCTCCACTAGGCCCCAAGGTTGCCTTGTAGTCCCATCCGCGAGTTGTAGTGTCATTTTGGTGGATTTTACCCCTTTCAACCCAAGCTTGCGGTAGGTGGCAAGAGGCATAACGCTCACACTAGCCCCGAGATCGGCTAGTGGACTTGAGAAGTTCATATCCCCTATTGAGCAAGGGATAGTGAATTTTCCGGGATCTCCCATCTTTTGGGGGATTTGCTTCGAGAAGAGGGCACTACACTCATGGTTTAGGGGGTGGGGTTCAACTTCTTCAATGGTCCTCTTCTTGGATAAGATCTCTTTAAGAAACTTGTTGTATAAAGGTGCCTTCTTGATGAGCTCGTGAAATGGTATGTAGACATATAGCTTTTTCAACATCTTGGTGAAAACCTCATACTCTTTATCCAATTTTGAGGGCTTGATGAGTCTTTGAGGAAACGGGACCGGTGGAGAATAAGGCTTGAGTTCTTCCTTTCTCCCTTCACTTTCTTTCACCTTTACGGTTGGAGGATTAGGGACCTCTTCATTGAATTCTCTTTCTTCGGCTCTAGCTTGGCCAACGGGTTTTGGAGGCATTTGAACGGCTTTCTTTGGTTTAACACCCTCCAATTTCTTCCCACTCCTAAGGGTCACCGCCTCACAATGTTCCTTCCTCTCTAGAAAATCATCCTCAAATGATCCCTCAATGTAGACGGCATTGCAATATTCCTTTTTGTCGTGCTCGGGCCGAGCCGGTAGCTTCCCTTGTGCCTTAGTTGAGGAATCGGCTTGTTGAGCTATTTGCATCTCCAACATCTTGTTGTGAGTAGAAATCTCGTCCATTCTTTGGAACATTTGATTCATTCTTTGGTCGGCTTTTGCTTGACTTGCCACAAGACTTGCTAAGATGTCGGTCATGGATTGATCTTGTGTACTTTGATGAGTCGGGGCTTGTGTGTGTTGAGGGTTCATCTCTTGGTAGTTCCCTTGTTGTTGATATTGATAGTTTGCTCTTGGTTGGTAGGGAGGTTTTTGTTGTGCTTGGCTAGATTGCCCTTGTTGGTTTTGCCTTTGATAATTTCCTTGATTTTCATAAGAATTTTGCCCTTGAGGCCTTGGAGGAAAATTGTCATTAGCCACTCTCCTATGAGGAGGCTCATAGCTTCTTGCGATAGGATTGGCATTTTGAGCATAGTTCCTTTGTTGATTTACAAAGTGTGCCTCTTCATACCCATCATCATCTTCTTCATAGCGACCGTCGGGGCAATTTTTGGTAGAATGTCTAGTGCTTGCACATAGAAAACAAGGTTGTTGAGCCGAAGTTCTCTCTTTATCGGCCTTAGGCTTAGTTGCCTCCACAGAATTTACCATGCTCATCATGGCCTCCATTTTCTTTGATAAATCATTAATTTGCTCTTTCGTTGCATAATTCGAGGAATCATCTCTTGACTTGCCCATTTTCTTGTGATCAACTCCTTGATATCTATCGGAGTTTATAGCAATTTTGTCCACAATTTTGAACCCTTGAGTCGCCGGCAATTCCATGATAGCACCTCCACTAGCGGTATCCATCTGATTTTTAGCTTCCTTGCTCATACCCAAATAGAGATATCGCATAAGATCGGCTTTTCTGAAGTTGTGGTGAGGGCATTCCCTCAAATAATGTTTGAAACGGTCATATGCTTGATGAAATAACTCATTGTCTCTTTGGGAGAAAGTCAATATGAAATCCGTGAATTTCTTGGTTCTTGATGGAGGGAAGAACTTGTTAAGAAAAGAAGTTGCTAGATGATCCCAAGTTCTAAAGGTTCCCGGCTCATGGTTTTGCAACCATTCCTTGGCGTCTCCATATAACGAAGAGGGAAATAACTTCAAGTAAACATATTCAATGGGCACATTCCTCGGCTTGTAAGTTCGGCAATACTCTTGGAAATTGGCCAAATGAGTGGAGGGGTTCCCAACTCCTTGATATTGATCATGAGTTACCATATGCACCAAGGAGGACTTCACATCAAAATCAAAAGCGTCCTCATCCGGAGGCATAATAACCGAACCGTTTCCCTCGAGGGTGGGAGTCATGTCATCTCCCACGGGCCTTTCGTCCTCTTCCTCTTCATCATATCTATAATGTCTCTCCTCTCTACGAGGTACATGAGGATTTCGGATAGGACGTCTCTCATTCTCATTATAATTGTCATCTCTAGCTTGAGGATCCTCTACTTCTTCCCCATCAATTCTACGATTTTGGACATTTCTTTGAAGAACCGGACGGTTCTCATTCTCCTCTTCCATAATAACTTGTTGTCTTTTTTGGATAATAGGGGGAATAGCACAAATAGCCGGAGGTAAAGGTGCAATAGGAGCAATCGGGTTCTTTCGGGGTCTACCTCGTGGTTTCCTTGTGGTTGGTTGAGAAGGGTTAGAAGAACTTGATGTTGAACCAAGAGCCACGTGTTTCTTTCCTTGAAACCTTGTGTTCATTCAAGTGCCTACAAGAACAAAAGAAATTCTTATCAATGAAGGGCAAGGGAAACAAACACAATCAAGCACAAAGCAAGCAATAACTACCAAGTAAGGAAAAACAAACAAACTAAATAATCAAATAGCACCTAGTTGATTAACCTATCCCCGGCAACGGCGCCATTTGATCGGTTGTGATATAGGGTAAAATATTCGAATGAGATTCAAACACTTATTTGCTAGTCACGTGATCAAAACATTTATAAAAGCTCGGGAATCCGAGATCGAACCCAGAGGATAGGAGTTTAAACTTATGATGCTAGAGATTAAAATAGATGTCTATGGTTTGGGGGGGAATGCTTCTCCAAAGAGGTTGATAGCAAATTTCACTATCCAAATTAAAGTTTGATTAACAAAAAGAGATTAACAATCAATAAAAGATGACTAGGGATCCAATCCTCCACTAAACAATCATTGTGACAGTAAATTAGGACATTATTAATGAACTTCTCATGCACACACTTAGAATTTAGGCATGCAACATTAATACCAAGTTTAACTCTCGCTCTAACTTAATATTAAGAGGTCACATCTCGCTCAATACCTCAAACTCTCGCTCTATTGGCATTATAAAGTAAGATTACCCACCCTCAAGCCCTAGCTCTATTGGCTAGATAATCATACACGTGTCAAAAACCATGCCATTCTCATTAGAATTAGAGTGTCGCCATGTAACACAAAAACCCTAATGCTTCTTCATTTAGTTCATTTGACATCATGCTTTTCAACACTAGTTACATCAAACATGAAATCAACTAGGGTTCCTATTGAGGACTTCTCACAAACACCTTATAGGCACCCATTAACATTAAGTTCCAATGAAGAAGAATCATGTGCAAAATCATTCATCAATAACATCTATAGCATTTACAAGGTCACAAACATGTTTAGGGGATTCATGGATCCCCAACCAAGGTCACTACTCACTCATGGTGAGGTTACAATCAAAAACAATGACAAAAGTAGAAAAACCCATATGAGATGTAGAGTTTAGAGCTTCTAAACCAATGGAGAATCAAGAGTAATGGAGAGTCCTTGTGGTTGGTATCCTTCTTCACTTAATCAGCTCGAAATCCGTGCCAAAACCCTTGGAATTTTCTGTGTCGGTGCCTTGGAATCCGTGCCAAAATCTCTCTCAAAAGTCACTCCCGAAACCCTAATAATTCTGGGTTTTATAGCACTGCCGGTATATGCGATCGCATATTTGCAATTGTGCGATCGCATATCTTGCTTGGTGGTCGGTGGTATGCGATCGCACATATTTTTGTGCGACTGGATTCTCTATGCGATCGCATACTTGAGATTGTGCGAGCGCATATCTTTCCTTAGATGCAATTGCGACTTCGGCTTCCGGGTGCGCGATCGCATATAAGTTTATGCGACTGGATTTCTTATGCGATCGCATAAACCAACTTATGCGAGCGCGTAACTGCACAAATTCTGACTTTATGCGATCGATGCTCCAGGGTGTGCGATCGCGTGAAATGTTGTGCGACTGCTTGATTTATGCGATCGCATAAATTGTCTTGTGCGATCGCACAGATTTGGGGAGCTTGTGCTCCGGTTCCTATTTTGCTCATTTTAGCTCCAGAATGCTCGGTTTTGCTCCAGAATCAACGCTAACTTGTGTTCTCAGCCTAAGCTCTGTAATTGGCCTGAAATGAACCACAAGGCGTTAAATAGCAAGTGAAATCGTGATAAAACGAATGAAACAATAAACATAGAGGCCGCCTAAAATGCGTATATTCTAGAGCTATCAGGTGACCTTAGTGACCTTGTTTATCTAGTGGATTTTACCTTGTTGGTTTGTCATGCTCCATTTTAAACACTTAGCTCTTTGTCAAAGTTCTAAGTGTGGGGTCAAAAGAGGGCGAAAAATAGGCCCCAACAAAAAAAATATGCTTTATTCTTATGGTCAAAAGAGGGCAAAGCCCAGACTAAGAACTTTCTCAAAGTACAAGAGAAGTTTTGATTAAAATATACAAATGCCGGGGGTTAGGGAGGTAAGTCCCCCCTCGAAAGCATTTGTAGGCCAGAGGCCATTTGAAAAAAAGAAAAAAAAAGAAAAAAAAATAAGAAGCACTTAGACTTGACAATTGGCTATCCCACCATTCTCTAGCATGAAAGCCAATAAGACAATTGAAGCTTACTAGCAAAGATTCACTAAGGGACGAGCCTCGTATTCTTTTATACTTAGGCATGATATGGTTTGCAAGCATTTACAAAAAAAAACTATGTTGTTGGAACTCCTCTTCTCTTATGACTGAGTGACCTTTGCGTCCTAGGCTTGAGAATGAGTTCACAGCTCACAAGCCAATGGACTAGCCTCCTTGCTAGCATTTGTGAGTGATCCAACACAATTTCTTTGCAACTATTTGATCATTTTCTAGAAGTCGCTAACATAGAAAATGACTAGAATCCTCGATTAAAGATTTATTAGTCTTTGCTTGGATTTGCTTGAATGTCTTAATTCATGAATTTCCATAAGAATTTGAAGAGGTTTCATGTAGTGATTGAAATGCACATATCTAGTTGAATACATTATGAACTTCATGAAAAATTCCTTGCCTAGTTTTTTTTGAAAATTGTGAACTAAAAATGCCTTTTTGGATGATTGTTCTCTTTGTGGGATTTGTGAGTATTCCCGTGTCTGAAAACTCTCAGGAGACTACAACTCCTCCACTAGGGTAGCCTAGGGGTTTAAAGGCTTGGTGCATTCGCTAAATGCACTCGTGTCACCTACGAAAGTGGTTTATCATAAGTAGTATTTGTTTCTTAGCCTTTTCAAGTTAGTGTTCGTAACCATACGGAGTTTTCTTTGGACAGATCCTTAGTAGAAGAAATTGCAATATTGTTGATGATCTATATGATTAGTTTGCTCGGGACGATCAAACGTTAAGTGTGGGGTGATTTGATAGCACTAGAATACATGCATTTTAGGCGACCTTTACGCTTATTGTTTTGGTCATTCCTTTACGATTTCACTTGCTATTTGATGCTTTGTGGTTCATTTCAGGCCTATTTCAGAGATTTAGCTGAGAACACAAGTGAGCAGTGATTTTGGGGCAAAACCGAGTATTCTGGAGCGAAAATGAGCAAAATGGAAGTCGGAGCGCAAACTCCCCAATAGCATGCGTTCGCACAAGTTATCCATGCGCTCGCATGGATTGGACCAGACGCATGAAAACTCCATGCGATCGCATAGAAGACCATGCATGCTCACACAAGACCAATCTTCTCCAGCCGTGCGTTCGCACAGTCTATTCCATGCGAGCGCACAAAGCAGACCAGAGGCATAGAATTTCCATGCGATCGCACAACACCACGCATGCGCTCGCACAGCTCATCCATGCGCTCGCATGGATCAGACCAGACGCATGCGATTCTCATGCGGGCGCACGCTTCAAGCCCAAGATCGCACAGACCAGCTTTTAGGCATTCATGCGCTCGCATGCTCATTCCATGCGCTCGCATGAAGTCGTAAAGACAAGATTTTTACTGCCAACTATAAATAGAAAATTAGGGTTTTTCAGCGGGGGTGTGGATTTTCTGTTGGGTTTTTGGGGGAAGTTAGCTTGGAGAAGACGCCAGATTTCCAAAAGTCATCAACAACACTCGGATCGGATCATCCTTAGTATTGATTACTCCATATTGGTTTTAGATTCCTAAACTCCATAATCTACATGTTTCTATACTCATCTATTATTGTTATGGATTGTATCCTCACCATGAGTGAGTAGTGACATTGGTTGGGGATCTATGAACCCCCTAGACATGTTTGTGAAGTTGTAAATATTATGAGTGTTATTGATGAATAATTTTGCACGTGATTCTTCTTCGTTTGAACTTAACGTTTCGGATTGCCCTAGGCATGTCTTCGACAAGTCCTCAATAGGAATTCTGCTTGATTTCATGTTTGATGTAGCTAACCCCTGAAAAGCATGATTTCAATGAATTAAACGAAGAAGCATTAGGTTTTTGTGTTACATGGCGACACACTAATTCTAATGAGAACGGCACGGGTTTAACAAGTGTATGACTATCTAGTCAATAGAGCGTGAGTGTGAGACTAGATATTAGTATTCTATAGTGCCAATAGAGCGTGAGTGTGAGGCATTAAGCGAGATGCAACCTCTTTTTACTAAATTGGAGCGTGAGTTGAATTTAGAAATAATGTTGCATGGCTAAATCCTAATTATGTGCATGTGATTTCATCAATAGTGTCCAAATTTACCGTCACAATAATTGTCTAGGTGGGGAAATAGATCCCTAGTCATCTTTGAATTGTTTGTTTACCCCTTTTCGTTGATTAAATCTCCACTTAAGATAGTAAAACCTTGCTATCAACCTCTTACGAGGATTAAACCCCCCCAAACCATAAACATCCTAAATCAAATCCTTAGCACCCTTAGTTTAATCACCTGTCCTTTGGGTACGATCTCGGATTTCCCGAGTTAAAATATAAATTGTTTTGATTAAACGTGTTTGGCATAAGTATTCGGTATTCTTATTGAATATTTACACTAAATTACAGACGATCAGATAATTTTTTATATTTACGATGATGTCCAATCTTGCGTAGGAAATTTTACTATGATCGAGAATATATTGAGATAGGAATGATTCTAGGTTCAAAAAGGCTTTAACAGATCACGGATCTTGATAACCCTAGCAATGCTGTGTATTATAAGACTAATTAATAATGCGGGAGGTGCTTTTGCTTTTAGGCAATCTCAAAATTATTGATTAGTTATAGGGAAAAGTACAAAAAGGGTCCCCGAACTACCACTCAATTCCAATTTAAGGTCTGAACTACCACAATTTCCAATTAGAGGGCAAATTCATGATATATTTGGTGAATGTACAAATAGGGGCTCCGAACTACCACTCAATTCCAATTTGAGATCCTTACTACCACAATTTCCAATTAAGGGGCAAATTCAAGAAATATCATCTATATATTTTTCATATTATATTTTTAACTTTTAATTTTATTGTTATAATTTTATTTTCTTTAAATTTCATACTACAAATAAGTATTATTTTTAAATTAATTATTCACAATTTTTTAATTTATCATATAACATGTAAAAATAAAAATAAAATAATTTGTTTCTTAATTCATATTGTTAAATTTTCAAGTTGTTTTTCTTTTATGCATGATGGGTGACTATACTATTTTAAATTTATATAATTTGACAATTTACCGTATAACATGTATGACAAATTAAATTATTATTTCTTGACTTATTTTCATAAGAAAGTGAATATAATGATATATATATATATACTCATTTGTAGTATGAAATTCAAAGAAAATTAAATTATTATAATAAAATTAAAAGTTAAAAATTTTGAATGAAAAATACATAGAATAAACTAAAGAAAAATATTTAATTTTACTTTGTACTTTTTATACTTTTCCCGTTAGTTCGGGACCTCTTTTTGTACATTTCCCTTAAGTTAAATAATCCATATTAGATTTGGATCTTCCGATTAATACACATACCATTGAAATTTTTGTCAGGTTAACATCTGTAAATCTTTCAAGACATTTGTTCAATGCATTTTTGAATAGGTGATGCTGCATTTCGATGCCATGGTATTTTCGGTGGACTAACATCTGAAAAACAACATTGCAACAAATAGCTTTTTTTTGGGTATACATTTGTTAATTTAAAGGGAAAAGTACAAAAAGTAGAAAGTAAAATTAAATATTTTTCATTTAATTTTTTAAATTTTATTATAATATTTAATTTTCTTTAAATTTCATTCTACAAATGAGTATATATATATATCATTATATTCTTTTTATATTCACTTTGTTATGAAAATGAATCAAGAAATAATAATTTAATTTGTCATACATGTTAACCGGTAAATTGTCAAATTATATAAATTTAAAATAGTATACATGTTATACGATAAATTAAAAAATTATGAATAACTAATTTAAAAATAATACTCATTTGTAGTATGAAATTAAAAGAAAATAAAAATATAACAATAAAATTAAAAGTTAAAAATATACCATGAAAACTATATAGATGATATTTCTTCAATTTGTCCCCTAATTGGAAATTGTGGTAGTTCGGACCTCAAATTGGAATTGAATGGTAGTTCGGAGCCCCTATTTGTACTTTCCCCATAATATATCTTGAATTTGCCCCCTAATTGGAAATTGTGGTAGTTCGGACCTCAAATTGGAATTGAGCGGTAGTTCGGGGACCCTTTTTGTACTTTTCCCTTAGTTATATTGGTGATCAACTACTAAGGAAATTTTGATAGAATTAGAAAATTAGGGTTTATGATCATTACTAGAGAAAGTAACTTAACAATTAACATAGTAGGGTTTGTGTACAAGCTAGGCCAAATTGGCTCCCTTTTGCACCCGTTATCATGGCTTATGAGCCTTAATTAGAGTGACAATACAAAGACTTAAAATTTTGGGCACCGATTAATGATGTATTGAGTAATCGAGAGTGTGGTTCGATCGTCAAACGCCGATTAGACGACAAAGAAGGTATATAGAATCTCTCACATCTAAGATTCGATTCCTGATGAGACGGGTAGATGGTAAAATATGAAACAAAAATATATAGTACATACAATGTGTGCTTGTTAAATATACATATGGAACCCTCTTTACATTTATGATTGAACAAAACTAGTGTACCATTCTTCATGATTTATAAGCATGCATGTTGGATGTTCCCTGATCAAATAATAAACATTAAATGGAAAAGTACATGTGTTCTTCTCATCAGGCAAGTTAAAGAAGTATTTGTATGAGTGGAATCCAACTCCTCCAACCATGCTTCGTTAAAAAAATAAAAAATAAAAACTCATTTTCCGCACTAAATATTTAATTCAAGCTAAGTGGCATTCCCTTTCAACACCTAACATTTTGATAATCACCCTTTTTTTAAAAAAATTTATATTTAAACGATGAACTATTTAGATTATCCCAGAGTTCCCTTATATGCTAAAATTTCTTTACAAACTATTTATAACAAATTAATCAACACAAAACTAAGCTTAACTAGAAGCAATTTAATGGATGTAGGCTAGAGTTTTAGTTATTAGGTCAAACTGTGCTTGAGATAAACGTACTGGACACGCCAAATATTAGCAGGAGGGAATCTCAGTGTCATGAAATTAAGGGCGTGGTATATTCAACTATTACCTATTCTTTGTGCTCAAATTTATTCATAAAAATTAAGGATCGATCTAGTGAAATATAATTCAAACGACATCGACGTTTTGGGACTCGCAACATTTGGTTGCGCTGCACCGAATCTTTTTCCCAAGACTTAATGGAGAAATTATTTAGTACGTATCTCTAAAAACTTGACAAAGATGGTCACAAATGTAAAGAAATCATAATATGGTCCTAAAATTGGACACCTATTGAATTAAAATAGTAGTAAAGCCAAACCTTCCATGTTCTCTACTAGATTTTCAGCTCTAGTGCTGGATGGATCTCAAGCAAAAGTTGAGACACTTTAGTTTTTTGTTTAGAATTAACAATGTTTAGTGTGTGTGGTTGAATTGATGAACACGTGAAAGAGGACTGCATTTTCAAAAGTTGAAGCCCTAAAAATTATTAAGAGAAACCTGCATTTGGGGAGAAAAAGTAGGCGAAGTTGTGCGCCCTCTTCCATTCACCACACATGCGAATAAAGACATGTAATATTTGATGCTTTGTCATTGTTGACTCACATTTGTTTACTTTACAACTAATGAAGTTCTTTGATTTTTTTAGTCAAAGCTTTTAGTGTGAATGTTATGTATAGTCGAATTAACTGGTTTCATGTATACTACATTACTCTAAGCAAAGTTTGAATCTTCTTTTAATGCGGCTTACTTTTTAGTTCACACATACCGTGTGAACATTAAGGACCATTTCTTATGGATATTATGCAACATTTCTTAGTAAGAACCGCTGCATAATGTCCAAATATGCGAATGAGAACTAATGAGTGACACTTTATATTCATACATTCATATTTTAAGTTTGTTTGACAAGCAAATATCATTTCATATGTTTAATATAACAGATGTACACGATAGACACGAATTATCACTATAAATTTGTTTCTCTCCATAATGGTATATCTAAAGTTGTATAATAGTTTTTCTCGTTTGTAGTAATAATATAAACTGCCTATTTAGGATTCAATAGGGGTTGAAGTGAAGCCTTGGATTGAAAAAAGTATCAAACCAAATCAAATTCCTCATCCAATAAGTGGTTTAACATTGAACTGCAAATCATTGTGGCCACACACAATTAGTTCATGTTCTCAACTTGCTTCGAATTTAAAAGTAAAAATAAATCAAATGTTCAAAACCTTAAGGGTTACTTAATCAACAAGATAAGTGTTTGTTATTATCGATTTATCAGTTATCCATTTATATAACATCGAAATAGAGAATCTCTCTTTGTAGACGACCACGGAAAATGAAATTCATATTCTTTTTTCATTTCCCCTCTTATGGTCGATTTTCATTTATTGAGCAAATTAAATACATAGACTATGATCCCAAAGTTGAAATAGGGAGCATGAATTATTGCCCCATATTTTCATTTCCTTTAGAACCAGTATAAGAAATAGCTAGAATAAATATAAACAAAAGGGCTCAGCCAAATTGGTCGCATTAATCGCAAGCTAGTTATATGACCCGATTGTTCGATCTCCTCGTAGTGACATTCTTTTCCATTTTGATCAGTTGTCGTAGAAAGCACATAACCTGAGATTGCAAACTTAAGTTCATCAACCGAAATAATCTAGAAAGAGAAAGTTTTGATGAGTGCGAAAATGAATAAAATTACAATCACATAAGTTGCTATAATTTGATGTGATCCAATTATTGGATGATGAAATTTTATGCTACTCCCTGAATAACCCTACCTCATAGGGCTCTTGTAGGGAATATGATGCACTTGTTTCCTTAGGAACTTTTGACACTAAGATACCCAATCCTTGTCCTCTATTGCGTAAAACCTAATTATATACCAAGCGATGTACACTTCCATCGATTATTATTCGCATAAATATGAAATGGAATAATATAAAAACTCAGGCAAGCTATTAATTTATATGCGTACGTTGAATGCATCCTCATCGGTTCTATCATCTCCAATATATATTGGAAACACATCATCAGAGTTAGCGTAACCTGTGTAACATGAACGCAAAATTTACATTCTTATTTTTCGTTAAGTTCTTAAAAATAGAAAAATGGAAAGAAAAATAGAACTTTACTTCTTTTTTTTTAAAAGCATGAGAAAATAATACTGATATATATACCTAGTGATCCCAACAAGAACTCAAGGGCTTTGCCCTTGTCCCATTTGATCGTTGGACGGATCTCCAAAACCTATTAAGAAGGACAAAATTTTATTAGCTGCTTTGATTCGATTCTGACGTTTTTTGGCTGTTATCAGATATCCATCCGATAAGGATTAAAACTGGGTATGTTTTCTTTGGTTATCATTATTACCATTCTTCCTAGAGAAAGTTCAAGTTTTGGATAGCCACTGAGGACCAACTTTACTTCCTCAGCCAATGCAAACCAGCTCTGTAACAAAATTAATACGCAGAAACATGTCAAATAATTGTGCAAAATAATCCTAGAATACAAGAAACAATAACCTTATTGAAAAAAAACAAATTTTGTATACCTTCTCATCAACGCATCGGAAGTGAACGGATAAGCAAAACTTGTTATTCTCCACCTTAGCTCCCTCGGTCGATTTGGTTTTATCTACCAATATTTTGTAGACCTGTGGTTTACAAATAAAAAATAAACCAATTCACATTTCTTGACGAATTCGAAATCCATGCAAATTTAGGTAGATATATGTCGATAAGCATGACATAACACGTAACAATTAAGCATATATACTCACCTCGTCGATCATGGGCAAAAACTCTGAAGCCGGTTGGAAAGCCATCGGCGGATTACCCTACGTAAAAGGAAAAAGACAAATAGTTTAGCCCTATACATAACTTTATGAATTTGTTTCAGTAAGAGATCAGACAAAAAAGAGTTATAGAGAGCAAGTGGCGGGGAAATTACCTTTTTGTATTTGAGAGTTTTGGTTGCTGGTCCCTTTATGTCCATACCATGACTACCTGCATAGTAGAGCTCCCCTAGTCTCACAAAACCACGTACCTGCAAAAATCCAGAGAAAAAAAATAAACAGAAATTTTTGCAAAATAAATATTTTCAGCGAAAATTGTAACGAAATAGTACTTCTTCTTTTTTAATACCAATATGTACCTTGTCCATGCATCGTCCAGTGACAATTGCCGTAGGAAAGTGTCTAGCAGCATCCCTCACAGCTCCTCTCATCTACTCACGAAGTTTAGAACATCAGAATTCACAATTTGGTGTATAAAAACGTCGTTTGGAAATGGAATTTTTTTTATTAAAAAAAATTATTTACCTCTTTGGACATGTAAGCTTTGTCCGGATCTTCAACTATAGGGGAAAGTGTTCCATCATAATCCAAAAACATTACTATCTGCTTTCCTTCGGAAGCCTTCGCGATTTGCTCGAATTTTTCGAGTGCTGATGGATGATTCTTCTGATCATATATAATCAAAACAAATTTAATTAAATATCTTAGTCCAATTATTCAATAAAAAATTGAAAAGGGAGAAATAATTATATATACTTGCAAGAACTTATTACCAGCCATGAACTGTCGTCATCTCTTGCATCAGAAATAGAGGTAGACGGCCGGACATGTGTTGGGGACGAAGCCCTCATGGAGTCAACCCACCCATTCATCTTATTTGCCAGGACTCCGGTTTCAATAGTTTCGATTTTCTTGGGGAACTTTCTTGAAATTGATATGTAGCTTCCAGGAGAAGGTGGCGGCTTTTGAGCTGAAGATGTGTACATGGCTGAGTTTGTGATAGCCAGTGCGATTGCCATTCCAATCCCTGTGCTACCTTCTGTCACCACTACATTCGGGTTTGTCATTTTTCTGCAGAAAATTGTTGCACACAACTTTTATCACTCAAATCAAATTAAAGCCCTTCTCAGAAAATAAGGCAAAAAATTAAAAATTTTGTTATTTTACAAAAATCTGATCAAATGACTAAATATGGAACATGGCCAAAATGGAGGTGTACACTGGAAATGTTGATATTTCCAAAAAAAAGTGCGATAGAGTACAGGAATGCAGAATTCATACTAAAATTATCGGAAAACAGAAACATAGTCCGAACCTAAAGTTTGGAGATGTTAGGAGAGAGAAGAAGTTGATCGGAAAAAAAAGGGAAAGAGACAGAGCTTGATACTGAGAGTAATGGATGCAGAGAGAGAGAGAGTTATGTAGGGATCGATCATGGCGGAGTGCTCTTTTTATTGCAAGAAAAAGGTGTTTTGATGATTTGAAAGTTAAATTATTATCAATGTTATTAATCAATTAGATATGAAATGAAACACTATAGTTTGATAAGGAAAATTCACACGCGCACTCACACTTAACAATATTGTCACAATATGAGGTTGATTGATATATATGTTTCGGTTTTATTTAAAGGGAAAATTACAAACTATCATTTCATTTCAATGTAAGTACTGAACTTTCAATTTTTTCAAATCAAGTACCGAGGGGTCAAATTGTAATAAGAAAACTTATAAAATTAACAGCGTTAAACCATTCAATCCTTTAAAAGATTAATTATAAATAAAATGATTAAAATTGTATTATTTAGAATATGAATATCATATCATTCAATGATAAAATTGAAAACACACCATATTACTTGTTATCTTTGACATTATTATACTATATAAATAAAATTTGAAAAATATATACAAATCAACACCGTTAAACCCTTTAAATGATTAAATATATATACATGTATTGTAATTATATTTAAATTTGTACGATATGTTTGTTTTCAATTTTATCACTAAATGATTGGATATTCGAATTCTTGATTTTTTTATTGAAATTTATATATATATATATATATATATATATATATATATATATATATATATATAGGGGCGCGCTCAAATGTTACACCCTACTAATGTGTTATGTGTTATGAGATTTTGAGCCACACATCAAGTTTCATCTAATGGCTCAAATGGTGCCACCTCAAAAGCATGGGGGGATTTGGACATGTGCCTTGCATGTGCTTGTGAATAGTGGGTACGTGGCGCGTTTTGATTGGTTAAAGGTGTAACATTTGAGCGCTCCTCTATATATATATATATATAATTAAAATGTTGACAAATTGTGAAGACTTTGAGGGTGTTATTTATGACTTACATAAAAATATAATTATAATAGTTAATTTTTTTCTATTTAGTTTGGTTATGTTTTTTAAAATTTAATTATATAGACAAGTGTCAAAGATAATAAGCAATATGATATTGTTTCCAATTTATAAAAAATCATTTTTAATGATTTTATTTATAGTTAATCATTTAAAGGGTTAAAAGGTTTAACGGTGTTAGTTTTACAAATTTTTTTATTACAGTTTGACCCCTCGATACTTGATTTGAAAAAATTGAAAGTTCAATACTTATTTTGAAACAGATCAAGTGGTAGTTCGGGACTTCGGATAATGAATTGACAGGTTTCCCTTATTTAAATTAGTCAATTTGTTACTAGATCCGAAGGGCACTAGCTATAACTCGGATGTCCTCTTTTTTGTTACTTTATTTTTGTCCAAATTGGTATAGTTGTGATTTGATATCCCAATCGAATGGAAAAATTATATGGATGGACCATATGAACTGATGTGTAAACTTATTTTTAGTAAAGGGGTGGTGGTCAAGCGGTCATATATATTTGGTCAAATGATTAGAAAGTCGACGGTTTAAAATTTTGAGGATTTTTTCTTTTAAATATAAAGTAAACTTTTTCCCTTTTCTTTTTGTAGAACGGAAATATATATTTTTTATAATGGGGTACAACAATTAGATTTTAATACAATACGTTCATCATCTGAAGCTCTAGTAAAACATCTTGACCGGATCCGAAATCATAGGGTATATTTCTCCATTTCTGAAGCGCGGGTCGGGTTCGACACCTTTACCAAGCATGGATCCGCACATCTACCCCAAATCACCATCGGTACATTCTCGACAGTTGGAGCTCAGGCCACCTTGAGCACCCGAGATGAAAAGAATCGTATGTGATTCATTAACCAACAGGCCACCACCCCGTTGGCATAGAACGGAAATATATTGAGTTTTGGGGATTTAATGTTTTTAGAAACTATTTATGTCATATTTGAACTCGTATTAAAAAGATGATGTGAGGAGTCAATTGTATTTTTTGTGTGTGACAATATTATGTTACTCAAGCACATTAACAACTATAAAGGTTGAGAGATGTACAACATTAAAATAGGAAAACTTGACTAGTGACTACTCCAACAATCTTTGTTAACCATGTGTATTTAATTATAATTAAGCATTCTTTAAATAAACCAAAAACATTCATCAATGACACATGAATCTTTGACTATATAAATTTTGACTTTATTGTCCAAGCAACTTCTTGCATCTTAGTTATGCTTTTCACATTATTCATGTAACCTCATTTAATTTTTAAATCACAACTATACGGACTACCATTGCAGTTATCCACAAAATAGAGCTAAGCCATAACCCTAGTTTACTGAACCATATTTATATATCTAATCGATATAGTTATTAATAGTGTTGATCATAGTTTGCCCAAGCTAAGATTTGAGCTTAAGTATGAAATTAAAACTCCTGTTTTTAAAAATGTCAACAATTTACGGTCTAAGCTTCGTGTTTAACTAGAAAAGCCAGCCCTTGGGTATAAACTATTTAATTATATTATTTATGGTGTATTAACTAAACACGTGTTCAAATCCACATGGTACGACAAAAATACGAAGACAGATCTGCATATAGAAGTGTGAAATGGGCACTTGATTAGTAACTGGGTTTGGTAGTTAGTGGAGAGTTAACAGAAAAATGATACTCTCTTACTAATTAAAAATTAGGGTTTTTGAGACACCCTTCCTGGACGAACCGCCCCCTGGAAAATTAAGTTACATATATATGACACATATATACCAATCTGATGCATGATAATTTGGAGTTTTTCTTTCTTCTTTCAAAATGACATGTATGAGTTTCAGCATATCCCAAATGACCCAAATGAGTTTGATATTTCAGTTTTGGCCTGTTTTTAACAACATCGGATCCTGGGGATCTGGTTTTCTGCGTTTTTAACAACACCGGATCCTGGGGATCCGGTATTCTGCGTTTTTAACAACACCGGATGCCAGGATCCGGCTTTATAAGCAAACGAGAGGGCGTGCGAATGAGAGAACTCCACGTCTTCTCATTTGCACATAAAACGGATCCCCAGGATCCGAGGATCTGGTTTTGTTAAAAACATGCCAAACTGGATTCTGGGGATTCGGTTTTATTAAAAACAGGCTAAAACTGAAATGTCAAACTTAAATGGTTGTTTTAGATATGTTGAAAATGAAATGAAAACAACAACAAAAACTCGAAAATCTGCCTAACCCACAATTGTGCATTTATTAAACCAGCAGCAGCAGCTTGTTTAATTAAAGCAATAATAATGTCTCGTGACAAATACCTTTTTTCGACCAATTAATTTTCAAATTTTCACATTTTAAAGTATTTAATACGCCGCGTTAAGATTCGGCCCTTGAATTTAGAAGTCTGTATAAACTTTTTATCTTTCTTTTATTATTCTTGTCGAAGCGTAATAATTATTCCGAATAATGTTCACCTTCTAGCTAGCTAGTAGCGAGATACCAGCATGCAGTTTAATTGTTTGTCAGCAAAATGACATCCTTTCATTCGTCACAAAAAAAATTTGTGCTACGGGGCGGAAAGTTCCTGCAACTAGGCCATGTTCAACGATTCATAGTTTTAGTAAGATCTGTTAAAGTTGGAGATTATAATTTTGAATGAAGGAAAATGATCCGATGCAAAGTTCATTTTTTGGTACAAAATACAAACTAATCATAGTCCTTGATCTTGTGATTTGAATGTATGAGATTAAATCTTGATTTTTTGGTTTTTTTTGTGACGAATTATAAAATGAAACTGACGATCGAACAATGTCGTCTTTTCATTTTGCAGCTCGTCTTTTTTATTTTTCGGCTCGAAAAGTGACGAACTATAAAATAATTTTGACGAACTGTAAAATAAACTGACGAATTTTATATTTTGTACCAAAATTTTACTTTGTACCTGATCTTGACCCTTTGAATGAATATGAATATTGGTCAAAGGATACTCACAACAACTCTTTATTTAACATTTTATCGAAGGTAGTGATCTAGCTAGCGGTCATAATCTTGTTTAAATGAACAGGAGGTCGACGGTTCAAATTATACATCTTATCTTATGACCCTAGAAAAATCCGAATAAAATATAGGGACCATTCATGTTTGATCCCAATATATATATTTGTCTGTCAAAACAACACCGGCCGGTGGAACGAAGCCGAAAATTTATTATAACTAAAAGATGACACTAATGTGTCTTCACACTACTTCAGTCGATACATTATGCATCGGTTTTGGTGCTGGTACATAATGAAGTGATGCATAAAGTCTCACATTATACATGAACCTATCCCACCAATAATTTACATAAGAAGTTTCTTGCGTGTGAAGTAATTCTATGTTGCATTTTAAGTCATGGTCAAAGGATTTTGTCCATATATTATTCTTTAATATGATTCCCTCATAATTGGTCCCCCCAACTGCTCAATCTCTTCTCATGTTACCTAACCTTGAGATCGACAAACCATACACTTTCCCGCAGAATCTTTAATTCAACCAAGTGGTTTTTCAAGAAGTTCCAAAGCACTTTCCGATGGAATTGAGTATGTTTTACATCGTCAAAATTAACATGTCCTAGAGATCCACGCAGGTAACCCAATTAAGAATTACTTACAATCTTGCAGAACAAGTTTAGGGTTTATGTTTCGCGGAATAATTATAAATTGTACATTTAGTCAAAAATTATCGTTTTTAATAATATTTTAACATAGATTTTCGAAAGCGTTGTCTATTGTGTTTTCTATAGTAGCTTGATAGATAACCTGGCGATTACTCATATCAATTCATTTATTAGGCTACTATTTACTTAATTGTCGATAATTTGGACGAAGAATCACATATTATAACTAGGGGGTCCCGGGACCCTCTCACATTTTGAGCAGTTTTTTTTGGAATAATTTTGATCAAATATCTATCTTTGGTAGCTATTTTGTGATTAACCTCCGATATGAAAGTTATAGAACATTCAATTAGCTTGCTATCCATATATAGATCATCTTCAACGGACACCGGATGACGCCTCTCTATGAGCTTCAGAAAGTTAGCTCGGATCCCCTTGATTCCGGAAAATTTTGATCAATCATCTATGTTTAATCGCTATTTTTATCAGCTTAACCTCTGAATTTCATGTTTAAGTAAAACATGAAAATTATAGAACAATCAATTAGCTTTCTAGATATGTATGTATCTTTTTCAACGGATACCAGATGACGCCTCTATGAGCTTCAGAAGATTGGCTCGGATCTCCCTCAATTTCGACAAATTTCAATTAACCATCTATCTTTGGTCGCTATTTTTATCAGCTTAACCCCCGATTTTCATCTTGAATTATGCATGAAAGTTATAGAAAATTCAATTAGCTTTCTATCCATACATATATCATCTTCAAAGGACACTGAATGACTCCTCTATGAGCTTCAGAAGGTTGACTGATCATTAGCAGACTTCAAGCATCTAGCTTGTGTTTAGGTGTTAGCATAAAAGTTGTAGCCCTTGTTGTTAGCTTCATGCGCTAGGTGATTGATTTCTCAAGTGGTGCTCCATCCACCCGTTATAGGTAAGAAAACTTATGTTTACGTATGTTTTGGTTGCTTAAACGTCTGATTGATTGGTGTCAATTGAAGAGTCATAACCCGTCAAATTATCTCTCCGATGGTATTTACCTCGACCTTATAAGGTAATCGTCGTCAGGGCCGGTCCTGAGATTTTATGGGCCCTTGGACAAAAAAAATTTAGGCCCTAATAAAATAAAAATTATTTGTATTTATTACTTTGAAATTAAAAACTAGACCGGTTATGTATGTTTTTTTAGCTATTTTTTAATTTGCAGTAAAATTTGGGCTTTTATTTTCAGCCCAACAACCAAATTATCAGTATTTTGTGGTTGTTTATCAATTTTTATTTATTTATTCAAAGTAAGTAAACAACATATAGGTATATATAACAAAAATTTAAAAAAAATGAGCCCCTTATGAAAGATGGGCCCTTGGCTTTGTCCAACCTCCTTTCTACATGCGGGCCGGCCCTGATCGTCGTGTCTTCCATGGCCTCTCAAAGTTAGATCGTCAAATGAATTTAAACTTTATTAATTTACTAGAAAATAGCTTATATCATCAAACATAAGGAATATATATATATAAGAAAAAAATTTGCCGAATAAGACCTATATCCTGTTTGAAGAAAAAAATGAGATCCCCTCGCATGAAGCGTTAGATCTGCCGGTGCTTGTAACTAAACAGCTATAGAGGTCGACATCGATTTGAAAGTGAAAAATAAAAGGAAGAGCGGCTAGTGACTGTGTTGATCTTCGCCAAATAAAGTGTACAAAACTTTCGGTTGGTTACAACTTTTTTCAGTTTGTTTTTTTTTTGGTAAGTGATTTTTTACATGACACATTGAAATAAAGGCACGACACAAAAGCTTATAAGTGATTTTTACAAGAGGATCACTCTCATTGGTAAAATCATGACACGTTGAAATTTAGGAAATTAATTTTTCAATAATAAAATATCATCTTATTTTAGCAAAAATTCAATGAAAATTTATGGATTTTGAATAGAGTGTTGTTATAAATACATTAATATTTTTACCTAAAGAGTGAAACAAAAGACAATTAGGTTTTAAAATGAGAACTACGAACTAATGAACAATAAATACATTCGAATGAACGATAAAATACTGGATTAACATTATCAAATATTCCGATGAATAATAAATAGGTAAATATTAATCTATTGTTCATCTTCAATTGAACCATAAAATATTCTAATTAACAATAAATGAATAACCAATAATCAATAAAGTTGGTCATTGGTTTTTTCATATCAAAAAAACAAATAAAGTTGGTTGTTCATCAAAATATTTTTTATTTTGTCATTATTCATTGGTTTGCATGTTCTCATTTTAAAAAATCAGTTTTCACCTGATCCTCACGCTTTTTAGCTAAAATGAACTCTTTCACTATACATAAACTCATCATTTTGCAAAACTAATCATCAAAATATATACAATAAATAACCAAACGACATAGAGAATAAACTGACAAAACTGCCACATCCATAGAATTTCAGTCCTGTGGCCCATCAGAAAAGGAAAAAGAAAAAAAAACAGATGCCCACAGCCAAACATGGACCTAGTCATTTAGACTCGAAAATGATTCATCATGGTCCTACAAATTCCTAAGTGCTCAGACCACTCTCTCAATTTTCAGGCCTACCACCCTTTCCCTCCACATGCCCAAACTTCTCCTTTTTTTCCTTCAATTACACATTTCCTTTACTTCCATATTTCAACTTTTTTAAATACATGGTTTGGATATTCTAATCTCTCTTTAGGCTGATTATATTTGTGTTTTTATAGGTTATAGTGGCGCTTTTTCAAGGCTAAATATTACATGTACAAAAAAAAATATAGTTTTGGTGTAAAGGGAAACATGTTGGTTCATAGGGCTTACAAGTTTTATGAGGGTTGGTGTTGGTCCACTCGATCTTTATATTTGTTAAGTACAGTTTACATGTTATATTATGGAAAATCGAAGTTTGTTTATAATGTGTTTCGGTAGCCTTTGTAATTTGTACCTATTATTTGGCTTATCATCATGGGCCGAATAATATCGAAATATGCCCTTTAAAGAGAGAGCATTTTGTTTGAAACAAGCTAGTTTTAGACACTCTAAAGTCTAATCCCACGTACGTTGAAACAAAATGGGATAAAATTAGCAAAATATTTGTTGTCTAATGTAGAAGATTTTTTATTCAAGTACATACTCATATAAAACGAAGTGAGGTTGGCCTAGTGGTAGGCACTCACTACCTGAAACCAAAGGTCTTGGGTTCGAGTCACCCCAGGTTCAAGTGAACCCAATGATCAAAAAAAAATACGTACTCATATAATATCATATAATATCGTGATTTTGTGAGTATGGTTAAAATTCGATAAATTCATGGATATGGGGTCTACACCATTGATCAAGAAGGTTCGTGCCCTGGGTTTTCGACCTCATGCATTGCACTTCGCAGCTGGTGCGCCAGCCCAACATCTCCTCAGTGGGTGACTGTGTACGTGTGATACGTCATAATTTGTGATAGTATGAGCTTATGTTGTTCAAGTAGTCTGCGCGCGTCTTGAAAGAAAAACGAACATCTCAATAATATTTTTTTGATCTTATGTTGAGTAGCGTTTGTTGATCAGTTTATGGAGTATGATATGGCTCTCTTGTGCTATTCACCAGTGCCCAAAGCGTAAGTAATTCAACTTTTTTTTTGAATTAACTATTGTTTATGTTTTTTATACCTATGTGGAGTGTATAATTGTAATCTATATATTCATTAAGTAGTCAAGAACCATGACTTGATAAATAACTCCACATTTTGTATAAAATTCGGTGAGCATTCAGTCTTTAATATTTTGTTTTAATTCTCTCAATAATCAGAGGAAATTACTTACTTTGACCTCATCAGGATTCATACACGTGACGAGCAATATTGATCACTGCTCTTACTATTAAGTTGCGCGCTTTATGGACAGTGTTATTGTCAGTTTTAGATGGTCAATATTTTTATACAAAACACTGGCCGGTAATATGTGTGTACCTTGCTTTTCGGATATGTGAAATTCAGGTGACCATGTCGGCATGATTTGGAAACCAAGTCGACATGATTGGGAACTGGAATCACCAATAACATATATACAGTGGTAGGGTTTAGGGATTTGGAAATGAAGTCGACATGATTGGGAAACTGAAGATGCATATTGTTCAGGTAGAATGTCACTGTGTATGAAGTAGTTGCTTTTTAAGCGTGATGACTAATATTAGCACCAAACAAAAGCATTGCGATATACTCCATATGAGATATGACCCATTACTTTCAGATTGAAAGTACATATACAAAATGATTAAATAGCAAACTTTAACTCCACTATGTCCTTTAATTTGTGATATGTTTAGGGTTAGTAGATATATATCTTCGTGCCCTAATATCTAACCCTTGTATTTCCAAAAGCAAGATTATATATATTTACACTTGATAAGTTGATAGGGCCTACGCCCTTTGATATATGATACAAAGATTAAAGAGCATGTGCAAAGTATATTTTTGATATAAACAGTAAAATTTGTCATGATTGGTTTATAATTCGTTACCGAAAAATAAAAAGTACGACATAGTTCGTCAAAAGTATTTTATAATTCGTCGGTGGGAAATTAATCATACGACGGGATTTAATCTCATCCGTCTGAATGACCAAATCAAGAACGGTAACTGATTTTTATTTTTTATAAAAATATGCTCTTTGCACTGGATACAAGGGAGTTGTCATTCGTTCATATTTCTTTTTCCTATTATATATCACTGATTTCAGATTGCAATTTGCAACTCTTACTTTGGCCCAATCAAGGGGGTGCAATGATCTGAATAGTGGGAAAATGGGCCTAAAGTGACCCAGCCCATCACTACACATCAAAAATTCACATGCCCATCAATGGGTTGAAAATTTGAAAGAGATGCACCATGTGCCACATTGAATTGAGTGGCCAAGGATGATGTATCATCTTGGGTTGATCCTATCCTATCCACCATAGCCCAACTCGAACACTGAAATACCGGTGATGCGTAATTATTTGTTGTCCGCATCAAAATGACGTCGTTTCATTTAAAATGATAAAAAAAATTTGTAAGTACGTGTTAAAATATAACGAAATGATATCATTTTGATACTAAAAACAAAGGATTATGCATCACTAAATCCGAATCTAGACTAAAATTTAAACAGAAGCCACAAATGTTGTGATGGATCACACATTGGAATTTCTAAATCCTTCGACTCCTGCGCCACTGCAAAAACAAAAACCAAAGGGAAAAGAATACATTTTAGAAACAAAAGGTTAGGATACTTATGTAGTAAGATTTTGGTTTGGTCATAGAAAGAAAAAAAAATACAAGTGTAATAACGTAGCATGCAAATACACAATTGGAAAATGACTCTCTTATTTATTTTCCATTTCGTTTTCATCACATTTTCTTAGATTGATTCTTGTTCATGAAGATGATGAAGTGGGGAAACGAATCACTTCATTATTTTTCACACATGTTTTATTGGCTTCAATCGACAACTAAATTATTGGATTAGCAATATCTCAAAAGCCAAAAGACCAATGGACGGCTACGTTGTTGAGATTTCAAAATCAAACCATGCTTTTTGCTTATAAACTCTCCTTGGAGTGATCTCTTAAAATCCTCGTCTCATCCATTGTGCCACTTTATTAGTCTTTCTTAACCTTCACAACTTGCATAAATCATTTGCACAAAAGTTCAATGTCTTGGAGTGTTCAAATTTGTCAAAGATGATTGATTGCAAGAAACAAACAACCTCACACCATTCCATCTATTGCTTAAATGATGGTAAGAAAGAGATGATACCATAACATTGACATCGCTTCCGTTTGTTTGTGTTAGTTGCAAGATCGAATCTTATTATGTCAAAGTTCCAAAAACATTTTGTATTCTCTTAAATTTGTTCTGCAAGGCGCTGTTGACAACGACATTTCAACGCGTTTTAGGTTCAGTTCAATCGTGCACTTGGGACCCAATTGAAATTCAGAGAATACGAATGTATTAAGTGACGGGTCAAGATCAGGTACAAAATCAAATTTTGGTATAAAATACAAAATTCGTCAAAAAATTATTTTATAATTCGTATGTTTATTTTATAGTTCGCCAAAATTATTTTATAGTTCGTCACTTTTCGAGCCGAAAAATGAAAAAGACGACATAGTTTGTCAGTTTCATTTTATAATTCATCACCAAGAAAAACATCAAAAAATCAAGATTTAATCTCATCCATTCAAATCAAAAGATCAAGGGCTATGATTAATTTGTATTTTGTACCAAAAAATTAACTTTACACCGGATCCTTTTTCTTAAGTGACAACTAAACATAAAACGCTCATGCTAAGAGCATCCGCACCGGTGAAAAGCTCCAGCACCTCCTCACCTAGCACTTTCTTCATTTTAGCTTGAAATAAGCATAGAAATGCTCCAGCACTTGCTGAATTAGAAGGTGCTGAAGCACCTCCTTCTAATTTTGTGCTTAATTTCTGAGAAATGCTAGGCGAGGAGGTGCTGGAGCTTTTCACCGGTGCGGATGCTCTAACAATGCGTCTACTCATTTGAGAGTTGGTCGATGTAAGTGAGAACATATTTCAACACAAGACAGAAACGAGCTAAATTGTACTAAAATAGTCTTTTCTCTCTCCCAAAAAACTCTCTCTCGGGAAGGGCGTCGAAAAAGAAGAGCGCGGAAGCAACACTGTCTTCTCCCCGTTAAGTCCTCCTCCTTCGTCCCTCCTTCCCTCTCCGTGGTTTCCGCTGCCCTTCTCGGGGTTGCCGGAGTAGATGGGTGGGTTTGGAGATGGCGACGGTGGGGTGGCTTCCGGCGGAAGGTATATATGTTTTGGCTATTCCCTCACCTGTGCTCAGGCCCTTTTCTCCTCGGTAGTCGGCTGGAGTTTGGTCGGGTGTCGCTCGACCCAATTGTTGGATGGCGATGGTGGCGGTTGGGTCTTGTTGTGGCTTCGTTCCCCTGTTGGTGGAGTTCCGCGGCGGGACGGGTCCGGGTCGGGTGCTGGGTGGTTGGCGTGACTTCGGGCGGTGGCAGTGGGAGGCTTTTGGTGGGGCTGCAGGGCCGGTGGGTGGTGGCTGAGCCACTCCTTTTCCGGTGGACTAGGTTTGGCTGTTAGTTAGTTTTAGTCGTTTAGCTTAGTTTAGATTAGTTTGTAGTTTTCGTTTTAGTTGTGATTGAAAAAGTGACTATTCTCAGCCGGTCTCCGGACTGAGTGAGTTGATCTTTCTCAGCCGTTTGCGGACTGAGTGATAGTCGCATTAGTTTTCTTAGTTGCCTATTTCCTCGACTCTAGCCTGAGGATGTTAGTGACTTTGATAAGTTTCTGATGAAGATGGATTAGCCGTTTCGAGGCCTGTGCGATAATCTGAGTTCATATACTGATTTGAGTTATTGAGTCGTCAATGTCCAATATCTATACAACTTTTCCCATCAAAAAATATTTCAACACAAGACAAATGAGGCAACAGTTAACTGCAACATGAATCTGTGTACAACTGCAGATAGCAATACAAGTACATTTACAACACTAGTAATAACAACATGGAACCTCCACTGATCCAGCATGACAAAAACCAGCTGAAGATCAAGCAGTTGACATCCTCCTCTACTACAACAATTATTAACAACATTCAACTGACCTTAAAGGCTGATCACATCTGCAACTTCTCAAAAACTCCATTGCAGTGTAAGCCACAACAAACTACATACCACTACTAAAAAACACACATTTTCTTACTACTATAAAATGGATGCCCAGTCGATCTCCGAAGGATGCTTCTCCAACATGAAATTCTCCGACATTGGATTCCACCCCTCCGGCTCATTAAACACCGGGAACGTCAGCTCCGAGATTGGAGATGATCCAGCTGACCCATCACTTCCCGAAGAATTTCCTACTTCAACTTTGCAATCAAATCCAGCCGCTACAGAACATTCTACAGCTGTCAAACTCAAAGCTGCCACCTTTGACTTCGTTGACCTCCGCTTACTCGACGACTTCCCATCCTTCTCCGCCTCGCGCATTTCTTGACATATAGTTTGAAGCTTCGCATCGACCGAAGAATGCAGCGGCTTGAACTCGCCGAACTCCCCAGTTACAACTGATCCGCTGTGCTTCAGGTTTGGAAAATTGAGTCTCGAATACTCTCCGCGGAGCATAAAGGCGGCCTTGTCGTACGCTAAAGCAGCTTCCTCGGCGGTATCGAATGTTCCAAGCCACAACCTTGTTCGATTCTTGGGTAGTCTTATCTCAGCAACCCATTTCCCCCAATGCCTCTGCCTCACTCCTCTGTACAGCTTCGTTGGTTTAACCGGAGAATTAGCCAGCTTCATCTGCATCGGCTTGGCTCCGAGAAAACTCGACATGTAGCTGCTCTGCTGCTGCTGCTGATGATGTTGCTGGATTGAAACTGCAGGCAGAGGTGGAGGAAATGAGTAGCTGTGTGACTCGGATTGGATCATCTGAAACTGAGAAGAGTTGAAGATAGATGAAACTGCAGCAGGCTGCTGCAACTGAGAGTCGAATCCAGCTGAGTACAGCTGGGAATGATGGTAGGAGGATTGAGAGAAATTAGGGTATGAAGATGAAGAGAAATTAGGGTTTGATGATGGGGAAGACGATGGTGGCGGTGGCGGTGGAGCACTGCGCATAAAAGGTTCGAGTGCATCCATGAGCTCGCCGCCCAGAAACGGGTCGGATTCTACCCGATTACTGCTATACAAATCCGTCAGAGAGGCCATAGATAGAAGAATCTAACACAGAAGATGACACTAAAAAATAAAATAAAAAGATTTTGACTTTTCTGGAAAATAAAAGTTTCCGGAGAAAATCAAAGATCTGGATTTCTGATCAAAAGGGACAGAACGTCAGCAGATCAGTGAGTAAATCGATCTAAGAGATTTCAAATAATCAATCTCGGAGATCTGGGGATGATCGAGCTCGAACAGGGACCCAAAAAAACCCTTTCAAGTCGATTGAATTCTATAATAAAAAATTAAAATTCTAAAATTTGGAAGAAGAAAAAAAAACTGGAGCTCGTCTGAAAAACACCTGTGATCGATCTGAGAGAAACCTTTAATTAAAGAGCTCGTCTTACACGGATCATGAACAAAACGAGCCCTAAAAATTCCAGCTTTTCGCAATAAAATCACAGAAAGGGAGTCAGGAATCGGAAATTGAAACGGAGTTGAGCAAATCTGCACTAAGGGAAGCCTCACGACGCTCAGGAATTCGCTCTATGTGGTGTGTCGCTCAGCCTCACAATCACTCTGGGATCTTATCGTTCGGTGTTCTTCCCTAATTTATAGCGGTTACCAGATTTGATCGTGGCCGTTGGTTTCATTTCGATGATCACGATATTTTTTTATTTATTTTTATTTAAAATTGGGCTTATTTGATGAGCGCGAGTGTCGTCAGCGGAGGTAGTGGCGAATGAGAAGGCAACAAGTAAGCGGTATGACCGCCACGTGCCCGTAAATAGCGGGCAAGTGTCTGTCAGAGGAAGTGGAGTTATTAATTTAGTGAATCTTATGGTTGTTGACCGATTCAGCGACCGTTGTATATAAAGTTGTGAAAAGAAAAAGAATTTCAATTTCCACATTTTTTTAATTAACAAATATAATATTATAAAATCAATAATTTTAACATTATAATAGACTGAGAATATGTTGTCAATTTAAAATTTTCGTTTTAAGAATACATAATATTTTCATGTATTCACCCTCAGGAAAAGATGAGGTACAAATCTTATTTTTGATATAAATTATAAAATTCGTTAAAAGTAATCTTAATTCGCCGCTGAAAAATCAACATTACGATATAGTTCGTCAAAATGATCTATAATTCGTCACCGAAAACCCAATCATACGACGCAAGATTTAGTCTCATTCGTTCAAATGATTAAATCAAGAACAATAATTGTTTTGTATTTTTCACAAAATGTGATGTTTTCACCTCATCCTATTTCTATTACATAAATTTATTCATTTCTTCTATGAAAAAACTAGTCTACTTTAAATTAATTTGATAAATGAAACTAGTGTGAAAATCATTTCCTTTTTCTCTTGTAGTTGTAGTTAGGTGTGAGATTTTGAAGATGGGATTTGATTTCAATTAGGCAGTGAGATTAGCTAAAGATGATCTCATTGGCTGCCGCTTCCTGTTTCCCTCTGCTAAAATAAATGCAATTTTGTTTCTTTGTTTTACTTTTTAAGTTTATTGATTTGGGAATTAATGTAACGATTTTTACAAGTTTAGTCAAATTTAATGCCCACAAGAAATCATAACGTGACAAGATATCACGCTCCCAATTTGATTGTCCCAAGCTATGGGAAAGTTAGACACTGAATTTGTGGAAGTTGAAATTCAACTAAATACTAATAATTGATGTTTCACGAGATGGTAACATGTGTGGACAATTCATTTAAAGAAATATAATTTTAAAAGTTTACTGATATGAAATAAAATGTATTTAAATTTCTTCATTCTATTCAGAATAATATTTAATTCGTAATTATATTCATTTTATGGACAAAGTAATTCTAAAAAGTTTGTGCGTTATGCTTATGCCCAACTCCTTCAATTTTATTTTAAAAAATCAGTATTGAACAAAAGAAAATTAAAGAAAACTATTTGTCCAATTTGAAAATGGTGCGCAGAAATTGGACCGGTAGGCAGCAGATAGTAGTTCGGACTTGCGGTAGGTTCCAATTCCAATTAATAACCCCGAGAGAAATAAACGGGTCAACCGGTTTTCTTTAAGGCGCGAAAATACCGGTCCAAGACATGGTATCACGTGACTGAAACGTGAACATCCTCGATTGCGGCGCGGGTTACTATTCGTTGTTTAGTCAGTTGAGCAACGGAGTAATTGAGCAACGGAGTAATCTCGACGGCACTTCACCCGAATATTCCGTCAATTTTTTATGTTTTTTTTTCTCGATAAACTTTTTTTTTGATAGATCAAAGGTGTATAAGGACCAGGGAACAAACTCATAAATGAAAATAAACAACAACATTGAAAAATATAGCCAACAAACACAGAAAACATGGAAACGTAATCCAGGTTAAGCATGTCATCCATCAGCTGCTGAAAAATCTTCATAGATGAGGAGCTTCAAGAACCAGAAGTACGCCAAGGTGGCCAAACAGACGAAGCGACTCGAAGATCGACTTCTAAGCACCAATCAAGCGCCAGCCACGTTTCTTCAAAGAAATTCAGCAAGACAGAAGCCTGCCACTCCAGCTGGAAACCGCCAACCTCCAACCCGGGACAGGAGCGAACACTCATAAAGAGCATTGCCATCACTGGTGCCCACAAAATAAGGAAACACCAACACAACAACACTGAAACATAATAACAACAGCACAACAACTGTAAGGCCAAAAGACTTGCAACACAACACTCAGACCTAGCTGAGGCACAACAAGCTCTAACATCACACTGATAACTCGAATTCAGAGCAGTGAAAAAAGATAAACACAAAAAGTATACACAGTCCGCTGTTTGCCACCCCTCCAGCCCACCAAGGAGATTGAGCAAATGATTGATTAAACCTCAATATAAGGTTGGTATTAAAACAACTAGCAGAAAACACTCATTTTAATTTGGTGCATCGGAAACGTTTTGTGATCCAAATAAAAAACCAAATATTTATCAGAAGTAAATTGTTCGTGAAAGGGGCTTTGGTCAAGTGGTTTGATCATTGTCAAGAGGTCAACTCCCCCGATTAGCATATTTCTCTTCACTTTTGTGTAGGAGTGTTATCTGTGCCTGTGGACGTGTTGTGTGTTGTGTGATATTCCTCCCTCGCATAGGTGATATCCGTCCCTTGTGGACATGTTGTGTTGTATGCTGCAGATGGATGTGCGCGTGGAGATCCTGTGTTTCTCGTCGCTGCTCGTGGGTTCAAGCTAAAGATGCGCTTCAATGGACAAAATTTAAGTACCTATTCCGGGTTGGTGTCTTGCGTGACCCGTGATGCAAGAGTCTAAGTTCACATGTACCCGATAAAATTATTATGCAATATGATTGAGATGTAATTATGTGATAATTGAATTGTATGAAATGTAAAAATTCACCATAAAAAAATAATTTTCAAATTGTATTGTCTTAAACAATTCTTCATAAGAAAATTATTTGGAAAAAAAAACTCAAAATTGTTTAGTTTCATTGGGAGTGAGGATACCACCATCAGGGATCAGGCAGGTGCTGTGGGCGGAGGTCCCACACTGACCTTTCACGCGGTTTGAAACAGTGTACACAGTCGCTTCATTTTGTCTTGGTCTAAACCAATTATTGTTTGACACGTGTCCCGTAAGCTCCAGTTTTGCTGTTTTTGCGTCCGTGTGGACCCGTCGGAAGTGGGAAGCGTGCATTTAATGTCGCTTTAGAAAGTTGGAATTCAAAAATGTAACGTATGTGCGATGTGCCAGTTAAGTTAAGGTAGCGGTGAGTGAATAGTTATAGTGTTGTGACATGGTGGACCCTACCCACTACTCTTGATTGATTGGCTGTGTATGGTCAATGGTGTCTATCTACTCTACCCTCGTGCATTGAATTTTGGTGACTTATAGCAAAACAAAAAGTTTGATAATTTTTCGGTTGTTATTTTTGTTTTATAAATTAAATATGATACTGTGTACATATAAACAAAATCTGATATATCGTATATCAACTAAGTACTAGTTCATATCGATAACAGATGGTAGCCCGTTGATTAAAGAGTTCACTCTATGATTGTTGGATACTTACGTCCTCAGATTATCTACAGGCGTGGTGCCAAACCTGGCCTGGGCTTCAGAAGTGTAGAAAATGTACCAGATGATTTCGTATCCGATGAAAATGTCATACTATAGCTGCGGATATCATATATATGTACTACAGTAGATGACAAAGTATCATTACATTGTAATGTTCTGAGTTATTGTACCCACCCATTATATTTAAAAAAAATACCCGTTCAAATCAATATCAAACTCTCACCTTAACATATAATCCAAACAGAAGCAGAATCCATAAATGGCTGTCTAGAAACAATAAATGCCATTATATCTATGCATAATAAATGCATAAACTCTAAGCCTAACTGGTTCAAAGTGTGAAGAGAATCGAGAGCTACCAGCAAAGTTGGGTTTTGGAATTATGAAAAGCATTGAAAAAGATAAAAAGGCAGTGGATCTTTAATTGCATGCCCTAGATTGGATGCAGTCAATGAGATTCCTTGCCAATATCCCAAGCATATTGCTTCCAAGTAATCGCCGATCTGTTTTCACCCACTTGGCTTGTGGATTTAAATTCACATCAAAGGTGGTCACAAAGTATGAAAGGGCCGGTTCATACTTGTTGTTAGCAATATTTAAGAAAATAATGAATATATAAATTATTCATCCAGTTCGTCACGAATTATGATTATCGTGAAGTCACCATCAAAATTCCCCCAAAACTATGAATAATTAATGAAATCAATCTTATATTCAACGGTCAGATCAAGTCCTGACGCCTGGCGCGTATTTGAACCCAATTATGCTATAGAGTGTCTTATGACAAAATGCTACAAGCATCTTAATCACACTACTAATAGAGTGTCTTTGATATGTTCTAAATATGAGAGGAACAGTTGGATCTAAAAAAATGTATGAAAATAGGGCGCCACTCTCATAGTCTTGTTTCATTTCATATTGTAGTTGTTGTTGTGAAAAAGTTGCTTTGTCATTCGCATTTGGGCCTTTGGATTGGTATTCAATTTCAAGCCCTCTTATTTACAAGGCTGGTCTTGACTCACATAGTTCAATTTTAAATTTAAGCCCTTGTGTCGTCCTGTGAATAAGCTAATTAATTTAGCCATTGAGATTGAAGTTTGTTAGATTTTCAATCCTAGTTTTTCTCCATGTAATGGCTTTTTAAGCCAAAGCTGTCTTTTGAATTCAAAGAGCATTCAGTAGCTATATTGTTTATGAAAAACAACCACTCCTATATACTTACCCTTGGGTGAAGTTCGTTAAGGTTCATATCCGACTATAGGACACAATGCAAGTACTTATTGTGATTTTTTCTGGTGAACTCCATCAGGCTGCCATATGTGCGGTCAGCAACCCCGACAAAGAATGCTTCGCTGTCTGGGCTAAAAGATATGCCTGCGATCTCTCCAAACAGATCGATTTCCTGAGCTTTGGTATAGCCAGATTGTGTGTTGAATATATGAACGAAGTCTGCAGGTTCCGCCATGGCCATGAAATGGCCGTCGGGAGAGAATTTAAGGCCTCTGATAGCTCCCATTCGGCCTTTTAAAAGGTCCGTTGACTGAGACAGGTTCCTGATGTCCCATAATCTACACGTGGTGTCCTGGTTTCCAGTGGCCAGGACTCGACCGCCTGGGTGCCATGCTGACGAGAATGAGTAATCCAAGTGCCCTTTAAGAGTGGCCACTACCTATTTTTTTGATTGAGTAAAATTGTTAAATACTACTTCGTCTTAAGAACAATGCATACAAGCATATTCGTAAACACAGCGGTCGAATACTAACCTTGCCAGACTGAGAATCAGCAATCAGACAGTCGGTGCTGTCCCCGATCACAGCAATTAATCTACCGTCGGGACTAACTGATATGTCCTACATAAGGCGCGGCGAGAAAAGAGAACAGAAATTAGAAACTTATAAAATATAGCAACTACAGCTCTGAGCTAGTTACTCACATTGACAGACCAATCAAAGTTAAAGCGATTCATGCACGAGAACTTCTCAGTATCAAAAACTGTAATTTGAGCGTCATTGTTTGCAGTCATTACCCTCACAGAACCACTGCAACCAGTAACCACCATGTAAATAACCATCTGTTGATTTGTTTAAAATAATAGGTCGAGGAGAAATGTTACTTGGCGTCGCGATAAGCTTCAACTGCATTTGTGATGGCATTCACACTGGTTGTGACCTTTGTACAAAACTCTACGCCAGGTCGGTCTAAATACTGGGAAACAGATAATTTGTGTTAGTGCTCAATAATTAACTGGCCTGTTATGGACAACGGTGACCATTACCTTGCATATAAGTTCCCCATTAAAGCCACCGGCGACCATTAGATTATCCAAAACCTTCATTGTGCTTATCTGAACTCTTGAAAGCGGCTGACCAGTACCAGGATTTTTCTGAAAAAAGAATCACAACATATGAGATAAATTTAAAATTAGGCATTAGCTTTTTTTTTCTTTTTTCTTTTTTTGAGTCGAGTCACACCTGTGGTGGGACGATCGGTTTTGCGACATTGAGAACCTCTTTCCCTCTCTTAAGTATGGATGACCAGTGCATTACAGAATAGTTCTGCATAAGATAGACATCATGCTTCGAAGTAGCCCATAACAAGTTTCGGAGCTGCAAAACGAAAACCGTGGTATCACTATTTGAAAGAAAACTACTAAAAAATTTGAAGCCAGAGAGTTAAAACCATCACAATCAACAAATATTTGATGTGTAATCATCGAGGCTAGGGAGTATCTATATGACAATGGAGGAAAATCATGCTCATTCAGCTGACACCGACAAATTAAAAAGAATGTAGTGTGTATGATAAAGAATGTGACAACAAAATTAGTAAATCCATCCAAACTAAGATAACATGCAACTGTCTAACTGATAACAAAGAGTGCTTATGCATCCTAACTCGAAGAAAATAGTCGCAATTTTGTGCTGTATAGAAAATATGTTTGCCCTTTAAAAGAGTAAGCGGATGGGTGAAAAAGTGTTTTTATTCCCTTTTTAAGTTAAGGTACTGTAAATAAAAAACGGCGTAGAGTTGCATATGTGCAACTCTAATTCTAAGGTTATCCCCTGCCGAATCAGCAAGATTTTTGGCCCCTCGGGACAAATCCTAACAGAGCCACAAAAGCGCAGTGGCTTCCTGTCATACCATAGTGATGCCTCCAGAATGCTCCACGTGTTCAAATTACGCCATCCTGCTGAAAGCTGAAATAGTAACAAAGCAGCCTACAGGCACAAAATATGTCAACTCACTTTGGTGTTGCCAGCAACACCTCTTTTCACGAGAATGGCAGCTGACAACCAATACATACAAATAGCTATAATAAGAAGATAAGAATTTCAGCAGCGGAAGGAACGACAGAAGGGCCGCTTTTATGAGGGTCAGGAACACTATACCCTGCAATCCAAACTTGCATTATAATTCAATACCTAAGCAAGAGTTAGTGAATTGCCAATCAGACGATTAATTTTAGATACAAGCCTGATAGTTAGCTGCCTCTCACATCAAATTTGAGATATTTACAAGCAATTGTGATACTTTTTTTTCTTCGTTTTATTAGACACTGATTCTTCTGCCCTGACAAAGCACATGTTATTCAGAACACCTTACTCCATCCAAACTGAATATGAACACAGTTGCTAGCTGCAAATATATGTGTGGTACGAACAAAGGCAGCGGAAGCAGACGTGACCTCCATACCTTTAATTTAATGGAATGGGACAGCAATGTAATTATAAAGAGGTCCAATGACGATAATTACATTCAACAAACCTGCAAAACTACAAAGCTAATGAAGTATGCAATAAAAGGTTTATTAATAATTGCTCTTGAGGTTCAGAATTACAACCGAGAGTAAGTGTATTACCCGATATTTGCACATATGATAAATGATATGATGGAACAAATGATGTATGTATATATGAATGACTGCTCCAGTAATTAAACATGATGCGATGCTTATGTTTTATGCTTTAGCCTTTATGATCATAATATGCTTATGCAAACGCAACTAGCCTGAAAATGAAAAGCCCAAACGAAAATGAGCTTGGAACAAATGAAAGGAGAAGTCTCTACCTGAAAATGTACAATTGTGGACTTCACGAGCCTGGTGTTGAACTGAAAGTCATAAAACTTGCTACCCACGTTAACATGCTTGAATTCCTGCCGAGTAATAGCACCGTTAAACAATACTAATATCAAACACATTATAAAGCCAAATATGATGAATTATATCATCACTTCAAGAAAACAATTTTTTCCCCAGGCACAAACCTTTTTAAGCCCTTCACGTGAATGAACGACACTCTCATAATTTTTGTACTGCTTCAATCTAGAGTCACGATAATGTTCCCTCGAGAAATTCAGCCTCTCCCAAGGTATACCTTGCATATCTTTTCCATTTCTGGCTTCAAGCGCAGAAGTATCCGTCTTCGGCATGCCCTTGAATAAATAAAAAAGAATGAAGCTTTGAATTCAAATTCACAAACAATCCAAAAACAAAATAAAACAAAAAACACAGTTGATTCGACTAGTACCAAATCGAAGTCGTCAACAAAGCCATCATCATCATCATCATCTACCATGTTGTTGTTATTCAGAATTCTTGCTTCAGCAAATGAATCTTCATATGCATCCAGTCCATAGTAGTCATCAACCAAGTAAAGGTCATCGTTGTTAAGCAAGGCCATCTTCCTGAAAAACAATGTCTCAATCTCAACTCATCATCTATCAATTTAACAGGCAATAAGCAAACCATAAACACAATATTACAAATAATTTCATCATACTAGAATTCAGTTATCTCAACAACAACAACTTCAAAAAAAAAAGGAACAAGCAAAGTTAGACAGGTCAACAATCTAAGATTTAACATTCCAAAATTAGGCAGAGTCAAACAGATTACGACTATATTGACCAAAGAAGACAGATACACAACGCAGCTCAGTATTCAGCCAAAAGACAACGAAAAATACACAATAGCAAAAAAAAAAAAAAACCTCAAAATCACCTGCAGAGCTCTGAACAAGCAACTTGCAGAGCGAAAATCAAACAACCGGCAATAGAATTGAAAATCGTCCCCGTAGCAATTGACACTGATCGGCAATCAAAAATCGAAACGTATCAAGAAGAGTCTGGAGAGAAAAGGAAGATGGAAAGTGCGAGAGAGACGATTTGATTTGATGCCAATGAATTGCCTGCATTTTGAAGAGGAGAGAGAGTGGGTCCTACCGGTAGAGGTCGGTCGTAGAGTTTAGTATATGTGGGTCAACGCTGTGGGGTCCATTGACTACTGGCTTGACCAGTTTTGGAACTATTTGTAACTTACACGTTACTTACTTTCCTAAATTGGCGTTTGGGACAAAAAAAAAAATATACAGTGGATGTATATAATTACAATGAATTTTATAATGTATATGAACTTTTATCATATAGTACATATACATTGATCTATGTAGTTCTTAGCAAGTCATTTTGATCAGATCCGCAAGCGTCTGGTACATCTCTCCACTTCTGAAGTGATGCCACGTTCGACACTTTTAACATGAATCCACACATCCACCCAAATTATCAGTACATCTTTGACACTTAGAGCTCAGGTCACCTTGGACACCATTACCGAATAGCACCTCCATGGGGAAGGAAGAACATATCACGCACGAGGCGTGAAGAGGAAGGTCTCCACGAGGGAGAAAGAACACATCACGCACGAGGCGTGAAGAAGAATGCATCAATGAGGGATGTAAGAAGCATCAACGCGCGAGTCGGGACAAAGAAGAGGAAAAGAAAAAAGAACAAGAAAATTTGTGGCTCCGGGACTCGAACCCTGTGCGTAAAGATCTAACCATCTTAAGGAGAACTCCTTAACAGGTCACCACCCTGTGGACCGTTTGGCACAGATATTTAAATTACTTTTTTTACTTCAATTTATCCAAATAGAATGAAACTTCATAATTTTCATTTTTTGTTTTTAGGGTAAATTATAAAAATATTGTCTGGACTATCACCTGATTTCAAATTAGGTACCAGACTTTTAAAATTTTAAATTTAGTGATTTTTGTATCAATTCGAACATGATACAATCCTATTGATCATATCTCGACCAATCGTGATAAAAATAAAGTTGACCAAATTTGTTAACCATAAAACCAAATTCATAAGTTTTTGACCTTCTTCAAAAACACATCGATTTCGTAAACAAAATGTATGGAAGTTGATGCAAAAATCACTAAACGAAAATTAAAAAAGTTCGATACCCAATTTGAAATCAGTCGATAGCTCGAGCTATATTTTTGCAATTAACCATATTTTTAATAACGATTATTGACAAACAAAAAAGCTTCAATTTTGATTATTTTTACACACGGGAGGCTCTTATCATTATAATTCAAATTTAACAGTTTATTAAAAATCAAATTTTAAAAATTAAAAATGTCAATTAGTTGCCATCATATTTTCGAAAAATTAATCTGTAGTATGAAGAAAGAGCGACAGAAGGACACGTGTCGGTCGTTTTAGAATCTTAGCTGTTAATGAAGTTGCGGTCCCCAGTGACACTTTAAAACGACATATCTACGTGGTCTTTCTAAGCCACACATCTACGATACCTGTCAGTCGATCTGAGTACCACGTGCCACCGAGATGCTGACTGCTCATTTCCATCCAACGGTCACTATTTCATCTGCTGCTTAAACCTTTCTGGATTGGTGGATTCCCAAGCCGATCCTTACAGGCCCAAACAAGTTTCTTAAGCCCAATAACAATACGCCGTCATTTGGTTAAATATAGAGGAAAATGATCCGGTGTAAAGTTAATTTTTTTTGTACAAAATACAAACTAATCATAGCCATTGATCTTGTGATTTGAATGGATGAGATTAAATCTTGATTTTTTAGTGTTTTTCTTGGTGACGAATTATAAAATGAAACTGACGAACTATGTCGTCTTTTCATTTTTCGCTCGTACTTTTCAATTTTCGGTTCGAAAAGTGACGAACTATAAAATAATTTTAACGAGCTATAAAATAAACTGACGAATTATAAAATGATTTTCACAAAATTTGACTTTGTACCTGATCTTGACCCTAAATATATATATATATATAGGGTAGCACTCGGTTGAGGCACCGTTGGTAGAATGAAACTGTGAGGCACGATCTTGGTCGTCTGTTTTTTTATCGGACGCACGTGGCGAAGCCACGTGGCAAGCCGCAATTGTTGACTTTTCAAAAGTTAGTGGGTTTACTATTTGGGACACGTGGCGCACCAGAAATGCACGGGGGTTAGATGGACGCACGAGATCGTTCCTCACAGTTTCATTCTTAATTTTGCTGCCACATTTGAGCGCACTTCTATATATATATATATAATTTTTTTAATTTATTGTGCGTAATTTTACTATTTTAAAATTAAAATTAATTTCTAAAAATCAGAAATTTATTTCAGTAAAAATGCTGATGACAGTGTAAAGATTTTTATTCCTGAGCTGCTACATATTAAGGAGGTAGATAAGCACTCAAAATATTTGGGCTTACCCTTAGTGGCTGGTCAAAAATTATCTCTTATATTTCAGGAGCTTGTTGAAAAAATGCGGAGTAAAATTCAGAGTTGAAAATTTGAAGCTGTCATATGGAGTAGGGGAGAGCAAACGGTAATTTACCGTTTACTGTTTTACCGTTTACCGATTTACCGACATGTAAAATTCTATTCCGTTTACCGTTACCGATTTACCAATTTACCGATATTTCGGTAAAACGGTAAATCGGTAAATTTCGGTAAATTTACCGATTTTACCGATTTTACCGAAAATTATTATTTTTCTAATTTTTTAAATATATATTATAAATCTTATAAATATATATGTTGATTTTTAATATATATAAATATTTTTGTAATTTTTTTCTTTATAATATATTATTTATTTATTTATATTTTTCGGTAAAACGGTAAATTTACCGATTTCAGAATTTATTCCGTTTACCGACTTATTTTTACCGTTTTACCGTTGGTAAATTTACCGATTTACCGTTTTACCGATTTACCGAACCGAATTGATTCGGTAACGGTAAATTTACCGACGGTAAACGGTAATTACCGAATTTTGCTCTCCCCTAGGAGGAGGGAAGTTTTAATAAAATCTGTATTGCAGGCTATCCCGCAGTATGTTATGTCTTGCATTCTTCTCCCGGAATCGATTATCAAAAAGCTCTATAATGTTATTTACAGTTATTGGTTGTCAGGAGGCATGTCTTCGACTATTCATTGGGTAAGAAAGGCTTTACTGGTTGAACAAAAAATCAGAGGAAGGCTAGGCTTCATGGAAATTAAAGACTTCAATGTTGCTCTCGTCACCAAACAAGCTTGGCGGTTATTGACACAACCTGACTTCTTGTGAGTAATTATTTAGAGCAAAATATTTTCCAAATAGTTATGTGCTGGAATCTCGTATTGGCTACAATTCATCGTATAGATGGAAGAGTATCTTTAAATGTATAGACATTCTTCATTTCTGTGTGGTCTTTGATGTTGGACATGATACTTGGAGATGGAGGTTTTCAAGTTCAGGTTATTTCACTGTAAAATCTGCATATGAGCCAATTAGGAGGTTGAGCTCTACTAATTGTTACACTGCTGGTGGAGGATCGGAGGGGATGAATATGGACTGTTTCTGGTCGACTTATTGGAAATTAAAGTTACCTGAAAAGATTAAAATATTTGGGTGGAGATATTTCTATAATAGTCTTCCGGATGGCTTTAACTTAAGCTAAGAGAAGCTGTGTGAATACCATGGATTGCAAAATATGTGGCTTCAATGTAGAAACTAGTTTGCATTTATTCAAAGGCTGTTGGTGGGCGAAGGCAATTTATATTGAATTCGGGTTCAAGTCTGATTTATGTAATTGTGATGTTCTGAACCTTGCGGAATGGATGAAGGTGTGCTTCAAGATTCATAGTTAGGCTGAGATGCCTTTGTTTCTATGTTGCTGGTACTTTATTTGGAGGCACATGAACATATTTACCATGGATAAGACATGTGGGATAGTAAGAGGGCTGCACTAAAGATCAGAATGTGTCTTGAGCAATATTCAAGGGCGTGCTCGGTTTATTCAATCATTTATCAATCTGAGTCTGTTTATTGGTGCCCCCCTTACCAAGGTATTCTAAAATTTAATGTTGATGGTGCGTGGAAGGAGGAGAACATGAGAGCTGGGTAGGTTGTATTGCTCGAGATTTTTCTAAATTAGTTTGGCCGGTAAATGCAGAGTCTTTAGAAGGAATACACAGCAGTTTGGAAGTTGATTCAACATAGGTTTTTAAAGCTTTGCAGCAAGGTTTTTGGGTAGGAGAGAGTCACATAATTTGGATTAAAGAATGCTTTCAATTATGGCGTGGAGAAGAAGGCTGGTCGTTATCTATCATTAGGCGAGAAGCAAATGCTGCTGATGCCCTAGCGAGAAAAGCATGTGGAAGTTGCTAGAATTGGAATTGTGAAGATATAAAATTTATTTCCTGTATGGTTGGGCAAGTACTTGGGTGAAGTTGAGAATTGCGCTTAAATACAAACTAATTTGAGTAAGAGTCAGCTTTGGAGCTTTGGAGCTTTGAGACTACGTGCTGAGTTTATAATCCTAAACATGTTGGTTGAGTATGTTTAAGATTGAGTTTAAATGGATGAGACTTGTGCTTGGAAGCTGTTTCTGTTTTGGTCCAAAAGTGCAGGTTTTGGTTAAGTTCAAAATGCAGGCTTTGAAGGTTGCTGAGCTTTACTCCTTACGACGTCGTTTCAAGTAGGCGAGATTTTTGCCTGCTAAGCAAACGGTGACGTTGCACAAAAGGAGAGTTCGAGTTTTGCCTCGACGACGTCGTTCCATTAAAAGGAAGACGCGCTTTAGTTCGCTTAAGCCGTTACACTGAGACGCTGCGTTTTGACGCGAGCTGTGCTTCTCATATAAATGGGACTGGAATCAAATTAAGGTTAAGGGATTCAAAATTGGGGCTTCCGAATTCAAAGAGAGATTCTTGACAAGTGAAAGCTTCGAGTATCTGCTAGTGATCGATTAAGAGTGTTTCGACGTTGAGCTATGCTGATTGGAACTGGGTGTGCGAGAACGAGTCTGAATCGAGTCATCGAAGAGCTGCTGCAAAGGAAGTTCGTCGGAGGGATTCCGGGATCGATTGCAGTGATTCAAGAGAGGGCTTTTGTTCGTCGCATTCTAGGGAAGTTCCAGTTCTGTTCAATTTGATTTCTATTACCTAATTTGTGTAAATCAGATTGGGTGGGAACCTAGGGTTCTTATGAGTCTCATCTTAAACTCTCTTATATTTTTGCTCAATCAATAAAGCTAATAATTAACCTAATTCCGCAATAACATTACGTCTTTTGAATCATCTCCTGTGTTTTGCAAAAATTGTTGCTGAGCAAGGTGCTGCTAGAGGTGTTTGGTTAAAGGAAATAAGGATTCTGTTGTTTCACCAGTTTCTTTTTTCCTTTTGTATGGTCTCTTAGTTGTATGTCCTGACTTGTATTTTGTATTATTATGGCAGTAGCCATATTATTTTATCAAAAAAAATTAAAATTAAAACTAAAAATGTTGTAATGAAAAATAATTAAAATTTAAAAAACTATTGAACTTTTAATTCATGCTAGGGCGATTTTTCCATTGACTGCACCGAATCTCATTCCTAGTTGGAGAACAGTTCATGAATGGTAGAGATATGTACTTGTTGAGTTTATGTAATCCTAAACATGCATGATTGAGCAAATATGTTTAGAATTAAGTGCTAGGACCTGTTGTTTGGTGCTGGTTTGGTTTTCCCAAGTGCTGGATGAATTGTTCAGTGCAAGTCGAATTATTCAGACTTAATTGTTTAGACCTAAGGTTTTTGAGCTCAAAGCTATGAGACATCATTTTTCCAATTATTCAGACATATCCAAGATGTTCGTCGAAAGTCTCGCGCATTGACGTCTTTCCATTAAAGGTCCAAGGTGCGAGAGTCTTATAAGTTCGTTACGCTTGCAACAAAATGTTTCGTCCAGTGTTTGAGTACAAGTCCGCGGCTGGAGCTGGCTTAGGGTTCATTCTAAGAATTTTGGGGCTTTCGTCAAATTAGAGGGATTCTTGACATTTTGAGCGAGGGCATTTTCAGAGGTTGACGCGCCGAGAGAGATTCGAGGCGATTGGGATGAGATCGAAGCTGAGGACTTGGAGTTCGTGCGTCTAGTTGGCTATTCGGAGTCTGACGCATGGCGAATGCATTGGAGTGATTCTGGTGTCGATTGCAACTGGGTGAAAAGTCAAGACGGCTCGTGTCGACTCAGGGAAGTTCTAGTTTTGATTAATTTGATTTTGAATAGCTCAATTGTCATAATTCGGATTGCGGTAAACCTAGGGTTTATGTGTTATCCCTTAAACTCTTTTGTATAATTTTGTCTAGTCAATAAAACTAATAATTAACCTAACAATTCCGTATTATCAATACTCTCCATATTTTTATTCACTAATTTTAATAGTTATTTACTAAAATTGCACTTTTTTGAAATAAAATTAAACTGAACTAAAGTATTGAAATGAAAACACAAGATCTTCCCTTGTTTTTGTGTGTGTGATAAGATCTTCACTTGTTTTGAATCGGAGAATTGGTCTGACAAACTTAATTTGATATTTTAATTTAGGGATAAGTACAAAAACATGATCTGAACTATCACCTCATTTCAAATCAAGTACCGAACTATAAAAAACTTCAATTCAAGTACTGAACTATCAACGGTTTCAATTTCAAGTATCGAACTATCAATTCTTTTTCAATTCAAGTACCCAAACATAAACTTATTATAATTTAACATTTGAATATTAAAAACATACTAAAATGTAAATATAATAGTAATACAGTATTACGTTATATATTTCTAAATGATGATTATTTTTAGTTCACTTGTCACTTATATAATAACTATATAATAAATAAATATTTTAATTGATATAAATATCCCTACTAAATTAAAAATTATTTATCAGTTCAATGCATTAAAATTTTGATTACAATTTGTAAACATATTTTGTCTAATTTAGGAGAACATTTTGTCACTTGTAAGTATTTATAATTTATATGGTCATTATGTAAGTTTTATTACTCAATTGATAAAATAAAAGATAACTATAGGGTCAAGATCAGGTACAAAGTCAACTTTTGGTATAAAAAAATTCGTCAAAATCAATTTATAATTCTTCAACTTATTTTATAGTTCGTCAAAATTATTTTATAGTTCGTTACTTTTCGAGCCGAAAAATGAAAAGACGATATAGTTCGTCAGTTTCATTTTATAATTCGTCACAAAAAAAAACCATAAATCAAGATTTAATCTCATCTATTCAAATCACAAGATCAAGGACTATGATTAGTTTGTATTTTGTACCAAAAAATTAACTTTGCACCGGATCCTTTTCCTTTCATTTAGTTATTTAATCGGGTTAAAAGTTAACATATAATAGTTTATTAATTATTTTACTTAATTATTAAGAGAATAAATATGGGTTTTGATTAGTGGGTACTTGAATTGAAAAGAATTGGTAGTTCAATACTTGATTTGAAATGCGGAGGTAGTTCAGATACTTAAGTTGAAACTTTTAATAGTTCGTTACTTGATTTGAAATTGAGTGGTAGTTCAGATCATGTTTTTGTAGTTTTCCCTTTAATTTATGTATTAGACAGTAGGGTTGTGACTTGATTATTGAGGTATTGATTACAAGGTACCAATTTCTTTTGTGTGGCTTCTATTTCTTTTGTTACTATCAATTGTTTCTGTTTGACCTATAGTCTTTCTCTTGGTGCGCCTTCGTTAAAGTTTGATATTTAATGAGAATCGACTTGAGATACATGTGCTCTAACTGATAGATTGTGTATTAGAGTAGTATCTATATGTATTGATTCTATATCGACTTGTACTGACACATCAATCAAAAAACGTATTTGACTATAAATACTTAAATTTGAACACATATAAACAACTCATTTAATTCAAATTAAATGTTTAATCAAAAATCTCAAGTGAAGTACCAAATGAATTGGAATACTTCAACTTTTACTCGAAATAACAAACTCCAAACGGAAACTAGACAATTAGTTGAAAAACTATAATTGTCAAAAAGGTGTAAAAAATAATTACAAAAAAAGAGAAAAAAAAAAGACAAAGATTCACATTACAGTATTACACCATGAAACGCACGTGACCTTTGTCTCCCTACCCTTCACCAAAACCTCCATCTTCACTCACACCAGTCCACAGCACTCAATCATGTCGACCACAACGCAGCTCCTCCTCCTTCTCCCCCTCCTCGTCTTCCTCTCCGCCGCCTCCGCCGCCACCCCACCATTCTCCTGCTCCGACACTAACCCACTAACCAAATCCCTCCCATTCTGCAACCAGGCACTACCCATCTCAACCCGAGCACGTGACCTTGTCTCCCGCCTCACCCTCGACGAGAAAATCTCACAGCTCGTCAACACCGCCGACGCCGTCCCGCGCCTCGGCGTCCCGAAGTTCGAGTGGTGGTCGGAGGCGCTGCACGGCGTGGCGGACGTTGGAAAGGGGATTCATTTCGATTGGGGGCGGATCAAGGCTGCCACCAGCTTTCCGCAAGTTATTCTCACTGCGGCGTCGTTTGATCCTCAGCTCTGGTATCGCATTGGCCAGGTCAGTCACTGTCTGCTGTCGGCTTTGTTCTTGGTTTTCGTTTCAATTGTTGAAAACTGGAAAGTCTTCTGTTTTAACTTTTTATTTTATTATTGTTTCGGTTTTTAGATTGGAAGTTGCATTTAATGATTCTGGTGTTTGTTGATCAATGTTGTGTTGGATTTGATTTTTGCTTGATGTTGTTTTTTGGAGAAATTTAATGTTGTAGCTTCAAATAGTTTTGGTAAAGTTAAGGTTCATATAAGGAAATGTTGTGTTTGTAATTAATGTTTTATGTTTTTTAATGGATCTGAAAATGGGAAGTTATGATGAATGTGTCAATGTTTTGGTGTTTTCTTCTTCTGGATTTTAAAAGTGAAAGTTTTGATGAATTCGTATGAGGTTTTGATGTTTTTTTTAGTTTTCTGGATTTGAAATGGGGAAGCTTGGATGATTTTGTCGAGGTTTTCATGTTTTTTCTTCTGGATTTGAAATGGAAAATTTAGATGAACGTGTCGAGATTTTGATGTTTTCTTATTCTGGACTTGAAATGGGGAAGTTTTGGTGATTGCGTTGAGGTTTTGATGCTTTTTGTTGTTATTTAAAGGTGATTGGGAGGGAGGCTAGAGCGGTGTACAATGAGGGAGAAGCAGAGGGGATGACATTTTGGGCACCTAATATCAACATATTCAGGGATCCAAGATGGGGGAGAGGACAGGAGACGCCGGGTGAGGATCCATTGGTAACCGGGAAGTACGCAGTTAGTTATGTGAGAGGGGTGCAAGGTGATTCGTTTCAAGGCGGAGCACTTAAAGGCGGCAGTCTTTTAGCATCCGCTTGTTGTAAGCATTTTACGGCTTATGATTTGGAAAGGTGGAAGGGAACTAATCGATTCGTGTTCAATGCTCAAGTAAGTGTGTGAACCCATTTCTCTGAAAGCAGGTCGTTGGTCTTTTTGTCGTTGACGAGGTTAACATGTCTAGAAATTTTGTTTAGGTGACGGCACAAGATTTGGCTGATACATATCAGCCACCATTCCAGAGCTGCATCCAGCAAGGGAAGGCCAGCGGAATTATGTGCGCTTACAATAGAGTAAATGGCGTCCCAAACTGCGCAGATTACAACTTGTTGACCAATGTGGCTAGGAAGCAATGGGGCTTTAACGGGTAAAGGCAATTGTCTTTTGGGTTTTTAATTTTTCCATTATCTTTTCGTCTGATTAAATCTGACAACACAAGCATTTGGTTCCTGGTTAACAGGTACATCACATCGGATTGTGATGCTGTTGCTATCATTCACGAAGCTCAAGGTTATGCTAAGACACCCGAGGATGCAGTTGTCGATGTCCTCAAAGCTGGTACCGTGAATTTTAACTTTGCTCTTTCGTTTATCCATCACTGATCCCGTTAGCATATTTATAATACCACGCCTCATCATGGACATGGACCATTTATGAACATGCCATTTATCACACTCCCGATGAGACTAATATGTAATAATACCATGCCGACAAAACCCAACTATACACATCATGAGGACCCCGTGGTTATGATTTTATAGTGTTTTTTTCTTGGCCCACGCTATCGTGAACCCTATAATTAAAGAATTGTGTCTCCAATCATCAAGTCTTGCTTTGCAATTTTGACTTTGAGGCATGAGGGTCTAATAACCTGAAGATGAGTTTAATGTTAACACCTTATCCTTTTTTGTGCACCACGTATCTTTCTTGACATCGTTCATGCATGTTTTCGCTCGCTCAACTATAACTATTAAGGAATAGATTAGATGAATCGTGAATGCTAACATTTTAAGTCATTCTTAATATAACGATGTGTTAAGTGGATATTACCTGAAAATGGGTCTCTCGGGTTTATAACAAATCTAACTATTTTTATAATCTGCAGGCATGGATGTCAACTGCGGTTCCTACCTGAAAAATCACACGAAATCAGCCGTGCAGCAGAGGAAACTTTCCACTCTCCACATTGACAGGGCCCTCCGTAACCTCTTCTCAGTCAGAATGCGGTTAGGATTGTTTAACGGAGACCCACGTCAACATCCCTTCGGCAAGATTGGCCTGAACGAAGTCTGTTCTCAAGAGCACCAAAATCTCGCCCTTGACGCTGCTAGGCACGGCATCGTTCTGCTAAAAAACAATGCAAAACTTCTCCCACTGCCAAAATCAAACACGATTTCTCTCGCTGTAATCGGGCCAAATGCCAACTCTGCAAATACTCTCCAGGGAAATTATTATGGTCCTCCTTGCAAATCCATCACGCCGCTAAAAGCCTTTGAGAGGTACGTCAAATACGTGAAATATCAGTCAGGCTGCAGTAACGTAGCATGCGCTTCATTAGATGGGAATTCTGCGCTGAATATTGCGAGGGAGGTGGATTACGTGGTGCTGATGATGGGATTGGATCAAACACAAGAGAAAGAAGAGCTGGATCGATACAATCTTTTTCTTCCCGGGAAGCAGCAGGAGCTTATCACTAGTGTCGCAAATGTTGCAAAGAAGCCGGTTATTCTAGTTTTGCTCAGCGGGGGTCCTATTGATGTCACTTTCGCCAAATATCATCCCAAGATCGGTGGCATTATTTGGGCTGGTTATCCTGGCGAATCGGGCGGCCCTGCCCTTGCGGAAATCATTTTTGGCGACCACAATCCAGGTAATATTTTCACTCGTAAATTTGAAAAGCAGAGTCGATATTTATCGAGAAAAAATAATAATAACTGACTGGTACAATGTAAATTGTGCAGGCGGGAAATTACCTGTTACTTGGTACCCTCAGGATTTCATTAAAGTACCAATGACTGACATGAGGATGCGACCAGTGCCATCTCTCGGTTACCCGGGTAGAACGTACAAATTCTTCAAAGGCAAGGCTGTGTTCCCTTTTGGCTACGGACTCAGCTACTCCAAACACATCTACAGCTTTGTCCACGTCTCACATAACACAATTGACTTTACTCAAACCAGGGAGTGGCTTGCACTGTCCAACTCCAATACTTCCTATAGAAAAGTGTCGGAGCTAAAGGGTGAAACGTGCGACGAGAGAAAAGTCCATGTCAGAGTCAGAGTTGAAAATCACGGCGAAATGGCTAGCAAGCATCCCGTGCTACTATTTATCAGGCCAGGGAAAGTGAGCAGTGAAAACAACCCGATGAAACAACTGATTGGGTTCGAGTCAGTTAGTCTTGAGGCGGGGGAGCGACGCGAGGTTGAGTATATAGTCAGCCCGTGCGAGCATTTTGCTAGAGCTGAGGAGGACGGAGTCATGGTGGTTGACGAAGGGTCTCATTTCTTTATCGTGGAGGATCAGGAGCATCCGATATCTGTCGTGATTTGATTGCAGTGGCGCCATGGGAGCGTGCTCTAGTGGTGCTTGTTATTGTTGAGATGATTCGAGTCATTTCAGAGCTGAATTATATCGCTCGTTGTTGTAACGGTTATCCAAGCCACGCATGTGTTTGTTTATTATGCTGGCATGACTTTTAAGAAAACAAAGAGATTTTCCTTGAAGACTACTCGTTGACCAACGTTGACTCGTATCTCATACCTGAAAAATGTGGTTTAAATTAATGTTCAAAAACAATAAATAATACTAAATAATATCAAAATATACTAATTTTATACCCACATATAACACATAAAAAAGTCATTCTTGTTATAATTACCTTGGAAAATATGGAAGACTTTGATACTCGTTGGAAACTCAACTGCACTATAATATTAGAGAGATGTAAGAGATAAAGGTGTATCATTCTCCTTCACCGAACATTTGCATTTATAATACAACATCCTCGACATATGTCCGCATTCCCTCATCTTTCCTCTCTTTTTCTTTGGTGTGCAGACCATGTTTGTAACACTCCCCCTGGGATGCACATCAAGCGTTTTAGGCTGCCTCATTAAAAACCTTAGTTGGAAAAACCCATTGGGATAAAAAAACCAACTTAAGGGAAAAAGAGTGCAGCGACGCGAAGCTCCCCCTCATATTGGCATGCGTGATGTGCTCATAAATTTTGCAGCTTTCGCATTCCCATGTCGTTGACATGTTTTCGGAATGTTGAGGTAGGGAGAGCCTTTGTAAACAGATCTGCTGAGTTTTCATCAGAACGAACATATTGTATGCTTATAACTTTGTCTTTTTCCAGCTCTTGGGTGAACGAAAAGTATTTGGGATGGATATGCTTTGTTCTATCACTTTTGATAAATCCTTCCTTCATTTGAGCAACACACGCAGCGTTATCTTCATAAAGAGTGATTGGATCATTCACTGAAGAGAGGCCGCTTGTGACTCTGATATGCTGTGTTATGGACTTCAACCACACGCATTCGCGACTTGCTTCGTGCAATGCGACGACTTCGGCATGGTTTGATGACGTTGCAACTACCGTCTGCTTTTGTGAACGCCAAGAGATTGCGGTTCCTCCACATGTGATTACATACCCGGTTTATGATTTTCCTTTGTGTGGGCCAGACAGATAACCTGCATCTGCATAGCCAATCAAAACTGGTTTTGTATTGTTAGGATAGAATAATCCTAAATCAATCGTTCCTTGAAGGTAACGAAACACATGCTTGATTCCGCTCCAGTGTCTTTTCGTAGGGGCGGAACTGAATCTCGCTAATAAATTAACTGCAAAAGATATATCAGGGCGAGTACAATTTGTGAGGTACATTAGTGCTCCAATAGCACTGAAGTAAGGCACTTCTGAACCGAGAATTTCTTCAGAGTCCTCGCAAGGGCGAAATGGATCTTTATTAACATCAAGGGATCTTACGACCATTGGGGTACTTAATGGTTTACATTTATCCATATTGAACCTCTTAATGATCTTTCTCGTGTAGTTTGATTGATGGACAAGTATTCCACTCTGCAAGTGTTCAATCTGTAAACCGAGACAGTATGTTGTTCTCCCAAGGTCTTTCATTTCAAATTCTCTTTTCAAATAAGAGATCACTTCGTGAATCTCCTCATTTGTTCCAATGATATTTAAATCATCAACATAGACATCGATAATTACACATCCAGATGTCGTTTTCTTGATAAAAACGCAAGGGCAAAGAGGATCGTTAACATACCCCTTTTGTGATAAGTATTCGTTTAATCGATTATACCACATGCATCCGGATTGCTTTAATCCGTATAAGGACCTTTCCAACTTGACTGAATATCTTTCCCTAGGTTTTGAACTTGATGCTTCAGGCATCTTAAAACCCTCAGGAATTCTCATGTAGATTTCAGCATCAAGTGATCCGTATAAATAAGCTGTAACGACATCCATGAGGTGCATATTAAGTCTCTCATGTACTGCTAGACTTATAAGGTATCTAAATGTGATTCCATCCATGACAGGAGAATACGTTTCTTCAAAATCGATACCAGGCCTTTGGGAAAAACCTTGTGCAACAAGCCTAGCCTTGTATCTCACAATTTCATTTTTCTCATTTCTCTTTCTTACAAATACCCATTTGTATCCAACAGGTCTCACATTTTCATGTGTGAGTACTATAGGCCCAAAAACCTTATGCTTATTAAGCGAGTCTAGTTCAGTTTCAACTGCATTTTTCCACTCAATCCAATCAGGTCGACTTTTACAATCAGTAATCGACCGTGGCTCGGGATCTCCATTATTTTCATTCATGATATCAGTGGCCACGTTATATGAGAATATATCATCGATATCCTCATTTCGGTTCCATATAATCCCTGTGCTAGCATAATTTATTGAGATTTCTTGATTTTCCTGGTCCTGTAATTCTACAGGAATTTGTTCCTCTATTACAGAGTCGTTTCGTCTATCTGTTGCTATAATTTTGCGAGGATTTTTATTCTTAGAACCAGGTGGCCTCCCACGTTTTGGGCGTGTTGTGATTTCATGATTCACTTTGTTTTCAGATTTTTCCCTTGGAATTTCAATCTGAACTGGAGCATTCACAGCTGGTATATGAGATTTTGTTACTCTCTTTGTATATGTAAAAGCATCAGGAAGTCGATTTGCTATTTCTTGTAAATGCAAAATCTTTTCAACTTGTCTTTCACAATCCTTTGTATAAGGATCGAGATGCATTAATGTAGGTACAAACCAAGTAATTTCCTTTTCCAGTTGTTTTCTTTCATCCCCCAATATTGGAAAAGTTTCTTCATTAAAATGGCAATCGGCAAAACGAGCTGTAAAAATATTGCCAGTTTGAGGTTCAAGATATTTAACAATGGATGGGCTTTCAAAGCCAACATAAATCCCAAGACTTCTTTGTGGTCCCATCTTTGTTCTTTGTGGCGGTGCAATAGTGATAGCTCTAAAATATACGCATTTTAGGCGACCTCTATGCTTATTGTTTCGTTCGTTTTATCACGATTTCACTTGCTATTTGATGCCTTGTGGTTCATTTCAGGCAAATTACAGAGTTTAAGCTGAGAACACAAGCGGGCATTGACTTTGGAGCAAAACCGAGCATTCCGGAGCAAAAACATGGATTTTCGGGCATTGCGGGACACATAGACCTCTCCGGAGTATTTTGGACCTAGAGAGCTCATTTGGTGTCCGATTCTATTGATTCAAAGCTTGTTGGAAAGCTAACTCAAAGAGCTACAACTCTCTAGTTGACTCCGAGACCAAATTCGGAGGTTACAGTTGCCAACAAAGCCTTGTGCGATCGCACAACAAATTTATGCGATCGCGCATCCTAGAGCTACGGTCAGAACATGGGCAGTTGTGCGCTCGCATAAGTTGGTTTATGCGATCGCATAAGAAATCCAGTCGCATAAACTTTTATGCGATCGCACAACCGGAAGCCGAAATCGCAAAAGCAGCTAAGGAAAGATGTGCGATCGCACAAGCTCAAATATGCGATCGCATAAGATATCCAGTCGCACAAAAATATATGCGATCGCACAAGCTCAAGTATGCGAGCGCATAAGTTATGCGATCGCATAAACTCAAATATGTGATCGCATAAATCGGCAGATGCTATAAAACCCAGAATTTTTAGGGTTTCACGGGGGGCTTCGGAGAGATATTTTGGCACGGATTCCAAGGCACCGACACAGAAAATTCCAAGGGTTTTGGCACGGATTTCGAGCTGATTAAGTGAAGAAGGATACCAACCACAAGGATTCTCCATTACTCTTGATTCTCCATTGGTTTAGAAGCTCTAAACTCTACATCTCATATGGGTTTTTCTACTTTTGTCATTGTTTTTGATTGTAACCTCACTATGAGTGAGTAGTGACCTTGGTTGGGGATCCATGAATCCCCTAAACATGTTTGTGACCTTGTAAATGTTATAGATGTTATTGATGAATGATTTTGCACATGATTCTTCTTCATTGGAACTTAATGTTAATGGGTGCCTATAAGGTGTTTGTGAGAAGTCCTCAATAGGAACCCTAGTTGATTTCATGTTTGATGTAACTAGTGTTGAAAAGCATGATGTCAAATGAACTAAATGAAGAAGCATTAGGGTTTTTGTGTTACATGGCGACACTCTAATTCTAATGAGAATGGCATGGTTTTTACACGTGTATGATTATCTAGCCAATAGAGCTAGGGCTTGAGGGTAGGTAATCTTACTTTATAATGCCAATAGAGCGAGAGTTTGAGGTATTGAGCGAGATGTGACCTCTTAATATTAAGTTAGAGCGAGAGTTAAACTTGGTATTAATGTTGCATGCCTAAATTCTAAGTGTGTGCATGAGAAGTTCATTAATAATGTCCTAATTTACCGTCACAATGATTGTTTAGTGGAAGATTGGATCCCTAGTCATCTTTTATTGATTGTTAATCCCTTTTTGTTAATCAAACCTCTAATTTGGATAGTGAAATTTGCTATCAACCTCTTTGGAGAAGCATTCCCCCCCCAAAACCATAGGCATCCATTTTAATCTCTAGCATCATAAGTTTAAACTCCTATCCTCTGGGTTCGATCTCGGATTCCCGAGCTTTTATAAATGTTTTGATCACGTGTGTTTGAATCTCATTCGAATATTTTACCCTATATCACGACCGACCAAATGGCGCCGATGCCGGGGATAGGTTAATTAACTAGGTGCTATTTGATTATTTAGTTTGTCTACTATTCTCCTTACTTGGTAGCTATTGCTTGCTTGATGCTTAATTGTGTTTATTTCTCAAGCCCTTCATTACTAAGAATTCCTTTTGTTCTTGTAGGCATTTGAATGAACACGAGGTTTAAAGGGCAAAAGCACGTAGCTACCGGTTCAACTTCAAACTCTTCTCAACCAACCACAAAGAAACCACGAGGTAGACCCCGAAGGAACCCGATTGCCCCTATTGCACCTTTGCCTCCGGTTATTCGTGCTATTCCCCCTACCATCCAAGAAAGACAACAAGTTATTATGGAAAACGAGAATGAGAACCGCCCGGTTCTCCAAGGAGATAACCGTGATCGTCGGATTGATGGGGATGAAATGGAAAATCTTCTCGCTAGGCATAATGATGATATTGATGATGAGAGACCTCCCGCTCCACCAAGATATAACAGAAATTGGAGGGATGACGATGAGAATGATGAGAGGCCCGTGGGAGATTACATGACTCCCACCCTCGAGGGAAATGGCTCGGTTATTCTACCTCCCGACGAGGATGCCTTTGACTTCGACGTTAAATCGTCCCTAGTGCACATGGTCACAAATGATCAATTTCAAGGGGTTGGTAACCCGTCTACTCATCTAGCGAGTTTTCAAGAATATTGCCGGACCTATAAGCCGAGGAATACACCCGTTGAATATGTCTACTTGAAATTATTTCCTTCGTCGCTATATGGAGATGCCAAGGAGTGGCTACAAAATCATGATCCGGGGACTTTTCGTACTTGGGACCATTTAGCCACGGCTTTTCTGAACAAGTTCTACCCTCCTTCTAGGACCAAGAAGTTCACGGACTTCATTCTAACCTTCTCTCAAAGGGACAACGAGCTCTTCCACCAAGCTTATGATCGATTTAAACACTACTTGAGTGAGTGCCCTCACCACAACTTTAGAAAGGCCGATCTAATGCGTTACTTCTATTTGGGGATGAGTAAGGAGGCTAAGAATCAAATGGACACGGCTAGTGGAGGAGCTATAATGGAACTACCGGCGACTCAAGGGTTCAAAATTGTGGACAAAATTGCTATAAACTCCGATAGATATCAAGGAGTCGACCACAAGAAAATGGGCAAGTCAAGAGATGATTCCTCGAATTATGCGACGAAAGAGCAAATTAATGAGTTGTCAAAGAGGATTGAGTCTATGATAAGTATGGTGAATTCTGTGGAGGCAACTAAGCCTAAGGCCGATAAAGAGAGAACTTCAGCGCAACAACCTTGTTTTCTATGTGCAAGCACTAGACATTCTACCAAAAATTGCCCCGACGGTCGCTATGAAGATGATGATGATGGTTATGAAGAGGCAAACTTTGTAAATCAACAAAGGAACTATGCTCAAAATGCTAATCCTATTACTAGGAATTATGAGCCTCCTCAAAGAAGAATGTCCAATGATTTGAATTTCCCTCCAAGGCCTCAAGGGCAAAATTCTTATTCAAATCAAGGGAATTATCAAAGGCAAAACCTACAAGGGCAATCTAGCCAAGTTCAACAAAAACCTCCATATCAACCAAGGGCAAATTATCAATACCAACAAGGGAACTACCAAGAGATGAACCCTCAACAAACACAAGCCCCGACTCATCAAAGTACACAAGATCAATCCATGACCGATATCTTAGCAAGTCTTGTGGCAAGTCAAGCAAAAGCCGACCAAAGAATGAATCAAATGTTCCAAAGAATGGACGAGATTTCTACTCACAACAAGATGTTGGAGATGCAAATAGCTCAACAAGCCGATTCCTCAACTAAGGCACAAGGGAAGCTACCGGCTCGGCCTGAGCACGACAAAAAGGAATATTGCAATGCCGTCTACATTGAGGGATCATTTGAGGATGATTTTCTAGAGAGGAAGGAACATTGTGAGGCGGTGACCCTTAGGAGTGGGAAGAAATTGGAGGGTGTTAAACCAAAGAAAGCCGTTCAAATGCCTCCAAAACCCGTTGGCCAAGCTAGAGCCGAAGAAAGAGAATTCAATGAAGAGGTCCCTAATCCTCCAACCGTAAAGGTGAAAGAAAGTGAAGAGAGAAAGGAAGAACTCAAGCCTTATTCTCCACCGGTCCCGTTTCCTCAAAGACTCATCAAGCCCTCAAAGTTGGATAAAGAGTATGAGGTTTTCACCAAGATGTTGAAAAAGCTATATGTCTACATACCATTTCACGAGCTCATCAAGAAGGCACCTTTATACAACAAGTTTCTTAAAGAGATCTTATCCAAGAAGAGGAACATTGAAGAAGTTGAACCCCACCCCCTAAACCATGAGTGTAGTGCCCTCTTCTCGAAGCAAATCCCCCAAAAGATGGGAGATCCCGGAAAATTCACTATCCCTTGTTCAATAGGGGATATGAACTTCTCAAGTCCACTAGCCGATCTCGGGGCTAGTGTGAGCGTTATGCCTCTTGCCACCTACCGCAAGCTTGGGTTGAAAGGGGTAAAATCCACCAAAATGACACTACAACTCGCGGATGGGACTACAAGGCGCCCTTGGGGGCTAGTGGAGAATGTCCCAATCAAAGTCGACAAATTTTACATACCATGTGACTTTGTGGTGATCGATATGGGGGACAATTGCACTTCTTCCTTGATTCTTGGGCGTCCTTTCTTGGCCACCTCCGGTTTAAAGTTGATTTGGGGAAGGGGAAGGTGACCTTGAAGATTGGAGGAGAGAAGATTAAGATAGAAAGACCTACGAGAGAACAAGTGGCTATACAAGATCCTTATAAGTTGGAAGAGCAAGAGAGTGCTAAAACCGAGAAGGTTGAGGTCAAGAAGGTAACCAAGAAGGATTTGTACAAGTCGCTTGACCCCGATGAGGACCCTCCTCTTGATCACTATAGGTTGCCCTTATGCAATGATGGGGTAAAAAGAAAAGCAAATGCTAAAACAGTGAAGAGTGGGAAGCAAGCATCACTGTGGACAAGAGCTATTAAGCAAGTTGCTTGCAACTCTTCAAAGAACCCGGATTGACTCCTCCACTTCTCAACATATCCGCTAGAGAAGGGATCCCGCTCGGGACTTCTCTTAGTGTGCTTCCTATTTATTTTCAAGGAGATACGGCTCCGTCTTAGCCAAGACGTTAAACTAGGCTCGTAAGTGTCTTTTTCCTATGCTCTTAATATTGTCTATGTTGATTGGATTTCCATGTGGAAAATTGAAAGGTTGAAGTGTGAATGTGCGTGAACCTCTATGTGATGATTGATGAACTCTGGGGCGTCCTTATGATAGTGTGCTTGATGGATTGGATAATTTAGTTGGACATAAGTGTGGGGTCCCGAATTTTTGTGCAGAGCGTTGATAATCGTTTTGAATTCAGCTTAGTATTTTCTCCAAGTAATTTTGTGCGCTCGCATAAACCCTTGTGCGCTCGCACAATAACCCTTCTTCAATTCGGTTAAGGTCGCACAAATCTTATGCGCTCGCACATGATTTTACTCCCCTGTCTTCTTTGTGCGATCGCACATATCACTTTATGCGATCGCATATCCTTGTTCCCCCATTTGAAAGCTTGTGTGCGATCGCACAACTAGAAAGAAAAAGGAGCTCATCAATCGAATCTTTTGCGCAAGATCAACTCAACAAGCAAACAACTCTTTACTCTTTAAATGGCTACCTCCAAACGAGAGAAGTTTTTCTTAACCCTCTCTTCACTTTTTATTCTATCCATTGCTTAGGGACTAAGCAATTGCTAAGTGTGGGGTGGCCTATATTTGGCATTGTCTATACTACTTGAGATGCTTTTGCTTGCTTGTCATGCCTTCATGTGTGAATTCCAACCAACGTATGCTTAAGGAAAAACACTTGCACCATTGCACAATTCATCCAAAAATTTCAAATTATTAATGAAAACAAAAAGTCTAGGCAAGGCTACCTTTTCAAAAACTTTCATCTCTAAATTCAACTAGTCGTGCATGATTTCACTTGATTGATCCTTTAGATGACTAATGGATTGGATTGTTGACTTTCATTCTTGAGGACCAAAGCATCTACTAGCACTTCTTTATCTTTTATTCTAAGCTTTTTCTCATTAAGACTAAAAAGAGTTGATCTTTGAAAGCATAAAATCGAAATGATTTATAACTCCAAAACTCTTGCATGCCATGATTACCTTTAGGTGACCTTAGTGACCTTGCTTGTCTTGTGGATTTGTCTTGTTGTTTTGTCATGCTCCATTTTTCACACTTAGCCCTTTGTCAAAGTTCTAAGTGTGGGGTCAAAAGAGGGCGAGAAGAAAAAAAAAGAGAAGAAAAAAAAAGAGAAAAAAAAAAGAAAAAAATGTGAAATAAGCCCCAAACCCTTCCTTATGATTGATCACCATTAGGAAGAACTTTAAAGAAGTATGTGCTAAGTGCCGAGGGTTAGGAAGGTAAGTTCCCCCTCGAAAGTGCTTAGTGCGGCTTCTACCCCCTTTAATGTTTCAATTAGACTTGGCAATCGGCTATTCCGCCATTCTCTAGCATGAAAACCAACGAGACAATTGATACTTTCTAGCAAGAATTCACTAAGGGACGAGCCTCGTACTCTTTTGTACTTAGGCATGATATGGTTTGCAAGTATTTACAAAAACCATATTGTTGGAACTCCTCTTCTCTTACGACTAAGTGACCTATGCGTCCTAGGCTTGAGAATGAGTTCAAAGCTCACAAGCCAATGGACTAGCCTTCTTGCTAGCATTTGTGAGTGATCCAACAAGATTTCTTTGCAAATATTAGATCATTTTCTTGAAGTCACTAATATAGAAAATGATTAGAATCATTGATTAAAGAGTTGTTAGTCTTTGCTTTGATTTACTTGAATGTCCTAATTCATGAATTTCCATAAGGATTCGAAGAGGATTCATGTAGTGATTGAAATGCACATATCTAGTTGAATGCATCATGAACTTCATGAAAAAACACCTTGCCTAGTTCTTTGAAAATTGTGAACTTAAAATGTCTATTTGGATGGTTGTTCTCTTTGTGGGATTTGTGAGTATTCCCGTTTCTGAAAACTCTCAGGAGACTACAACTCCTCCACTAGGGTAGCCTAGGGGTTTAAAGGCTTGGTGCATTCGCTAAATGCACTCGTGTTACCTACGAAAGTGGTTAGTTAGTAGTATGTTTTGTTTCTTAATCTTTTGAGTTAGTTTTCGTAACCATATGGAGTTTCTTTGAGCCGATCATGATTGAGCAAAATGCCTTCTTGTTGTTGACCTATATGACTAGTTTGCTCGGGACGATCAAACGTTAAGTGTGGGGTGATTTGATAGCTCTAAAATATACGCATTTTAGGCGACCTCTATGCTTATTGTTTCGTTCGTTTTATCACGATTTCACTTGCTATTTGATGCCTTGTGGTTCATTTCAGGCAAATTACAGAGTTTAAGCTGAGAACACAAGCGGGCATTGACTTTGGAGCAAAACCGAGCATTCCGGAGCAAAAACATGGATTTTCGGGCATTGCGGGACACATAGACCTCTCCGGAGTATTTTGGACCTAGAGAGCTCATTTGGTGTCCGATTCTGTTGATTCAAAGCTTGTTGGAAAGCTAACTCAAAGAGCTACAACTCTCTAGTTGACGCCGAGACCAAATTCGGAGGTTACAGTTGCCAACAAAGCCTTGTGCGATCGCACAACAAATTTATGCGATCGCGCATCCTAGAGCTACGGTCAGAACATGGGCAGTTGTGCGCTCGCATAAGTTGGTTTATGCGATCGCATAAGAAATCCAGTTGCATAAACTTTTATGCGATCGCACAACCGGAAGCCGAAATCGCAAAAGCAGCTAAGGAAAGATGTGCGATCGCACAAGCTCAAATATGCGATCGCATAAGATATCCAGTCGCACAAAAATATATGCGATCGCACAAGCTCAAGTATGCGAGCGCATAAGTTATGCGATCGCATAAACTCAAATATGCGATCGCATAAATCGGCAGATGCTATAAAACCCAGAATTTTTAGGGTTTCACGGGGGGCTTCGGAGAGAGATTTTGGCACGGATTCCAAGGCACCGACACAGAAAATTCCAAGGGTTTTGGCACGGATTTCGAGCTGATTAAGTGAAGAAGGATACCAACCACAAGGATTCTCCATTACTCTTGATTCTCCATTGGTTTAGAAGCTCTAAACTCTACATCTCATATGGGTTTTTCTACTTTTGTCATTGTTTTTGATTGTAACCTCACTATGAGTGAGTAGTGACCTTGGTTGGGGATCCATGAATCCCCTAAACATGTTTGTGACCTTGTAAATGTTATAGATGTTATTGATGAATGATTTTGCACATGATTCTTCTTCATTGGAACTTAATGTTAATGGGTGCCTATAAGGTGTTTGTGAGAAGTCCTCAATAGGAACCCTAGTTGATTTCATGTTTGATGTAACTAGTGTTGAAAAGCATGATGTCAAATGAACTAAATGAAGAAGCATTAGGGTTTTTGTGTTACATGGCGACACTCTAATTCTAATGAGAATGGCATGGTTTTTACACGTGTATGATTATCTAGCCAATAGAGCTAGGGCTTGAGGGTAGGTAATCTTACTTTATAATGCCAATAGAGCGAGAGTTTGAGGTATTGAGCGAGATGTGACCTCTTAATATTAAGTTAGAGCGAGAGTTAAACTTGGTATTAATGTTGCATGCCTAAATTCTAAGTGTGTGCATGAGAAGTTCATTAATAATGTCCTAATTTACCGTCACAATGATTGTTTAGTGGAGGATTGGATCCCTAGTCATCTTTTATTGATTGTTAATCCCTTTTTGTTAATCAAACCTCTAATTTGGATAGTGAAATTTGCTATCAACCTCTTTGGAGAAGCATTCCCCCCCCCAAACCATAGGCATCCATTTTAATCTCTAGCATCATAAGTTTAAACTCCTATCCTCTGGGTTCGATCTCGGATTCCCGAGCTTTTATAAATGTTTTGATCACGTGACTAGCAAAGAAGTGTTTGAATCTCATTCGAATATTTTACCCTATATCACGACCGACCAAATAGGCACATAAATTGCGCAACCAAAAATCCTCAGATGGGATACATTTGGCACTTGTCCAAATGTAAGTTGCATTGGAGAGTGATCATTATATGCACTTGGTCTGATGCGAATTAATGCCGCAGCATGTAATATTGCATGACCCCACACCGAAATGGGAAGCTTTGTTCTTATTACAAGTGGCCTAGCAATAAGCTGAAGGCGCTTGATCAATGATTCAGCAAGACCATTTTGCGTGTGAACATGAGCAACATAATGTTCAACACTTATCCCCACTGACATACATTAATCATCAAATGCCTGGGATGTGAATTCACCAGCATTGTCAAGTCTGATTTTCTTTATTGTATGATCAGGGAACTGTGCTCGCAATTTAATTATCTGAGCAAGCAGTCTAGCAAATGCCACATTCCGGGTTGATAATAGACATACATGTGACCATTTACTTGAGGCATCTATTAATACCATAAAGTATCTAAATGGTCCACAAGGTGGGTGAATAGGCCCACAGATATCATCTTGAATACGTTCTAAAAATGCAGGTGATTCTTTTTCAACCTTTCCCGGTGAAGGTCTCACTATTAGTTTTCCAAGAGAACAAGCTTTGCACGGAAAATTATTACTTAGATGGACCTTTTCATTCTTTAATGAATGTCCATTTGTATTTTTAATAATCCTTCGCATCATTGTTGTACCCGGATGACCCAATCGGTCATGCCACAATGTTAACATTGAAGGTTTGGCAACTACCACATTTGTTGACTCAATCGCATATATATGCGTATAATGCAATCCAGTAGGAAGCATTGGTAGTTTTTCAAGTATGTGCCTTTTTCCAGATTTATCTGTTGTAAGTAACATATACTTCCTGGCACCTTCAGTTGCAGACTGAATATCAAATCCATGATGATATGCGTCTTTGAAACTTAATAAGTTTCTTTTCGATCTTGGCGAATATAATGCATCATTTATTTTAAACATCGTGCCATTTGGCAATGTGAAGTTTGCCATGCCAATTCCTTCAATTAGATCTACTGGACCGGATATTGTATTCACAACAGTTTCTGTTGGTTTTATTTTTGAGAAAAATCTTTCATCCTTTAGGATTGTATGCGTTGTTCCACAATCGAGTATGCAAATTTCTTCAATATTAATCCTTTGCTTGGCCTCGTCACTTCCCATTTTTTAACTTTAAGTAAACAAGAAAATTCATGAGATTAAGGATTGAGTAAAGCATAGTCTTGATTTGGTACACACTTGAAAGTAAAACATACATGGGTGATAATAAAAAAAACTGAAAAATAAACAAACACACGATTATTTAGCCTCATTTCTATGAGTAATTACGCATTCTTCTCTAGTTACCACCATCTCCTTGTTCATTTGAATCCCTCGTGTGGCCATGATAGAAATCCGATTACCCAAGATGGGTGTATTCTTTTATAGGATCTTGGTCGACATAGTTTGTCCCCTTTGCAGAAGTATAGTCACCATCTGTGTCACCAATATCATTATGAAAATCATGTGCTCCAAAATGGGCAAATTCATTTAAAAGATTTCGATGAGGTTAACCTCTTTCCCTTTTCCCTTTTCTTTTCTGCTTCTTGACTCTTGATAGAGTTTGACGAAATAATCTGGGGTACGACAGGTTTTATACCAATGCCCCTTCATGCCGCATCTATGACAAGAAGATCCTTGATTATTTGCAGAATTAGAACTCCTTTCCCATTTGTTGTAATTTTCTTGATTCCACTCATCTCTATTCCTCTTGTGGTGATGGTTAACAGTCTTAGGTGAGTTATCGTAATAACTACCTCGACCATGTCCTTGTCCACGACCACGACCGCGGCCTCTACCTCGACCCTGAAAATTGTTCACGGGTTCGGGTTTGTTGGTTCTTACAAAATTTGCCTCAGTAAATGGCTTAGAGCCTGTTGGACGTGACTGATGATTTTTTATTAATAACTCGTTCTGCTCTTCTGCAACTAAGAGATTAGTGATCAGCTTTGAGTATTCTTGAAAACCTTGAAGGCGATACTGTTGTTGCAAAGTAATGCCCGATACGTGAAATGTGGATAGAGTCTTCTCAATCATTTCTTTATCAGTTATCGTAATCCCACAATATTTCAAGTATGATACAATAATACTGAACATTGTGGAATTGTAATCGCTAACCCTTTTAAAGTCTTGGAACCTTAAAGTGTTCCATGCATCGCGGTATTTTGGGAGAATTACATCTCTTTAATGATCATACCGGTCTTTCAAACTCATCCACAATTCGCTAGGATTTTCTACGGTGAGATGCTCATTTTTCAAGCTTTCATCAATATGTCTACGTATGAAGATTAAAGCGGTTGCTTTATCGCTCTCGGATGAATTGTCTTTATCATCCAATGTTTCAATGAGGCTCTTTGATCTCAAGTGATTTTTGATGTCTACCGACCATGGAACATAGTTACTTCCGGTGACAAGGAGTGGGGCGAAATCGAGCTTTACAAAGTTGCTCATGTTTGATAACTAAAACAAAACAAGTAATTTTTTATTAATTCAAGATATACAAGTCTACAAATAGTGTAAAGAATAAAAAGGCATACATTATTACAAGCATTTTTACACAATCAGAAAATTCATCCGGTGTTAGATCCCCGGTGAAATCATAGATAGTGAGTACTACAATAATTGTTGCAACAAAGACAAGTAGTAATCTAGACATTTTATCGCTTTGGAAATTTTGAGTGTGGAGTAGAAGAGAAAATGTGATTTAGTGTAGTTGAATGAAATCATATTTATAGGGAAAAAACTAGCCGTTTATAGCCGTTTGTTACCGTTTGTACATGGGTTAATTAATGCTAAGATTTGATTAGAAATGTAATGCAATTAATTACCATGTGAGGATGTATAGTATAAATGTTACCGTTTGTTACCATAGGAATGAAGTAGTAAAGTAATTGTAATTCACATCATATTATTTTACGGCGGCTGAGCCTCCTTTGTATAATAATATGATGTTATACAATAACAAGTGATAAACATAAACGTTTATACATGAAGTAAGTAAATTTGCAGTTCACAACACTTTACTATGGGGCGGTAATCCGCACATCATAATAATATGTTGTTATACGTTAAGAAAGTAAAACAAGTAATGTAATTCTTAGTTTTTTTATCCAGAAAAACTCAGATCAACACAATCAGAAAGTTGTGAAAGAGGGAGAGTAGAGCTCCCTTTGAGGTAGTGAACTCCTTATGATATCCAAGTAGAACAGGTAAAGAACTAACGGAAGTTTAGAGACAAGTGAAAAAAAATATGGTATCTCAGTTGGTTAGAACCTCGTGCTGATAACGTGTTATAATTACCTTGGAAAATATGGAAGATTTTGATACTCGTTGGAAACTCAACTGCACTATAATATTAGAGAGATGTAAGAGGTAAAGGTGTATCATTCTCCTTCACCGAACATTTGCATTTATAATACAACATCCTCGACATATGTCCGCATTCCCTCATCTTTCCTCTCTTTTTCTTTGGTGTGGGCCCCACATGTGGGACCCACATGCCACTCTTTTTCTTTGGTGTGCAGACCATGTTTGTAACAATTCTCAGATAATTCTTCTTTTTGATATTTCATTCTCACAAATTTTGATTTGGAAAAAAGAACAGGTACAAAGTTGATATTCTGATAAAAAATATAAACAAAGCATAGTCTTTGATTTTATCATTTGGATGGATGAGATTAAATCCTATTTTGTGTATTTTCTCGGTGACAAATTATATGGAAAAGTGACGAATTATGTCGTCTTTTTCATTTTTCGACGAAGAACTATATGTCGATTTTGACGAACTTTATCTTTTATACCAAAAATCAATTTTGTACCTAACTTTTTTTTTTTGTTGATAGACTCATCTTAACCTTTTTGGCTTGTGTGACATTTCTTTCAAACATCAAATGAAAATTTTTGAAGGAAAATGATTAAAATGAAATCAAACCGTGAGTATAAAAATCCCAATTCTAACTCCGTTACGCGTTTGGAACCCTAGTCGTCGTCACATAGTAAGCATTACAAATCAAGCTCGTTCTGACCCATGATTGAATTAAGCTCGGTGTCTTACCGAAATTTCTGTTGATTCTCAGGGAGTGATTGGGTCTACGGCTTGTCCGTTGTCCACTTATAAGTCAGTCGTCTGGCCATCTCGTTGAATTCTCCAGGTAAAATTAAAGGAAAGCAAGGATAGATAGATAGATAGATAGATAGATAGATAGATAGATTGATAGATAGATAGATAGATAGATAGATAGATAGATAGATAGATAGATAGATAGATAGATAGATAGATAGATAGATAGATAGATAGATAGATAGATAGATAGATATCTAGGGCAGTAAATTTCTATTCTCCAATTTTGAATCTGTCACGGAAAATTAGATGAGATTTCTCTTCAGTATTTGGATTTTTAATGTTAGTTTTTAATGGGTATAGAAAAAATTTCTTGCTGTTTTGTACCTCCAAGTTTGATTTGATTTGTTATAACTTATAAGTAGATGAATTTATAGAGTTAGCTGAACAACCTACTCCGCTTTTCATGTTTGAGTGAGTACTATTTTTTTTCTGCTTGATAGAAGCAATTCAGACTGATGGAAATTTGGTAAAAAAAAGCTTACTGTGCCAATCTGTCGAATAGAGAAAGATATAATTAGAACATAGTGGTCAATCTTTTATACAAAATAAAGATAAAACGACTGGAACAAAACTAAATAGTTCTTCATCCATTAAGAGTAGTATAGAATTGATTCTTAATGTTAGTTTTGTTGCCTACACTTTTATGCTTATTTTTAGTTTCTTTTGATGTTATCTGGTAACAGGAAAACAAAAATGGAGTCGGTTACCAGAGCAGTGAATACTATCACAAGCATTGCGACAAGCAATGCAGGAATCAATGTCTTTTTATTTGGAGTCTTTGGTGCATTGAGTGTCAGGTCCTTAGTTCAACAAAGACAAATTGATGCCTTAGAAGTGGAAAAGGAATCACTCGCAATAGGCAATAAGGAGATGAAAAAGACCATGTGGGATTGGAAGCAAAAGCTCTATGCCGACGCATCCAATCCCAAGTCTGCTGTAGTACCACTAACAAAGCTCAAAGCTATTTATGGTGATTACACAGCACCACCTACTAGTAAGCCTCACCATTTCTTAAGTTTCTGTGCACCTTAACTTGTACCATAATTGTTAAAGTTATGCTTTCGAGTCAGAATCAGATCTGGAACTGTATGGTTAACTTGATTTCACAAGTATGAAGAGTGAAATTTTGGTATGCTTGTAAGGCTCATACCGTCTTGTGGTTGTACCGTTTGAAGATGGTGTATGCCTATTGTAGGAATCCAACCATCCAAACTAAGTAGAAAGTCATGTGTTTTAGCTCTCTCCCTTGGTGAAAAATTAGATTCAAATTAATATGACTCAAAATTTTTATTTACATGGATATTTTTTTGTTAGTGTACAGAATTATCGTAGGATAGAAAAACTGTAATTATCGATAATTAATTATGTTGTCATGAGAGTACAGTCTTTAATGTCACCCTCATATGTTTCACCTTACGAGCGTCTAAAGATAAATATATGTCAAGTACCATTGTGCATGTTAGTTGGAGGTCATGAGTTGTATTTTTTGTTTTTGCCGAATCTGTGAAGTATGTTTTGGTTGTGTCATTTATTGATGTAATTTTTTTTCCTTAAAGGAGTTATTGTTGTGTGTATACGGTATATATAATCTATTTGTTGTCTGATGCGTTGTTGATTGTTTGCTGCTTATGGTGTCTGACTGTCTGTCTTTATATTGTAATCTGTAGATAATATTTGCGTTTGCATCAAACTCTTACTCAGATACTAACTTGAAGGAGGCCCATTGTAGCTAATATCTCAATTGATAGAATATGTTTGGTTGCATTTAACATTTTACATCGCTCTACATATGTTATGTCACACCGTAGCTCACACGAGTCTCACCGTAGCTCACACGAGTCTTTTTAACGAGTTTCAGGCAACCCTACAAAAGAGGATGCAAAGGCTTCAACCCCCAAATTTGTTATATGATGTCTAGCATAGTGAGGCCTGCGGGCATTCAGCTCTTCGACTAGCCAGCTAGTCAGTTCAACTACAAAGTGGGACAAATCATAAATAAAAGTTACAAACTCTTGTTTAGTGTGGATTACATTGAAGCTTGAATCTACCGAAAGAGTTCGTTCTTGAATTCTTCAGTCAATTAATTCCAAATAAGCTGTTCATCAGAGTTACGGCCTAATTATAATATCAGTTGTCAGCACTGCTCTGGTTAGAATCTTGATGGAACCAGAGTAAGTTTTTGCTGATGGAAAGAGTTGAATGGATACAAGAATTGAGTTCGATTCTGAAAAAAAAAGCCTTAAGTTATCGTTAAAAATTAAAAGAGCTAATTTTTTGTTTTTTGATAGGAAAAAAAGAGCTAAATTTTAACTAAATGTTTTTTACGAATGGGCCGACAGCTCGACCCAAAACACTAGCCCATTTGCAAGAACCCTAAATCGATCCATAGTATAAAATCCCAATACTCACTGAAAATTTCGATTTTGAGCCCTAGCCGTCGTCACAGAGTAAGCATCCATAGCTCGTCCTTGCCCCGATTGGAATCAAGTGATCGAAAATGGTGACCGCGAAGAAGACGGTGAGCGTGTTTTTGAATTGAGAAACTTGGACTTGAGATTGATTAGTTCATTCAGTTGTTAGCAAATTTAAATTAAGGTTTTGATTGTTGTTGTTGTTGTTATGTGTGCAGAAGAAGACACATGAGAACATCAACAGTAGGCTGGCTCTTGTGATGAAGAGTGGCAAGTTCACATTGGGGTACAAGACGGTTCTTCGTCAGTTGAGGAGCTCCAAAGGTTGGATCTTTGTTGTAGTTGTACAATTTTTGAGTTGTATGATTATGTTGCAATGTGAGGTTTTCTGTTGTTTATGTGAGTGCATTTTATTGTGTTTAGAAACTGCTTGTATTTTTAGCTTTACAGGTTTATAAGTTGTTCAATTACATTGTAATGTGAGTTTTGTTCTGTTGATGCGAGTGATTATTTTTTTGGTGTTTGGGAAAATGCAGGCAAGCTTATTATCATCTCTAACAATTGCCCACCTTTGAGAAAGTCCGAGATTGAGTACTATGCAATGCTTGCCAAGACTCAAGTTCAGCATTTCAATGGAAGTGAGTTTTCTTTTTCTTCTTAGTTCAGTGTGCTTACAAAATCTTGGGCGTCAGTATTGCTGCCAATCTGCATATGCTTGCATTTATATGATATTTTTGGAATCAATATAATTAATATTAAGGTTTACTTGGATTTCAAATTGAAGAGGTTTGTCTACCTTTGTTCTTTTTATTAGTATTTTGCGGGAGACATGCCTTTACATTCAAATGGTTGCATTAGTTGATTTCGTAGCCTGAGTTCAAGATGATTAGTGAACATTCGTTGAGCTATTAAGATGATTCAAATGGTTACATTATCCGGATCGATAAACAACCCTGTAGTGTAAGCTTGTGTTTCTCAAATTGGATTTACTCAATTTTCTTCAAATCCCATTGGTGCTTTTTCTTCAAAGGGATGTAGTTTGACCAGTTCTGGAAGCTCTCCCTAAGATCTGTACTGGTATAATACTTGCATGTCATTGGTGTTTGTTTAGCACGCGTAGATTATGTTCATCCCACTTTCTTAATCATGCTATTTAGCAGATAATTATCACCTCGCTTAAATTATCTAGGTGGTTGCATTGAGTTATATTAATGTCACGGCGAAATATACTCATTTGATTCAATCTTTTCTGCAGACAATGTTGATCTTGGAACAGCTTGTGGTAAGTACTTCAGAGTGTCTTGCTTGAGCATATCTGACCCAGGTGATTCAGATATCATCAAGGCTCTATCCGGTGACCAGTAATCTTATGCTATGTGTTCAAGCTGAAAAGAGCGTCTCCTAGATCAATTTCAGTACTTGCGATTTTGTACCAACTTTTTTCTAGTAACTAAACACCTTTTTCGAATCCTGTTTGGAACTTGTACCTTCCTTACAGCTCAGTAATGCATTATCATTCTGCCACCATAAAATTTGTTGAGTTAAAAATCCATGACGCCATGCATTCCATGTTGGAAACTTGCACCTTATCCCCCAACCATCTGTTGTATTAATAAATCTTATATTGAAGTTTTCTTTCACAAATTGAATAACAGAACATTGTTGTTGATTAAAACTATGTAGTTGCGAACAAAATGATGTCATGTCGAACATTTTGCGCTGCACTGGCTGAAATAAAAATGCTGGTGTTGATACAATTTGTGCTATTCATGTATTGTTTCCTTTTTATGTCTTTTTTTTTATTTTTAAATTTTGATTCTTTTAATTATTTGCGGTGATATTATTTGAAAAAATCAGTTACATATATGCGCGCGTTAATATCGGAAGACGAAAAATAGCTGCAATTGCTGACGTCAGATTCTGTTTCTCAGCTCAATCTTTGCTATTGCTATATATCGTCGTCGTCCGTGTCTTCATCCTGATCGCGCAATAAAATTCCTAAAAACTGAAATTGTTGCAGTCCTGTTCCGGAGCGATTAAAAGGACGAGATCTGAAAATTTGTTGGAAAAAATTTGTTGAAATTTGAGCCCTAGGATGGCGTACTCGTCGGAATCGACGACGTTTGTCACCGGCGACTACGTCGGCGTCGAGAGCTGCGTTGATCTCCGGAGCGCGGAGGAGTTTGAAGCCTACGCGAAGGATCGCGAGCGGAGCTACGACCAGCGGCGTTTGGGGCGTGAATCGAAGCGGCGGAGGGAGAGGTGGAATGAGTTTCCATTGCCGATGATCTCTCACCTGGCGCAGACAGAGAATCAGCGATCGCACATGCCGTGGGTTATGAAGAGGTATTACACGGCGGATGGGCGTTTGGTGATTAGGAAGGAGATGGTGAGGCGTCATGAGTATTTTCGCGCTCATCGGGCTGATGATCGACTCGTTCTGCAGCTCATCGCGCTGGATGATGATGATTTTGAAAATTGTTGCAGCATCGATGATCATCATGGTGTTGACGTTGAGATATTTGGTGATCGCAGATGTACAAATCTAGGTGTTATTGCTGATGATGATTGTGGTGGTGGTGAGTTGAAAATTGAAGTTGAAGATGATAAAGAGGAAGCTGAAGATGCGAAGGAGGAGGAGGAGGAAAGGGCTGTTGATGATGGGATTGCGGCGGAAGTGGTGGCTGGAGATGAGGCAAAATTGATGATGTCAAATCCAGTGATGGTGTCATCTGCGTCAATGTCAGCTTTGTGTATAAGTATGGCTGTTAGTAGTAATGGTGTAGGATTTGCATCTAGAGGTGGAAGAGTGAATAAGTGTTTTGGGTTTAATACTTTCAGGTCCAGTTCAGCTTCATGCTTGTTCGACTTACAAGTACCAGCAATTAGGCCCTGTTATTAGCTGAGGCTATTCCTTTATCTTTGCCGCGGCTTGATTCTTTTGAGAGATGATACTGTACTGATGCTTGTGGACTCATCAAAGCTTGGTGTTTTTGGGGGTAATGACTATCATCCCCTGCATTTTTCAGTTTCAGTTTCTTGATCTGCATTGCACATATACTCAACCTAGGTAGAAATTTGGGACTCAAAACTGTTTCTTGATCTGTTTTATTTATTGCTTTGGTTTTGCTGGTACTTGGGGAATTGGGATTCTCTATGAATTTAAAATCTATGCTAACAGAAGCAGCTGTTTGTTTCAGGCTGGTAGCTGTTCTTGACTGCCCTACAAGAAAGGATATATAGAATGAAGAACAAGACTGGATTTTCATACAAACTATTTCATTCAATTCTCTTGAAGAGCCAGACTGCAATAGGAAGTAATTACAAGGTAGACATTTCCAACTATCTTACAAAAAAAGGCATCAATCAAATGGACAAATCATTAGGAAACTTGACTTCAGGCCTGCCTGCCTATCTTTGAGGTCTCTTCTCTTGGCTAGTCTTTACTCGTTATTGTGGCGGGATAGATGATCAACATCCCCTGGTTGTGCATATACCTGCTTCTTCTTGCTTCGCTGCATGAATGAGAAGCAACCAGGGGTGACCGGCGCCATGTTTTTCAGCAGCTTCTCCCTTGCAACTTGTTTCTCCAACTTCTCCTTGTGGAGCTTCCTCATCACATAAGCCTCAGCTATTCCACTGCTCATGTACATACCTGAACTTGCAGAGATCTTTATGAATTAATAAAGTTGGCCAGTTGGGGGGGGGGGGTTTGTGGGAAATGGGAAATTTGTAAATCTTCAGGAGCTCAAATGTGGATGAAGGATTCAAATTGGAGAGAAGATGATGGGGGGTTTATATAGTTAATGATTTGCTTGAAAAGCAAGCAAGAATCAGATGCCTAAAAATGACGCAACTGGGGACTTCATCAGTCAATATGTAGGAATCATCCATCTGCAGGAGTTTGAATGTGATTTGGCTTTTGAGGACTTTTTAAAAAAAAAAAATCGTTAAAAGTAGACAACATGCCATGCCTTGCTCTCTACGTCTGACTTTTTGTCGCTGACTTTATTGCTCATCCACAAGTTCAAACGGACAACTGGAAATTTCTTGTTTTAAAGGAATATAAATGGGCTCAGCAATGAGCTAAATTCGAGCCTGTAAAATCACGTGTTTGAATCCTGGGCTGATTTAATCACGTGCATCATAACACTCAGGCTGAAAAATGGAATTATGGAAATAATTTGGCTGGCACATATCCGGGATAATTATCATATGTTTGAGATTTTCAAGAATAATACCTCCAAAGAATAATTGTATATATAAAAACAAAAAGTATACAGTAATTAGGTATAAAGCATATTTTTTATAATTTGTCGCCGAGAAACGTCACGAATAATTTATAATTCGTCACCGATAAATTGACCATAAACAAATTTAATACGAACTTTAATCTCATCCGTCCAAATGACCAAATCAAGGATTTTCATTTGTTTATTTTTTTTTTACAAAAATATCCTCCTCCTACGAATCTTTTTTTCTAAAGACAAAAACACAAAATTAGTACAATTTTTAACGAGTAAAGATCGGATACAAAACATATTTTTAGTGTAAACTGAAAAATTCGTCAAAACTGGATTATAATTCGTCAAGGAGAAATTAAAAGTACGACATAATTCTTCATGAATAATTTACGGTTCATCACCGAAAACTTAATGATAAATAAAATTTAATCTCATCCGTCAAATAATCAAATCAAAAGCTATGATTGATTTGTATTTTCTACATAAAACAAATATATGTGATTTACACCAATCCTTATTCATTTTTAATTACATAATGTAGGGTTTAATCAATTTATGAGTGCCCGAATTTATCGAGTATTTCACCAATTTGTCGATCAATCCCCGGTCACTTCGTTTTGGTTTGGATTTCAGGTCAGTTCTGCAGTAAGATGTTTGCTTTTGGTCGGATTTCGGCTCTTGTTTAGGGTTTCAATTTCGATTTTTTTTAATAGCTTTACAAATTGTGTGTGGCTTTTGATCGGATTTTACAGCCATTTTTTTTACCTGCTGTGTGTTGTATCTGTATGTTCATCAATTCACTGCAGCTTTCTTTCAGGACCCCACAATCTGCCATGGACGAAAGACTGCAGCTTTCTCCAGTAAGTTCCTTTTTTTACTTCTTTTGAAGTGGCTGTATAATGAATTCTTTGGCAGTTTTTCACACTTGGGTTTTTTCATCGCCCATCTTCTTTTAGGAAACTAGTAGAATTGAGCAGCTTATGGATGATGTTTTGCTGCTTATTCTCTCGTTTCTCCCCACCCTAGCTGAAATAGCACGCACATCTTTACTTAATCGAAGATGGAGAAACATATGGCACAATGTGACCTGTTTGGACTTTGATGCTACTACTTTACTGCCTAGGGATCGGTGGGAAGAAAGTCGGGCCTGGTTTACAGAATGGGTGAACAAAGTTATTGATGACAGGATCGCAATGCCCGAATTGCCTAAAGTCAAAGATCTTCGAATTCGGTACGGACTGGATGAAAAGCAGGCGCGTCACATTGATCGATGGATCGATTTTACTGTTTCTAACCAAGTTGAAACGCTTCATCTGGATTTCGCTCCCTACACTGAGATCATTTTGCACCGTCGAGAATATACACTTCTTAAAGAGACTTGGTATAGAGCTCCGTCAGGACTATCCAATATTAAATGTTTGAAATCACTTGTTTTGTCATGAATGGAAGTAAACAGTTCATTGAGTTCATTCTCTCAAGTTGCCTGCTCCTTGAAGACTTGTCGTGGTGCTATGCTGGAATTGACACCGACTTGGATGTTTCTGGTGTGCCTCTTCTTCGGCTAAGGCGATTGAAAATTGCTGTTGCTGAAGGCTTTGCGCTTACCAAGCTTTGCGCCCCTTATCTCAAATCCCTTTACTACGATTCGACCAAGCTTAGTCCTCAAAAGATTGATGTTCCGATGTTGACCGATCTGACTATTGGCAGTAGTACACTTGGGATGCGGCCTTTAATGAAATACCTTGAGCACTTTTGGAGTTACCTTCCTCAGCTGGAAAAGCTTTATCTGATAATAAGTGATGTATGTTTCACTGGCTTGATCTCTATGCCTCTTTCTTAATTTGTGAAATCATTTAATTCAATATGCTAATTAAACTTTATTCTGATTCTATTTTATTTGGTTGATATATACTAGCCTCAGAGATTCAGGTTCGTACAAAAGCCAGAGCGGGTTAAATTGAAATATCTGAAATTGCATTTCGACTACAACTCTGATCCTGTGTTTCATCGAATTGTCAATTTCATCAACGCTTGCCCGTTGCTAGAAACCTTTGCCTTTCAGGTAACTTAGGCTGATGCTCTTTCTTATTTTATTTGATGCAATAAAGTATTCGTTGTCAACATATCGTGGGAGGAGTTATTGTTTACCGTATTAATTAACGAACAATGCAGATGGGGCATTACTTATTCTGTGTTTTATGGCATGTCTTCAGATGCGTTTTCCAGGCCCGAAGAACACGCCGTCATTCGAAGGACGTGGTAAAAAACAGGCAATATTACTGTATCCTTGCTTCATGTCATTGTAGTAGTTACCTGATGTTATATTATATCAAGAATTTGTGTTCTATGTGTCCTATGTGTCGCTGAGGTTTGCAGAACAGAATAGATTACTGGATTAGTTAAGCGAAATTTTCCGTTTTTTTTCTTCTAGTGATTAGGATCGAATGCCCTCTGATTTTGATAATAGTTAAATATAAAACTGTGCATTTTCTCCTTAAATATATATATCATTGCTGATTTGGACATTTTGTTGATTGTACACAGAAGTGGCGTAAAGTGGAGAAGAATTGTTCATTTAAATGTCTGAAGGTGTTGGAGTTGTATGGTGCCAAAGGAAAATTAATTGATCAAGAGGTCATTAAGTGTATTATTAGCAAGGCACCCATTTTGGAGAAGCTTACTATCGATACAAATATCAATACAGGTGTCCTGCATGGATCTGTGAACTCGTCGGGCTCTACGCCCGATATTGTCGAGGCTGTGAAAACAAAGGCCAAAGAGTTGTGCCAAGGACACCCTCATGAAATTGAGATAATTGTTACCTGATTTCCAACTCCAATGGTATTTATGACGTGATTCTTGTTCAAGGGATGGTGTGAGAATATAGAGTCGATATTTTTAGTTTATCTAAACCAGCTATAACTTCCTTGCTGTTATATTCGAGAAGAGATTTTTATATAATTAAATTGATAACAAGCTTGCACTGTAGTTTTAAAAAATTTGATTTGTTAGAGAGGTTGGGCTTATGTTGTAAAAATATGTATCATGATCTCACAGTGGTTCATTATTAGATGTTTAGTTCGTGTTTTTTTGTGTTGGAAACATTTTCTATAGACATGGTGAGTATCTCAAACTGGGGAGCTAACTGAAAATTTGGACTTGGAAGAGTTTGGATTCTGAATCTCAAAGTTCCAACCAAGGCGAGATGGTGGCTGTAAGTAACTTTGTATTACAGTTATAAGGTATTTTATAGACAGACAGATAATCGTTGACCACCGGATCTGTTTCCTCGATTCATTGCTGAGACAGGCATTGCTTGTTTATTGATGTTCGTTGAGTTGTCGAATTACATTGTGCCCCTGGAGTGAGAGTAGCTTTAAGAATTCAGATAATTGCAGAAGCTCATAGAATATTCAGGCTTGAAAATGGCCAGAATAATGGTGGAAACAAATTTATTATTATTTTTTTTGTTTGTAATAATGTTGGAAATTAAAAAAAAAAATAATGTTGGAAATTCATGTGCAACTGTGATTGAGAATGATCCCAAACATTAAAACAATAACTGGCAGTAATGTAAATGTTCGCTACAACACACAAGTGTTCATCTTATTGTTTTTGAAAGAAAAAAAAAATATTCTTGCTAAAATCTACTTAATATGATCATGCACTAAAATCAAATTCTATCACTAATCCTTATAAAACATGGATATCTGTCGTAACTAAACTATACACTAAACTCTTTACAATAGGCTATGCTCGCCGGCTTACAAAACTACATGAACAAGAAGAGCATTCAGTGTTTGCTCGATTGAACAGGGATCCAAGCTCCATGTTAAACTCACCGCTGGACAGCTGCGTTGTGAGGTCTGAATGTCTCATCCCATCACCAAATAAAGTCCTTTGATAGGAAGTATGTTGGCCGCCAGGATTATCATCTAGCAGGCACCCCACATCTTTGGTAGTCTTGTTTTTTCATGAATATTTGATCTTAAGTCATGACAAGTTCCTTGTCGAATGTCTCTGGGGGCTGTATACTTGCACACAGCTCACATGGTGTCCACCCCAGTGAAATACGGAATGGCAAAGAAGAGATGCACTCAAACCTTTCTGATCTTTAACCTATTAGCACTATCATCGGATAGATTTCGAGATATGGATAAAGTCCTATTGGGGATTTTCTTCCCTGCACAATGCTTCCTCTGTGTATTCTTACGAGAAAACACAAGCTGTGAAGTCGAACTATCATCCGTCTTACGGTCATTTTCCAATGACCCTGCAAGATTTAGTGGTTTCTTGACTGATGAAATGCTGTCCACAGTCATGTCATCCGATTTTTGAATTGCTTCACTACCCGAATTGTACAGGGATGTAGTTGCAGAATCTGAACTGATACTAGGATGGAAGTACGGGCTACGCAGTGATGCTGAAAAAGCAACCGAATCCCTTTTGGAAGCCAGAATATCATGGGAGCAAACGAGTAAATCCCGCTGCACAAAAAAGCAATGCCTGTGAAGATGACAAATATATAATTTAAACACACAACAGACAATTCCCACTAGCAAGCATCCCCTACGAAAACTAAATGCATCATTATAGAGTTGATTATATTTTAAGACCATAATCTCAAGTAGCCATAATATGGACACCCAATTACAAACATGGTGTTGCTATTTAGCCATTTAAAGGTTATAATATATAATTTCTGAGGTGACGTTGATTCCAAAACACACTTCCCACTTTAACCCTTGAAGGCTAACACAGAAATATTGACTAGTTTAGAATCTTGGATCTTTTCTCTTGAGTCTTGATAAAGCAATCAAACATTATCTATTAAAAGTAGGGCCGACCTCAACAAATTTACCTTAATTTTTTCTCTTTTAACAATCCGCTCGCAAAGAAGGCGCAACCTCTCGAGCTCAACCTGTACAAAAAGATGATCGGCCCAATTCAAAATGCAAGTCAACAATCATTGATAGAGCCCAGATAACTTCTAAAGCAACATAAGAAGACTGAGCAACCCTAATTAAAAATTCATTCGCTCCACATCGATAAAAAATAGGGTTGGGTTGGTTTATATGTTTACAATGATGATGCACGACACACTCGAAAAGAAAACATATAACACAAGTCCATGCAACCTACAGAAGGATTATGTATGAAATCAAAACTATACTTACTCTAACTTGTTTGACGCTTTTAAGCTCATCTGCACCATGTTTCTGATTTTCATCCTGCTTCATAAAATGACACAATAATCAGCAAAAAATAGAAGCTACGAATTATGGCAAAATTTGAAGCCGAAAAAAAATACTGGTCCTTTCTTATCCAGATTCATGTGATCTCTCGAAGTAATAAATAATTTCACCTTTGATCTTTGCTCAGAACTATGTTTTTCACAATAAGCCTTGTGCTGAACTTTGTTGTCTGATTTGATGTTCATATAGAAGCCAGCACTTCTAGCACAAGATGGATGAAAGGTACTCTGACAATGACCATAGTGACACTGAAAGCAACAAACAATACTTGGTGAACTTTCAAAAGCAACACTAAACAGTTAAACCTCAGTCTAGAAAAATAAACTCAGCAAACTTACTTTAAGACACACACCCTTCTTTAATCGGCAGACACAACATGCATCATTACCCTTTGATATTGATTCCTAAAATAAAGCATGAAACCAAGGGAAGGTTAAGAGTCTTACGATTTACCAAGGTAAATAAAATGAACTTAAACAAACAAAAAATAAAGACAAAATAAAAAGTTGAACTGCACCATTAATTATCTAAAGAAATGACAACCAACAATAAACAACTGCTGAACTGACATTTGAGAGGGTTTCTTAATTTAACAGTAAATAAAAGTAAAAGCACATACCAGACCCTCTACGGGGTCTGTTTGGCCTCGTCTGAAGGTTGATTGTAGAGTCCACTACACAAGGTGAAAGATAACATATGTCATAAAAGTTCATTTGAAACACTTACCAACCAAAAGAAGTAACTGAAGAAACTAGAATTCAAGATTGTGTTACCTCGGCACAGAATGCATGAATCCACCGACCATCAGCAGACTTTCTGAAAGCACCAACAGCCCCACCACAAACAACACATTCTGCACTAGGAATAGGTTTTTCCCATGGATTCTGAGTTGCAGGCTGGGAGATTTGAGATGCTGTATCCTTGCATAATTCACATTGCCATGGTCCTGTAAAATCTGTTTCGGAACGATAACAGTCTAAATGAACAGCAACCTGCAAGAATCCAATACCTGCTTAAGAATTTAGACACTTGTTCTGGATAACAACTGTATAAAATAAAAAAGACTGAACCTTGCAGATGGAGCAGACTAGTATTGAATTAAGTATGGTTTCTGGACGACGACAAACATCACAGGATCTGGCATTCTCTTTATTTAACTCCGAACTGGACTGGAAAAAATCACACTGCTTGTCAAATGTAACTTTAGGCACAGCCACTCTTGAAACCATCTCTTTAGGCCTAGGCATAAGCTGAGATTGTGTACTAGGCCTCAACATGTGACTCGCCGTTGATGGGTTCTGTATCATATGAGAGTATAAGAGAATTGTGGCACGAGTGTATAAAGCCAATAAATGGAGCAACGAGAAATTTCCAACCTCATGAGAAGACGATACATCAAGGTCATCTTTCCTGAAAGTTGAGATCCGGGAGGATGACGCAGCGGCGGCAGTTGCAGCAGCTAACACTGCCTGATTTTCTCTGTGCTTCTTCTCTTTCTTACCCTGCTTCTTTGCTTCTTGGACCTCAGCACGATACTTACTAACAAACAATGAATCCCATATTTGGCTGCGTACAATATCTATCTGTGATGGTAGACTCTTTACAGCTTTGGACACTAACTCATCTATACCATGGAAATAATGATATTTGGTAACTTGTTGTTCAAGTAAGCATGTTGAGTATATATGAAATGGAATAGCTAAAAAATAAAGTAATTTTACCACTTTTACGTTTTCTTTTCAACTTAGTTTCGAGTAATCTATGCTGAAAATAGACAAGCTCTCCTTCCAGTTCATCTTCTGGAGCTATATCAAAAATCCTTAGCGTCTTAGCTTTACTCAGCTGCTCCAACTCATGCCCATTGTTAGAAAATATATCATTATAAGCTGAATTCTTTGCGTCAAGGTTGGGGAATATACAATCACTTGGAGATAAGTCCACTCCAGCAACTTGTTTCAGCCTACAATCTGATAAATTAAAGAAGTCAATATCTCCGTCTAAAACGAATCAGATAATAAGTAAGGAATATTTACCATCAAGTTGATTGTCTGCCTCTGAAAAGGGGATATCACGTTTCATTTGCAACAACTTCCCATGCACAGACATGTGAATGTACGATGGTCGGCACTCCTTGGCAAACCTAGAATAAACATAAGATTCCTAAACGGTACCACAAAATGAATGAACTAAATCACAAGAGTGAATTCTACTCTAGGCATCGCAGTTTCATTGCCAACGTGCTATTATATGCAAAAATGAACAAAAAACGCATTATCACAGCTGGATACATTATTCTATAGTTCCAACAAAAACAAGCTTACCACGGTTCAAAGATAACAGTTCCATCGATTGGCAGAGAAGGATTTTCTTGTTCAGTAACTGCCGAAGTATTAAATCCTGACAATAGAATATAACGCTTAAAAGATAATTACAAATAAGAATTCAGATACTCTACAGGGCACTACAAGTCTCCAACAAATGACAAGAAATATTATTCACCAAAACACATTGTTTTCTATATTGTCTATGTTGAACATAAACAAAATGGAAAACGAGAAAAGGCTGTACCCCAACACAGTCAAGATTCTTCATTCAAAAGTAAGCAACCAAACAAGTGTATTTAATTCAGAATCTATTGGAAGGTTTGTACACACAAAACAAGAATGTGATATGGCATTTTACCAGCAGCACCAGCAAATACAGCTAGAGTCAAAGCAAGATCCACACATACAGAAATTTATTTGTAAAACAATTAAATTAATGATTGATAACCATGAGGCACGGAGAGTAAACTGCACACACCTGTGCCATTAGCGTGAGGTGCCATCGTAGAAGATATAGATGCTGGATACTGTAAATCCTGCAGCAAATTCAAAATATGTGTCAGCATAAGAATGAGCATTAAGACTCTTGTATGAGACAGGATCTGGACCACTTACTTGCACAACAAATATAATCCAAATGTATTTATTTCTGTTCATATATACAACATACTGAAACAGCTTCGAAGTTTTTTGCATTAAAGGGGGAAAAATAAATTATATAAAATTTGGCAAAACAACTAAAAGTATTTTTCATAGCCCATTCAACAAATCATTAACAGGCACTCACTGACTCTCCCCTCATCTCAGCTATAATAATACAACATGCAAAGTGCCATAGCTTTTGGCACTGCAAACACATGACTCCAAATTTATCACTTGTAAGATCCATCGGAACAGTTCGCACTAAAGGCAGTTCTGTTGAATTGAACATGATTTATGTGGTGTTAAACCCATTAACTGTAGATGATATCAAGCTACACGCCACTTAATGGCAATCCTAATTAAACATGGAAAAAGATACATGTTTATGTGGTCATCCTATATGTACTACCAATTTTAAAGAACGGAACTGTGGTTGTGTAAATGTGGGAGCTGCTCACTAATGCCGATAAATAAAAGGCTTAACATTATACATAAGAAGCCATTGTAAGATTGGAACCACATGCATCATTAAACTGGCATAACACCTTTTCGATAGAGTCATGTGAGGACTCATTGGTGCAAAGTTCCAGGGCATAATTGTTTACTTGTGTTTGCGAAAGCAATGCTTCTTTATCAAGCTTATCCTTAAACAAAAAAAAAGTTTATCAACTTACAGCATCACACAATGGTGTTAGTTCTTATACGAGGAGGTACTGACTTAACAGGGGCAGATTTAATAACCAGCTAGTTAGAATCACAGCATACCATAGGTTTTATTTTAACTCGGATATTCCTCTGTAAACTGCTTAAATAGGCCTGACTTTTAAGCCAACCGATTGCTTTGTTTTGCAACTCTGGGGTCAAGTTACCACTCTGCAACAATAATGAAGAACACATATCATGATTAAATCATCCAAGAGACGTGCTGAAAACTTATGGAAACAAAATTATGCCGTGGATTTACTAATCAGATAAGGAATTACTAAAATGTTTTATTACAGCAAGTGCCGCAGCCAACGAATCGGGTGGCATGCTCATCTCCAAAGCCATTTCCTCCATATTAACTTTTCCACGACCAATTAACTGTTGAATCATTATTTACTTAGTTAAAAGGCATTTAAGATGACACATAAATGCAGAAATAGCTCAAGTACCATTTTCAAGAGGAATGTAACAGACGGTTTGACGCCATCGATGTGATTGATTTGGAGAGCCTCTTCATCCAAACCCGGTTCAGAACAACAGTTTTCTGGTTCTAGATTCACGACAATTCCACCATTCGGCATGTCTTGATCAACCAATTCACCCTGTAGCTTTCTCAAATTACCGGGGACATTCAGCTGTATATCACAATTGTTGCTGCCGAACTCTTGTTCATTGTGTCCATTTGGCAGTGCTTCAGACAAAGTGGTGGCCTGAGAAGTTTCACCTCCAATTGTTGTGGGGGAATCTACCACATGAATATCTTCATTAACTGATGGAATAACTGAATGTTTGGAACAAAATGCACGTAACTCAACCTGCATTTTGAAATTGTCAATATATGTGAGCTTGAAGATATGATAACATAACTGCACAAACAAATATACTTTGCTTCTTCCATGGCAGACTATTGTGGTTTTTAAAGAATTAGAAACATTAGGTACTACAAACCCTCTCTTCAAGGACATCTTTGTAATCTTAAACTTAAACTAACTCCAGTTCCTTCCACTGACACAGATAATCAACTGCATGGAATGCAATAATTAAAACAGTCAAGAAAATTAGGACCTACATCACTGTTACCCGCTTTCCCCCAGATCTCTGTTCTATTGCTCGCCTCTCTCGCACAAATAGGATGGAATGAAGCTCTGCAAGTCCCTGAAAAACAGCCACGGAGAGGTTAGTTCCTTAGGTCCCCCTTCCTAGCTCGGGAAACTTAACAAGTCATAAAGCAAGTGCTATCTGTCTCAAGAAATTTGAAACCCGATACAAAGAATTATCATGGAAACACTTTAAGAGTCCGAGAGTGTCATAATTATCATAGCCAGAAATGGCTCTCATCAAAAAACTAATCCAAGCATGGGAAGACTACTCGGTCCAAGTTAATATTCCTCACATTGGTCAATTAACATATGACATAATTTGTCTTAGTTAAACTAAAAGTGGAGATAAAAAAATAAGCCAAAGCTGTGGCCGTAAATTCCAAGGTTGTCCACTTCATCTTATACGGATCAAGGATAAAAACAGGACAATGTCTTCAAGCAAACCAAGTAACAAGAAACAAATTACAAAAGCAAACATATCTAGGAATGCAGATTATTGCGAGAGTGATATGCGGTAAGATGGGCAGCATGACAAACAGTGCCAGTACAGGGATAGAGATTGTATGAAAACAAGGGATACTTCAAACAAAATTTGAATATAGAAGTCCATATCGAATTTAAAAGAAAGCGAGAGGATACCAGTAGTGCGCCAAACAAGATAGTGTGTAAGTCCAATATTTCATTGACAGTATCAAGACATATAGCAAAATGGAACTCATACAACATACCATTACTGCATCGTACACAAGCTCCATATTTCACCTTGCATATGCTGCATGTCAACTTTTTCCTAGTTTCATTAATACCATCCACAATCATGATTGGCTCCATCAGCTTTGTATCTTCTACAAATACCTCTGGCATCCACTGGCTGCAAAACAAGTGAGCAAATTTAACAGGGCCAGCCTCATTAGATTTCAGGGGTTTCAGAGCACCTCCCTGCTTTGGACATAACAAGCAAGGTTTGCTATCGCTGCTCATATCTCTCCCTGACACCTCCTCAGAGTTACTTGTATACTTGCACCAAGAACACAACCAACTAGATTCAACAATGTCACCTTCATCAATGCCATAGCACTTGATGTGGACTGCAACACCACAGGAACCGCATACAATCAATCTGTTTGATGGTTCAGATTTGCTATCACCCTTGCTGCAAACGTGGCATAAGTTTGGATTTCCTTCACATGGCTGACTAACAATGAGTTTTTCCAACCCAGCATTCTCACCTAAAAGCTTTCTCTTTTTAGAAGGGCGTTCTGATGCAAGAAGAATTTTGTTCTTGGACCCTAACACCCATTCAACGCTCACAGATGACCTAGGGGAAGAAAACGGAGAAGAACACTTCTCTTCCATGGAACAAGCATCATTTTCATTTTCCTGCTTAACCTCCGCTTTCATCTCAGTTTTTATAACCTTCTCATCGGCAATTACCATCTCATCACCACTCCCAGCAGTGGGAACAACATAATCACTGGGAACCCCAACTGAATCGATCTCATCACCACTCTTACTTGTAGCAGGAACACTGTCACAGGAAACCCTCTCATCACCACTTCGACCACTAGTAACCACACAGAAAACCCCAGTAGAAACCATCCCATCACCACACTTACTAGGGGCTGCTAAATTATCACTGGGATCCCGGATGGAAACCACCTCCTCACCACTCCTAGCAGTGGCAGCAGCAACATCACCACTAATTGATGTCTCTTTAGCACAGGAAGGGGAAGCAGCAGAAACAGCATTCACACTGGGAGCACCATTAGTAACACATGCATCTCCCATTGCCGGTATAGACAAATACTTCATACAATCAGACGTAAGAAATTTCGATAGCATAAACAAAGTATCTATATCAGACAAAGTTAACTCCTTAAAATACACTTCATTTTCAGTCCAAAAGTGACTGCCACGGTTCTGCTTAGAAGTTGATTTCTTCTTGCTATTCACACCAGAATGCGACTTCTTTTGCTTCCTCCTGCTATCTGTATGCTTAGCTAACAATCCCACCAACGCAGCAGGCAAAGTAGTCAAACTCAACTCCTGGCTACCATCTTTCTCACTCACATCAACATGATACGGTGAACGCTCAGTCAATGCCTTCCTCGCCTGAGAAAAAAGGTCGACGACATCGCCCACCGACTCCTTCGCCGGACATTTCGCCGCCCTATTCGGCGGAATTGTAGATGGCGGGCACGACTCCTCCTCCTTCTCCATGCCGCAGCCAACCGCCGCACACGTACCCATCATATCCCCCAAACATCTGTCCTGCATCGTCAATCAGAAGAAGCCCCAATTCGTTCCATCGCCGGAACCCTAACCCTAAAATCAAGAATACCGGAAAAAAAAAAGCCCCAATTCCAAAATCTCGAATTCGCCTACGATTTAGACAGCCAATTGAACAACAGCGTAGATAGAAGAGGAAGAAAGCGGCTCGCTAGGATTAGGGTTTCCTGTGATTATTTTGTTAGATTTCGGATCTGAGGATAAAGAAGAAGAAAAAAAAAAGAGATTTAATTCGATTTTTCGCTTTCGATGAATGAGAGAGAGATTCGCGTTTTTTGCAGGCAGACAAGGCGGTTGGCTTTTAAGAAAGATATTTATAGGTGGGTGTTTTTAGCCTGCCACGCTGGTGTACGTGTATTTCTGTATATCACAATCTCGATTGACACGTGCCGTCATATTAAAGGAATGGAATCGTGTACCAATATATTCCAGCTGGCAGAACCTACTAGCTAACGCCAAGTCCTTTTCCCGTTAGATTTTTGGTAAATTTTTTTTTGATTGAAGCATATTTCTGTTTTGTTGGTTACAATTTGAAAACCTGGGGAGGAGCAGCCTGACCATATGAAGAACAATTTCATCTTTGAACATGGCTACGGTACTCGAAACAAAATATTGAAACCATATTCACTTAATTTCATTTTTGACTTTTGAGCTCAAGCTCTAGAAATTAATATCTGCTCAATTTAAGCCTTGATAGGGACTTTTGAGCTCAAGCTCTAGAAGAAATACGAAAATTGAGGTGCGAAGGTAACTGAGTATTTCAGTATTTCCTACCCTTCCATGCAGCTGACTCCACAAAATATAGAGTGAGGAACACAAAAGACAATCTAGTGTTGCATGGCTAGATGGAGCTATATTCACTACTGTTTTATTGCGCCATGCCGCAAACTGCAGTCTGCACCAAAACTATTCATCTTTTTCTCATCAGCTTTTTTCAGGACCAAAATATGTGAAACCAAACAAAAAAAGAACATTCGTAAAAGAAAGACGAAAAATGCCGCCAGCAAAATTTTGAAAACTTCATATTGGGCATGCAACAGTGGAGGCAGATTAATTTGACTTTTGCGCCGCATCAGATGAGCTCAGTCGTGGGGAGGATCCATCAGCATTGATTGCATGCACTTCTGTCAACAATGAAAGTGTTGGTTGCACTCCTTGTGCTAGTTTCAGAGAAGGCCTTGATTTCATAACCTGAACAGGGACAAAAAAAACCAGGCATGCTTGGTTATTCATGCTGTAAAACAGAAGTGGCATCATCGGCAGTTTTAATTAGCAGCTGAATGCAACTAAACATTGTGTAGGTGCATAGAAGAGGTGAAGGATAGCTTTTAGAGGAAGGAACCAGGAGGTGCAATAAGGCAGGCAAGGTGCAGGGAAGAAAGGAGGATCATTGGTTTCAAATATATGACAGGATATGCCACAAGTCAGTAGTATAGTGCTTTTTGTCATGCCTGACTTGTCTAGTATCCTGCTAATTGTAATAGACGCTAGTTCTTATTACTTCAGTGGTAAGTCAGTCAGTATTAGGGAAGGCCCAAGGAGTGTAGCACATTGTAAATGTGGCTGTGTGTATCAGTGTCTTTTGGTGGTCTTACCACGATGAATCGGAAAAAAAAAACTAAACATTGTGTATCATTTGCGGCTTTCTATAGTCTGATTCAGTTTTATTAACTATTGTGTGATTCTTTCCTTTTAATGAGTTTAATGCAGAGGTATCTAGCTTTTAAAGAATGCTCATTAATGAACAACTGCTAGGGCATCTAAACAAAACCAGAAGTGATATGATATTTTACCTCTTGATAGAAGGCATTGATCTCTTCTTCAGTCAGTCCTTCCTCCTCGCAATTTTCTTCCCATCCGAGAGAACGAAGAAATGCAGCCTCTTCCTCATCAGGAATATCTTCAGCACATGGAACTGAGTTTTTATCTCTAGTTGAGGGCTTGTGATCTTCACTATTGGAATCATCCTTGGCAAGTAAACCACCATTTGCAGTTCCACAAGGACTTACAGAGGCCATCTCTTTTAACAGTTCATCAGACTTCTCCTCGGATGGTGACTGGATAGAGCTACTTGTGTCTGCAGTAGTAGTCATTAAAGTTTTCTTTCTCACTGAATTGAAAAAATCACTCCGACTTTTCGCTTGAGAAGATAATGATCGCTTCTCAACAGCGGATGTCTTGCTCAAATAAGAAACGACGTTGCGCTCCATGATAAGTGCTTTTGAGATGTTTGAGCTTCTAACAGGAGCAGAAGACGCTGCAGGAGTAGGATGCAGGTTATTCGCAAGTCTAATAGCTGTACCGTTTTCTGGATTGGGTCCATCTTTTGAAGTAGCAGATGTACCATTCTCCCATGGCGGCTTGAGGACAAATAATTTACTGCCAGGAGATTGTTTGGAAGCATCAGATATGATAGGCCCGCCTCGAGGTGATTGGCCTACAGCGTTCAGAGAGGATGATGGCGGATGCTGCCCAACCTTGGTCGTACCCCCACTTATCTCGCCAGCTCTGGCTATTAACTTTGACTTTAGCTTATCGGAGGAATTTGTAACCTGCACCGAAAATAGCACTCAATAGATTGAATATAGAAGCAAGACATAGAAGTCATGAAGCACCAGTGACCAACTTATGGCTGTGAACCAACCAGGTGATTAGCATAACATTGCTAGTAAATACAAATTTCGATGAATATTTAGTGGGAAAAAAACCATTACCAAGTCAAAAACAGATCTAGTATGAGTTAAGATTCACACACACGCAAAAAAAACAGAACACTAAGAGTCACGATTTTTCACCACATCAAAAAAGGTAACAGAATCAATTAAGTGAATAAACAGAGGTACAATTATGATTGTCAATTGCAAATATCTGTCATTTTTAAAAGTAGGATTGATTTGCTAGAAGATCAGCACTGAATTAAATCATACCTTGGCCACTGCCGGCGTCATAGGAATTAATTGCCTAACTTTCTTGATGGCCATTTGCTCAAGTCTTTGAGTCTCAATTGATAGCTGCAATGATCAAATTCCAGTACAATCAACACATAATTTTTTAAAAGAAAAATAGGTAAACTGAGTAGTAATGGCCAATCATTAGGCTACCTGTGGACTGGTGCGGGAGACAGATGGAGACATAACAAGGGCTTCAGCCATATTTAACCCAGAAGATGGCCCTAGAGCACCAGAAGTCTTTGGCGCCACAGAAGCAGCATTGGAAGACTCCGACACAGCATTCAAAACCCCAGAACTGGTACTGGAAGCAAGTGAAGGAACTGAAGTAGCAGGAGGTTGGTGGACAGGTTGCACACTACTGTTAATTCCAATAACAACAGGAACCTCAGCCAAAGCTGACCATCCTTCACCAATCAAAGCTGAACTACCAATGGGCAAACTTTGGGCAGCAACAGTCAAGCCTGGGGATGCAACTCTTACTACCTTTGGCACTTGTTTTCCATCTGCTCCCAAAGAAGGAAAATCTTTTTCAAATGATACCTTTGGCACACTACTGGCAGACTTGTCTCCTGTGGCCAGGCCATTCCTCTGAATGTGATTGTTAGTCTCAATATTTTTGGGATCTGATGCAACTCTGCGAGGCAACGAGTCACCCTGCTTCCTAGACACCATTGAACGAGTGCGCCTCAATGAGTCCTTACCCAAGGGTTCAAAACTGTCACGATCCCAGTAATCCCCAGAACCTGACCTCTCCTTCTCTCGCTCCTTGTCTCGATGGCTTCTACTAAAGCTGCTGTACGGATGCTTTGAAGAGCCATTATTGCTGGAAGTCCTCCTTGAATTAATAGAAGGGGATCGGTCCAATGTTGCCCGAGGGCTGTCGGTTTCAGTAACTGTCCTAGATGATCTGTTTCTAGCTGAATTTGCTAACAATGGCGCGTCTGCAATATTATAAATGACAAATAAGAATTTGAGTACAGCTAACAGATTGATTTAACTAATTAAAACGCAATATCAACCATAACGGTCACAAGAAACACCAACCTGGATGAGAATTAGCTGAATGATGGGCTGCACTGGCTCCACTATTACCATGTCCATTACATCTTAGCCATTCGGGAACTAAAGTGGGTTCACTACTTCCCATTATGAACACCGCACATAATCAGTACACCAAAAAAGGGGAAAAAAGAAAAATTACTTTCTTTCTCCCCAACCTCCTCTGTCAATTCTTCCTATAAGACTAACTGGTTCGGTCTAAAACACGGACCCAAATTACTCACTCATCAACTGAGTAACACTGAATACTCGCAACTCCTTTCACAGACTATACGTAACCAGCGCTAGCATGTGGCCTGATGCCCACAAGATGCCACACACTTTAAAGCCCTGACCGCCACCAAATAAAGGGACAGAAATTCGTCAACAAGTCTAATAAGGAACCTTCTTACACTCCCATCCTTCAAGAGATCAGACCATCTTCAAACAGTAGCATTCACCAGTACCGTCCTAACCAAACACACTACCCTAACGAATTTGAACCAGAGATGAAAAAATCCGATCAAACACAAACCCTAGAAACACAATCGAATTACACTCCCACCAAAAACACCTAATGTCTAGGGTTTCGCAAACCCACCGCAGCCTCAATTTCAACCAACACCCAGCCAGAAACCTCACCACCACAAAACTACCACCAAAATATATTATATAAAAAAAAATCAAACACGTAACTATCCACTCCGCCGAAACCAAACCCTATCGACCATGAAAAGATCAATCGTATGAAAACCCTAACCGTTTCGATACGTAACCGCCTCAAACGCGATATCGTCTGGTCAATGCGCAGCGAGAATAATGCGCTGCGTTGCGCAGCGTTATTCCAGAGAGTGATGGGGCGGGTAGTGAGTGGGGGGAATTGGGAAAAGGGGAGACAAAGGGATTGAAAATCGGGAGAGGAAGGCAGCGGTACGCGGTAATGGTTTGATTGCGTTGGTGTGATTTTTAGGGTTTTTGACGATTGCGGAAGATGCTGGAGAAGATAGAGCGAGCGAGCGAGAGCGTCAAGGAGTTGTTTGTTGAGTTTTGCTTCAGGGAAAACGTATGAAGAACTCAAAAATTAATGTAATTATGCTACGATTTTTTCAATTATATATTACTAATTAAAAGGTAAAATATGAAATGATCGGGCTTTTTTTTTAGGTCGGACCAAATAACATTATTAAGCCGTAATTAGTAGGAGTGGGCAAAAACCGCTTCGCATGTAAAAAATCGTCCGCTCCGCACCGCAAAAGCGTGTTCGGTTAACCGCACCGCTTTTGGAAAAAATTGATTTGTCAAAAACCGCACTGCAACCAAATAAAGCGGTGCGGAAACGGTTCTTTATCTTAAATAATCCGGTTTAAACCACACCGCACCGCATATATAATTAATTATTAAATAATTAAAATTAATACGTTTAAAAACAAATCATATAATTTCAAGCCCAACCCCATGCCCAAAACACAAAATTTAATTAAATTTTGGTTGGCTCTTATGTTTAGGGTTTGATTTGTACATTTTTTGTCATTTGAATGTTTCAGCATTGTTTATAACATCCGATTTTAATGTTTGAAGCTTTGTTGTTGTAGGTAAACAAGTCAAATAATTGTAGCAGAAGCATATACGTTTTAAACTTTTGTACGGTTTTTAAACCAAATCGCACCGCACCGCACCACATAATGTGGTGCGGTGCATATTTGGTTTTTACTTTTGTAATACAGTTTGCGGTTTGAAAAATTTCCAAACCAGATTATGCGGTGCGGTTGCGGGTTTACCTTTAAACCGCACCAACCCGCACCGCGCCCACCCCTAGTAATTAGATCGGACTGTCTTAGACGGATAGGACCCGGTTTATTTAGGTCGTAGTTAGATGGTGTTGGCTTGTGGTCGATCAGGCTTTGAATTAAGGAAAATGATAAAAAGGAGCATAAACTATTACCTGCTATCAAATTACGATTCGAACTATCAAAAATGACAATCAAATGTCAAATTAAATTTAAATGACAAAAATGGGTCATGAACTGTCACTTAATGTCAAATTACCAATTGACACTATATAATTTCGTCAATGAACGGTGTTTAAAATGATCAAATGAATATAAACACAAACTTTTAGTCTATAATTGAAATATTTTTTATAAGATTTTTTTATATATTCTTTAAATTTGTAACAAAATATATCAAGAAATTCACATAGCAAAATATTTTAAGAAATTCTCATAACATAATATTTTAATTTATAAACTAAGAGAATTACGTTTTGATTCATTTTATTACTGTACATCAATTAATGAATATTTTCGAGAGTACGATTCAAATTTTAGTTTGGGTGGAAAAGATGTATCTTAATTCTTCAACTACTTTTATTGAATATGTTCGTACTTTAATTGATGTAAAGTGGTCAAATAAATCAAAACAAAATTTTTTTAATTATAAAATAAAAATATATTAAGAAATTTTTAAGACTAAAAATTGTGTTTATATTCATTTGATCACCTTAACATCAATTGATACCGTTAATTGATGAAGTTATATAGTGTTTGTTACTCCCTCCGTCCCTTAATGTTTGTCCACTTTCCTTTTTGGGTGTCCCATAATATTTGTCCACTTTCCTTTTATATACACTCAATAATCAAATCAATCATCTCTTTCGTACCAAAGAAATTTATTTTTATTAAAAAACTTATACTTTCAATGATAAACAACTAATAATTCGTGTGCGGGACGCACCTCCACATATACTTTCCTTCTCTTTCTTCCCTCTTCTCCCTCTCGTTATCCTTTATTTACTTTTCTTAATTCCCGTGCAAACTATCATTTTGGACAAACAAACTGGGACGGAGGGAGTAGTAATTTGTAATATGTCCATTAAAAATTGAATTTGACCCTTAAAAAATTGAATTTGACATTTGATTGTCATATGGATAGTTAGGACTGTAATTTGACGATGAGTGATAGTTCATGACCCTTTTTTGTCATTTAATTTTAATGTTACCCTGGATTGTCATTTTTGATAGTTCTGACCGTAATTTGACAGCATATAATAATTCATGCCCTCTTTTTGCCATTTTTCCTTGAAATTATGTCCTTTTACGATTTGAAACATTAGGGCTTAGTGCTATAGAGTCAAATGCCAAAGAACTTCATGTAAGACTTTTGAATCCTAAGATTGAATGTTGACCCTAACTACTTTTTCTAATCTGTTTTATCGCACATGCTTTATGTTATTTTAACTATATAATTATTTATTGCAATTACTAAATATTATTGGTTGATTTCTTAATTCGGGGAAAATTTTGAGAAAAAAATTTAAATATGCTACTGCATCCTCTTTTATTGTTATTTTACGTCTCATATACATCAAGTACTACATGAATACATCTTACACATATTATGGGCTACGGTAGGCATCAGTTCGTATTTGATACTTGAATCGTCGTCCAGTAAAGCACGGGTGAGGATAGTTATGCTAGTCGAGAAGAATCGAACCATTGACCTTTTGACATGCATCAAAAGTTCAAACACACCTTTCGCATCTCCGATCCCTTTCAATTTTACTTGTCATTATTGTAGCACATATATCCAGTTTATCACTTATTGTATAAAAAAAACTGATAGTCCTAGTTTGTGGATTATTTCCAAACTGATTCATTTAAGTTTCGACTTTTACGAAGTGTTTATTAGTTCGTTACAAAGTACGTACAGTTATATTAAAAATAGTATATTTTGAATGTATGAAAATGAAACTCACTCAAGGTTATTTGTAAAAGTCGATCGAATTTGTTTCAACGGTAGTAATATGGATCGAATTTGACTTCATCTTTGTGAGTGACAGCCATGGTGATATATGGGTGCGTCCACTTTGACTTATATTTGAATGATCTTAAATGATCTTAACTGATATTAACTTAGAGTGACTGATATTAACTTAGAGTAACTTATAAATAGTAATATTATGATGATGATGGTTATGATGATGATGATGATGAATAGTAATTTTATGATGATGAATAGTAATATTATTATGATGATGGTTGTGAATAGTACTATTATGATGATGGTTGTGAATAGTACTATTATGATGATGATGAATAGTAATTTTTATGATGATGAATAGTAATATACTGATGATGATGATGGAGGTGATGATGGTGATGAATAGTAATTTTATGATGATGAATAGTAATTTTATGATGATGATGAATAGTAATATACTGATGATGATGGGGTGATGGTGATGATGAATAGTAATATACTGATGATGATGATGATGATGAGGGTGATGATGGTGATGAATAGTAATTTTATGATGATGAATAGTAATTTTTATGGTGATGAATAGTAATATACTGATGATGATGATGGGGGTGATGATGGTGATGAATAGTAATTTTATGATGATGAATAGTAATTTTTACGGTGATGAATAGTAATATACTGATGATGATGGGGGTGATGATGTTGATGAATAGTATTTATGATGATGATGAATAGTAATATTATGATGATGATGGTATGATGAATAGTATGATAAATAGTATGATGATATGATGATAATGGTGATGGTATGATGATGATGATGATGAATAGTATGATAAATAGTATGATGGTATGAATGATGATGATGATGGTATGATAAATAGTATGATGGTATGATGATGATGAATAGTATGATGATGATGGTATGATGAATAGTATGATGGTATGATATTATGATGATGATGGTATGATGATGAATAGTATGATAGTATGATGATGATGGTATGATGATGAATAGTATGATAGTATGATGATGATGGTAGGATGAATAGTATGATGATGATGTGAATAGTAACTTAACTGATATTAACTGATCTTAACTGATATTAACTTAGAGTGACTGATACAGGGCCATATCTGAATGTTTTACTGGAATACTGATATTTGATGAATTTGACAGTTAAAGTAATGGTATATACAGTGTACTCTTATAGTAGTTATTATGTGAATTCATTCTTCCATTTCTCCTCCTTCAGATTTTGATCTTTATTTTTTTTTATGACAGATTTTGATCTTTATTAGAACATCTTTTTACAATAAAATGTATTTACTTTCTCCCATTCAAAAAGTAAGCATGTTTTTAGTTCTCCACACTTAATAATAGATGACTTCATTGATCAAGAAAAAGATTATTTCTTCATATGATTTGTTGTTTATTTTTCATATTAGAGGAAGATCATTCCAATCGGAATATTTTTCTGTTGAACTAGGTTTAAGTATTCAAACGGATGATCGGAATTTCAGCACTCTCATTACTAGCAACATAATTCGTTATTCGTCTCTTCTCGACATGTCTTTTATGGGCAACTAATTCATAAACCAACTATAAATATTGTGCTTACTAGGAGAAAATTCATTATTTTGTCCTATGATTTGTTGCCTTTCTTAAATCATAGGAAGATCATTCCAATTGAAATATCTTTCAATTGAACTAACATTTTGACTTTTAAGTATTAAAAAAACATATTGATCCGAACTTCGACACCCTCATTACTAACAACTGAATTTGTTATTCGTAGTACCTCTCTTCTCGAGATGTCTTTTATATGCAGTTTGTCCATAATGGGCAGTGCTCGGTTGAGAATTTTTAAAAATTTGAGAATCCAAATTTGACCATTAGATCATAATGCATCTTTGAATCTGCATGTGACATATGTCCAAAAAGTAAAGTCAAATATGGCTTTGACTTTACATTAAATGCATCTTGGAAAATGCACATGAGACACGTGTCACCACAAAAATGACTTGATGATTAAAATGTGAAGATTGTGGTCCCCGACTCTCGAAAAAAATAAAAAATTCTCATTTGAACGCTCCTATATTCATAATAGTACACCAACTATAAATATTGTGCTTACTAGGAGAAAATTCATTCCGTAGTAAGTCACTCGAGTCTACGTGACTCCCCTTCTCGATAAATGAAACATGTCCCTTTTGAAGGAAAAGGCGTAATCCAAGCCCAAACTTTTTGTTGTTGTTGATGAAAGCCCAAACTATTTGTTGATTCCCATCCAGACGGATATATTTGAACGCACCATGTCTTAAAATTTTCAGTTCCCAGTGTGATGATGTAGTTGATGCAAATTCCAAAAAAAAATTTGAATGGAAAGTGTTGATTAATGAACAATTAATGTCTCACAAATGTTAGCTTCTATGATTGTATAGATTTATAACTCACAAACTTGAACTTTTGAGTCACAATAACACTATAAACCTATATGAACTAACAAAAATCAACATGGTATCAACGCAATGTAGAGAAGTACATGACATTTCTCTAATTGAGAGGGAGATTGTTGAATAATAAACGTTTAAATAAATGTCCTAGCAAACCATAAATTGATTTTGCTATTTCAAAATTTTACATATGATCTCTCTGATTACCGGCTTATATTGGAATATTTGAGAGTAAATATATAATTAATTAACTAATTATTTCAGTTCAAGTTTAGTAATTTACTATATAATTTAATTTCACCCACTCAGCCCTATTCTTTTTGTTTTTTTTTCAATTGGCACTCAGCTTGTATGAGTCTGAGCTTCGTTTGTGTTTTAGTTTTTAAGTTTCAGGAGTTCGGTTCCTGTTTTTAATCAAAGGACACGACAGTACGTCATTAGGTTTGTGTTGGAAAAATGTGTATTAAGGGTGAAGAAAATTAAGCTAAGTAATGGCTTAATTGTACATTAGTGTGACTAATGTGACACCTGATGGGCAGAGGTAATTAAATAGTTAAATACTAATTTAATTATTTAATTAATATTATTATCAGCCCACGATGGGCTGATTTTAATAAGTGGGCCCATTATTGGTGGACTCAATAACGTTGGTTTTCTTATATAAAGAAAACACAGTGCGTTATTTGAGAAAGTGAAATAGAAAAAACCCTAAATACGTTTTCAACTTTCTTCGCATGGAGGCTTAAGCCGGCCGGCATGTTTGTAAAAGTTTTTCTTCGCGTGTGTACGGTGATAGTTGAAGGCCAGAAAGGTTCGATCGACAAAGCTTGGTGCTAAGTTGTTGTCGAGGATCGTTTTATCCTGGGAAGCATACTGCCAGCGAGTCCCAAGCACAGTAGGGCGGCAATCTTGCTTTAAGGACAACGTCCAACGTGACTCGATCCACTACGGTTTGCGATTATTTTTAGTGATTCAATTATGTATTGCATACTGTTCTGTTTAATCGTATCTCAGTATTTTTGTATCAATCATTCAGTAACTTCATATATATATATACGCCTGTATATTCAGCAATATTGCCAACAATCTTAAAGCAAGATTTGTTATTGTTTAACCATGTTGAAGTTACTGATGAAAATTGGATGTTGAAAGATAGATACAGATCCGATGGGAAAAGGATGAGGAGATCAGATCAGAAAGTCGATGCCTTGGAAGTCTCTGAGGGAGCCAGGTTCCTTGTGAACGAATCGGAAAAAGACGCGACTGTCAAAGATGTGATGCGGCTCTGTTCGGCGACGTGATGATGGGGTACAATTTGGGCCGCAAATTTCATGGTGGAGAGCGCAGCCGTGAAGAGCTGTGTGAATCGGGGAAAACGAGAGACGATTCTGGCGGCTCATGATCTCGGATTATGGGAGATTGACGAGTTGTTGCACTGAGAAAAGAAAAGGTCCGGAGGCAAGGAATCCACAATTGAAAGCGTGGATTGAATCACAATTGAAATTGGATCAATTTCAAGATGATGCGGCGGCTGTCTTCATAGCTGTGATTTGAGAAACCCTATGTTTGGCTTATGGGGGTCAATGGGATTAAACCGGTTCAGTTGGACCACAAATATTCGGCTCACATAACCTTTCTGCAGGCCGTTACAAATTTTTTATTTGTTAGCCCATTAATTTTATTGGCTATGATTAATAACGTGTTTAATTTGGGCAGTAAAATCCATGTTGAAAAACATGGAGATTGGTGAAGGTGATGCTGACGGAAGGAAGCTGCTAGGCGCCAGCAACCTTAAGAATTAAACCCTAGTTGGGGTTTGATTGTAGTAAATTGAACCATTTGGTCTGTTTAAAGTTGGTTCATTCAGGTATTATTTATTTAATTTGAATTAATTGTAGTTAATTCAGATTGTTTGGAGCTTGGTTGGTCCAATGTAAGATTGGATTCGGCAATTTAGGATTGAACCAGGTATGATTTAATCATTGTTCAAAGTATGATCTCATTTGATTATTGAGATTAAATTTGGTCTGATTACTAATTACTTACCATTTACTTGGTAAATTAATCACAAGTGATAGTTGAACCAATATGGTCAAGTTCATGTTCAATTTGTTCCAGTGCGTATGCATAAGTTCATTTTGGAATTTGTTGCATTTTGAATATTGGTTCAATCAGATACGGAGAAGCTGAACATGAAACCCGACGTAATATTTCGGTGGCTCTCAATGTGGGGGCAGCACCTGCTGTAATAAGGTGTGGTACCACCTTGATGCTGGTTACGGCCAGGAACAGACTTGCGAGTATGGTTCCAGGGATAGACCTGAGAGTCTAGTTCCGGAAATATACCTGAGGGTATAGTTCCAACTGTTTTAGTGGCACGAGTGCCTATCATAGTGCTTGATGAATTTTGGATTGTATATCAAAATATCATCTTGAAAGCACAAAGAGAGTTCGATCGTTGTGTCGGAACTCTCTGATCAGATCTGATCCGGTGACTCAACGTTCAAATGTTGTTAGACGTACGAGTCTAATTACAGGAGTATACCTGCGAGTATAGCTCCAAAAGTTACGCAACACAAAAATGGGCTGCGAGATGATGGTCCATCTGAGAAGGGATCTTCTGTGAAGATCTTGTGAAATGAGTAAGGTTATCCTTATGGTGGATTCAGATTGTGCTATCTGCACACCAAACCAATAACACAACAAGAAGTGTCAAAGTTTTGATGGAGGCAGATGATGGCCGCGGGCCACACAAGCTGAATTGTAGTAGACTGAGCAGTGCCCATCAGGTCAATCATAATTGGATCATTTATGGATGGATCAAGTGTGGGTAGACAAAGATCAACTAAGGGGAGATCAGATAGGTTGACCATGTTGGCAACTATCAAACCTAAGTTGATTTTTGGTTCAAGGGAGCGAACCTGTTTGATTTGATACACACTTGTTTCCAATGTGGGGTGTATCCAAATGTCAACTTAAAAGTTCACATGTAAATTTGCGTGAAGCAAATGTGATGGTAAATCCTTTCATAGTGTTGAAAGCGATTTGGAAAACCCTTAGTCAATCCATAGTGAGCTATGTGATTTATGGGGTGGTAACAAGTAAGTTGTGACTTTCATCGATGATAGTACAAAATATTGTTATGAATATTTGCTTAATAGCAAAGCTATGACAGCTGAGGAAAAACATGTCATGTAAAGTTGAATATCAACCTCAGAGGTTGTGTAATAACTTGATGAGTTGAGAAAAGTGATATTGGAAGTGAGCATGATCACTCCATCATACTCTCTTAAGCCGAACAGTGTTTTAAAACGAAAAAGATGTACTTTGAAAGAGATGATGAATGTAATGATGATAAGCTCTGTGTTACCCCAAGGAATGTGGGGGGAGGCCATTGATAAGCAATTATTTGCATGATCTTTGATGTAATAATTCACACATTTTGAGCTCCATATTTATATAATATTGCACAGATTTGATGGTTTTACTTAGTGTTTCAGTGACAAATCAAATTGAGAAGTAAATGGCAAAATAGCAAAATTGTGAGTTCGGACCTCCGAGGGGCCATCCGACCTCTTCAGCTCGTGCATGCGCTCGCACATCCGACCGTTTCACCCGGCCATGCGCCCGGATGCCCGCTCTTCCCAGCTCGCATGTCGCCCGGATGCCCGCCCCCTTCAGCCCGCATACACGCTCGGCCAACCCTTCTCCATGCGCCCGCACAGCCGCTCGCACAGCCGAGCCATCCCTCGGCCAGCCGCTCGCACCTCCTAGCTCAATCCCTCATCAGCCGCTCGCATACCCGAGCTCATGCCTTGTCTAGCCGATCGGCTATGCTTGCGAACAATAATCAATAATCAAGTCGGCTCAAGGTCATTTATTTCCATCATCGATCAATGTGAGTTTTATCGGGACACGAAGAAACTATTGAAATTGGAGAAGCCGGCATTGGGAACCATGTAGACAAAAGGGAAGACATCAGTATAGAAGAGGAGCAGCGCGCATCAGTGAAGGGGGAGACCTAATCGGAGAAAACCACAGGAGATACTTGGCGACAACAGCAACATTCACAGAAGAAGTTCATCATCAGGGTTTCTCTTAACCTCTTGTACTTCAATTTATTTAGCTGTTGTTATGTATCAACTCACCATGAGTGAGTAGTCCACTTATTGGGATCCAATGGATCCCCAGAAACATCAGTTGCAACACATGTCTTTTTATATGATTATGATTTCGTTTCTTTACATTAGATATGAATAGTTCAATTCATGCATCCTGTCTTTGGTATTTTCGCGAGATATCAATAATGTTTGTATGAGAATTATTTGTACCTTTTGTCTGTGTTTGCAGTAGCATGTCACAGTAGGTTTACATAGTTGCATGATAGGCGAGAAGCGAAAGTTGAGTCTATGCATGTAATGAGATAAAATCTGATAGGCGAGAAGCGAAAGTTGAGTCTTGATGATTTGTATATCTAGTTTTGTTATTATGCAAGAAGCGAAAGTTGAGCATGTAATAAGGCAAATGACCTAGAGAAATAATTCACTATCATATATTAAGATCTACTGTTAGGCAAGAAGCGAAAGTTGAGTCTGCAGTAATTTGTGTTATAATTTGTCTGTTTCTGGGGAAGTCATTGATTCCCAATGTTTCATCATTCTGAAAAACAACCAAACAACAACCGCATGCAACAACAAATCAAACCTTAAATTCTGTATAAATCATTTCACTGTTTCTTTTATTTACTCTACTGTAGTGCACTTTTATTTCAAACCCCCCATTTCCGTACTAATATAAACAACTATTTACAGAAAGTAGCCAAACTAGTTCCCTGTGGATTCGACCTGAGTCGCACTCAGATTATTTGTTTGATCGCTAGTTGCACTACAATCACTATATTTACAACCGATCAAAATGGCGCCGTTGCCGGGGAACGAACCCGGGTCACCCGCGTGACAGGCGGGAATACTTACCACTATACTACAACGACAGCAATTAGGATTGCCGCAGCCCTCTCGCACGCTCAAAAAAAAAGAATTGCGCAGAAAATACAATCAGCTTATCCGAAATATAGCAAATTAGGGTTTCACGGCAAAGATCAAATTGCAGACTCACTAACCGGTCGCGCATCCGTTCGGCAGCCTTCTCGCACAGCCGGCCGAGCATCCGACGTTTCAGCCCATCAGCCGCTCGCACATCCGTTCGACAGCTTCTCGGATAGCCGGCCGAGCATCCGACGCTCAAGCTTCTCACGCACAGCCGTTCGCACAGCCGTTCGCACATCCGACCTGCAATCCTCACTCGCCCGTTCGCACATCCGAGCCGCTCGCTCAAGTCCTCGTCCGCCGATTCATAAGTTCGCCTCTCTTCCCATCCAATTACTCAGCGCAACTTCGGTAAAAAGTTCTCAGTGAATTAAATTGCAAATTGTTTGGTGCGTGGCTTGCGAATTGGTGCCTTGATATATTGATATTGGTGATTTGAGATTTGGTGCCGTAGTTCTTCAAACTATTTTGTTGCTATGGCAAAGACTAGGGGAGGTGAGGGTACTAGTGAAGGGGGATCAAATGAGAAAAAGAGGAAACGAATAGGGGTTGCAGACAACAAATGCCCATTGCCACAGGACGATCCTGCGCATTTAAGCGCCACAGCGCCTCCTGAGCCGCCTGAAAAACCAGGTGAATCTGTTAGTGTTCATACCGCACCTGTACCTCCTCCCAAGCCACCACAAGTGATAAACCCTCTTACTCCAGCTCATCAGTCGGCACTGTCGAAATTCATACCCCCTGGTACACCACCAAAAGAGCCAGCATATAACTTTGACAACACCTACAGGATCATGCTCGCAAGGGACACTGAAAAGTTGTTGAAAATCAAGAATGCTAAAGCTGCAAGCCCGTTGTACCCAGTGCATGGTGATCTAGGGATAATGAAGATTTTTGATAAAGTAAACTCCATTCTGAGAGACGGAAATCTGGAGTTCTTAATGTGGGATGATCCTGGCACTTATCAGAAGCTGGTCACTGAGTTCATTTCAACATTTGAAGTAATATGGGCATCTCGGGACGGACCAGAGAGCTGTAGGAAAGCAGGATCAAAGAGGTGGGCGCACAGGTGGATTTTCCAGATCAATGGGTATTTCCATACTTTGACTGAGGGAGAATTTGAAAAGATTTTCAACTACGAAGGGAAAGATACCTCATTCACCAGCACATCTACTGATGAAGACACCGAATTTTGGAGGTACATTACTGGAAACAACACTATCACTTTTGCTACTAACTCATCATCCAGCTTGATCAGATTGCCAGAGTGGAAGATTATCCACCGCCTTGTTGCTGAGAACTTGGTTACTCGAGTTGATAAGGGAAGTAGAGTGAATCATAGAGATCTGGAAATTATGAGAACCCTGAACAGAGGCACATGGAATGGAGTGCAGCTTATGACTATTTTATCAGATCTCTTTGAAAAGTGTTTATCTTCTAGTGTGCTTCCAGGAGGGTCAATAATCACGCTTATTGCTAAGAGCCTAGGCTATAATCTGGATAAAGGGAAGCCTCTGCAGCCAAACAAGCTAAGCCTGGCAAAGATGAAACATAGCGGGATGGTTGATAAGGAGAATAATTGGGCAAAGGAACCTCCGGCATCGCAAAGCAGCAAGAAGAAGATTTCAGACACCCAAGCTGCCATTGCTGATGGAGATGTTGAGGCGCGGCTAAAAGTATTAGAGGAGGGTCAAGCTGAAATAAAAGGTAAGCAAGCTGAAATGGACACTAAACTGGATAACATTTACACCATCTTGCAGACCATTCTCCAGCGCCTGCCTGCGCCTGCTGCATCTGTTGACGTCACCCCTGCAGAGTGACCTAGCTGGGATTACAAGGAACGTTCACTCATTGCTTTTAACTCTATGCGTTCGCTTGGTAAACTCTCATCAATCAAATTACATTTTACTACCCTGCCTACTCATTATTTATGCTAGAATGCTTAGGGACTAAGCATGTTTTAAGTGTGTGGTGGCTGATTCGATTATATTTCGATTGATGATTGTTATGACTGCTAAATGTGCTGGGAAAAAAAAATCCCCTGCTTGATCGTGACTTTGTACCATATTTTGTGCACTAACATATTCACAGGTATTGTTTGAGGAAAGACCCTTGCAGATTACTGCGTGAGCCTTGAAGAGAATTTACAAGTTTCGTGTAAGTGAAATTCTTCTTGACGATTCAATTGACTAAACTGACTTTTCGATTAGTCTGAATGAATGCTAGCATATTTGAGTCAAATTAGCATAAGCTGAACATCATATTGAAATGAAGAAATCTTTTGTCTGTTTTGAAGTGAGTGATATTGATGCAGCACTGCCTAAACTGATGAGTTATCATGTTTATCACTGTTTTAAAAGTTCATTCCTAACTGAGCAAGTATCATGGGATTTGTGAGTATTCCTATTCTGAAAACTCTCACTAGTTTTATTTGTTATTTTATTTCCTTAGTTTTAAGATGTTCTGGGGTGATGCTTCTGTTTCAGTGTGTTTGTTCGGGACGAACAAAGTTCAAGTGTGTGGTATTTTGATAAGCAATTATTTGCATGATCTTTGATGTAATAATTCACACATTTTGAGCTCCATATTTATATAATATTGCGCAGATTTGATGGTTTTACTTAGTGTTTCAGTGACAAATCAAATTGAGAAGTAAATGGCAAAATAGCAAAATTGTGAGTTCGGACCTCCGAGGGGCTACCCGACCTAAATTGCTCAAAAACACTCGTGCATCCGAGGGGCCATCCGACCTCTTCAGCTCGTGCATGCGCTCGCACATCCGACCGTTTCACCCGGCCATGCGCCCGGATGCCCGCTCTTCCCAGCTCGCATGTCGCCCGGATGCCCGCCCCCTTCAGCCCGCATACACGCTCGGCCAACCATTCTCCATGCGCCCGCACAGCCGCTCGCACAGCCGAGCCATCCCTCGGCCAGCCGCTCGCACCTCCTAGCTCAATCCCTCATCAGCCGCTCGCATACCCGAGCTCATGCCTTGTCTAGCCGATCGGCTATGCTTGCGAACAATAATCAATAATCAAGTCGGCTCAAGGTCATTTATTTCCATCATCGATCAATGTGAGTTTTATCGGGACACGAAGAAACTATTGAAATTGGAGAAGCCGGCATTGGGAACCATGTAGACAAAAGGGAAGACATCAGTATAGAAGAGGAGCAGCGCGCATCAGTGAAGGGGGAGACCTAATCGGAGAAAACCACAGGAGATACTTGGCGACAACAGCAACATTCACAGAAGAAGTTCATCATCAGGGTTTCTCTTAACCTCTTGTACTTCAATTTATTTAGCTGTTGTTATGTATCAACTCACCATGAGTGAGTAGTCCACTTATTGGGATCCAATGGATCCCCAGAAACATCAGTTGCAACACATGTCTTTTTATATGATTATGATTTCGTTTCTTTACATTAGATATGAATAGTTCAATTCATGCATCCTGTCTTTGGTATTTTCGCGAGATATCAATAATGTTTGTATGAGAATTATTTGTACCTTTTGTCTGTGTTTGCAGTAGCATGTCACAGTAGGTTTACATAGTTGCATGATAGGCGAGAAGCGAAAGTTGAGTCTATGCATGTAATGAGATAAAATCTGATAGGCGAGAAGCGAAAGTTGAGTCTTGATGATTTGTATATCTAGTTTTGTTATTATGCAAGAAGCGAAAGTTGAGCATGTAATAAGGCAAATGACCTAGAGAAATAATTCACTATCATATATTAAGATCTACTGTTAGGCAAGAAGCGAAAGTTGAGTCTGCAGTAATTTGTGTTATAATTTGTCTGTTTCTGGGGAAGTCATTGATTCCCAATGTTTCATCATTCTGAAAAACAACCAAACAACAACCGCATGCAACAACAAATCAAACCTTAAATTCTGTATAAATCATTTCACTGTTTCTTTTATTTACTCGACTGTACTGCACTTTTATTTCAAACCCCCCATTTCCGTACTAATATAAACAACTATTTACAGAAAGTAGCCAAACTAGTTCCCTGTGGATTCGACCTGAGTCACACTCAGATTATTTGTTTGATCGCTAGTTGCACTACAATCACTATATTTACAACCGATCAAAATGGCGCCGTTGCCGAGGAACGAACCCGGGTCACCCGCGTGACAGGCGGGAATACTTACCACTATACTACAACGACAGCAATTAGGATTGCCGCAGCCCTCTCGCACGCTCAAAAAAAAAAGAATTGCGCAGAAAATACAATCAGCTTATCCGAAATATAGCAAATTAGGGTTTCACGGCAAAGATCAAATTGCAGACTCACTAACCGGTCGCGCATCCGTTCGGCAGCCTTCTCGCACAGCCGGCCGAGCATCCGACGTTTCAGCCCATCAGCCGCTCGCACATCCGTTCGACAGCTTCTCGGATAGCCGGCCGAGCATCCGACGCTCAAGCTTCTCACGCACAGCCGTTCGCACATCCGACCTGTAATCCTCACTCGCCCGTTCGCACATCCGAGCCGCTCGCTCAAGTCCTCGTCCGCCGATTCATAAGTCCGCCTCTCTTCCCATCCAATTACTCAGCGCAACTTCGGTAAAAAGTTCTCAGTGAATTAAATTGCAAATTGTTTGGTGCGTGGCTTGCGAATTGGTGCCTTGATATATTGATATTGGTGATTTGAGATTTGGTGCCGTAGTTCTTCAAACTATTTTGTTGCTATGGCAAAGACTAGGGGAGGTGAGGGTACTAGTGAAGGTGGATCAAATGAGAAAAAGAGGAAACGAATAGGGGTTGCAGACAACAAATGCCCATTGCCACAGGACGATCCTGCGCATTTAAGCGCCACAGCGCCTCCTAAGCCGCCTGAAAAACCAGGTGAATCTGTTAGTGTTCATACCGCACCTGTACCTCCTCCCAAGCCACCACAAGTGATAAACCCTCTTACTCCAGCTCATCAGTCGGCACTGTCGAAATTCATACCCCCTGGTACACCACCAAAAGAGCCAGCATATAACTTTGACAACACCTACAGGATCATGCTCGCAAGGGACACTGAAAAGTTGTTGAAAATCAAGAATGCTAAAGCTGCAAGCCCGTTGTACCCAGTGCATGGTGATCTAGGGATAATGAAGATTTTTGATAAAGTAAACTCCATTCTGAGAGACGGAAATCTGGAGTTCTTAATGTGGGATGATCCTGGCACTTATCAGAAGCTGGTCACTGAGTTCATTTCAACATTTGAAGTAATATGGGCATCTCGGGACGGACCAGAGAGCTGTAGGAAAGCAGGATCAAAGAGGTGGGCGCACAGGTGGATTTTCCAGATCAATGGGTATTTCCATACTTTGACTGAGGGAGAATTTGAAAAGATTTTCAACTACGAAGGGAAAGATACCTCATTCACCAGCACATCTACTGATGAAGACACCGAATTTTGGAGGTACATTACTGGAAACAACACTATCACTTTTGCTACTAACTCATCATCCAGCTTGATCAGATTGCCAGAGTGGAAGATTATCCACCGCCTTGTTGCTGAGCACTTGGTTACTCGAGTTGATAAGGGAAGTAGAGTGAATCATAGAGATCTGGAAATTATGAGAACCCTGAACAGAGGCACATGGAATGGAGTGCAGCTTATGACTATTTTATCAGATCTCTTTGAAAAGTGTTTATCTTCTAGTGTGCTTCCAGGAGGGTCAATAATCACGCTTATTGCTAAGAGCCTAGGCTATAATCTGGATAAAGGGAAGCCTCTGCAGCCAAACAAGCTAAGCCTGGCAAAGATGAAACATAGCGGGATGGTTGATAAGGAGAATAATTGGGCAAAGGAACCTCCGGCATCGCAAAGCAGCAAGAAGAAGATTTCAGACACCCAAGCTGCCATTGCTGATGGAGATGTTGAGGCGCGGCTAAAAGTATTAGAGGAGGGTCAAGCTGAAATAAAAGGTAAGCAAGCTGAAATGGACACTAAACTGGATAACATTTACACCATCTTGCAGACCATTCTCCAGCGCCTGCCTGCGCCTGCTGCATCTGTTGACGTCACCCCTGCAGAGTGACCTAGCTGGGATTACAAGGAACGTTCACTCATTGCTTTTAACTCTATGCGTTCGCTTGGTAAACTCTCATCAATCAAATTACATTTTACTACCCTGCCTACTCATTATTTATGCTAGAATGCTTAGGGACTAAGCATGTTTTAAGTGTGTGGTGGCTGATTCGATTATATTTCGATTGATGATTGTTATGACTGCTAAATGTGCTGGAAAAAAAAAATCCCCTGCTTGATCGTGACTTTGTACCATATTTTGTGCACTAACATATTCACAGGTATTGTTTGAGGAAAGACCCTTGCAGATTACTGCGTGAGCCTTGAAGAGAATTTACAAGTTTCGTGTAAGTGAAATTCTTCTTGACGATTCAATTGACTAAACTGACTTTTCGATTAGTCTGAATGAATGCTAGCATATTTGAGTCAAATTAGCATAAGCTGAACATCATATTGAAATGAAGAAATCTTTTGTCTGTTTTGAAGTGAGTGATATTGATGCAGCACTGCCTAAACTGATGAGTTATCATGTTTATCACTGTTTTAAAAGTTCATTCCTAACTGAGCAAGTATCATGGGATTTGTGAGTATTCCTATTCTGAAAACTCTCACTAGTTTTATTTGTTATTTTATTTCCTTAGTTTTAAGATGTTCTGGGGTGATGCTTCTGTTTCAGTGTGTTTGTTCGGGACGAACAAAGTTCAAGTGTGTGGTATTTTGATAAGCAATTATTTGCATGATCTTTGATGTAATAATTCACACATTTTGAGCTCCATATTTATATAATATTGCGCAGATTTGATGGTTTTACTTAGTGTTTCAGTGACAAATCAAATTGAGAAGTAAATGGCAAAATAGCAAAATTGTGAGTTCGGACCTCCGAGGGGCTACCCGACCTAAATTGCTCAAAAACACTCGTGCATCCGAGGGGCCATCCGACCTCTTCAGCTCGTGCATGCGCTCGCACATCCGACCGTTTCACCCGGCCATGCGCCCGGATGCCCGCTCTTCCCAGCTCGCATGTCGCCCGGATGCCCGCCCCCTTCAGCCCGCATACACGCTCGGCCAACCATTCTCCATGCGCCCGCACAGCCGCTCGCACAGCCGAGCCATCCCTCGGCCAGCCGCTCGCACCTCCTAGCTCAATCCCTCATCAGCCGCTCGCATACCCGAGCTCATGCCTTGTCTAGCCGATCGGCTATGCTTGCGAACAATAATCAATAATCAAGTCGGCTCAAGGTCATTTATTTCCATCATCGATCAATGTGAGTTTTATCGGGACACGAAGAAACTATTGAAATTGGAGAAGCCGGCATTGGGAACCATGTAGACAAAAGGGAAGACATCAGTATAGAAGAGGAGCAGCGCGCATCAGTGAAGGGGGAGACCTAATCGGAGAAAACCACAGGAGATACTTGGCGACAACAGCAACATTCACAGAAGAAGTTCATCATCAGGGTTTCTCTTAACCTCTTGTACTTCAATTTATTTAGCTGTTGTTATGTATCAACTCACCATGAGTGAGTAGTCCACTTATTGGGATCCAATGGATCCCCAGAAACATCAGTTGCAACACATGTCTTTTTATATGATTATGATTTCGTTTCTTTACATTAGATATGAATAGTTCAATTCATGCATCCTGTCTTTGGTATTTTCGCGAGATATCAATAATGTTTGTATGAGAATTATTTGTACCTTTTGTCTGTGTTTGCAGTAGCATGTCACAGTAGGTTTACATAGTTGCATGATAGGCGAGAAGCGAAAGTTGAGTCTATGCATGTAATGAGATAAAATCTGATAGGCGAGAAGCGAAAGTTGAGTCTTGATGATTTGTATATCTAGTTTTGTTATTATGCAAGAAGCGAAAGTTGAGCATGTAATAAGGCAAATGACCTAGAGAAATAATTCACTATCATATATTAAGATCTACTGTTAGGCAAGAAGCGAAAGTTGAGTCTGCAGTAATTTGTGTTATAATTTGTCTGTTTCTGGGGAAGTCATTGATTCCCAATGTTTCATCATTCTGAAAAACAACCAAACAACAACCGCATGCAACAACAAATCAAACCTTAAATTCTGTATAAATCATTTCACTGTTTCTTTTATTTACTCTACTGTACTGCACTTTTATTTCAAACCCCCCATTTCCGTACTAATATAAACAACTATTTACAGAAAGTAGCCAAACTAGTTCCCTGTGGATTCGACCTGAGTCACACTCAGATTATTTGTTTGATCGCTAGTTGCACTACAATCACTATATTTACAACCGATCAGTCATCTTATCAGCAAATTATCTTTTGAGTAAGATACCTCGTAAAGAGTATAAGTCTCTTTATAAGTCATTTAAGGAAACGATGTCTTCCTATAAATACTTGCAAGTGTGGGGGTGCCTAGCTATGGTACTGGCCCCTGATCCTGAGAGAATGAGTATAAGACCAAAAATCATTGGCTATGATGTCATTGGTTATACGAGTAATACATATAAATTCTTTGTGTATGAATCGAAAAATTCAAATATACACAAGAATACTATAATGGAATCAAAGAACACGTTGTTCTTCGAGAATGTATTTCCTTATGATAATAAGGAAGCTATGTTGGGTTCTTCTCAGTTAATGAGGATATTGAAGAAATGCCTCAAGAATGAGAGAATGGGGAAGAACCAGAACATGAGATCGATTCGGAGAAATTGAGACAAATTAAGCAAGGAAGGATAGATAAATCATATGGACTTGATTTTCTAACCTACATGCTTAAGGCTGAACCTCAAACGTAGAAAGAGGTCATCATTTAGTGAAGGGTCTCTTATGAAAGAAACCATAAGATGTGATTGACTCCATCCTTGAGAACCATACTTGACAGTTGGTTAAACATCTTGGTTCAAAGTGGATCTTCAAGAAGAAGATGAATGCAGATGGATCTGCATCGATATACAAGACGAGACTTGTAATAAAAGAGTATAGATAAAAGAAATGTTTATACTACTTTGATACTCATTCTCTAGTGACGAGAATAACATCAAAAATGATAGTGATCATTGCTGCTTTGCGCAATCTGGAAAGTCGCCAGATGGAGGTAAAGACATGCTTCCTCAATGGAAAGTTGAGGAAGAGATTTACACTGAACAACCTGAGGGTTTAGTAGTTATTGCTGGGCAAGAGAACAAAGATTGTCAATCTCTTAGCAGACTGAAGCAAGCGCCAAAGCAGTGACGTTTGAAATTAGACAACGTATAATGATGTCTAATAGCTTTAAGAACAACAAGTGTGACAAATGTGTATACATTAAGAACATTGAACACAGATACAAGACTTTGTGTCTTAATGTTGATGACATTTTCATTGTGGGAAGAATGAGAATACACTAAGGACAACAAGTCATTATTGAACTGGAAGTTTGATATGATGGCTTTGAGACTTGCCGAAGTAATTTTAGGCATTAAAATTACACGAAGGTTAAAGGGACTCGTATTAAGTCAGCCACACTACGTTGACAAACTCTTAGACAAATCTGAAGAAGACAGTCGAGGACTATCTAGAATACCTGTTGACGTGAATCAACATATGTCTAAGAATAAGCGTGAATGCATCTCCCAAGTGGAACATGTCAGAGTGATAAGCAGTCTAATGTACTTGATGAATTGTACTATATCAGACAATGCTTACACTGTGAGTAGACTAGCGAGATCCACGAGTAATCCAGGAAGTGCACACTGGAAAGCTGTCGTGAGAGTACTGAAGTACCTACGATTTACTCGTAATTATAGTCTACACTAGACCAGATATTTGGAGTTCATTGAGGATTTCAATGACTTTAGGCTACGAGTGGCTATGAGTTCATTGTGGGAGGCAAATGTGTCTTAGAAATCCTTTAAACAGACTGTTTAGTCAAGGTCGATTATAGGCTGAGATCTTCGCATTAGATAAATGTGAGAAGATGCTAAGTGGTCAAGAAATTTAGAGGAGGATATTCTAACATGGACACAACTTGTGCCAGCAATGTGTTTACATTGTGAGAATCAATCATTGATTTCTTGACACATTATGTTATGTATAATGGTTAGTCTCGATATATACATCGGTGACATAATACCATTAAACAACTTCTATGCACCTGAGTCATATTGACTATATGAGGTCCAAAGAGAATAATGCGGATCCGCTAACCAGATGGTTAAGTAAGGACCTAATAGAGAAGTTGTCTAAGGGGAATAGGTCTGAAGCCTTGTGATTGCTAATATCAAAACATAGGCTTAAGCCCTTTTGGAAATAAAGTCGAGGCAACGGAAAACCCTACCATGATGACTGGAGATCCCAAGAACTTGGTTCAAAGGGACCACCTAACTGCTAAGACTATGAGGTCACTGTGGGGGTAACACCCCAGTCCTATTCCATGATAAACAGTGACTCCCGCACGAGGCTAAGCTCGTAGCTTTTAATGATTCTGGTAATTTGAATAGTGAGATTCAAATGGATAATGCGGGATTATTTGAAAGAATCACCTATGTGAGAGAGAAGTGGGGTCGCTTCAAAGGAGAATTCAAAGGGCTTAATTCTTTAGAAACTCTTGCAGAACCAGGAAAGGGGTGTCATGACCAAAATGAGCCCACCAGTGAGAACTAAATAATGGTCAGGAAGATATCTGTGGGGGACATGGCTTTCGTTTACATTATAAGACGAACAGTTCAAAGACAATCACGTCTACTGAATAGTCAGTAAAGAGAACATGTTTTCTCAAGGGAAGGTTCAAGGGCGCTGCCTACCTATCCTATGCAGATATCAACCGTAGAAGCTATCACCGCATTGAGTCGAGTTTGGATTTTTATTACTTGATTTTCTTCATGTGGGGGATTGTTGGAAAAATGTGTATTAAGGGTGAAGAAAATTAAGCTAAGTAATGGCTTAATTGTACATTAGTGTGACTAATGTGACACCTGATGGGCAGAGGTAATTAAATAGTTAAATACTGATTTAATTATTTAATTAATATTATTATCAGCCCACGATGGGCTGATTTTAATAAGTGGACCCATTATTGGTGGACTCAATAACGTTGGTTTTCTTATATAAAGAAAACACAGTGCGTTATTTGAGAAAGTGAAATAGAAAAAACCCTAAATACGTTTTCAACTTTCTTCGCATGGAGGCTTAAGCCGGCCGGCATGTTTGTAAAAGTTTTTCTTCGCGTGTGTATGGTGATAGTTGAAGGCCAGAAAGGTTCGATCGACAAAGCTTGGTGCTAAGTTGTTGTCGAGGATCGTTTTATCCTGGGAAGCATACTGCCAGCGAGTCCCAAGCACAGTAGGGCGGCAATCTTGCTTTAAGGACAACGTCCAACGTGACTCGATCCACTACGGTTTGCGATTATTTTTAGTGATTCAATTATGTATTGCATACTGTTCTGTTTAATCGTATCTCAGTATTTTTGTATCAATCATTCAGTAACTTCATATATATATACGCCTGTATATTCAGCAATATTGCCAACAGTTTGTAGTATCGACTACTGCGTTGAGTCGGCCAGCTGTTGTTGCCGTGTTGGCACTTGTACTAATCAAAAAAAATTTGGCACTCAGCCTTATTCAAAAGAAATTCAATAAAAAAGAAAGAGTTAATACTCTTCATTATCTTCGCAAAATATGATCAATACAATACAAAACACTCATCTGGTACTATCACAAACAAGTGTAGCATTTAATAACTACCACTTGAATTTTCGTAACGTTAAAAGTTAAAAACACAACACAAACAAAACGAAATATAAACATTAATGAATTCTTCATTGATTAAAGTAAACGTAGTCAACAATTAGATTTTCCTCTTTTGTCAACTTTGTAACCGCGTTGACCAGTCAAAACTTAAATTATATTTATTTATCAATTTGTTAATTTTCTCGCTTGTGGACTGTCACGAACAATTGTCAAACCGACACCTCCGTCGTCGTCTTCCTCAGCCCTGGCGATCTTCCCAGCTCGAACTTCATCCCCGAATCGATCGAGCGAACCCGAAAAGTTGTCGCTGTTGAAGTCTGGTTGATTCGCGAGAGACGAATTTGATGTCGAAGCGGAAGCCGAAGCTGGACAGGCGAGATGCGCGGAAGCACTACGACTACGATGCGTCGACGTCTTCATCGTCATCGTCGTTTTCGTCAGGTTACGGAGCGCCGATGGTGACGAGGTCGCTTGAGTTTGATGATATGCGGAGCTTCAGAGTTGAAGGAGGTGAGGGTGAGTTTGATTTGATTTGTAGGAGTTTAGGGCTTTCTGGACCTGAGGATTTTACGATTCCTGAGTCTGATTGGAAGGCGATGAAGGTGAGATCGTCGTCTGATGTGTTTCCTCGGTCGAGGATTGACAGGTCGAGGAGTCATAATTTGGAAGAAATGACGGCGGCGGCGGCTGCTGTTCAGGTGGAGGAGAAGAATGATAAGAATAAGGATAAGATTTTACGAGAGATGAAGGTGGATCGGACGTCGGATTCTGTGAGTATTTGGGATGTGGAAGTGAAGGTGGAGCCGTGGAGGATTCGGAATGAGGTTAAGGATGGTGGCAGAGGCAGCCAGCTGGTTGGAGCTCGTCCATCTAAGCTGGCGCCTCCTCCAGGCATGCTGTCACGTAAGATTGATGATGGGAGCTCAACGTGGGAGTTGTTTAGAGGATTTGCACCCGAAGGCGATGAGCGTGCTACTCAAGTGGTAAGGGAGGCATGTGATGATGCGTGTTCATCATCTTCTGACGTGGATGAGTTGGTGGAGGAAGCTGTGGCAAAAATGGAGTCATGTTCTGTTGATAGCTCGTTTGATGGTGATCGTTGTAGTACAACAACTGAGACTACCCCGGCTACATCACCAAATGTGGGGTTCAGACAGATTATAGCTGGTTGGATTAAAGGCCACCTTCTGGGACGAGGTTCCTATGGATCTGTGTATGAGGCAATGTCTGTGTAAGTAATGCTTCAGTGCTATTTTGTTGAGCTATTTTGTTTTTTGTTCAATGGGATAGGAGCTGATTTAGTTGCATTTGCATATAGCGTACCGGCCATATCGATTTGCAAACACTTATCTGGATGATTTGCCTTCCTTGTATTTGTCACATTTTGTACATTGTCAGATTTGTCACTTAGAGTTGCTAGTTTCATATGAATTAGACACATAATTTGTTTACCAGCCACATAGCATCTTTATTAACACTGGGGCTGTTCTTTATGTCATGAAAAATTAACCTTTTTAGGTGTCACAATAATGAATCATGATTTGTGTTGCATGATTATGTTCATTTGTCATAGTTTTATCAGCAACACTTAGAATTTTAGTAATTTTAACTAAGCTCTTATATAGTACACTTGTTGTAACAATATAATTGGGGCATTCATATGTGAATCTAATACACACAACTTACACTCTCAAAAGCATTGATTTGATATCTGATAATCTATTAGGACTTTCCATTGTATGTTAAAGGGAAAATGAGCATGTGGGTATTGAACGTCGATACTATTCTGTCAAAAGCTATAAATGTATAAATTACTATATATATCAAGATGCTTGTTAGGAAAATGTTCTTACCGTAGTAATGTCTTCTTTGAACTTTAAGTTTTGGGAATTTAGAAAAGCATACAGTTGCCAAAAAGCTTCTGGAAAACCCCAATCAAACTTTTCTTACTCAGAGCCTTATTATATATTAGGATAGCTGCTCTCTCCCTTATATTATTTTTAATTTCACAAGGAATGGAATAACATGAATGTAAATACAAAAGGTGAAGGAGACTCCATCTGAAATCAAAGCATCTTCTTATCTGCACATTTTTTTTCATTCTCATTTTACAGAGATGGGTCTTTCTTTGCTATTAAAGAAGTCTCCTTAGTTGATCAAGGGACCCAGGCAAAGCAAAGTGTTTACCAACTTGAACAGGTGCCAACTCATAGCCCGAAAATTGGACTTGCTAATTGTTTTCAAGTAATATTTTTTGTGTTGATTTTCTTGTCCCGCGTTAAAAGTTCTCCTTTTTTCCTTCAGGAAATTGATCTTCTTAGTAGATTTGAACATGAGAACATAGTTCGATATTATGGCACAGACAAGGTACACATCCCTTATCCTCATGATTTGTATGCAAGACAACTAAAACAAGCTAGGCATATTCACTCAAATATGGAGTTCGTATGTCTTACTTCGATCTTTCATCATTTAAAAAATATTTCACTTATCAAAAGGCAAAAATGCAGAGCGGTGGTTAAGATTGTCATGTACTTTCACCATTCACACATTGAATATAGTATCATATCAACATAACCATTTTCATGATCTTGTCAAGCTTGTGCATGATATAATCAATGCAACCCATGATCCGAATACCTTGCTGGGGGCATTGACATTGATGTGTCTTTCTTAATTTATGCTAAGATTTGTAAAACTGTTGTGGCTGAGCCACCAAGAATTAATGTGAATCTGCTTTTAAAAAGAATGTCATACATAAATTGCTACATTCGTAGATTTTGTGAGTATTCTTTAGTCAATAGTATTGATGCACATTTGGAATTGACATATAATTTATCGGACTCAGTGTCACGTATTGGTATTGCTGCCTTTATTTGAACTTGACACGAGTCCGAAAATGATAATACGCATTTGATATCACTGATACTGCAGCGTATCTATGGCTTCTGTTATTGAAATTTTTGTTTGTTAAATGGATTTCAAGTCTTTAAAGTTCGCATTTATCATCAGCTTTGTTTCTAATCATGAACCTGGAATGTCTATTTTTATTGAAGGATGAATCAAACCTTTACATATTTCTGGAGCTTGTTTCCAAAGGATCCCTGGCAAGTCTGCACCAGAGATACGAACTTCAAGACTCCCAAGTTTCTGTTTATACAAGACAGATCCTTAAAGGTTTGAGGTATCTCCATGATCAAGGTTTGGTCCACAGGTGGGACCTCTGACTTTCTCGTTTTATGTGTACTTGTGTGAGCTTAAAATTGTTTAAATTGTTGGACTCATAAGTTTTCTTACTAGCCGTTCTCATCACTGGCTAGTCAGTCATATTGTTTTTTTGTTGTTATCAGTTTTCTCAATTGAAGTGTCATAATAATGGAACATTTTGCTGACACCCATTCATTTTAATTCTATTTTTTTCTGTAATAGGGATATCAAATGTGCAAACATACTGGTAGATGCAAACGGGTCCGTGAAACTTGCAGATTTTGGATTAGCCAAGGTGCATATATCGTTCATATAGTTACTAAGCATGTAAGGCGTATATGATTTAGTGATCACTATTGTACTTGTTTGTCAGGCAGCAAAATTAAATGATGTGAAATCCTGCAAGGGGACAGCATTTTGGATGGCACCAGAGGTTTGTTATTTATTTTAATAATGTTTTATCATATTATTTTGACATGGAAGTCTGAAACGTGTTTAAGTTTACCTTATGTGGTCAATATCTTGATTCTTGTCCCTTCGATGGTGGTGAAGCGACAAACATCACTTAGCGTAAAGTGTATGCAAGGATAGAATCAAATACTAGAAATAATGCAACCAGAGGAATAATAATGTTTTCATGAATTCAGCTTGTTCTAAAAAAAATCCAATTCGTCTTCATGTGAATGCAGGTCGTTAATAGGAAGAATCAAGGTTATGGTCTAGCAGCAGACATATGGAGCCTTGGGTGCACAGTTTTAGAAATGTTGACCCAGAAGACCCCATACTATCCACTGGAATGTGTAAGTGACAGAAGACTCTACTTTTTCTGTACTGTACTTATCCTCATCAGGCGCATTCTTCGCTCTCTTTTTCTTTCCGCATAAACAAGCTATGTGGTAATAATGTTGATTTTGTTGTCTTCTTAATGTCATCACAGATGCAGGCACTATTTAGAATAGGTAGGGGGATGCCACCTGACATCCCTGAGAAGCTTTCTGTTGATGCTCGAGATTTTATTTTAAAGTGCATTCAAGTAAATCCAGATAGCCGTCCCACTGCTGCTCAGCTCTTAGACCACCCTTTCGTAAAGAAATTGCAGTCAGCAACTTCAGGAACTAATCAAACCCATTGAAGTGGTTGATCTCGATCGACGCTGTACTATAAATGATGCTGCAGAGTGACTCTCAAGGGCATCCGCGGAGAGTAAACAGGTTGTTTGTAAGGTGCTGTTATCCTCCTTGGCCTAATAGTTTATGTACTGGTTTGGGTAGATGAAAACACTACTGAACGGGCCATTTGAAGAGTATAATTTTTGAGCTGTTGTTGTTATGAACAATTTTAATGTACAGTAATATAAAAAAATTAATGGAAAAAGCCATTTCCAGCATGCAGCTATTAAAACAGTTCACAACTATATGAATTTTAAACAATTTCTAATATGATTATTTCAAGTTTCTAGTTCTATAGATCATGAAACTTTTTCAAAAAAAAGAAAGAAATCAATCTAACATGGGACATCATGTGCGCCCAGAAAAATGTTGGAAGTGCTATAATAATGTTCGTTTCAATTGGTTTTTTGTTTGTTTGTTGAAATACAACAAAACGATGTTGTTGTTTTTTTTTATGGGGTTAGTATATTAAAGTTAGTATCTGCTCATTTTGAGCTGGTGAAGACTTGAACCCTGACTACTTTGGAAATAATGTTTTTGCTACAACGGGAAGAAAAAGTCTTTTACTAAATAAGGTCTATTGTGTTTGCAGTTGAGCAACAAAAACAATTAAAAATACATGCTATCAATTTCCTCATCAGCAAAGGCATCATCATAGACACTTGGTGATCAAGGGGCAGGAGAGGCTTCTGGTTCTGCAGGAGCATCAGCTGGTCTGTTTAGCTAGGCGTCTCAGCCGAAGGTGCATCAGCAGGACTGCTGGGCGGAACTTGTGGAGCATCAGTAGGAAGGAGTACTGCTTGGTGGAACAGCCGGACTAGGAGGCTGCGCCGGATGGACACATTGCTTATAACAATGACATGTCTTGACGTTGTCGGGTTTGATCTTCCTACATTTTCCGTATATGTATCCATCTTCCTTGCACAAGTGGCTGCACACGGATCTTTTACATCGCCCCTCGACGCGATGGTGACTTTTATCTGTGCATAAATGTTTATAAATTTTGTTTATTTTATCAAGGGCATCCTCGACGATCTTGTCTAATTCATCTTCACTAAGTCTTTTCAATTCCTCGTAACTAGTGATTTCTTTGTCACATTCAACTTCCACTGAAAATACACAACATGTAATATCAAATCATAATTCAAAATAATAATAAAAACGAAAAACATACATGTTAAATAACACACATAAGATAGATTTCATGCAAATTAAAATAAAAATAAAAAGCTTAACGAAGGAGTAAATCTTTTGCTTACATGAAGAGACTGCAAAGAGCATCAAAAGAGCAATTGCAAGTGATTGAGCCTTCATTTTTTTTCCAAGTGTATATCCCAAATGAATATCTATATGGTCTTTATTTATAGGTAAATAAAGCTAATGATTTTCGCATTTCTTAAAAGGTAAAGATGTATTTTATTGGGTATTTCGAGAGTGTAAAATTAAATGTGAGTTTCTAATTATTATTTTTATGGTAAAAAATTGTGTGTGTTTCATTTTTCATGTAAAGGAATTAATTCTTTACAATGACGTGTTTTTATTTATTTAAAGGGGATCATTGGGTTTCAATCCTACCCCGGGTGACTCGAACCCGGGATTAACAGGATCAGGTAGTGAGCGCCTCTGCACCAGGCCAACTCAACTTCGTCAAATTTACAATGACGTTCAAATAATCGTTATCAAATAATCATAAAATTTGCGGAATTTCATATATTGCAGCAAGAAGTATATTAAATGCTTTAGGATTTTAGTCTTTTACATGCTTTCTAATGTGAAAAATAATGTGCTAATAATGCTAATTTGTTAACTAACAAAAATCAGATTTGTTGAAATTAAATTAATAAAAGTATACGGTCAAACCAGACTATTCACGAAAGAGATTATTGTTGAGAATCGTGAATAAATAAACAGTCAAACCAGAAAATTTAGAAAGGAGGTTATTGTTGAAAATCGTGAATAAATTCGAGTGTCGAAAAATAAATTAAGATTCGACTCAATGTGGTAACAGTCTACACGATCTATATATATATATATATATATTTATGCACAAGATAGACGTTATGTTTTTGAATTGTTAGTCGTTAAGCATAAACGAAACACATATCTCGTACATATGTATTTCCGACACACGCTCAATTCTCATAGTTAACTTCATTTCAACCCTTGCAATCCGGTGTGAAAAATTCTACAGAAGTATGTCATATTAAACATTCTTGTGCCCTAAAAAAAACCATTCTTAGAAGCAATCTTAGTTCTTACTCACATATGTGATACTCAAATTAAAGCGATCTTGCACAACTAATCGGCTAATCTTAATATCTGACCTCTTAGAATTATTAAAAACTTAAAACTTAATTCAAGTAGTGATCTAAGAAATCCTTTTATTTCAGAGGCAGCTTCTCAAATATTGTGATAACTTGAAAGGATTCAGTAATCATCACCCCTTCAACCATAAATTTTGCGCTTCGACAAATTGATGAACGTTAAATCAATCACTTGAAACTGGAGGTAGTGGTCAGGGACGGAGCCAGGATGAAAATTTATTTAGGGCATTTTTTTAAGGTTTGGAACCCATTGAGAGACTCATGTCTCATCCTCGCACCTTTAACTACACCGTATAAAAGCTCACTTTTGTTCCACCTAGATTCGTATTTGAAATGGTTTAAGTAGTCTTAACCTTTTATTATTCGGCTACGTTCTTATAGACTCTTATTTAGACATATTCAATTTGAAACTAAATAATCACAAATTCTACTTATCAGGACACCTTACTGTACTACAAAAAAAGATGGTTTCTATTTCTAATGAGAAAATCAAATTGAATATCATCAAATAACAAATAAAAAAGAACCGCTCATTGAATTTTGAAATAACAAAATCAAAACAAAAAACTGAACTCTCAAATTAACTATACATATATAAAAGTTGTATTCTTATATAAATAGTGCTTACCATAATACGTCAGATTGTTCAAGTAGCTCATCTGGTAAGTAGCGTCCTCATTAGTAGAACCGTCCATTGGTCGAGTAGTCTTAGATCCATATCGTTGCAATTTTTTGGGCTAAAATTCACCCAAGAAGCACACAACGTGGCTCCGTCATTGGTAGGGATCAACGATATAATTCTAGGAGCCGATATCCTCAGTTCGGTATTTTTTTTATTATTGACCAAACACTCTCAAAGATCCTTAGCGAAACGTTTGGCGATGTATAGATTGTACAACGAACCACTCAAGCTAACCAAAACATAGTTCCGACATAATAGTCAAGTCTTTCCTGCATTAAATGTCATTGGCATATGTACATCGGATATTCATCCTTATGAGTAATATTTTTGTGCTCATCAGGGGCATGACCAAGTTGTAAGAGCAGTGGTTACTATTGCTCAAGTCACGGATTTGAATTCTGATAGTGATATGGTCAAAATACGTTTTATTGGTTGGGTCGGATTAAAGAGATAAGATAGATATATGGTTTGAGTTCGGAAGTTATCCGATCCTTTCCTTAAAAAAACATGTTTGTTTGTCACCTCTTGAAGTTCAACATGCATATCGAACCATTTTCAAGGTCTTTTGCACATTGTGTCCTAACTCTTAATTATGGTTGCACATTAATTACTCATGACTGATTGCTATTTGTATTTTCCATATATAAACAGTGTAAGGATAGGATCAAACGCTTCAAAACTTTGATAAATCTCTTACTCTAAGAAATCAAAACTTTCTTTTGCTGATTTTTTTTTAATTTTGGTACATACATAGAGAGAAGGAAAAAAAAAATCTTTTATTAAATGAGGTAAATTAACTTCGACATTGAGCAACAACAACAAAGAAAACAATTAGAAATCCAAAATATCGGCTTCCTCGTATGCAAAGGCCTCAAAGGCTGTAGTACTTGGTGAGTGGGCAGGAGAGGCTGCTGCTATAGGAGCATCAGCTGGGCTGTTGCTAGGTGTCTCGGCCGAAGGTGCAACTACAGGGCTGCTGCTTGGTATCTCGGCCGAAGGTGCAACTACAGGAGCATCAGCCGGGCTGTTATTGCTTGGTATCTCGGCCGAAGGTGCATCCACGGGAGCATCAGTAGTCGAGCTGCTCGATGAATCTGACGGCGTGCTTTCTGGTGCATCAGCCGGACTACGAGGAGGATGCGCCGGCTCGTCACATCGTTTATAACAATAGCATGTCTTGATCGTGTCGGAGTCATGTTTGCTACATTTTCCTTTTTTGTATCCATCTTCCTTGCACAAATGCCTGCACACGGATTTTAAGCACCTTCCTTTGATGTGATGGTGGCTTTTCTTTCTACATAATGTATGTTTACGGACACTTTCAATTTCATAAAATTCGTCGTTAAATGTATCTAACTCATCATCAGCTACATCCAACTCATCAGCGTCGTAGTCAATGTTTTCTTCTGCCCATACAGCTTCCACTGCAAATATACAACATGAATAATGTATTAGATCGATTTTTTTTAATATTTCATTATGAAACGAAAGGAATGGACAATCTCAAATTCTTGTCAAAAGATGAATTCATGAAGGTTTGAACCGTCGACTTCCTAATCATTTGACCAAGACTATGACCGCGAGACATTTACTCTTTTGCCCAAGAAAATAAAACTAAACAATGTTTAATAATGTTTTGCTTACATGAAGAGACCACAAAGAGCGTCAAAAGAGCGATTCCAAGTGTTTGAATCTTCATTCTTTGTTTCTTTTCTTTTTTCCAAGTGCATATCCCCAATGAACTTCTATGGTCTTTATTTATAGGAAAATAAAGCTATTAATTATTTTCATATTTCATAAAAGTCAAATATGTGTTTTGTTGGATAATTTTGAGAATGTGTAATTAAATATGAGGTTTGGATTTTCTATGGTAAAAATTCTGTGTATGGTTCATTTTTCGTGTACTGAATTCAATTCCAAAAAAAAATATATTATCAATCGAAATCATCTGATAATACATATATAAAATTCTTTTGGATTTTATGCAGTTTCTAATTCCGTTATTACCTTGTGATAATCTTTTCACTATTGGCATGTGCTTTTACTTATCCAATTATTCGAAATATTTATTTGGTGCAGACATTAGGTGAATAAAAATTGTAACTTATATAAAAAAAATTAAATAATCTCCTAATCAATTTAATTAGCGTAGAAAATGAAAAATGGTAGAATATTTCATTGTTCTAATTCGGTCAAAACCATTTAAGTATTTTTATAAATAAAAAACAATTTAAGTATTATTCTAATAGTTTTTTTAAAGGGAGAGAATCATCCCCCAATTTGTTAAAGTAGGATCCAAAAAGCCTAAATCTTGGCCATACACAAAACCCTCAGGCGCAGGATCTGATTATCTTCAAAATGTTGAACAGACCAAAGTAGCAGCTAGTCCAGCTACTGACCTCAGCGCACCACAAGGGCCGCTGAGATCTAATAGTTGCATGTACTTTTATCACTTCCGTTAAAAAATATTTATTGGGTTCCAAAATAAATGTTAGTCCATGATACATATGGTTACAATTAAATGTATGTATTAAAAGAATCACTATAAATATTTTAATGAAATTCAGAATTTTTTTAAACTAGAACGTGCGTAAGTGATAAATATGTCATTGGAAAGATGGATTTATAAAACTTTTTATACTCAAAAAAATATTCCCAATATATGGATTTAATTCAACAAAACTGGAAAGATGGATTTATAAAACTTTTTATATTCAAAAAAATATTCCCAAAATATGGATTTAATTCAACAAAACTTTTGAACTTGCATAATTTAATAAATGTAATATAGTTATGGGATGTTCGCATTAAATTATTTTCCTCCTAAATGAAGTTATTTATTCATAATTATTTTTTCAAAAAATAATTATGAAATTTTTAATGAGTTTCTGAACTGAACCATTTACAATATTATGTACTTTTAACTTAAAATAAACAAGGCACTAACAAGGTGGTGACATGTTGGTTAAGGAGTCACATACGATTCCTTAATTACATTCCGGGTTCGAGTCACGGGACACCATTTTTTTCTCACAATTTGTGAGATTTTTCCTCGACCTCTTCCTTCTTCCTCATCCCGCCTCGCCGTGGATGCTTCCTCCGATCGTCAAGATGGACGTGTCGTGTCTTACAACGGTAAAGGTGGCCTGAGCTAAGTGTTGAGAATGTACCAATGGTGATTTGGGGTAGATGTGCTGATCTATGCATGGTAAGGTGCCGAACCCGGCCTGCACTTCAGAAGTGGAGAAATGCACCCTACGATTTTGGATCCGGTCAAGATGCCTTATTAGAGCTTCAGATATCAATATATATACTAGATGATAAATCGTCAAATGCATTATATTATTTCTAGTTGTTGTACCCATTATCAAAAAAAATTAAAATAAACAAGGCAATATGATGGCTTGTTGGTCGAGGGTTGCCTACATTGCCTCAGGTGTCCAGTTCGATTCTTAGTGTTTGCGCCAATTTTTTTCGTTGTCTTCTTTTTCCTCTATTTTTATCCTTTGATGGGCCTTCTCTTGTGTGTGCAATAGTGGAGTTCTGGAACTTGTTACGGATGTTAATACATCGCTAAAGTATGTACCATGATCTTTGGGTGTGAATCACATCAAAGACATGTGTATATCTATTGATTCTGTATCGGCTTGTAATGAACGATCAACCAAAAAAATTAAAATAAACAAATTATACCATTTTATTAAATGGATGTGTTTTGTTTGGCAGCACCGCATCTCATTCCGTATTTTTATCAATCATTTTCATTGAGCAACAAAAACAATGAAAACAATTAGAAATGCAAAGCATCAGCTTCCTCGTCCGCAAAGGTCTCAAAGGCAGTAATACTTGGTGAGTGGGCAGGAGAGGCTGCTTTAGGAGCATCAGCTGGGCTGCTGCTTGGTGTCTCCGCCGAAGGTGCAACCACAGGCGCATCAGTCGGGCTGCTCGATGGAGCTATCAGCGTGCTTTCGGGTGCACTAGCCGGACTAGGAGCTATTAGCGTGCTTTCGGGTGCACTAGCCGGACTAGGAGGAAGCGCAGGATGATCACATCGTTTAATACAATAGCATGTGTTGATCGTTTCGAATAAAGTTTTGCTACATTTTCCATACTTGTATCCATCTTCCTTGCACAAGTGCCGGCAAGCCGATTTCGAACACCGTCCCTCGATGTGATGGTGAATTTTCTCTTTACATAAACGTCTGGTTTTATATTCTTGGACACCAATTTCATCAAATTCATTGTCAAATGTATCTAACTCAGCATCAGTTAAGTCCAAGTCATCGTCGATGCTTTCTTCAGCCCATACAGCTTCCACTGCAAATATATTAACATGTCATATAAAGAAAAAAAACATATGATTACTCGTATTAGAACGATTTCATACAATTATCTACAAAAAGAAAAAAAAAACTAAACAACGTGTAAATATTTTGCTTACATGAAGAGACCACAAAGAGCATCAAAAGAGCGATTGCAAGTGTTTGAGTCTTCATTTTGTTTCTTTTGTTTTCCAAGTGCATATCCCTAATGAACATCTATAGTCTTTATTTATAGGAAGTAAAGCTATTGATTTTCACATTTCATAAAAGTCAAATATGTGTTTTGTTGGATAATTATGAGAATGTAAAATTAAATATGAGTTTTGGATTTTTGATGGTAAAAATTTCTGTGCAATTCAATTCACAAGAAAAGATATCAAGCGAAATCATTGGACAATACATTGCACATATATAAAAGGGAAAAGTACAAAAAGGAGCCCCGAAATACCACTCATTTCCCAATTTAGGGATGAACTACCTTAATTTCCAATTAGGGGCCAAAATAAAAAATCTGTTAAAGTTAACGGATTGAGTTAACTCCGTTAGACAATTCCGTTAGTCAACATTTAATATCTTTAATTTTTGATTTTGACAATTTCTTGAAATCTTATAGTACAAATGAGAATTTTTAAATAAAAGGAAATTGTTCTTTGGAGAATGGCTAACAAAAAGAATACAAATTTATGGATAAATAATTAAATAATTAAATTTTGATTCATACATGTCATTGTCATATAGTGAATAGTCAAACTATAAAAATTGATGTATGGTAAACAACTTGAAATATTTACAATGAGACACGAAAATAATAATAATTACCATTTTATTCATACATGTTAATGATGTTATATGGTAAATTTTGTGAAATTGTAAATAATTGATTTAAAATTAATATTCATTTGTACTATGAGATTTATGGAAATTATAATAAAATAAAAATTCATTGAGATATATAGATGAATTAAAGAAAAAAAAATCATTTAATGTTATTTTTAAGGTCAAGTTGACTAACGGAATTGACTAAAGGAGTTAACTCCATCGGTTAACTTTAGCGGATTTTTTTTAATTTTGCCCCCTAATTGGAAAATATGGTAATTTGAATCTCAATTGGGAAAGAAGTGGTATTTCGGGCCCTTTTTCATACTTTTCCCAATATTAAATGCTTTCGGATTTTATGCAATTTCTAATTCCATTATTACCAAATCCAATTATTTTAAATAGTTATTAGGTCAAATATTATATAGGTTGATTTTTAAGTGCAGACATTAGCGGACTAAATACTTAAATAAAATTAAATTATCTCTTAATCAATGAGATTATTTACTTGGCGTAGAAAATAAAAAATGGTTGAATATTTCAGTGTTTGTCAAAACCATTTAACTATTATTTTAATATTTGTATGTACTTATTACTTAGGTGGAAGACGATCCAGTGCAGCTCAACTAAATGATGCGAGTGTCAAAACAACGTCGTCTTGTTTTCTTATAAATACTATTTAAATCAAAACGATGTTGTTTCAATTGAAACAACGTCGTTTTGACACTCACACCAACTAGTTGCACTGCATCGGATTCGAAACTCAATACCATTTCGAAAAAAATAATATTTATTGGGCTCTAAAATAAATGTCAGTCCATGATGTATGTATTGAAAGAATGACTCTAGATATTTTAATGAAATTCATAACTATTTCAACTAAAACGTGCATTAGTGATAAATATGGCGTTGGAAAGATGGACTTATAAAACTATTTATATTTGAAATGTTGGGTTTGGATGAAATAAAAACCACATTTAAATATAAAAATTATAAATCACCTAAGAATTCGACACGTGTCACTCTCGACCAATCATAATTCGGAGCACTTTTGTAAATAATTTTTTTTAAACGGATGCATTAAAAAATACATAATATATGCAAGAGTATAAACATTTGAAAAAAATAACGGTTAGATTGAAAATTATATTAAGTTTGTACATTATCAAATAACTCTAAGCATTATCAAATAACTCCGGACATTATCAAATAACTATAAACTTTATGCGTTGAATAAAATTAATTAATTACGAAAATACCAAAAGACTATTTTACCCCTCCGTGTTGGATTACAAAATTTTGACAAGTATGTCATGTGTCAACTTTTAAGAAGGTTTCTAATTTTTATGAATAAATAGAGTTTTTACCCGATCTCTACCCTAAAATGTTTTACCAAAATATGGATTTGATTCAACAAATTTTTTGAACTTGCGCAATTTTATAAATGTAATATATTATGGGATGTTTGCATTAAATTATTTTCCTCCTGAATGAAACTATTTATTCTACATCATATTTCCAAAAATCATGACGGCCCTGATGTGTTAGTTGTTTTGGATCAGGCCAAGAGGGCCATTCTTTCCAAAAAATAACAGTGGTCCAGAATTTGAATATAAACATTATCATCAAATTTTCACACGGCCCAAAATTTTTGTTTGTTTGTTCAATGTCTCATGAAATATTAGGAGTGTCCATACCAAAAATAATTATAAATTTTATTTATTTGTTAAATAGTAGCTAGTTTGATCATTTCATTTTGTCAGAGGCATGCAGAATTTGGAAATCGGAGGTTTAAACAATATATTATGGAAGCTAAAGATATACTATCTGTTAAATTTATTCATACAGAGTAGTAAAGACATGAATCGTAAATGAAATCAACATTTAAATGACATTGTTGCAAATTTAGAATAGATGGAATTCTTCGTGTGTTAACGGATGGTTCTGAAAGTCTTTGCTTTTACTCAGAACATGTAACAAATTAAGAGACAAATTGTCAGCCAACAAAATAGTGGTTGAAGTGATTGAACACTTATCTTTTTATCGCAAGCGCAAATGTCATGAAATTTTTGTGTATATGAATTTGAGGTTCCCTTAAAAAATCCCCAAATTTACTGAACCCTAATTATGAGCAATAGGGGAGCGCTCGGTTGAGAACCTTTAAAATTCGTGAAATTGAGATCTCAAATCTCACCATTAGATCATGATGCATATTTGAATCTGCATGTGACACTTGTCCAAAAAGCAAAGTAAAAAAAAGTGGTTTTGACTTTGCATTAAATGCATCTTGAAAAATGTGTCACCACCGCATTTTGGAAGTTGAAGATTGAGATTTCAAATTCCCGAAATTTAAAGAAATTCTCATTTGAGCGCTCCTTATGAACAATAAAACTCGAAACTGAAATATAATTAAAAATTACGATTGGAGTAAGCTAGGTAGCATAACGAGCAAATACCAGATAACTGAATGTCTAAGCGGAACGCCAGTGAGCGGGGGATAAGAGCGTCGATGTCGACCGAGGATCTCGCTGCGTTTGGGGATGTTGAATGTTGGATTTCAATTTCATGGCTTATATAAGCTTCGGTTCTGGTTCGGGTTGAGTTTCAATTCGTTGGTTTAGCGTTGGACGGTTCGACCGAATCTCAAACCGAGCCAATTGCGTGAAGAGAGCTTAACAGTTGAAATGAGTTTTCTGGTTTCATATTTAGATAAGTCCAGCTTAAATCCTTTTTTGCTCACCTGGTGACAACTGGATGCCCAAATCCCAAATCCCAATTCCTATATATCTATCCATATTTTTCACATGTCTTTGTTGAAAAAATTCAGAATTTCGTTCTTGTTTTCTTCGACTCTCCTCCTGATTAATGACTTGATCATAACCAGGAGGAGAGGAAGAAATTATAAACTGTCAACTGTCTTTTTTTTATTAAATCGTTAGATTTTTATTTTTATCAATTAATTGATTTTCTTCCGATTCAAGATGAAGGAAAGGGATCAAATCATACTGCGACACGACGTCTCACGCCACGAGCAACGTCTCTTATCAAGCAAGTCCACAAACTACAAGAGAAACAACTTGCCGATCGGAGAGCTGGCTGGCGAGACAATGGCGGGGTGCGCTGCGGTTGCTTGCTGCCCGTGCGGCTTCCTATTCCTTATGATCCTCGGCATATGCAAGTACCCAGGCAAAATGTATCAAAAATTGTCAACGAAGCTAAAGATGCAAAGATTGAGGAAGAAACGAAGAGAGGCGTTGGTTTCGCCCCGTGGAAGGAGATCGTCGTTCAGGTGCAATGGGAGATGCTCGTTGCTCGCTGATCGAATTCAAGGGATGACGAAAGGCGGAGGAGAATTGGATATGGATTGGACGAGGGAGAAAGAGGTGATGGAATTGGAGAATGAGATGTGGGATCAATTTTGCAACACTGGTTTTTGGAGAAGTCATTCTCAGAGGACTGAGCATGTGGCCGATCAAATGATTCAATTTGATTAAGGTTGTTTCATCACATCTCATATTTTGTTTTCATTTTACTTTTATATCATATCTCATATTTCGTTTCATTCATGTAATTAATAAATTATATTTTTACCAGTTGGCTATTATGAATCAAAAAAAATTCAATTGTTCGAATAACTCATTTAAATGAGGAGATAGTTTTGAATATATTTGTGTTGGCAATAAATTTTCATTTAAGCACAATGATCAAAAGAATATAATACCAAAATAAACTAAAAAATTATCGATTTCTAAGATTGAACAGTTTTTATTTTTAATCGATTTCTAAGATTGAACCGTTTTTTTTGTTTTTTTATTTTTTTTATTTTTTTGATCAAATTCAAGCTTTTATTAAAACAAAACCAAGCTGCCCCGAAGGGGCAGAAGTCTTAGAAAAGGGCACGACTTGACAAGTTGGTCAACCGACCTCAGTGGTCGACACTACAAAGGCAAATGACGTACTGTCGTGCTCTTTCTAAACCAGCAGGAGATAATCTCCTGAAATGAAAAAACTAACAACTAAAACAGCTCAGACCGATAAGCGACTGAGATAAAACAACTCAGACCAGAACCATTTTTATTTTTAATCAATAAAATCTCAAACTAAAATATTCAAGTAATATTTTTAAATTTTAATACATATTATTCCGGAAAAAAAAGGTATCGTGGTCGTGGTCAACACAGTAGCACTGTGGGTCGTCAAACAGATAGATAAATTTCGGTACACGCCTTTCTCTGCTCGTCGTCGCAATCGCAACCGAGTAATCAAAGAACACACCGACTCGCTCAATCTCCTCTCATCATTACCAAATTCGTCAACCTCCAGAACTCGCAAATCACTACAATTCAGGATAAGGGTCATCAGGGATTCAGGGTAGGGTTTTATGATCTAATTTTGTGAATCTCAATTAGGGTTTTTTCAGCTTCCTAATTTTTTTTGAATTGAAATGTGTGCTGTGTATTGCAGTTGATATGGCGGATGGATACTGGAATCGGCAGGCTCAAGTTCCGGCACCAGGGTTTGCCAAGCGACCTAGGACTGAATACGGTAAGTAATTAGGTCATATTGAGAATTTAATTTTCTGATTTTGGTTAAATTTGATGTCTTTACTGCTTTATGTGATCCGGTTTACCCAATTGTGCAATGAGATGCGCTTTTCAGGATGACAAACTGTAGAATATGAATTTTGTGTTGGTATTGTTTATGCGGTGACAAAGTCAATCACTCTTATTAGGTATAAGAATTCAGATCGCATAACCGATATTTCTTTCAACGGAGACCTTCAGCTTTGGATTGATAGTTAAGAATAAATATGATCAATGATAGTGGTGAATGGTGATTACCTTTTTTTTGGTTTTAGGAATCCAAAACCTATTCTTTGACCGCGAGTTCAGTCTTTTTCCCAGAGGAGCAATGCTCAGTGCTTCTTATAATATTTCAGTATTTTGTAGAGGGTTCTTTGGGCTAGTCTCCTGCCCTAAAAAGCATTCTTAGAGGACTTCCAAGTTCCAACTAATAGCAAACTGTGCCACACATATGTTTAAGAATATTTTCGTGTCACTGCCACTGTTTCATGTTATGGTTAATTACAATTTAAATTTGTGTGCTAGGGTTCTGATAATGCTTTGTTGCCATTACTGTCACATCGATCCTGTTAGATATTTTACTCAGTTGTGAATAGTTTCACAGATTAAAAAAACTTATTATCAGTTGAACGATAATAAAGAGTCAACTATCTCGACTACACTTTTTCCTCACTAAAGTTTCTGCATTGGTGATTATCGTGCCGATCTCGCAGTCTTTGTCGTTTCCTAGCCAAGACGTTGTAACTCATTTTGGTCCGAATGTAAGTGTGCGTTTGAGGAAAGCGGACAAGATTGATGTAATTGTAATGCTATAAATTTCGTTTAGGTCATTTATACTTTCCGATTACATATCCTTGAATGAGGGTGGTTTTATATTTAGATTTCAATTGGTTTTTTTGTGGCGCTCTCTTTTCGTGATTTCAAAAATCGAACGACACGAACAAGAATGATCGAATGTACTAATCTTGGGCTTCTTGGAAGTATATTGTCCGAGTTATGCCTGATCGTCCACATTTTTCGTCGTACACAGAGATGCCGCCATCTGGAATGCCATCAGGACATGGAATTCACAGCTATTTAACCAGAGATGATGACCGCGGAGGCTCTCGGATGGTTAAGGACACAAAAGCGATAGGATCTGCCTATGATCGATATCTTCAGAATGTGGGTATTTTGCATCGTATGCGTATTTTGGTTTTAGAAGTCGTTCCTCTGTGAGTTAAAAAACCGTTCTCGTTTTCTTTAGCAAATATCGGGCTTATCGGCTGGAGAAGCTGCATACGGTGGACCTGCACATGGAAAATCTGCAATTGGTGGAATGGCGGGTCATCTAGTGGCAGATCACAGTCTTTTGGGTCGTTATGGTGTTATTTCAGACCCTGCATCAACTGGTCGAGGAAGTGACTATGGTATTCAGCTTCCTGAAGAAGCAGCCGTTAAACCTACTCGAGGAACGCTGCCCCTGCCCGCTGATGCTTCAAACACCATATACGTTGAGGGTTTACCGTCTGACTGCACGAAAAGAGAAGTTGCTCGTATCCTTAATCTTTAACCTCGATTACGCGTATCTCTATTATTCAAATAGGCTTCTTCTGCATCTTTGTGCCGTCTTGATCTTTCTTAGATATCTTCCGTCCTTTTGTTGGTTATAAAGAAGTACGACTAGTCACCAAAGACTCCAAACATGTAAGTGGACTAATTAATAGTTGGTGTTCAGAATTTTGAAAATTTGTTCCATAGTCTCTAGGCCACCACCGGGTCTGTTTACCGTCTGTCGCTTTGTTTTACATTTTTCATTTTCCTCGTTAAGCAACACATATTATTGGTCACGTTGATCTTGTGATCTACAAATACGATGCAGATCCATTCATTAGGGGGATCATTTGCACACCTATTCTATTAGCTGATCCTATGACTTTCCTATTGAATTCTGCTACGTCTCTTGATTATCACTGTATGCGTGACATTCATCTGTTTATATTATAAACAGCGTGGTGGCGACCCTCTCATCCTCTGCTTTGTGGATTTCGCTGACGCAGCCTGTGCAGCGACTGCTATGAGTGCCTTACAGGGTAAGCATTATAAATTCACCAGTCTATTTTCCACTGTCATGGTGATGTCAGTGCCTTGTTACAGCAATGCTATTTAAGTGCCCATGGAATCTGCTTGTTGAGTAATTGCATCTTTTTTTTCTATAGGATACAAAATGGACGAGAATGATCCTGATTCCCGCAGCATAAGGCTTCAGTTTTCTCGACATCCTGGACCTAGATCAGGCTCTGGCTCACGTGGGCGATAATTTATGGATTGAGAATTCAGAGATTCAACTTCAAGGTCCTGTCTTCTTGCTGCATATCGTTACAAATTTAAGACCCCACAAAATTTCACCTGTTGTATCTCATCAGTTATTGTGCGACATTGAAGTGATTGTAGCATGAGAATTGGGTTGTTTCTGTCATCCCAGAAATCATCTTGGGATTAATCACAATTCATGTTTTGGTCACTATATATGACAAGCTCATTAGTTTTTTCTAAGACTAATTTATTTTCCCTCTGCTTGTTCTTGTTTCATAAACGACATGAGATCCCATGATATCTGGTTTGATGCATTCTTTTGTCCCTTAATTTCCTAATTTGTGGGTCATCAAGATCAAACTAGCTATTTATCGGATCACCTGTTGTAGGATTCACTTTTTTTTTTGTGGGGTAGCCCACAAGAGTTGGAAACAAGAAATGTCCAGATGCAACTTTGAAGTGAAGAAGAAGAAGAATGATCATCTGAACATGACACCTACAAACATTTCAGTTTCAATTGTTATCTTTTGAAAGCTCATCTATGCTTCTTATAAAAGAGGTTTCCAATCTGAATTTTTTTTTTTGAAAATAAGTAATTCATACAATATCAGTACACTGTTATATCAACTTCTAAAGGATTGTTTTGGCAAAGCTTTCGAGCTTTTGCTTTCACAGCCTTCAAAATTTCCGATTCAGTTGAGTCAAAGAAATAACACATATGCAGGCTACGTGTGTCGATAATAAGCTTCTCCAAATTGGGCGCCTTGTTAATGATATACCTTAGCACCTCCTGATCAATTATTTTTCCTTTAGCCCCAGACAACTGCAACACCTTTAGGCATTTAAAACAACCGCTCTCCTCCTCCGCTTTACGCCATTCCTAAATACAAAATGAAGTCCAAATCAATATTATTTGGCATGTAACGATCAAATAAAATTGGATTTATCAATATCAGATGCCATTAAAACTTCAGAGAGTAATCTAATGTGCGGAGCAAAGGTCATGAGATACATAAGGCATAAATTCGTGATCTAGTATGTAAGCAATTTACTAGTACAATGCCATGCAAAGAAGATAAAAGATTCGATAGTCTTGCCTGTATTCTACCCCGTCGATGGATTGACAGCGGACGTCTACGGAATTGCTCTCCATAAAATATCTGTAAACAAACCATAAATAAAAAAAGGGATAGCTAAGGCTTAAGAGGGTAACAATAGAGAGCGATGCCATGTTGGTTCACTTTACTGCACTAAATAATACTAACCCAAATTTTTTTTAGCCTCAGTTACCTCAAATGCAAATGTTTCTAGCAATGGGCAACAGTTGATGAAATTTACAATTCGATAAAAGATAGGATCGGTGTCTCCGGTGAAGCTCATCTTTAGATATTTCAGTTTGACTAGCTTGGGCAGTTGTTTCAACTTGAATCTCCGAGGCTAGTGTATCAATTAAATAAAATAGATAAAGTTAATTAGTAAGAGAATTTATTAAGTTAATATAATTTTACAAGTTAAGAAGAAAGCATATAGATGTAGCAACGGAATATACATACCTCGGTCATCATGAGATCAAGCTTTTCCAGCAGAGGAAGGTAACTCCAGAAGTGATCGAGGTATTTCATTATACGCTGCCCCCGGCCAATTCTACGGCCTATTGTCAAGTCCGTTAACATGGGAACATCGATCGTTTGAGGACTGAACTGGGGCGATTCGTAGAAAAGGGACGTGAGACGAGGGGCACATAGTTTGTTTAGAGCAAAGTCATCAGCTATATCAATTCTCAATCGCTTTAACTGAAGAGAAGGCGCGCCAGAAACATCCAAGTTGGTGTAAGTACCAGCATAGTGCAACATCAAATCTTCGAGGAGCGGGCAACTTGAGAGAATGAACTCAATGAACTGGTTACTAACATTCACACTGGACAAGAAGAGTGATTTCAAGCATGTAAGGCTAGAAAGTCCAGACGGAGCTCTATACCAACACTCTTCGGAAAGTTTGTACATGTCAGCAGGATAAGAAAGATGCTCCGTGTAAGCGGCAAATTCAAGACGAAGCTTTTCAACTCGGTTTACGATAGCAAAATTAATCCATCGATCAATGTCGCACCTGTACTTATCATCCAATCCGTACATAAGTCGAAGCTGTTTGACCGGAGGCAATTCGGGTATGGCATTCCTGGCTTCAATAAAATTGTTCACCCATGCGATATACGAGGCATGACTTGTTGATAACATGTCTTTAGGCAGCAAATACATTGGTGAAAAGTCCAAACGAGTGTTATAGCGCCATAGGTTTCTCCACCTACGACTTAAGATGGCTGTGCGAGATATCTCAGCTAAGTTGTCGAGAAAAGAAAGGATATGTATTAAAAGATCGTCCGAAAGTTGATCCATTCTACAAGTTTTCTGAAAGACGGTGACAAAGAAATTCAGTACGTACTCCATAAATTAAATAATTGACAAAGGAAAGACCGAAAAAAAACCTTACCAAAGAACGCTTACGTCTTTTGCCCATTGCAGATTGTAGAGTTTTGAAATCAGTGACACAAAACAGAGGACAGCCAATTGTGATGATGATTGTTAGGAATCCTAATTATTTAGGGTTTCTTATTTGATTAGTAAATTCAGTTAGTTTAGGATGTTAGATTGGGATTAGAAATATATTTGGAGATAATTATGTAACCAAATATAGAGAATGGATTCGGTGCAAAGTGATAATTGTTGTAAAAAATACAAAGTTATCCCAACCCTTCATTTATTCTTTTGGATGGTGCTGATTAATTGAAAATAAATATGTTTAATTGTTTTTTTAATGTGTTGAGGGCAAATTTGGCATTGGAAAATTCGGTTTTCACGTAACCGATTGATCCCTTTCCTAAACTTTCGCGTTCTTCAAATCAAATCGGCCGACGACGACGACACCAACGCTCATCCATGGACGACGACGGCTGCTGGCTTTCCTTTGATCAATGGATTGGTTTCTGTTGTTGGCGCTCTGCCTTTGATGATTGTTGAATTTGACCTTTTTTCTTCTTCTCTCTCTCTACGCTCTAACGCCTCGTCCTCGGAATCTGCCTCCTCTTTTGGTCATCACAACCCCACCAAACACCGAATAAAATCAATCAGTCGAGAGGAGACAGGATGGCTGTCTGTGACCCCCACTTTTGATGTGGATTCGCTGATTGAGATTTGAGCCATTAGCCAGGGCCAGCCCCTTTCGAAAGCTTTTTTTTATGGGAGCCCCTTTCGAAAGCTGGACTACTCATAACTGTGACGAAACCTTCCCTTTTACAAATCTTTCCTTTCATCATTTTAATTGACTTTTCTTTTCGATTTTGGAAAAGGGTTTCTTTTGTTCATCTTTGATTGTTTGCTATTTGGATGAGTATTGTCTGATGCTGGTTTGTTTAGGTTTTTGATGGAAATGTGACTTGCTGGATATTTGGATTCGGTTTCGGTTTCTTAACTGAGCTCATTGTTCATGGATTTGTTCAAGAATTTTATAATTCGTCACGGCCAAATTATAGTTCGTTATGTCATAGTTCGTCCAAATTGGACTATATTCGTCAAGATTTCGACGAATTATAGTGCACTTTTGACGAATTATGACATAATTCATCACATTTGGACTATAATTCGTCAACAATTCGGCAGTATCATCGATAGTTAGGCATGATAATTTATAGTTCGTCATCACCAATTTATAGTTCGTTATCCAATTTTGGACGAATTATGTTATAGTTCGTCCAAATTGGACTATATTCGTCAAGATTTCGACAAATTATAGTACACTTTTGATGAATTATGACATAATTCATCACATTTGGACTATAATTCGTCAACAATTCGGCAGTATCATCGATAGTTAGGCATGATAATTTATAGTTCGTCATCACCAATTTATAGTTCGTTGGAGGAGGACACCGACGATTTCGATTTCGATTTTCTCTGCGTTTCTCTTTGTCGATTTCTTCTGCGTTTTCGATTTCGGCGTTTCTTCTGCGTTTCGATTTCTTATGCGTTTCTCTTCGTCGATTTCTTCTGCGTTTCTTCTGCGTTTTCGTTCTCGATTTCGATTTCTGCATTTTCGACATTGTCAGCAGACCCCTAAATTCGTTCACTCGCGAATCGCCGTAAGCCAAACCCTAACTTCGACGAGTGATTTTAGGGTGAATCACGACTCGTTCTTCCGATTTAAGGTTTTTAGTCGTCGGGATTTGAGAATTGGAGAGGAGAGATACGGTTTTTTTTGTTTTTTTGTCAATTATACCCTTTCGATTTGAAATCACGTATAAAATTCCGTTAATTACTAATAAAAATCAATTTGTTTCAGCCTTTGGATCTTCAAAACGAATGGTGCAGATTGTTTTGTATTTTGCACCAGATCTGGCCTCACCAAATATATCTATAATATGGATTTCTAAATGAGTTTGGGTAGGTTTCCTAGTTAGTTTAGGTAGCCTTGAGTGCTATAAATATAGGCTCATAACATACTCTTTTAGTATGTCAGTTTGTGTCCGACTATAGTCGGTGTAATTCAAACTACATCACTGTATCTTAGTATACTCTCCAATCTGAATACAAGCTGTCTCTTCTTGCCCGTGGACTAGCCAACACACTGTTGGTGATAAATCTTGTAATTGTAATTAGATCATAAACATGTAATATTTATTCAAGTCATAAATATGTTAAATTATAATATCATATATAAGTATTTTATTATTATTATTTAATTTATACAGATCAAATCGATTCGACCCTGTTGAACCACTAATCTATTGACCCAATGAAACTTTCATCTCATGGATAAATGATCCAGCAGCGATTCAGAACATCACTTTACCCATGAGAAAATATTGAAGATACAAACATTTTAATCTCAGTTGATGTGTCTTGTTTTGTTTCAAAAATGACTATTTACCGGTGTTTTTAATGTAAATATAACACCAACAAACATTTCAGTCTCAATTGTTCTCTTTTGAAAGCTCATCTATGCCTCTTATAAAAGAGGTTTTCAATCTGAAATTTTATTTTTATAAAAAATTATAAAAAATAATAATTCATACAATATCAGTACACTGTTATATCAACTTCTAAAGGACTGTTTAGGCAAAGCTTTCGAGCTTTTGCTTTCACATCCTTCAAAATTTCCGATTCAGATGAGTCAAAGAAATAACACTTATACAGGACACGTGTGTCGATAATAAGCTTCTCCAAATTGGGCGCCTTGTTAATGATATACCTTAGCACCTCCTGATCAAGTATTTTTCCTTTAGCCCCATACAACTGTAACACCTTTAAGCATTTAAAACAACCACTCTCCTCCTCCTTCTCCTCCGCTTTACGCCATTCCTAAGTACAAAATGAAGTCCAAATCAATATTGTTTGGGCATGTAACGATCAAATTTATCAATATCAGACCAATTAAAACTTCAGAGAGTAACCTATTGTGCGGAGCAAAGGTCGAGAGATACATAAGACATAAATTCGTCTTAAGAGTAGTTTTCAAGTAGTTTTATAGCTTCAAGTTGTCCTGTCTAGATTTATGACTGTAGAAACATCCACAGTAGCAAGGGTGGTAGTGAATGTTTTGTAAGTCATAAAGTCTCTCAGGTTACTGTAATTTTAGTGGATCAGACCACTTAAGAATAAAAAAAAGGACATAAATTCGTGTTTTTTAGTATGTAAGGAATTAACTAGTACAATGCCATGCAAAGAAGATAAAAGATTCAATAGTCTTGCCTGTATTCTACCCCGCCGATGGATTGACAACGGACGTCTACGAAACTGCTCTACATAATATATCTGTAAACAAACCATTAAAAAAAAGAGGATATCTAAGAGGGTAACAATAGAGAGCGATGCCATGTTGATAAGGAACACTTTTACTGCACTAAATAATAGAACCCAAAAAATCTTTGTAGCCTCAGTTACCTGAAATGCAAATGTTTCTAGCAATGGGCAACAGTTGATGAAATTTACAATTCGATAAAAGATAGGATCAGTGTCTCCGGTGAACCTCATCTTTAGATATTTTAGTTTGACTAGCTTGGGCAGTTGTTGTTGTTTCAACTTGAATCTCCGAGGCTAGTGTATCAATGAAATAAAATAGATAAAATTAAATAGTGATAGAAAGCACATAAGATGAAGCAATGGAATATACATACCTCACCCATCATGAGATCAAGCTTTTCCAGCTGAGGAAGGTAACTCCAGAAGTGATCGAGGTATTTCATTATACGCTGCGCCCGGCCAATTCTATGGCCTATTGTCAAGTCCGTCAACATGGGAACATCGATCGTTTGAGGACTGAACTGGGGCGATTGGTATAAAAGGGACGTGAGACGAGGGGCGCATAGTTTGTTTAGAGCAAAGCCATCAGCTATATCAATTCTCAATCGTTTTAACTGAAGAGAAGGCACGCCAGAAACATTCAAGTTGGTGTAAGGACCAGCATAGTGCAACGTCAAATCTTCGAGGAGTGGGCAACTTGAGAGAATGAACTCAATGAACTGGTTACTAACATTCACACTGGACAAGAAGAGTGATTTCAAGCATTTAAGGCTAGAAAGTCCAGACGGAGCTCTATACCAACACTCTTCGGAAAGTTTGTACATGTCAGCAGGGGAAGATAGATGCTCCGTGTAAGCGGCAAATTCCAGACGAAGCTTTTCAACTCGGTTTACAATAGCAAAATCAATCCATCGATCAATGTCGCACCTGTACTTATCATCCAATCCGTACATAAGTCGAAGCTGTTTGACCGGAGGCAATTCGGGTATGGCATTCCTGGCTTCAATAAAATTGTTCACCCATGCGATATACGAGGCATGACTTGTTGATAACAACATGTCGTTAGGCAGCAAATACATTGGTGAAAAGTCCAAACGAGTGTTATAGCGCCATAGGTTTCTCCACCTACGACTTAAGATGGCTGTGCGAGATATCTCAGCTAAGTTGTCGAGAAAAGAAAGGATATGTATTAAAAGATCGTCCGAAAGTTGATCCATTCTACAAGTTTTCTGAAAGACGGTGACAAAGAAATCAGTACTCCATAATTAAATAATTGAAAAAAGTAAAGAAAGACCGGAAAAAAACTTACCGAAGAACGCTTACGTCTTTTGCCCATTGCAGATTGTAGAGTTCTGAAATCAGTGACACAAAACTAACCAGAACAGAGGACAGCCAATTGTGACGATTAATCAGCTCAGAGTGTCAAAACACACTAGAGTGTCAACAACAAAGCTAAAGAGGTGAATTCGACTATCAGAATCCTTAATTATAGAGAATTGGGAATCTGAATGCAAAACACAGCCAGAAAAGCAAATCACAACACAAACTAAAGTCTCTGAAATCCTCCTTAAACAAAACAAAACAAAAAAAACATCTTTTTGACAAAACCCAGTTCTAATTATAAGCATCAGATCTCAATTGAACAACAAATACCGAAAAAGAAATACTTATGAAACACCTCAGATTCATATGAAGACGCATCAGATCTCAACTCAACAAGAAAAACAAAGCTCAGATTCATATGCTGAAGCATCACATCTCAATTGAACACCAAAAATCGAAAAAGAAATATGAAAAACCAACAATTATTCATATGCCGAAAATAAAAAGAAAACAGAAAACAGAAAAACCTCAGATTCAGAAGGTGAAGGGGTGGCAGCGGTGACTTCTTCTGTACCCTGTTAGTCAGAGGGTTATGCTTCACGTTAAATAGGAGAGAGGTTATGCTTTAACTTTCCAAATATCTCCTTCTCTTGTTTTTAATAAAATAAAAATATATAATTCAAAGTGCTCATTTCATCCTTATCAAAAAAAAAGTGCTCATTTCATCATTCATATTCTTATTTTCCAATTCTTATAAAAAAAGTCCCTTATTTTTTAATTTAATATTCTACGAGTATAATTTAATTACGCAATAATTTATGCTTTATAAATTAAATTCAGCTAACATAACAAAAATTAAATTAAATTCAACTAACATAACATAAATTAAACTAAACTAAAATAAATTATATTTGATTTAAGTTCTTCATCATCATCATCACATCACATCATCATCACCATCACCACCATCATCATCACCATCATCGTCATCGTATCATCATCATTGCTACGAGTACTTTTGGTTTGTCGCACGCTGTATTTCAAGCGCAATCCGTACCAAATGTATGTTGGATTGATATTGAAAGCGTCTGTAGTAAGCGGAAAGTAAAGACTGAAAGTAAATGTGCTGGAACAGTCGAGTTCAATATCAACCAAGCAACATACTTTTGGTTTGTCGCACGCTGTATCTCAAGCGCAATACATGCCAAATTTATGTTGGATTGATGTTGAACAAGTCTGTAATAAGCGGAAATGTAAAGACTGAAATTAAAGTGCTGAAAAGTAAAGTACTAAAAGTAAAGTGCGTAAAATAAAGTGCGTAAAGTAAAGTGCGTAAAAGTAAAGACAGAAATTAAAGTGCTGAAAAGTAAAGTACTGAAAGTAAACAGTTGATATTGAGACTGAAAGTAAAGTGGCAAGTTGTGTTTTAATTAAAGGAAAGGACTTGGTTTTTAGGGGCCTTGTATCATAGTTCCGTTCATCATTGACCTCTAATGATCATACTACGTGTTCAAAGATGCGACAAGACCATTTCCAGCACTAGCCACACCGTCTAGTCCTTTTCAAGACATAGAGCACTTGTTCTAGTTAGGCTAATTCCTCCTTTCGAAGTATCTTAGCCCATGTGCATCCACCTGAACAATCATTTCCGGTCAACCAAGTGATGTTTAAAAGAGGTTGAACTCCACAGAAAAGCTTTGCTCTTTCGAGCCTCCACTTAACCGTGTATGTTCACGAATCCCATGGAAGAGCTTTGCTCTTTCGAGCCTCCACTCAACCATGTATGTTCTAACCTAGTATATGTCACATAGAACAAACTTGAACACAATAGAAGCACTAAGAAAAGGGTCTAAAACGGTTTTATGATACAAGCACACCCTTCAACCGAATATAAGCCTTAGCTACTTGTATTCATGTCAAGGAATACAAGTAGCCGTGCTTACAAAAGTAAAGAAAACCGAAAAGAAAACAAGGAAACCGAAACTTGACAAGGAAAACAAAGGAGAGCCATGGCTCTAACAAGAAAAGTAAAGTGACCGTGAGCTTTTCGTAACAAAAAACAATAGCTTTAACTACTTGTATTCATGTCAAGGAATACAAGTAGTTTTGGCTAGAACAAGGAAAACAAGTGACAATGAAAACCGACAAGAAAGTAAAGGAAAACAACACGAAAGTAAAGGGAGAGGAGCTCCAAATCAAGTGCTTGCTGGAAAGTAAAGAGCTTGGAGATCAAGAACAAGTGCTAGAAAGTAAAGGAGATCACAAGAAAAAAGCAAGAATAAAGAACAAAGTGTGTTTGTATTGAAAGTGAAGAGAAAAGAGTTAAGCTCCCTTCTCTCTAAGAACTTGTGGAATTTGAAACTTTGACTAAGGACTCTTATTACATGAGGCAAGGCCTCTATTTATAGGCTTAGGAAACTTGGGGGCTAAGTTTGGGTGAGAAATATCCCAAAGGCAAAGGATTTTGATTGGTTCTTCCAAAAAGCACACTTCTTGAACTTATCTCTTGCACCTCCTCAAACAAAACTACTTGGCCACTTGTGCACTTGTGATTGCTTCTCCAAAGGGCAACTAACCAACTTGGTTGAGGCTTGGGCAAGTGACAGACACTGTCTTGTCGCGAGACAATGTTGTATAAATAAATTTATATTTTCCGCTACTCGCGACTTTACTACTGGGTAGTAAGTGGTAAGTAGGGATCAAACCCAAGGGAATTAGGGGAATGCGTTGTTCGTAGAGGTGTGTGTACAGCGAGGGAGCGTATTTTTGGGTTGAGTTTTTAGCGCGAGTAATTATTTAACCTTTTTTTGTTGTTTTTGGTTTTATAGTGCGGAATAGTAAATACAGAAAATAAATACTGAAAATAAAATATTGAAAACAAAAGGGTAAGGGAAGAAGACTTACAGTGGGTGATGCGTTATTGTTGAATCCTCCGGTTGATGAACGGTTGATGGTTGCAGTTGATGAAACAGTTATACTAATTAAATAAAAGTAAATACAAGGGGGGGTTGTGTAATTTAGGAAAAGTATTCGGTTTCAGGTACCTTGTATTATAACATGTTTATTATTTTAGTAAACCTTCTAAGTATTCAAACGATGAATCGAGGCTAGCGATAGCTCAAGACTTGCAACACCAGTTTAAAACACACGTGTTCTATTTAAGACTAGCGCCAATACCCATTTCAAGGTATGCTAGCCTATGTGCATCCATTTGATCTCCTGTTACGGTTTCACAGATGGTTTTTAAGATAAGCCGAACTCCTCAGATAAGCTTTGCCAGTTACTGCTTCCACTTACCCGAGTATGATCACGAACCCCCACGGAAGAGTTTTGCCTGTTACGGCATCCACTCGACCTTGGACATTCTGACTTTATATATGGCACATAGAATAAGTTTTGAATACAGAGAAAATAAACTAAAACAATTAAAACATTATATAATACAAGAAATTACCTTCCGCCGAATGAGGAGTTTAGCTACGCCTGTCCATGGAGGAGGAGCTCATAGCCAAATATTGCAGTATTATTACTTCAAACCAAAACTTACAAAAGTATTACAAACTTTAGAGAGAGAAGTGAATTTTGTGGTGGTGATGACACAAATGAGGAGGAGGAACCTCCTTTTATAGCCAAAATGGAGAAGGATGGAGGGAGGAGATGGAGGCACATGTGGTTGCATCCAAGGGAGGAGAAGGGAGGCTTGAAGGTGTGGAGGGGAGGAGCTCCAAGTGGCGCCACCCTATGGACTCCTCAAAGCCGCCGGTAGCAAGTCACAAAATGGGGAGGATTTTGTGGCTTGCCACCCCTTGCCAATAGCCACCGGTCATCCCATGGAGGAGGAGGGGTTTTGCCACCCATGACTCATCATTTCACACTTAGCCGCCGGTCACCATGAGGAATGAGGGAGTTTTGTGAATTTTGTACAGTTTTCACAAAACTATCAGTCCAATTCTGCTCCGGTCTGACTTTGGTTATTCCTCGGTTGGATTTGTTCTGAGTAATTCTTGGTCAGGATCTTGAGATTTCTTCATTCGGCGTCTGATCTTGACCTTGGATAGACTCTTATCATCTTTTCAGCGTAAAATCCTCTCCTTAGCGTGTTTTCACTTTAGTCTCTAAAATGCCCTGGGAAAATATATCGGAACTAACAAGGAAAAGTTAACTAGACAAACAGTCTAATTTAGGGGGTTTTACTGTGTTTTTGATTCGTATAATTTTGGTCCATCAGATCACCCCACACTTTTAGTTGTTCGTCCCGAACAATGCTATTAAAGGGCGATACTCTATGCAAGTTGGTTTTCAAAATATGAAAATTAGACTGTGGTCTAGATATATCTTAAGTCATGCATCACTACTTATTACCAAATTGAACTAAGTAAATAAGTAGAAGTAACTTGATACGTGTACCTTCGTGCAGAGATGCAAATTATTTTGGATGTCTTGGGAGATAGTTCTTTTCAGGGACTGACTTGCATTCTCGGGACTGTCTCGCACTATATGGTTTTCTAGTAGCTTTTTCTAGCACGTGATTCGGTTCGGGTTTCACTGAGTTGAGCCTTTTTGATTTCTTTCTTTTTGGCGAGGGACTGCTTTTTTGTAGTGAATCGCCCTTTGGCCTTGGTCTTGATTTGACTCTTTGAGTACTTCACTTTTTTGTCAGTTAAAACCTTCACAATTGGGCCTTTGGCCTCTTGATTAGCTCTTTGAGCTTTTTGCCTTTTTGTTGCTTGCCTTTTTGTGGCTTGCTAGTCCATTTTCACAAGCCTTTTTGGGAGGTCCAATCATCGCCCGCGAGCATATGGAAATACCTCCCCGCTCTCTCTCATCATTGCCGTTTTGCGCGAGTCAAAATGAGGGTCGCTCATTTATTTTCCCGGCTATTCTGACTAGAGATAGGACGGTTTGATTCCCGTCCCGCCTTCTTTTCTTTTTTTATGCATAAACACTGCATGGCGGAGACGACTCTTGACTCAACTGAAACCCGAAGTGCAGCCTCCACTGACTTCGTAAACCACATAGTGAGATTCGGTCCTTCGAATGTTTGCCAATTCCTTCTAGGACATTTCTATCAACTCCACATCTCTGGGTATCTTAGCACAAAGGGACAAGTGAGAAGTTACATTCTAAGTTTTTAGACAGTTAAATTTTCACAAGGTTAATGCATGAATTACGATCTATCTATTTCACATTCTCAAGTTCATATTTTCAAAAAGATAATACTATATTAATTAACTATAGACGATGGTGGTTCTCACCCCACACTTTTGAACGAAGGCATTCTTTTTACGAAATGACTCAGTTCAAAAGCCATGCAAGCAGTTGTTATATGAGAAAGAAATGACATAAAGGAAAAGGAAAGAACAAACTCCCTTTACGGTGTCGAGTGAACGACATGGCACGAGGCTGGATAATCGAGGAAGTTCGGCCGGGGCCTTGAACTCTGAGCGTAGGCCTGGAAGGCTTAATGTTGCACCCAAGTCCGATTCCTGAATGGTCAATTCTTTCTATGCACCAAGTGGGTGAGAGCGACTTATTGAAAAATAAAAGACAGAAAATAAAAGTGCGGAAAGTAAGATAGTGTCGGGTTACCTCCCGACTAGTGCCTTTGTTTAACGTCGTTGGCTCGACAGTACCTTATTCCTGGGTCACTGGTTGGGATCCCATGGGTGGGTTAGGTCGTACTTCTTGATTCCACCGACCTTGATTCTTGCGGTGAGTCTTCCTGATTTTTTGGCGGATGACGGGCTTGGGTCCAGTTCTGATGGTTTCTCTTTCCAGCGTCTCTGAGAAGGCGAGGGACCTTTCACTATTAGCTTCTTGAACTGGGTTTCCTTCTGTTTAGGGCTGCCTTGTCTAGTTATAGCGAAAGCCTTCTCCATTGCGGAGTTATTCTGCTCAGGCCCTTTTCCCATACTCTTTTCAGCCTCTCCATAGATCGCATAGTCTTCTGCGACTTGACTATTGATCAAGGGGAAAATTTGGGATGCTTGCATCCTAAGGCTTGATTCTGCCCCGTCATGTCCGTTTGTGAGGATCTGGTCGTAGATGGTCTCTGCAGCTTGGGTAACGCTAGCTGGGTATGACTCGGGTAGCACAACCGTGGTGTTGTGGACTTCTTCTTGTGCTGGCACATCCTCGAGTTTCCATGAAGGTTCGTTGCTCCCGAAGCTTTCTATGTCTGATACCTCCGATGGCTCTGGAGTATCTTCTTCATCTGTCTCTGGACCAGCCTCTTCTATCTGCACTCCTCCGTTAGCTTGGGGAATTTGTTCTGTGGTTGCGGCTAGTTTATTTATGAGGTTCCACACGTCAGCAATGGTGAAGTTCCTGGCTGATCTTCTCATTGCTTCGTTAAGCCTTGTCAGATCATCGGCTTTCATCCCACGAAGAAATTTTTGAAGAAGAACCTTCTTCGTGAATCCATGGTGCGGGCAGCTTGAGACGATGGCGTCATAGTTCGTGTAGTATTCGCCCAAAGTCTTATCCCGGGATTGTTGAAGGTTCATGATCTTCTCCGGGGTTTGTTGTCGTAAGGATGGAGGGGAGAATTCCCTCAGGAATGAAACGCTAATGTCCATAAAGCGTTCTGCATTCCAAGCGGTTGATGTGTAGTACCAGATAGTCGCGAAGTCGGTTCGAGAGAATTTGAAGCATTTAAGCTTAAATTCCTCTAACCGTTCATTCTCAGGTTTTATGATGCTGCAGACGTGAGGAAAGTTTCGGCAGTGCAGCACTGGATCTTCTCCTTCTGTACCTCCGAACAGCCGAAGGTGTCTTGTTGTCCATGCGTATGTGGTTGGTTGTGTCATGAGGAAATGAGGGGGGGGGGGGGGGTGAACAACGTATCCGAAGGCTAATTCCCCGGCAACGGCGCCAATTTGACAGACACTGTCTTGTCGCGAGACAATGTTGTACAAATAAATTTATATTTTCCGCTACTCGCGACTTTACTACTGGGTAGTAAGTGGTAAGTAGGGGTCGAACCCAAGGAATTAGGGGAATGCGTTGTTCGTAGAGGTGTGTGTACAGCGAGGGAGCGTATTTTTGGGTTGAGTTTTTAGCGCGAGTAATTATTTAACCTTTTTTTGTTGTTTTTGGTTTTATAGTGCGGAATAGTAAATACAGAAAATAAATACTGAAAATAAAATACTGAAAATAAAAGGGTAAGGGAAGAAGACTTACAGTGGGTGATGCGTGATTGTTGAATCCTCCGGTTGATGAACGGTTGATGGTTGCAGTTGATGAACCAGTTATACTAATTAAATAAAAGTAAATACAAGGGGGGGTTGTGTAATTTAGGAAAAGTATTCGGTTTCAGGTACCTTGTATTATAACATGTTTATTATTTTAGTAAACCTTCTAAGTATTCAAACGATGAATCGAGGCTAGCGATAGCTCAAGACTTGCAACACCGGTTTAAAACACACTTGTTCTATTTAAGACTAGCGCCAATACCCATTTCAAGGTATGCTAGCCTATGTGCATCCATTTGATCTCCTGTTACGGTTTCACAGATGGTTTTTAAGATAAGCCGAACCCCTCAGATAAGCTTTGCCAGTTACGGCTTCCACTTACCCGAGTATGATCACGAACCCCCATGGAAGAGTTTTGCCTGTTACGGCTTCCACTCGACCTTGGACATTTTGACTTTATATATGGCACATAGAACAAGTTTTGAATACAGAGAAAATAAACTAAAACAATTAAAACATTTTATAATACAAGAAATTACCTTCCGCCGAATGAGGAGTTTAGCTACGCCTGTCCATGGAGGAGGAGCTCATAGCCAAATATTGCAGTATTATTACTTCGAACCAAAACTTACAAAAGTATTACAAACTTCAGAGAGAGAAGTGAATTTTGTGGTGGTGATGACACAAATGAGGAGGAGGAACCTCCTTTTATAGCCAAAATGGAGAAGGATGGAGGGAGGAGATGGAGGCACATGTGGTTGCATCCAAGGGAGGAGAAGGGAGGCTTGAAGGTGTGGAGGGGAGGAGCTCCAAGTGGCGCCACCCTATGGACTCCTCAAAGCCGCCGGTAGCAAGTCACAAAATGGGGAGGATTTTGTGGCTTGCCACCCCTTGCCAATAGCCACCGGTCATCCCATGGAGGAGGAGGCGTTTTGCCACCCATGACTCATCATTTCACACTTAGCCGCCGGTCACCATGAGGAATGAGGGAGTTTTTTGAATTTTGTACAGTTTTCACAAAACTATCTGTCCAATTCTGCTCCGATCTGACTTTGGTTATTCCTCGGTTGGATTTGTTCTGAGTAATTCTTGGTCAGGATCTTGAGATTTCTTCATTCGGCGTCTGATCTTGACCTTGGATAGACTCTTATCATCTTTTCAGCGTAAAATCCTCTCCTTAGCGTGTTTTCACTTTAGTCTCTAAAATGCCCTGGGAAAATATATCGGAACTAACAAGGAAAAGTTAACTAGACAAACAGTCTAATTTAGGGGGTTTTACTGTGTTTTTGATTCGTATAATTTTTGTCCATCAGATCACCCCACACTTTTAGTTGTTCGTCCCGAACAATGCTATTAAAGGGCGGTACTCTATGCAAGTTGGTTTTCAAAATATGAAAATTAGACTGTGGTCTAGATATATCTTAAGTCATGCATCACTACTTATTACCAAATTGAACTGAGTAAATAAGTAGAAGTAACTTGATACGTGTACCTTCGTGCAGAGATGCAAATTATTTTGGATGTCTCGGGAGATAGTTCTTTTCAGGGCCTGGCTTGCATTCTCGGGACTGTTTCACACTATATGGTTTTCTAGTAGCTTTTTCTAGCACGTGATTCGGTTCGGGTTTCACTGAGTTGAGCCTTTTTGATTTCTTTCTTTTTGGCGAGGGACTGCTTTTTTGTAGTGAATCGCCCTTTGGCCTTGGTCTTGATTTGACTCTTTGAGTACTTCACTTTTTTGTCGGTTAAAACCTTCACAATTGGGCCTTTGGCCTCTTGATTAGCTCTTTGAGCTTTTCGCCTTTTTGTTGCTTGCCTTTTTGTGGCTTGCTAGTCCATTTTCTCAAGCCTTTTTGGGAGGTCCAATCATCGCCCGCGAGCATATGGAAATACCTCCCCGCTCTCTCTCATCATTGCCGTTTTGCGCGAGTCAAAATGAGGGTAGCTCATTTATTTTCCCGGCTATTCCGACTAGAGATAGGACGGTTTGATTCCCGTCCCGCCTTCTTTTCTTTTTTTATGCATAAACACTGCATGGCGGAGACGACTCTTGACTCAACTGAAACCCGAAGTGCAGCCTCCACTGACTTCGTAAACCACATAGTGAGATTCGGTCCTTCGAATGTTTGCCAATTCCTTCTAGGGCATTTCTATCAACTCCACATCTCTGGGTATCTTAGTACAAAGGGACAAGTGAGAAGTTACATTCTAAGTTTTTAGACAGTTAAATTTTCACAAGGTTAATGCATGAATTACGATCTATCTATTTCACATTCTCAAGTTCATATTTTCAAAAAGATAATACTATATTAAATAACTATAGACGATGGTGGTTCTCACCCCACACTTTTGAACGAAGGCATTCTTTTTACGAAATGACTCAGTTCAAAAGCCATGCAAGCAGTTGTTATATGAGAAAGAAATGACATAAAGGAAAAGGAAAGAACAAACTCCCTTTACGGTGTCGAGTGAACGACATGGCACGAGGCTGGATAATCGAGGAAGTTCGGCTGGGGCCTTGAACTCTGAGCGTAGGCCTGGAAGGCTTAATGTTGCACCCAAGTCCGATTCCTGAATGGTCAATTCTTTCTATGCACCAAGTGGGTGAGAGCGACTTATTGAAAAATAAAAGACAGAAAATGAAAGTGCGGAAAGTAAGATAGTGTCGGGTTACCTCCCGACTAGTGCCTTTGTTTAACGTCGTTGGCTCGACAGTACCTTATTCCTGGGTCACTGGTTGGGATCCCATGGGTGGGTTAGGTCGTACTTCTTGATTCCACCGACCTTGATTCTTGCGGTGAGTCTTCCTGATTTTTTGGCGGATGACGGGCTTGGGTCCAGTTCTGATGGTTTCTCTTTCCAGCGTCTCTGAGAAGGCGAGGGACCTTTCACTATTAGCTTCTTGAACTGGGTTTCCTTCTGTTTAGGGCTGCCTTGTCTAGTTATAGCGAAAGCCTTCTCCATTGCGGAGTTATTCTGCTCAGGCCCTTTTCCCATACTCTTTTCAGCCTCTGCATAGATCGCATAGTCTTCTGCGACTTGACTATTGATCAAGGGGAAAAGTTGGGATGCTTGCATCCTAAGGCTTGATTCTGCCCCGTCATGTCCGTTTGTGAGGATCTGGTCGTAGATGGACTCTGCAGCTTGGGTAACGCTAGCTGGGTATGACTCGGGTAGCACGACCGTGGTGTTGTGGACTTCTTCTTGTGCTGGCACATCCTCGAGTTTCCATGAAGGTTCGTTGCTCCCGAAGCTTTCTATGTCTGATACCTCCGATGGCTCTGGAGTATCTTCTTCATCTGTCTCTGGACCAGCCTCTTCTATCTGCACTCCTCCGTCAGCTTGGGGAATTTGTTCTGTGGTTGCGGCTAGTTTATTTATGAGGTTCCACACGTCAGCAATGGTGAAGTTCCTGGCTGATCTTCTCATTGCTTCGTTAAGCCTTGTCAGATCATTGGCTTTCATCCCACGAAGAAATTTTTGAAGAAGAACCTTCTTCGTGAATCCATGGTGCGGGCAGCTTGAGACGATGGCGTCATAGTTCGTGTAGTATTCGCCCAAAGTCTTATCCCGGGATTGTTGAAGGTTCATGATCTTCTCTCGGGTTTGTTGTCGTAAGGATGGAGGGGAGAATTCCCTCAGGAATGGAACGCTAATGTCCATAAAGCGTTCTGCATTCCAAGCGGTTGATGTGTAGTACCAGATAGTCGCGAAGTCGGTTAGAGAGAATTTGAAGCATTTAAGCTTAAATTCCTCTAACCGTTCATTCTCAGGTTTTATGATGCTGCAGACGTGATGAAAGTTTCGGCAGTGCAGCACTGGATCTTCTCCTTCTGTACCTCCGAACAGCGGAAGGTGTCTTGTTGTCCATGCGTATGTGGTTGGTTGTGTCATGAGGAAATGAGGGGGGGGGGGGGGTGAACAACGTATCCGAAGGCTAATTCCCCGGCAACGGCGCCAATTTGACAGACACTGTCTTGTCGCGAGACAATGTTGTACAAATAAATTTATATTTTCCGCTACTCGCGACTTTACTACTGGGTAGTAAGTGGTAAGTAGGGGTCGAACCCAAGGAATTAGGGGAATGCGTTGTTCGTAGAGGTGTGTGTACAGCGAGGGAGCGTATTTTTGGGTTGAGTTTTTAGCGCGAGTAATTATTTAACCTTTTTTTGTTGTTTTTGGTTTTATAGTGCGGAATAGTAAATACAGAAAATAAATACTGAAAATAAAATACTGAAAATAAAAGGGTAAGGGAAGAAGACTTACAGTGGGTGATGCGTGATTGTTGAATCCTCCGGTTGATGAACGGTTGATGGTTGCAGTTGATGAACCAGTTATACTAATTAAATAAAAGTAAATACAAGGGGGGGTTGTGTAATTTAGGAAAAGTATTCGGTTTCAGGTACCTTGTATTATAACATGTTTATTATTTTAGTAAACCTTCTAAGTATTCAAACGATGAATCGAGGCTAGCGATAGCTCAAGACTTGCAACACCGGTTTAAAACACACTTGTTCTATTTAAGACTAGCGCCAATACCCATTTCAAGGTATGCTAGCCTATGTGCATCCATTTGATCTCCTGTTACGGTTTCACAGATGGTTTTTAAGATAAGCCGAACCCCTCAGATAAGCTTTGCCAGTTACGGCTTCCACTTACCCGAGTATGATCACGAACCCCCATGGAAGAGTTTTGCCTGTTACGGCTTCCACTCGACCTTGGACATTTTGACTTTATATATGGCACATAGAACAAGTTTTGAATACAGAGAAAATAAACTAAAACAATTAAAACATTTTATAATACAAGAAATTACCTTCCGCCGAATGAGGAGTTTAGCTACGCCTGTCCATGGAGGAGGAGCTCATAGCCAAATATTGCAGTATTATTACTTCGAACCAAAACTTACAAAAGTATTACAAACTTCAGAGAGAGAAGTGAATTTTGTGGTGGTGATGACACAAATGAGGAGGAGGAACCTCCTTTTATAGCCAAAATGGAGAAGGATGGAGGGAGGAGATGGAGGCACATGTGGTTGCATCCAAGGGAGGAGAAGGGAGGCTTGAAGGTGTGGAGGGGAGGAGCTCCAAGTGGCGCCACCCTATGGACTCCTCAAAGCCGCCGGTAGCAAGTCACAAAATGGGGAGGATTTTGTGGCTTGCCACCCCTTGCCAATAGCCACCGGTCATCCCATGGAAGAGGAGGGGTTTTGCCACCCATGACTCATCATTTCACACTTAGCCGCCGGTCACCATGAGGAATGAGGGAGTTTTTTGAATTTTGTACAGTTTTCACAAAACTATCTGTCCAATTCTGCTCCGATCTGACTTTGGTTATTCCTCGGTTGGATTTGTTCTGAGTAATTCTTGGTCAGGATCTTGAGATTTCTTCATTCGGCGTCTGATCTTGACCTTGGATTGACTCTTATCATCTTTTCAGCGTAAAATCCTCTCCTTAGCGTGTTTTCACTTTAGTCTCTAAAATGCCCTGGGAAATTATATCGGAACTAACAAGGAAAAGTTAACTAGACAAACAGTCTAATTTAGGGGGTTTTACTGTGTTTTTGATTCGTATAATTTTGGTCCATCAGATCACCCCACACTTTTAGTTGTTCGTCCCGAACAATGCTATTAAAGGGCGGTACTCTATGCAAGTTGGTTTTCAAAATATGAAAATTAGACTGTGGTCTAGATATATCTTAAGTCATGCATCACTACTTATTACCAAATTGAACTGAGTAAATAAGTAGAAGTAACTTGATACGTGTACCTTCGTGCAGAGATGCAAATTATTTTGGATGTCTCGGGAGATAGTTCTTTTTCAGGGCATGGCTTGCATTCTCGGGACTGTTTCACACTATATGGTTTTCTAGTAGCTTTTTCTAGCACGTGATTCGGTTCGGGTTTCACTGAGTTGAGCCTTTTTGATTTCTTTCTTTTTGGCGAGGGACTGCTTTTTTGTAGTGAATCGCCCTTTGGCCTTGGTCTTGATTTGACTCTTTGAGTACTTCACTTTTTTGTCGGTTAAAACCTTCACAATTGGGCCTTTGGCCTCTTGATTAGCTCTTTGAGCCATTCGCCTTTTTGTTGCTTGCCTTTTTGTGGCTTGCTAGTCCATTTTCTCAAGCCTTTTTTCGGAGGTCCAATCATCACTCGCGAGCATATGGAAATACCTCCCCGCTCTCTCTCATCATTGCCGTTTTGCGCGAGTCAAAATGAGGGTCGCTCATTTATTTTCCCGGCTATTCCGACTAGAGATAGGACAGGTTGATTCCCGTCCCTCCTTCTTTTATTTTTTTATGCATAAACACTGCATGGCGGAGACGACTCTTGACTCAACTGAAACCCGAAGTGCAGCCTCCACTGACTTCGTAAACCACATAGTGAGATTCGGTCCTTCGAATGTTTGCCAATTCCTTCTAGGGCATTTCTATCAACTCCACATCTCTGGGTATCTTAGCACAAAGGGACAAGTGAGAAGTTACATTCTAAGTTTTTAGACAGTTAAATTTTCACAAGGTTAATGCATGAATTACGATCTATCTATTTCACATTCTCAAGTTCATATTTTCAAAAAGATAATACTATATTAATTAACTATAGACGATGGTGGTTCTCACCCCACACTTTTGAACGAAGGCATTCTTTTTACGAAATGACTCAGTTCAAAAGCCATGCAAGCAGTTGTTATATGAGAAAGAAATGACATAAAGGAAAAGGAAAGAACAAACTCCCTTTACGGTGTCGAGTGAACGACATGGAACGAGGCTGGATAATCGAGGGAGTTCGGCTGGGGCCTTGAACTCTGAGCGTAGGCCTGGAAGGCTTAATGTTGCACCCAAGTCCGATTCCTGAATGGTCAATTCTTTCTATGCACCAAGTGGGTGAGAGCGACTTATTGAAAAATAAAAGACAGAAAATAAAAGTGCGGAAAGTAAGATAGTGTCGGGTTACCTCCCGACTAGTGCCTTTGTTTAACGTCGTTGGCTCGACAATACCTTATTCCTGGGTCACTGGTTGGGATCCCATGGGTGGCTTAGGTCGTACTTCTTGATTCCACCGACCTTGATTCTTGCGGTGAGTCTTCCTGATTTTTTGGCGGATGACGGGCTTGGGTCCAGTTCTGATGGTTTCTCCTTCCAGCGTCTCTGAGAAGGCGAGGGACCTTACACTATTAGCTTCTTGAACTGGGTTTCCTTCTGTTTAGGGCTGCCTTGTCCAGTTATAGCGAAAGCCTGCTCCATTGCGGAGTTATTCTGCTCAGGCCCTTTTCCCATCCTCTTTTCAGCCTCTGCATAGATCGCATAGTCTTCTGCGACTTGACTATTGATCAAGGGGAAAAGTTGGGATGCTTGCATCCAAAGGCTTGATTCTGCCCCGTCAAGTCCGTTTGTGAGGATCTGGTCGTAGATGGTCTCTGCAGCTTGGGTAACGCTTGCTGGGTATGACTCGGGTAGCACGACCGTGGTGTTGTGGACTTCTTCTTGTGCTGGCACATCCTCGAGTTCCCATGAAGGTTCGTTGCTCCCGAAGCTTTCTATGTCTGATACCTCCGATGGCTCTGGAGTATCTTCTTCATCTGTCTCTGGACCAGCCTCTTCTATCTGCATTCCTCCGTCAGCTTAGGGAATTGGTTCTGTGGTTGCGGCTAGTTTATTTATGAGGTTCCACACGTCGGCAATGGTGAAGTTCCTGGCTGATCTTCTCATTGCTTCGTTAAGCCTTGTCAGATCATCGGCTTTCATCCCACGAAGAAATTTTTGAAGAAGAACCTTCTTCGTGAATCCATGGTGCGGGCAGCTTGAGACGATGGCGTCATAGTTCGTGTAGTATTCGCCCAAAGTCTTATCCCGGGATTGTTGAAGGTTCATGATCTTCTCTCGGGTATGTTGTCGTAAGGATGGAGGGGAGAATTCCCTCAGGAATGGAACGCTAATGTCCATAAAGCGTTCTGCATTCCAAGCGGTTGATGTGTAGTACCAGATAGTCGCGAAGTCGGTTAGAGAGAATTTGAAGCATTTAAGCTTAAATTCCTCTAACCGTTTATTCTCAGGTTTTATGATGCTGCAGACGAGATGAAAGTTTCGGCAGTGCAGCACTGGATCTTCTCCTTCTGTACCTCCGAACAGCGGAAGGTGTCTTGTTGTCCATGCGTATGTGGTTGGTTGTGTCATGAGAAAATGAGGGGGGGGGGGGGGGGGGGGGGGTGAACAACGTATCCGAAGGCTAATTCCCCGGCAACGGCGCCAATTTGACAGACACTGTCTTGTCGCGAGACAATATTGTACAAATAAATTTATATTTTCCGCTACTCGCGACTTTACTACTGGGTAGTAAGTGGTAAGTAGGGGTCGAACCCAAGGAATTAGGGGAATGCGTTGTTCGTAGAGGTGTGTGTACAGCGAGGGAGCGTATTTTTGGGTTGAGTTTTTAGCGCGAGTAATTATTTAACCTTTTTTTGTTGTTTTTGGTTTTAAAGTGCGGAATAGTAAATACAGAAAATAAATACTGAAAATAAAATACTGAAAATAAAAGGGTAAGGGAAGAAGACTTACAGTGGGTGATGCGTGATTGTTGAATCCTCCAGTTGATGAACGGTTGATGGTTGCAGTTGATGAAACAGTTATACTAATTAAATAAAAGTAAATACAAGGGGGGGGGGGGTTGTGTAATTTAGGAAAAGTATTCGGTTTCAGGTACCTTGTATTATAACATGTTTATTATTTTAGTAAACCTTCTAAGTATTCAAACGATGAATCGAGGCTAGCGATAGCTCAAGACTTGCAACACCGGTTTAAAACACACTTGTTCTATTTAAGACTAGCGCCAATACCCATTTCAAGGTATGCTAGCCTATGTGCATCCATTTGATCTCCTGTTACGGTTTCACAGATGGTTTTTAAGATAAGCCGAACTCCTCAGATAAGCTTTGCCAGTTACGGCTTCCACTTACCCGAGTATGATCACGAACCCCCACGGAAGAGTTTTGCCTGTTACGGCTTCCACTCGACCTTGGACATTCTGACTTTATATATGACACATAGAACAAGTTTTGAATACAACGAAAATAAACTAAAACAATTAAAACATTATATAATACAAGAAATTACCTTCCTCCGAATGAGGAGTTTAGCTACGCCTGTCCATGGAGGAGGAGCTCATAGCCAAATATTGCAGTATTATTACTTCGAACCAAAACTTACAAAAGTATTACAAACTTTAGAGAGAGAAGTGAATTTTGTGGTGGTGATGACACAAATGAGGAGGAGGAACCTCCTTTTATAGCCAAAATGGAGAAGGATGGAGGGAGGAGATGGAGGCACATGTGGTTGCATCCAAGGGAGGAGAAGGGAGGCTTGAAGGTGTGGAGGGGAGGAGCTCCAAGTGGCGCCACCCTATGGACTCCTCAAAGCCGCCGGTAGCAAGTCACAAAATGGGGAGGATTTTGTGGCTTGCCACCCCTTGCCAATAGCCACCGGTCATCCCATGGAGGAGGAGGGGTTTTGCCACCCATGACTCATCATTTCACACTTAGCCGCCGGTCACCATGAGGAATGAGGGAGTTTTGTGAATTTTGTACAGTTTTCACAAAACTATCAGTCCAATTCTGCTCCGGTCTGACTTTGGTTATTCCTCGGTTGGATTTGTTCTGAGTAATTCTTGGTCAGAATCTTGAGATTTCTTCATTCGGCGTCTGATCTTGACCTTGGATTGACTCTTATCATCTTTTCAGCGTAAAATCCTCTCCTTAGCGTGTTTTCACTTTAGTCTCTAAAATGCCCTGGGAAAATATATCGGAACTAACAAGGAAAAGTTAACTAGACAAACAGTCTAATTTAGGGGGTTTTACTGTGTTTTTGATTCGTATAATTTTGGTCCATCAAGAGACTATATGTCAAACGAGACGATGTTGTTCAACACCGAAACGCTAGACTTCCACGCTTCAATGGAACGACGTCGCATTGAGGCAATTTACAACTCCAACATCTAACAACTTTTTGATGAGTCGAATTCTCGACTATAACTCCTCTACTTTTATTAGATGTTTTGATCTGTTAAGTCTCTTTCGATGCCATTTGACCCTATTGGTTGCCATTTCTGGTTTGAAACCGATATTAAAGTTTCCGGACTTAATGATATCAATTCTAGCAGAAAACCCAAAGTTTTGAGCCAAATATGGAGTTTTGGGCAAAACAGGGCAAACCGACCTTGCCGGTGTATTTTGCATTCCTAGATCGCATACGGTGTCCGAATTGGTTAATTCAAATCTTGTTGGAAACGTAACTCAAAGTGCTACAACTCTTCAGTTGACTCCAAGACCAAAATCGGAGGCTAAAACTGCGTAAAATCCGCCAGAAGCTGAATGCCTCTATAAGCTCGCACGAGCTCCATTGAGCTCTCCCGTACTCTGCGCCTGACCAATGCCACTACTGAATTAAGCTAGCCCGAGCTCAGTGGATCTCGCCCGGGGCTTCCATACATCTTCTCATACGCTCAAGTAAAGGAGTGCCCGAGCTTTAAAAGGTTCGACCGAGCCTCTCCCCTTGAAGTCAAACCGCCCGAGCATGTGTAGGCTCGCCCGAGCCTCGTCCGATCCAAATGCCTCTGCCGAAATATGCTTGCCCGAGCACAATGAAGCTCGCCCAAGCTCGTCCTCGGCTATAAATAGACTATTTTAGATCTAGATCAAAGTGGGAGGCGGCTAGGGTTTTTGGAGCACGAAAATTGAGGGTTTCTAGAGAAATTAGCTACCAAGGCTTCAAGGGAGGATCATCCATTAAAGATTGAAGATCCAAAGAGGGGAAGAAGATCATCTACACTAGATTGGTTCATTTCTTCTATTGTATTTTCATCTATGTACTCAATACAATTTGTGTTTGTCTATGAACATGACTTGTGAGTAGTGTTTTGTATTCTAGGGTCCTATGTATCTTATGTGTGTTAATACTTCTAATCTATAATGACTCAATGTTAGAATAACATGTTTGGGTTATTGTGAATCTACTTTGAACAAATGTCAACTCTATGCTCTCTAAGTGTTTGATAAAATGCCTAGGTGGTCTGGAAACATGAACTCGAAGTTGAGTATTCTAGCGAATGAGACTAATAATTCTAGAATGCAAGTAGATTCACCCTTATTAGGTGGTGATCACTAGCGTGACCCATTCTAGCATTGAGATAGGCTTATTTAACTAACGTTGATGAATGAGAAACTTGAGTTGGACGTGAGCTAAAAACTTTGAAAGATTGAAGCTCATGTGCGAGGTGCTTCATCCTTAAATCAAGTAAAAACATCGAGAGATTGAATTTGGTTTAATAGTCGCACGCCTTAATCTAATCATCTAACACAATTATCTTGCATGAAATTGAACTCTTGGAGTCTAAAACACATATGAGTGAAGTAGTTCCCTAGAGTACACACCTTTTGCATTGGTAGTGATATTATCTCTAGTTTTCTTAGATTATTTACATTGTTTATATACATTTTCTCTAATAACCACATCAACCCAATCTTTCGCATTTAGAATAGACTTATCGGAACAAAAATTGAATAGTTCTCTTAAGTTTATACTTGCTCCTTGGATGATCCGGTACTTACTGGTCATTATAAATTGTTTTTGACTATACAAACTACAACTGTCAAAATGGCGCCGTTGTCGGGGAGCAATGAATTAACTAGAGCATTAGAGTAGATTTTGTGAGATTTGGACTATTCTTGTAAATATTTTTCCTTTTCTTTTGTATATTCTTTACACTCATATCCCTTGCTAACTTTTGTTCTTTTGTTTTGCGAGGATGTACTCATACAACCAACACGCCTCATACAATGAAGTATATGACCAAGAGGAGGAGCATCAAAATGTCTATTGGGAAAATTATGGCTATCCGACAAATTCATACTCGCCTTATGAGGATGATAGCCAATACGCATTTGATGGTGCCTCCTACCATCAATATCAATTGAATCCTCAACCTAGTGTCAATCAACCCACCGTCAAATAAATGCTAGACACCTTGATTAAAAATCATAAAGAACAAGAGAGGGTTATGCAAGAAATTGATGAGATGCATGTTAAAACGATGTGCTATGAAGTTGGACACTCCTACCCTCAATATCAATTGAATCCTCAACCTACTGTCAACCAACCCACCGTTAAAGAATTGCTAGACACCTTGATTAAAAATTAGAAGGAACAAGAGAGGGTTAGGCAAGAAATGGACGAGATGCATGCCAAGACGATGTCATCTCTACAAGCTAGTAATGCCAAGCTCCTCCAAGACAATCGAGACATGACTGGAACTTCTAGTTCCTCAACATAATAATGGGGTTAGTCAAATGAAAATGAGGACTTGGATGACAAAGAAGAGGTGTCCAAAGAAGAAGTTCATGAATCTAATGCCTTAATGGAAGAAGGAGATCAAGCAATGGAGGATGAGTTTATGAGAGCCTGATGCAAAGTGTGCAGAATAGAATAGAAAGTTGAGATGAAGACAGATAGGTTTTGGGTTTTCAATTTTCCGAATACTTTATTCAATCACCTTTCCCCCTCTTATACTGACACACTCAACAGTATTCATGCATGGCACGCCAGCCTATTCTACTCTCTAACTATTAGTCCACGTGCCCTTCACCCATTCGCCCCTTCCCGTCACACCCAATGCGTTCAGCCAGCTCATAATCCTTGCTCGAATACCGTTGGGCACGTGCCTTCTCCCTCTCTCCTCGCCTTGGCTTGCCATCTGTCCTTACTTCACTTGTTGTTGCATTTTCTCCTGCATCATTATCTCCCCCCTCAAAAACATTCTCGACCTCGAGAATACAATTTGGGAAAGTCTCAGCAAAAGCAGGCATGTCTTCCCACGTGGCGTCTTCCGGAGGATGACCTTTCCAGTGGACTAGTACCTGGGTAACTTCTTGTCCACCACGCGAGATGACACGCTGGTTGATCATCCGGAGAGGGACCAAGGGAGGTTGGTTGGTCAGAAACTCGCTCGGCCACGATGTCTGTTCAAATGGTGGCTCCGCCTTACAGCGTTTCAAGACCGACACATGAAATACGTTGTGGATTCTACTGCCCGGGGGTAAGGCAAGGCGATAGGCTACTTTGCCGATTTTTGCTGTGATCTCAAATGGGCCAAAGTAGCGTTTAGCAAGCTTCTTGTCACGCCTGTTTTTTGCCGAATGCTGGCGATACGACTGTAAGCGAACCAGCACCCAGTCACCAACCTCATAGTTCACGTCGGTGCGGTGTTTGTTCGCCTGCTGCCTCATTCTGTTCTGAGCACGGGCGAGGTTGGCGCGCAGCTGCCGAATGAGGTCAGTCCGGGTGGTCAAGGCCGTGTCGACTGCACGTACAGCAGACTTGCCAGGGATGTAGTCCATGAGATTGGGTGGTTGGCGTCCATAGACCGCCTCAAAGGGTGTAGTTTCTAAGCCGGAGTGCCGCGCAGTGTTGTAATGTAGTTCGGCCCAAGGTAACAACTCCACCCAATCTGTGTATCGTTCCCCGACGTAACAGCGCAAGAAATCCTCCAGTAGGCGGTTAATAACCTCTGTTTGGCCATCGGACTGAGGATGATAAGCAGAGCTGTGCGAGAGAGTTGTGCCTTGGTGTTTGAAGAGTTCTTGCCAAAACAAACTCATAAACAGAGGGTCGCGGTCGGAGACGATGGTCGAGGGTATGCCATGCAGACGACAGACCTCGGTAATGAATTGGCGAGCCACCAGCTCTGCTGTGAAGCATGTGGGGAGGGCGCAAAAGTGGGCGTATTTTGTGAGGCGATCGACCACGACCATAACAGCAGTCTTTCCATGGGATGGTGGTAGGCCGGTAATGAAGTCCATTGAAACATCTTGCCAAATCTGATCCGGGATAGGGAGAGGTTGAATAGTGCCGGGCGAGGCGGTGTTGAGTGGCTTGACTTGGTGACAAACTAAGCATTTGGTCACATACTCAGTAACAGCTTTGCGAAGGCCTTTCCAATAGAACACAGCCGCGATGCGGGCAAAGGTGCGATCAATGCCTGCGTGTCCTCCAACCAATGAGTCATGAAACTCAAACAAGATCAGATCCTGCAGTGCTTGGTTGGCAGGAACAAATAGGCGCTTCTTGAAAAATATCAACCCATCTCGTAACTCATAATGGGCATGCAGCGCTGGTGTGGTCGCAATGGCAGTACGTAGGAGCTGTGTTTCATGGTCAGTTTTGTACAGATTTCGCAAGGCCTGGAGCAATCCGAAGACCGGGGCAGACTGTCCATGCAACGCCATGCACTCAGCCTGTGGCAATCTCGAGAGGGCGTCGGCAGGGCCGTTTTCTCTACCAGGGCGAAATATGACCTCAAAATCATAGCCCATCAGTTTACACATCCAACGCTGTTGCTCGGTGGTGTGTATGGTCTGGGTAAGCATGGTGCGTAGCGGCTGGTGGTCAGTTTGGATTATAAAATGCGTGCCAAGCAAGTATTGACGCCATTTCTGGACTGCCATCACGACTGCAGCCAGTTCTCGGTTGTATGTTGAGGTTCGTTGTAAGGCCATAGTGAACTGGCAGCTGTAGAACGCTATTGGCCGACCTTCCTGGGACAGAACGGCACCCATACCCATACCTGAAGCATCTGTTTGGACTACAAATGGCAAAGTAAAATCAGGGAGGGCCAATGTAGGTGTGGATGCCATGCAAGTTTTGAGGTCGGTGAAGGCTGTTGTTGCCTCATCATTCCACACAAATGCATCTTTGCGCAACAACTGAGTCAGGGGAGCTGCAATCTGGGCATATTTCGATATGAACCTCCTATAATAGCCTGTGAGGCCCAAGAAACCGCGCAACTGCTTTATAGTTGTTGGTTGTGGCCAACGCTGCATTGCTTGTACTTTATCGGGGTCAACTTCCATGCCCAATCCGGATATGAAATGACCAAGATATTGGACACGGGGCTGGGCGAGGTCGCATTTGGACGCCTTAGCTAGGAAACTGTGGTATGAGAGGGTCTCAAAAACTGTCTGGAGGTGCGCCACATGGTCAGTCCAACATTTGCTATAAATGAGAATGTCGTCCATAAAAATGAGAACGAACTTTCGAAGGACGGGACGAAACATGTCATTCATAGCGGACTGAAATGTTGCTGGGGCGTTAGTCAGGCCGAACGGCATGACCACAAACTCATAATGACCATCGTGCGTTCGAAACGCAGTCTTGGGTATATCCTCGGCAGCCATGAGTATTTGGTGGTAACCCGAGCGGAGGTCGAGTTTGGAAAAAATCTGCGCACCGGCTAGTTCATCGAAGAGCTCATCAACCGTGGGGATGGGGAATTTATCCTTCACCGTGATAGTGTTCAGCGCCCTATAGTCGACGCAAAAGCGCCATGTCCCATCCTTTTTGCGGACCAATAGGACGGGTGACGAAAACGGACTGGGGCTTGGTCTTATGATACCTTCAGCAAGCATTTCCGCAATGAGTTTCTCCATCTCCTGTTTCTGAAATCTGGGATATCGATAGGGGCGGACGCTGACTGGAGCTGAGCCAGGAACTAAAGGGATATGATGGTCATGGGCGCGGGGTGGGGGAAGGCTTTTTGGTGGCTCAAATATGGTGGTGAACTGGGTTAGGAGTGTGTATAGGTCTTGGTGTTGGGTGGTGTTTAGGGTAGTGGGAATGGATGGTAAAGTAGCTGTGGAGGTTTCCAAAGCATGACACTCGACCACTGTCATGTGGAGAAGTGTCATCACGCCATCAATATGTTGGGCGCGCCGTAATTGTCCCAATGACAAGGATGTAAACTGGGATGTTGAACCCATGCCGATCAACTTAAGTTCCTCCCCTTTGTGATCAAAGCTGAGCCATAGCTCTTTGTAATCAAACTTGACAGGCCCCACGTCTGCTAACCACTGCGCGCCCAAGACGGCGTCTGCACCATAAATGGGAAGGAGGTAGAAGTCTATGGTGAATAGCTTATCCCCCAAGCTAACGATTACGTCCTTGCATAACCCCTCACAGCGCAACTGATCTCCGTTGCCTACGGTGACACTAAGGTGGTGGGTGGCTTCCACCACGAGGCCTGCATTTTTAGCAACACGGGACTGCAAAAAATTATGTGTAGAGCCACTATCAACAAGTACAGTTACCTTGCGCCCTGCCAGAGCTCCTTCCAGACGCAGTGTGCGTGGTACCGGTTGGCCTTGCATGGCATGGTATGAGATGGCTGGAATCTCATCAAGCGTGATCACCTCCGTGGTTGGGGGTTGGCATTCAGCTAAGGGCATCCCGTCTTCCTCTTCCTCCAGGTGGTCGTCATTCATCAAGAGACAATGAAACTTAGCCTTGCACTGGTGCCCTGGTTGATAACGCTCATCACACGTAAAACACAGCCCCTTCTCACGACGGGTTGCTATCTCGGCCGCCGTGAGTTTGCGTATAGGGAGGGGTTGTGCTGGTTGCCCACTGCGAATCAGTGCGGTGTTAGGCGTAGGTTGATGTGGTGCAGGCAAGGAGGGCCGCCAACCAGGTGGGCGACCAGATGACACGCGCATGGGATGCAGCTTTTGGTCGGCGATCCGTGCCATGCCCATGGCTGTGCGAAGCGTGGTTGGGCGGAGCATGACCAGCTCACGTTGTACCTCATCCTTTAGCCCAGCCAGGAAACGATCCAGCAAGTTCTCAGGACCGAGCTTCGGAGTGCGTGAAGACAGATGCTCGAACTCAGCGATGTAGGCAGCGACGGAGGTCGTTTGGACTAACTTGTTAATGGTGACGCCCGGACTTTCATACATGGATGGCCCAAAACGTTGTAGCAGGTCTTTGGTGAAAGCAAACCAGTCGCTCACCTGGTGAGTTATGTAGAGCCATTGATACCAGCTTAGCGCTTCACCTGCGATGTAGAAAGTGGCTATTGTCATGCGTTGATCCGGTGGGATCCGGTTAAACTCGAAGTAACGCTCCATCTGGAAGATCCAGCCCTCCACTGCGTCCCCAGAGAAGAGTGGGACATCGATCCGGAGCTGCTTGTTAGCCGGAGTGATTTCGGACAACGGCTGACTCGCGTACTGGACGGTCATTCCTTGCGAGCGGGGACTGTCCTGCGGACTCAGCAGCCCTGCATAGTTCGGTGGTGTGGACAAGAGAGGTGGTGCAGTGATGTCGTCTCCGTTGGCACCGATGGGTCTCTTATCAGGGCGTCCTTCGATAGGGTGTTTGCCGAGCATCATCTGTTCAAACATCTCAGTGATCTTATCAAGTCTCGCATCGCGTTTGGCATTGTCTGCAGCCTGCTGAGCTTCAAATACTTGTGACCGAGTTGTCAGATCTGCAACACTCTGCGTGAGCGCAGCAATCGCCTCCGTTTGGCTACGTGTGTCAGGCATACTCAATGAAGAAGCACCAAATGATGCAAAGTGTGCAGAATAGAATAGAAAGTTGAGATGAAGACAGATAGGTTTTGGGTTTTCAATTTTCCGAATACTTTATTCAATCACCTTTCCCCCTCTTATACTGACACACTCAACAGTATTCATGCATGGCACGCCAGCCTATTCTACTCTCTAACTATTAGTCCACGTGCCCTTCACCCATTCGCCCCTTCCCGTCACACCCAATGCGTTCAGCCAGCTCATAATCCTTGCTCGAATACCGTTGGGCACGTGCCTTCTCCCTCTCTCCTCGCCTTGGCTTGCCATCTGTCCTTACTTCACTTGTTGTTGCATTTTCTCCTGCATCAGAGCCACTCGCTAAGCTTTTTATGAGGCGTGTGATGATGAATCGTGCAACGAGAATGAGTTGGCACACGAAAGTGCATCACCGATCACTACTGGCACGTTCCAAGATCAATCGGTAGAGAACACACAAGATATCACCACTTCATCAACGCCTTGGCTCTCCGATGAGGAATTCTTCAACGATGACGACTCATGCATAGAAGAAATATCTCTTTTGGATGAAGAAGACCTCCCTCCCACTATTAGTAAGCTTGAAAGTGAACTCGATTCTCTTGTTGATGATGGAATAGAGGAAGAGGACAATGAGCCACAAGAACTTCAAGGGTATATAGACTTTTTGAGGTATATATGGAATCGACTAAAGAGCCACCTCGCACACAAGGAGATGAAAGTTTAATGAGGGAGATTGAGAATTGGACACCAAAGGAAATAATTTAAAACCTTAAGGAGGGTGTTCCCATCAAGATTGAGACAAATTTTGAAGACTCTTTCTTCATTCCGACGTCTCGAGACAAGTTTGAGAGCTCCGTGCCTTATTTTGCAAGATCTTTGGAAGGAAGCTCCCATGACCTCTTTGTTCTAAAGGGATCTTCATATTTGAAGGGGTCAAAGTCCAAAAGGAAAGTCCATTGTAGACTTTATGGAAAGAAATTCAAATGGGATTTGAAGGTGGATTGACACGCCAAATGCCCAAGGCCTTGTGAGAAGGAATCCTAGCAAAGGACTTTTCACGAGTGATTCTATGGGGCGTTTTGCTATGTCTTTGCCAAGACGAGAAAAACTAGGCCCTCTCGGGAGGTAACTCGTTGTGAGTTGTTCATTCTCGTTCTTCATGTTTAAGTGTTTTGCATGACTTGAGTGTGGCTTGGATCTTAAGTGTGGAGTGAGTCCCACTCACTCCAATGTCAATTCACATTGCCTTAGCCACTCCACCTCCCTTGATTTCTCTATGAATGATTGTGCCGGCCCTTAGCGTTCATGTGCCTTGTTTGAGTTTGGTTGATTGAAACTAGTTTGTTATACCATGATATGACTTTAGTTTCACTTTTTTGGCACTTAAGACATCATGTGCACATTTTGGAGGATGTAGTTTACTTTCATTGTTTGAACTCTCTTAAACATTTATGCCATGATGTTATCTTGTAACCTTGTGATACCATATTGCTCATACTTGAGTTGGTTATTATTTTTATTTCTATCACTTGTTACGTTTACCTCTCATGTTCTCTTGTCATCAAGGAAAGTGTTTGCATCATGTATGATCAAGTTTTAACACAATGGCGTATTTTCTATTGGTGGGGCACATCTACAAACGAAGGGAGTTCCTATGCGCCTTAGTCTCATTTTCTCTATTGTTTGCGCTTAGGGACTAAGCTAGCTCTTAAGTGTGGAGTGGGTAGTCGCATAGTTCACTAATGTCATGTCATGCCTATCATTGTTGAATGGACACTTGCATTCATGTACTTTATCCCAATTTTAAGAGTATTATACTACTAAAGGCTTGTGACTATCACTTCTCAACTTCTATAAATAACATCTAGCTTACATTTCACTTTTACTTGGTTTAGAGTCTAGAACCGAAATAGTTCTAATGAATGCATGGCGGAGCCCACCACACTATCGTTAAGGTGCGGTGTTCTCGGTGCAAAAAAAATTTATAGTCCGCTACTCGTGATTCTACTATTAGGTAGTAGAGTGGTAAGTAGGGGTCGAACCCAAGGGAATTAGGGGGATAAGTTGTTCATTGAGAGATTATACAGGAAGGGAGCGTGATTTTAGGTTGATTGAGGTTTTAGTGCTAATAACTAAGTGATTTTTTTGGACTCCACATCTTCCCCCCTCCCTTTGTAATCTTCATCCTTGTATGCCAAAACTGATTCCGGCCCGCCTAGGCCGAGCCCAAGACTCCAAATCTCGGCTCATCCTTGGCATCTTCCTCCGTGTGGTTTGGAATATTCCATGAAGGTTCTAGACGCGCCAAGAAGACTTGCACACGAAGGAAACTTAAAGATCACACCCCAAAACCGATTTGAACAAATTAGGAAACCCTTTCCTAATTTGTGTTTTTGGTCTCCGATTTCCAAAAGAGTTAAAGCCCTAAATTCTCCTATAAATACAAGTCTCCATCAGACTTCTCAACTCGTCCTACAGTCCCAGAATTCCACAAGTCTGGCAGCTCCTCCCCACCCGATACTCAGCGCCGGCCTCATCCCATTCTCGGTACCTGTTTCGGAACGCACTCCAGTTTTCTCGGTCCACGTCCAGGCATTCCCGGTACACATCCAGGCATTCCTGGTACATCCGTCCGACGCTCCTCACGGCCCGGCACTCGAATTCTCTCCGCACAGTGAAGCAAACTTGTTTTTACTTAATTTCCTTTATTATGTCTATGTCTAGCTAAGCCCCCTTTATTCGGGCTAGGGTTTGAATAATTGTGACGAATGTTTTGAGGTTTATGCTTAATATTATTCTTGCTATTCACTAGTTCTTGTGCACTTAAACTCGGTTGAATTGTTAGGTTAAGGGGAGATCCGAAAGGGTACAACTTAGCCGAGCAATTCATTCCCTCTATTTGCTACTTATTTTATACTGACCTGTTAGAATAAGTAGATGCACTAATCCTAATATAACCAGACCAGGAGTATTAGACTTGCTAGAACTAGAACTCCATAACCTGACCCGGAGTGGAGTGTGGCGTAGAGACTTCACGGTCCTACCTTAGGTTACAACCTGACCCGGAATAACCACACATAGAAAGGCAGAATAAGACACTTAGAAACCGAGGATAAACCTAGTCACAATTAAGAAACCCTAGTCCGAATATCTCATCTCTGATTGAAAACCCAATTACTTTCTTACTTTTGCACTTATTTCCTAAATTGTCTACACTCACTTACTTGTCTTTCTTTTACAGAACAATATAGTAACCATCTAGCTTCCTTGGGTTCGACCCTTACTTACCACTGTCCTAACCCACAGCCAAGAGTAAGGTAAAATTATAAATTCAAATTTGCAGGCACAACGACGGCCTGTCAAATTTTGGCGCCGTTGCAGGGGAGCTACGCACGGTGAAATCTTGTTATTTCTTTCTTTCTTTGTGTTTGTTTCCTTATTTTCGGTTTCCTAATTTCAATTTCCTAGTTTCCAAGTTTCTTTTTTATTTATTTCGGTTTTCTTTTGGTTTTCCCTTCTCGATTTCCTAGTTTACAAAGGGTCCTGTCACCAAGACTTACGAGTCTATGGATTTTGGGTTTTAAGTGAGACCGTTGTGACTCCTCCACTCTCCTGGGGATCCTTTGTTGCTAGTCTGTTCTTGCTACTGTTATTTGCTAGTTAGTGCTTTGCTACTCGTGTACAATGTCTCGTGCAGGTAGTAGAGTTGATGAGGACGATCAGTTTGATCTAGAAAACTTCAATGTAAACCCCCCAATAGTCGACAACAACAACAATGTCCAAGCACCACCAGTAGTCTATGATGACCCGGAAAGGTTGTTCTGGAACCGGAACCGAGCCAACCGAGAGGCTGCCCGACAGGACCAAGGCGCGGCCGAAGAACAACAGGAGGACGGACAAGGACTGCCGGCCCAACACCAGGCCCCTGCCCGACAGCAACCACCGGCTCAACAATAAGCTCCAGCCTGACAACCCGTCCAGGGTCAGCAACAGCGGGCACCTGTCCGACAGCAGGCCCCGCTTGCTCAACAAATAAGGTACCCAGTTTAGCACGAGGTCCAGGTCTGACAGCCAATCAGACGACCTAGACAACCGGTGTACGACGATGAGGAGGCCTATTATCACGATGAGGAGCCATCCATGGGAGAGCTCTCAGTCCCGGACTTCAAAGACCATACTTGGTCGATTTATGAAGGACCAGAGCTCGAGGAGATAGCCATCAGCACCTCCATCGTCCATCACCTACCCAAGTTCTCTGGAACTAAGGGAGAATCAGCGACCGGGCACTTAAAGCGCTACCATGGCAGTTGCCATAATCTTAGACCCTATGGTGCCTCAGTGGATGACTTCAAGCTTAAGGCATTCTACTTCTCACTCACTGACGCAGCCATTGATTGGTTCCTATCATTGCCCGCTGATAGCATCTATACATGGGAGGAGATGCAAAGGAACTTTCTCACAAAGTACTATCCAGCCGGCCGGGCCATGCAGATCAGAAGGCAACTAAAAGAACTAAGACAAGGGCCCAACGAGACCATGTATGAATACGTGGAAAAGTTCATAGCCCTTGAGAAGAGCTGCTGCAACTTAGGCCTACCAGAAAAGCTAATTGTGGAGTACATGCTAGACGGTCTTCGGAAGCTCGATAGGAAGCTCTTAGACGCCTCAGCTGGAGGCAATCTTATGGACCTATCCCCTGCCGGAGTCCGGAAGAAGATATTGGCGGTGGCCGAAGGTGAACGGTTCCAAGAAGAATCCACAAAAGACGAGGAGTTCAGCCGAACAAGGAATGTGTCCCAAGCCGAGCCTTCCAACAATGCCTTGGCCGCGAAACTTAGGGAAATCAGGGACTTGATGAAGCATGTGGTTAGGAGGCAACCGGTCCAAGCTAGGCCATGTGAATTTTGTGTAGCCACGGACCACAAAACAGATGAGTGCCCGACTATAATGGAGGATGACCAGGCCGAAGTGAATGCAGTGGGCGACTACCAGGGCCGCAGTAATCAGGCCGGGCCAGTCCGACAGTATGGTTCGGCCGGGAACAGACAAGGAGCAACCAGGCAGCCTCGGCAAAGCAACAACCACCAGTCCGGGCCAACTCATCAATATCAGGCCCAGAGAGAGCCAGCTCGACAGAACATGCCTCAGCAATCCCAGCAACCCTACCGGCATCCACATCATCAGCAGAATCAGCAGAACGGGCCAGGCCAGTACCAGCAGCGAGGGCCGAGCACCAACCAGTCGGGCCCGAGCAATCACGGCCACAGCAAGTCGCTCGAAGATATGATGAAGGAGATGATGGCCAGCAATCAACAATTTCAGTCTCAGGTCAATGCAACCATCGCTCAGAATACAGCCACAACCAACGGGGCAATCGATGACTTGAAGAAGCAGATGTCCCAGCTTGCTACGACTGTTTCAAGGCTAGAGAACAACGCCGGGCGACTCCCCTCGTAAACCATTCAAAATACAAAGGGGAATGTCAGCGCCGTGACACTGAGGAGTAGCAGAGAAGGAGCATCGGGATCTAGGCCATCAAAGGACGAGAGCCCGCAAGTGCCCGAGAGAGAGACGGACAAACCCGGCGCCCTCGGTTCCAGCAGCCCGGACGCGTCCGAAGAGAACTCGGCGCAAGCGCTCGGTACTTCTCGGCCGAGCCCGACTTCAGCGTCTGAGGACTCTCGGCCAGACCAGGTACCAGACCCGATAATTCCAACGTCCAGGTACCTCTGCCGTTCCCGGCCCAGGCCCGAGCACTATCCCCTGCACAATCGGTAACATTAGAATAGAGACTTGCATGCTTGATCTTGGTGCCTCTATTAATGTTCTACCGTACTCTATATATTCCTTTCTACGCATTGGTCCACTTGAGCCTGCATGTCTTACCATACAGTTGGCGGACAGGTCATGCAAACAGCCCGAGGGCAAGATAGAGGATGTGCTAGTGCAGGTGGGCGAGCTCGTGTTCCCGGCCGATTTCTATGTTCTCAAGATGGAGAACTGCGGCCCAACAGACCATGTGTCGATTCTACTCGGCAGGCCGTTCCTCAAGACCTCAAAGATGAAGATAGATTGTGACAGTGGGACACTGTCCATGGAGGTCGAGGGGGAGGTATTCAGCTTCGACATCTTCCGGGCCATGAAGCATCCTATGGAGTACGAGGCGGTCCATGCCTTAGACACCCTGGACGACCTTGTCCAGGAGGTGCACCCGGAGAGAAGGACTGACCCACTAGAGCTGGCCATCGAGGAGTCCGTGTACTCGCTCGACACCTCTTATGAGCTCACCGAGAGCATCTTGGATGCCCTAGACCAGCTAGAAACCACCCAGCCGCTCACACCAAGGTATGAGGTTAATGAAATTCGTCTATTTAAAGCTAAAGTGTGCTTGCCTTCTGTTGTGCAGGCACCGACCATAGAATTGAAGCCTCTACCCGGTCACTTGAAGTATGCTTTCCTAAGGGAAAACGGCACACTGCCGTTTATCATCAAGAGCGGGCTTGAGGCAGATCAAGAGAGGCGATTGATCGAGGTGCTGACCAAGCACAAACTGGCCATCGGATGGACACTTGCCGACATCAAGGGGATCAGCCCGGTAGTTTGTATGCACCGGATCCTACTAGAGGAAGGAGCTAGACCTTCGAGGGAGCCTCAACGCCGCTTGAACCCAATCATGATGGAGGTGGTCCAGAAGGAGATTCAAAAGCTATTGGATGCCGACGTGATCTACCCGATCTCGGACAGCCAATGGGTGAGCCCGGTACATGTAGTGCCGAAGAAGACGGGCATCACCGTGGAGGAGAATGCCAATGGCGACATGGTCACGACCCGAGTGAAGAATGGATGGCGCATGTGCATAGACTACAGGAAGCTGAACGCCGTCACACGCAAGGATCACTTTCCCTTGCCATTCATTGATCAGATGCTCGACCGATTGGCGGGTAAGCCTTATTTTTGCTTTCTAGATGGTTTTTCAGGCTATAATCAGATTCCCATAGCACCGGAGGACCAGGAGAAGACGACCTTCACATGCCCGTTCGGTACGTTTGCTTTTCGCCGAATGACATTCGGGCTATGTAATGCACCCGGTACTTTTCAACGGGTCGTTACTAGTATTTTCTCGGACATGATAGGGTCGTTTATAGAGGTGTTCATGGATGATTTTACAGTACATGGTGACACTTTTGATGCATACTTAGATAATTTGAGTACGGTATTAGCCCGGTGTGTCTCTATGAATTTGGTGCTCAATTATGAAAAGTGTCACTTTATGGTTACTCATGGAGTAGTCCTCGGTCACATAGTCTCACATAAGGGTATAGAGGTGGATAAGGCTAAAATAGATTTGATTGTTACACTGCCATACCCGTCCACTGTCCGTGACATTAAGTCGTTCCTAGGGCATGCTGGTTTCTATCGTAGATTCATTAAGGATTTCTCTAAGAAGGCATTGCCTTTATCTAACCTCTTGCAAAAAGATGTTCCTTTTGAGTTTACAGATCTTTGTAGGGCAGCCTTTGACGAGCTGAAATAGGCCCTCACCAGCACTCCCATCATTAGAGCTCCGGACTGGACACTACCCTTTGAGATCATGTGTGATGCGAGCGACTACGCTGTAGGAGCGGTTCTAGGGCAGAAGGTGGACAAGAAGCCCGTGGTCATTTACTACGCTTCGAGGACATTAGATGTAGCCCAGAAGAATTACTCGACCACCGAAAAGGAATCGCTAGCCGTGGTCTTTCCCTTGGAGAAATTCAGGTCTTACTTGCTTGGTACCAAGGTAGTGGTTTATTCTGACCATGCAGCTATTAGGTACTTGATGACGAAGAAGGTGGCAAAGCCGAGGCTCATCAGGTGGATTCTACTCCTACAAGAATTCAACATGGAGATTCGGGACAAGAAGGGCATAGAGAACACGGTGGCCGACCACTTGAGCCGACTTGTCCGAGAGGAGGAAACTGGGCAGATCACCGAGACATTCCCGGATGAGCACTTGTATGCTCTAACGAGTAAGGTACCATGGTTCGCTCCTCTAGTGAACTACCTGGTCGGAGGTAAGTTCCCGCCCTCTTATACTAGGGCACAATGTTTGAAACTGAAGCATGATGCTAAATACTATGTGTGGGATGATCCGTACTTGTGGAAAATAGGCGTAGATCAGGTTCTTAGACGGTGCATCCCCGATGATGAGATTGCTTCGGTAATTAGTTTCTGCCATGATATGCATGTGGTGGCCATTTCGGCCCTAGGAGAACGGCTAGGAAAATATTAGATAGTGGTTTCTTTTGGCCACATGTGTTTAGAGATGCCTACCATCATTGTAAGAAGTGTGATAAATGCCAACGTGTAGGTAACATCTCGGCCCGGCATGAGATGCCGCAAGTCCCCATTCTAGTGAACGAGGTATTTGATATTTGGGGGATAGACTTCATGGGCCCGTTTCCGGTTTCATGTGGATTTACTTACATACTAGTTACGGTTGATTATGTGTCCAAATGGGTAGAGGCCAAGGCCACTAGGTGTGATGATGCTAAAACTGTCATAGACTTTCTGCGCACTAACATCTTTTGTAGGTACGGAGTGTCTAAGGCCATTATCAGTGATCAAGGGACACACTTTTGCAACCGACTCATGGCATCCACATTGAAGCACTACCATGTCCACCACCGAACCTCCACTGCTTATCACCCTCAGACAAACGGACAAGCGGAGATCTCCAACCGCGAAATCAAGGGTATATTGGAAAAGATGGTGAGCCCGGGCCGAAGAGATTGGAGCCAGCGGCTCGAGGAGGCACTTTGGGCATACCGGACAGCCTACAAGACACCGATAGGCACCTCGCCTTTTCGGTTGGTCTATGGGAAGGCTTGTCACTTGCCGGTCGAACTAGAGCACAAGGCTTACTAGGCACTGAAGAAGTGCAACACCGACTTACAGGCGGCCGGGTTAGATAGGAAGATGCAGTTGTGCGGGTTGGAGGAGTTGCGCCTTGAGGCTTACGAGAGCCAAACAGACTACAAGGCGCGGACCAAACTCTACCATGACAAATTCATACTCAGGCGCACATTCAAAGTCGGGCAGCAGGTGCTCTTGTTCTCGTCTCGGTTGCGGCTCATGCCCGGGAAATTTAGGTCTAGATGGACCGGGCAATACACAATCACACGAGTCTTCAATCACGGAGCGATCGAACTAGAGAGCCCAGTAGGAGGAGACCGATTCAGAGTCAATGGGCAGCGGGTCAAGCACTACCATGGAGAGGCCGACTTGGCCGTTCAACAATTTGACCTAGCCGAGCCTACCACGGATGCATAGAGAGGTACCGTCGAGCCAACGACGTAAAACAAAGGCGCTAGCAGGGAGGTAGCCCGACACTTTATTTTCAGTACATTATTCGTTTATTTAGAGTCTTATTTGTCACATTGTATTTAAGAAAGGATTCGTTTTCATACAGGCACCGGCACAGCCCAATCGGGCCTCGGCAGCGTTCCACCGGTTCTCGGCCAGGTGCCCGGGTACCAGCAGCACACGGTATCGGTACCCAGCGCCGGGCCTCGGCACTTCAGTGCCTGGACGCAAGGACGCAACCCGGGCAGACCAGGCAGCATCCGAGCCCGCGTCCGATATTCCTTGGACTGGCCCGTCCGAGCCCGACAGTCTACCCGACACATCAGGGGAGTGCCGTTCTGAATCCTTTACCTTTCTTTTCATTATTTGCATGCATAGTAGTGCTTTTGAACTTAAGATGAGTCGTGGGGACACGTCAGTTCAAAAGTGTGGGGTGGGAGAGTCAGTCGTTGTGTCAGCACGTTTACTTTCCGCACCTTGCATAGAGTCAACACGTTTCCTTGAAATTTTTAAATTTTTTTGTACATTGTCTTCACTAAGTCCTAGACTTGCGGTATTGGATGTAGGTTAGGCAAAATAGATAGAGCCGATTACATGCATGTCTTTAGTGAAATCTGACTTGTGCAATTACATGTGATCTTAAAAATTTGCGTGCCTTTGTTAGTTGAGATAAACAGGGATGTGGAGTTGATAGAAACGTCCTAGAGAGTCTTGACAGAACATTCAAAGGCCGAGTTCGAGTTATATGGTTATATGGATTTCGTGGAGGCTAGCACTTCGAGGCGACATAGTACGAGTCTGCTCCACCACTGCGGTATCCTTTGCGGTTGGTCGGGACGGGAATACTTCACACCGTCCAAGCTCCAGTCCAAGTAGCCAGGAAAATAAGCAAGCGACCCTTGATTTGCCCCGAGTCGAAAGGGCACAAACGGGCGAGAGCAAGTAGGTTCGAGCAAGTCACGATCCGCACCACAAACGACAAATCCACCATCGTTGTGATAGTTACACCAAAATCAAGTGTAGAGCTCAATTGAAACACCAAATCTGAGACACTATAGCTGGCCGAAAAGCACTCAACACTTTGAAGCTCGAATCAATCACGTGCAAGAAAAAGCAATGAAGTATAACCATATGGCAAGAGCTCGGACCCGAGGATGCAGTTCATGGGACTATAAAGGGCTATCTCCCGAGACATCCGAATTGGTTTGCATCTCGGCCCAAAGGTAACACGTATCATTAACCCCATGTCTTTGCACAAGGCCTTTAGTAACAAGCATGCATGGAAAAGTGAAATCTAGATTAGCCGAACCACATTCATGTAGCATGTCTAGGATTGCCGAAGCTTTGTGATGTTCGCACTTTATTTATTTCCTCTTATGACCTAGTTCTTGTTCGGGACGAACAAGTTTAAGTGTGGGGTGGTTTGATGAGCCATATTTATATGACTCATTGAGTCATCTAAACCCACCATTCCGAGTCATTTATTCTACAAACAGTTACTGCTTAGTGTTGTTTTGTATTTCAGGTGACTTGAGAGCTCTAAGAGGAATCACACTCAAAAGGCAGCTTTTGGAGCCCAAAACATCACAAGGATATCAAGTCCGAAGGCCCCAAGGAAGGACCGGAGAAACCCAGCCGCGTCCTGGGAACCCATCCCGAGTTCCTCCCAGGCGCGTCCGAGGATGGCTGGTCGTGCTCAGACAGTGCCATGCACGTCGTTTGCAACTGGAGAGACCAAGCCAGGATCTGAGCCCATGGAGCTGAAGAGCTATTGTCACACTACATCTCAGGACAGATTAGACCACCGGCCGGTCATCATCTCAGCCGTGCCCGGAGTCAGACAGAGGGAATCCTGCCAGGATTCGGCGTTCCAGTACTTCATGCGCAGGTCCCTGACCGAGAGTTTGGGCCAAGTGGGGATGAAACGACCAAACGGAATATTTCACTTCGTCGTTTCTATGGCGGCCCAAGGGAGATCAGAACTCAGCAAAGCCAAACCCAAGGCGGAGGAAGCCCGAGTTTGACCGAGTCAACCCGGCCAAAACCGATTCCGGCCCGCCTAGGCCGAGCCCAAGACTCCAAATCTCGGCTCGTCCTTGGCATCTTCCTCCGTGTGGTTTGGAATATTCCATGAAGGTTCTAGACGCGCCAAGAAGACTTGCACACGAAGGAAACTTGGAGATCACACCCCAAAACCGTTTTGAACAAATTAGGAAACCCTTTCCTAATTTGTGTTTTTGGTCTCGGATTTCCAAAAGAGTTGAAGCCCTAAATTATCCTATAAATATAGGTCTCCATCAGACTTCTCAACTTGTCCTACAGTCCCAGAATTCAACAAGTCCGACAGCTACTCCCCACCCGATACTCAGCGCCGGCCTCATCCCATTCTCGGTACCCGCTCCGAAACGCACTCCAGTTTTCTCGGTCCACGTCCAGGCATTCCCGGTACACATCCAGGCATTTCTGGTACATCCGTCCGACGCTCCTCACGTCCCGGCACTCGAATTCTCTTGGCACAGTGAAGCAAACTTGTTTTTACTTAATTTCCTTTATTATGTCTATGTCTAGCTAAGCCCCCCTTTATTCGGGCTAGGGTTTGAATAATTGTGACGAATGTTTTGAGGTTTATGCTTAATATTATTCTTGATATTCACTAGTTCTTGTGCACTTAAACTCGGTTGAATTGTTAGGTTAAGGGGAGATCCGAAAGGGTACAACTTAGCCGAGCAATTCATTCCCTTTATTTGCTACTTATTTGATACTGACCCGTTAGAATAAGTAGATGCACTAAGCCTAATATAACCAGACCAGGAGTATTAGACTTGCTAGAACTAGATATCCATAACCTGACCCAGAGTGGAGTGTGGCGTAGAGACTTCACGGTCCTACCTTAGGTTACAACCTGACCCGAAATAACCACACATAGAAAGGCAGAATAAGACACTTAGAAACCGAGGATAAACCTAGTCACAATTAAGAAACCCTAGTCCGAATATCTCATCTCTGATTGAAAACCCAATTACTTTCTTACTTTTGCACTTATTTCCTAAATTGTCTACACTCACTTACTTGTCTTTCTTTTACAGAACAATATAGTAACCATCTAGCTTCCTTGGGTTCGACCCTTACTTGCCACTGTCCTAACCCACAGCCAAGAGTAAGGTAAAATTATAAATTCAAATTTGCAGGCACAACGACGGCCTGTCAATGACCGGCGGCTTTGGGGAGAAGGTGACCCATGGAGGAGGCTCTCCTCCTTTCTCCACCTCCAACCGGAGGCTATGGAGCTCCCCTTGGATGCTTGCTGATCGGTTGTAAATATAGTGATTGTAATGCAACTCGCGATCAAACAATTAATCTGAGTGTGACTCAGGTCGAATCCTAAGGGAACTAGTTTGCTACTTTCTGTAAATGATTGTTTATATTAGTACTGAAATGGGGGGGGGGTTTGAAATAAAAAGCAATACAGAAGAATGAATAAATTGAACAATGAACTAACGGAGAACTAATGATTTAATTTATTGTTGCATACGATTGATTGTTTGGTTGTCTTTTAATTTGATCAAACATTGGGAATCAATGACTCCCCAAAAACAAACAGATTATAACACAAAGTTACTGCAGACTCAACTTTCGCTTCTTGCCTAACAGTAGATCTAGATATATGATATTGAATTATTTCTCTAGGTCATTTGCTTTATTACATGCTCAACTTTCGCTTCTCGCATAATAACAAAACTAGATATACAAATCATCAAGACTCAACTTTCGCTTCTCGCCTATCAGATTTTATCTCATTACATGCATAGACTCAACTTTCGTTTCTCGCCTATCATGCAACTATGTAAACCTACTGTGATATGCTACTGCAAACACAGACAATAGATACAAATAATCCGCACACAAACATTATTGATATCTCGCGAAAATACCAAATACAGAATGTATCAATTGAACTATTCGTATCTAACATAAAGAAATAAAATCACAATCATATAAAAAGATATGTGTTACAGTGCAGATGTTTCTGGGGATCCATTGGATCCCAATAAGCGGACTACTCACTCATGGTGAGTTGATACATAACAACAGTTAAATAAAAATGAAGTACAAGACTAGGTTAAGAGAAACCCTGATGATGAACTTCTTCTGTGAATGTTGCTGTTGTCGCCAAGTGTCTCCGATGAGTTTCTCCTATTATGTCTGATATGCCTTTCTTCACCGATGTGGGCTCTTTCTATAGTGTTGTTATTACTTTGTCTCCTGGCTTCCCGATGCAGGCTTCTCCATCTCCAATGGCCTCTTTGCGTCCCCATGAAACTCACATTGTTTGATGGAAATAAATGCGCCGACTTGTCGATTTGTCAATTTGTTGTTCGCAATAACTTGAGTGGCCGATCAGATGCACTAGGGTTTGAGTTCGGGTAGCCGATCGGCTGATGCGATGTGACCGAGCGGCTGGCCGATCGGGCATGAGGATGGAGTGTTTTGCGCAAGAAGTTCGGATGGCCGGTCGTTTGGTAGCTCGGAGGTCCGATCGTGTGGCAGCTCGGAGGTCCGGTCGTGTGGCAGCTCGGAGGTCCGGTCGTGTGGCAGTGTTTGGAGCTCGGATGGCCGGTTGGAGGCGCGAGCGATTGGAGCTCGGATGGCCGGTTGGAGGCGCGAGCGATTGGAGCTCGGATGGCCGGTCGGCTGTGCATGGTTTTTAGCTGATTTTTGCTTTTTACTTCTCAAATAGCTTTGTCACTGAAACACTAAGTAAAAACGTCAAATCTGCGTAATATTACATTAAAATGGAGCTCAAAGTGTGTGAATTTGTACATCAAAGATCATGCAAATAATCGCTCATCAAAATACCCCACACTTAGATTTTGTTCGTCCCGAACAAACACACATCAAAAGCATCACCCCAGAACATCTTAAAACTAAGGACATAAAATAACAAATAAAACTAGTGAGAGTTTTCAGAACAGGAATACTCACAAATCCCGTGATACTTGCTCAGTTAGGAATGAAATTTCGAAACAGTGATAAACATGATAATTGATCAGGCATTGCTGCATCAATATCACTCACTTCAAAACAGACAAAAGGTTTCTTCATTTCAATATGATATTCAGCTTATGCTAGTTTGACTCAAATATGCTAGCATTCATTCAGACTAATTGAAAAGTCAGTTTAGTCAATCGAATTATCAAGAAGAATTTCACTTACACGAAACTTGTAAATTCTCTTTAAGGCTCACGCAGTAATCTGGAAGGGTCTTTCCTCAAAGAATACCTGTGAATATGTTAGTGCACAAAATATGGTACAAAGTCACGATCAAGCGGGGGTTTATTTATATACAAACTTTCACACTACTTTAGTGCAGGTGTGGATGGTTTCGAAGGGGAAGACCTGGCTCAGGGGATTACCCATATCTACCGCTTCCTAACCCCCGCCATCTACACTTCATCTTTTTCTTCATCTTTTTTTTCTTTTTTCTTTTTAAAGAAAGACATAAAATAACCCCACACTTGAAATTTATAGTGTACCAAAATAATGTGTAGCACAGAAACACAACCACAATAGTTTTTGAAGTCACCTAAGAGCCGATCTGAAACATAAACTCGTTTGCTGGAGTTCATCGTGATTTTTCCAAAAGCTTAAACGAATTCAATATGCTGAACTAAGCTAGCATGAAATCGTCTATTTACATAAACTTTCATATCACAAGGAAAATCAGAAATCAGATGCTAACAAATTCATGTGTTCAGAGCAGCAAAGCCATAGCATCAGAGATTAACATGTTCATCATTCAACGCGTTTTTAGCAAAGATTTTGAGCAAGTATCAGGTAAGCACATTCAATCATTTTCTGCAAATTTTTTTTAGCACACATAACAATCATCAATCAAATATAATCAAATAAACAATGGCCACCCCACACTTAAAACATGCCTAGTCCCTAAGCATTAAATAATGAGCAAACAGGGTAGTAAAATATTATTTGATTGATGAAAGTGAAAAGAGTTATTTGAGTGAAGTTCTTACCGGCCTAGTTTAACATCTTGGCCAAGACGGAGCTGCTCTTAAATGTTGAGATTGTAGGGTAGATTTAAACGTTCCTTCGACCTGTGTCCATTCACCCATCTTGACTTGTGCTTTCCTGAAAATAGCTGGAGTTTGGACTTGTAAAGTAACACCTTTTCTCCAATAGAAAAGTGTTTAGCTCTTAGTTTCCTATCATGCCATTTTTTGAACGTTCCTTGTACAACTTTCTTGTTGGAACAAGTTCTCCCTTGTTGTTCGTTACTACAGTTAGTCCTCCTTTCTTTGGCACTACATGAATAGGATTCACCCATTCCGAATCTGATTTCTTGCCTTCATCATCTTTATTCTCAATAGCTTCTTCAATTGCTTCGCACTCCGTCAACATCATAAGTGCACCTGCTTCTTTGTCAGTGCTTAACTGTTTATGTTCAAAATTTGGCAGCTCATCAAAATGGTTAGAATCATCATAAGTATCAAGCCAAGCACAGTCCAAAGAGTCCCTAGGTGCTATCATCATAGATTTCACGGAAAATTTTACTTTCTCACTGCCCAGGTTCATTTCAATAGTTCCATTACCGCAGTTAATGACAGCTTGAACAGTATTCAAAAATGGCCTACCTAGTATGATTGGAGTCTCATTCTCAACATCCATCTCTAGAACATAGAAGTCAACGGGCACCCAAAGTTCACCAATTTTAATGAGCATCTCTTCTAAAATACCTTTAGGCAACCTAGAGGTTCTATCAGCTAATCTCAGGCTAATGGGCGTTGGTGTTAATTCTCCTACATCAAGCTTTTTGTACAGAGAAAATGGCATTAATGAAATACTCGCACCCAAGTCACATAGAGCATTAGACACATTAACAGGACCTATTGTAATGGGAATACAGAATGCACCAAAATCATTTAACTTTTTAGGCATGGCATGTTGTATAATGGCACTACAATTTGCATCGAGTGTAACATGATCAGTGTCTAACTTTTTCTTGTTTGTGACAATATCTTTCAGAAATTTTCCATAAGCAGGCATCTGATGTATTATATCGGTGAATGGCATTGATACCTGGAGGTTGCTAAGAAGTTTAGCAAACCTTTGGATGTGCGAATTGTCGTTCCGCTTTTTCAGTCTTTGCGGAAAAGGTACTTTCTCCTTGATCTCTTGCTGTCTTTCTTTCTGCAAAGGTTCAAACAAGTTAGCCAAATTTTTATTTGAAGAAGGCTGCGTTACCTGGTCGAGTATACGCTTGGACATGTGATCTATGAGATTGGAGGTCCGCTCGGAGGTGCGAGCGTTATGCTCGGATACACGGACGGCTGGCCTAGCTTGTTTTGCTGCTTGCAACTCCTTCCCGTTCCTCAAGGTGATAGCATTGATCTCCGTCTGATTTGCATCGGCTTGAGCTGGTAATTGACTCTGGAATCTAGATGCAGGTGCTTGCTGAGCTATTTGATTCTCCAATATTGCATTATGTTTGTGTAGTTCGTTAAGCTTCTGCAATACTAGTTGGCTTTCCTGTTGTTGCTACTGCATCATCTGTTGACTCTGTTGCTGCTGCTGCATCATCTGTTGTTGTGTAGCTGCAAGCTGTGCAACAATAGAAGATAGGTCAGTCGGATTAGAATTGCTCGACTATGCGACATTACCTGGATGAGTGTTTTGAGGTTTGGGAGCAATAGGTGCAACAGGATTGGCGTTCCATGGTTTTGGGGCAGGGGCTGCATATTTTGTTTGAGGCATCTGATTGTTCAGATAATTGAAGTATGGTTGAGGCTGGTAGTATCTATTAGCTTCATATGCAGGTCTGTACTGGTTGCTGTATTCCATTCCGACTTGTGTTACACTAGGATTCTGATTCTTCATTATTGCTTCAAACATTGTGGTGAGGCGTTGAATGTCGTCCTTGGTTGCAACAGCACCACTGATGAAGTCTCTATCCTTAGGATAGTTGTTGCGTCCACTGCCAAACTGTAGTGAATTTGATGCGAGTTCTTCTATGAGTTGGAAGGCCTCAGTTGGTGGCAGTTTGTTGATGGCACCTTTTCCACTGTTGTCCACCAGATGCCGGGCTTCCTTATCCATTCCGTTGTAGAAGGAATACAACAGCTGCCAAGGTGAGTTTCCATGATGTGGGCATTCCCACAGTAATCGTTTGAATCTTTCATAGGCCTCATGAAAATCCTCGCACATCTTTTGAGTAAATTTGCTGATTGCTTCTCTTAGCTCTTTAGTCTTTGCTGGTGGAAAGAACTGCATCATAAATGCGCTTGATAGCTGGTCCCAGGTGGTGAAGGTGTTTGGCGGATGGTTCTTGAGCCATTCCTTGGCTCTATCCCTTAGTGACAAATGGAACAGACGAAGGTACATCGTTTCCAAGTCCACATTTGTTGGCTTGTATGTCGCACAGAAATCCTTGAATTGATCCAGGTGATGATGAGCATTACCAGTCATCCCATTGCAGGCATTACTAGTTATCATCTGTATCAGGCCGGACCTCCATTCAATATTCCCTCCTTCAGGCATCTGGATGGGATTTCCTTGAGTGTGGGTTGATGGTATCATGAAGTCTGCGACAGTAGGTTCCCTATGCTGAACAGGTACGTTCACCAGATTGTTGTGATTGTCTTGCTCCATCTTTCCTCTACCTTTCCTTCCTTTCTTCGTCTTGCTTCTGAAGGATTAAAAGTGAGTACTGAATAGATAATGTACTAATGTAATAAACAAAAATTAACAGAAAATAAACAAATGGCTAATTCCCCGGCAACGGCGCCATTTTGTTCGGTTGTAAATATAGTGATTGTAATGCAACTCGCGATCAAACAATTAATCTGAGTGTGACTCAGGTCGAATCCTCAGGGAACTAGTTTGCTACTTTCTATAAATGATTGTTTATATTAGTAATGAAATGGGGGGTTTGAAATAAAAAGCAATACAGAAGAATGAATAAATTGAACAATGAACTAACAGAGAACTAATGATTTAATTTATTGTTGCATACGATTTGTTGTTTGGTTGTCTTTTAATTTGATCAAACATTGGGAATCAATGACTCCCCAAAAACAAACAGATTATAACACAAAGTTACTGCAGACTCAACTTTCGCTTCTTGCCTAACAGTAGATCTAGATATATGATATTGAATTATTTCTCTAGGTCATTTGCTTTATTACATGCTCAACTTTCGCTTCTCGCATAATAACAAAACTAGATATACAAATCATCAAGACTCAACTTTCGCTTCTCGCCTATCAGATTTTATCTCATTACATGCATAGACTCAACTTTCGCTTCTTGCCTATCATGCAACTATGTAAACCTACTGTGATATGCTACTGCAAACACAGACAATAGATACAAATAATCCGCACACAAACATTATTGATATCTCGTGAAAATACCAAATACAAAATGTATGAATTGAACTATTCGTATCTAACATAAAGAAATAAAATCGCAATCATATAAAAAGATGTCTTACACTGCAGATGTTTCTGGGGATCCATTGGATCTCAATAAGTGGACTACTCACTCATGGTGAGTTGATACATAACAACAGTTAAATAAAAATGAAGTACAAGACTAGGTTAAGAGAAACCCTGATGATGAACTTCTTCTATGAATGTTGCTGTTGTCGCCAAGTGTCTCCGATGAGTTTCTCCTATTATGTCTGATATGCCTTTCTTCACCGATGTGGGCTCTTTCTATAGTGTTGTTATTAATTTGTCTCCTGGCTTCCCGATGCAGGCTTCTACATCTCCAATGGCCTCTTTGCGTCCCCATGAAACTCACATTGTTTGATGGAAATAAATGCGCCGACTTGTCGATTTGTCAGTTGTTCACAATAACTTGAGTGACCGATCAGATGCACTAGGGTTTGAGTTCGGGTAGCCGACCGGCTGATGCGAGGTGAGCGAGCGGCTGGCCGATCGGGCATGAGGATGGAGTTTTTTGCGCAAGAAGGTCGGATGGCCGGTCGTTTGGTAGCTCGGAGGTCCGGTCGTGTGGCAGCTCGGAGGTCCGGTCGTGTGGCAGCTCGGAGGTCCGGTCGTGTGGCAGTGTTTGGAGCTCGGATGGCCGGTTGGAGGCGCGAGCGATTGGAGCTCGGATGGCCGGTTGGAGGTGCGAGCGATTGGAGCTCGGATGGCCGGTCGGCTGTGCATGGTTTTTAGCTGATTTTTGCTTTTTACTTCTCAAATAGCTTTGTCACTGAAACACTAAGTAAAAACGTCAAATCTGTGTAATATTACATTAAAATAGAGCTCAAAGTGTGTGAATTTGTACATCAAAGATCATGCAAATAATCGCTCATCACTTGCCATGTGGTTTGATCCAAACCACACCTTCCCCTCCCCTTTTGCTATAAATACCCCCTCTCCTTTGTAAAACAACATCCCATTCACAATACAAAATCACTTATCTCTCTAAAGGTTTTGGTACTTTTGTAAGCTTTTGTTCTATATCTATAATACTCCTGTTGGTTCTTGAGTATTGTAGATCGTTCTTGAGTACTCTTGTCGGTTCTTGTAGTACTCAAGCTTTACTTTTCACTATTCTTGAGTACTCTTGTCGGTTCTTGAAGTACTCACCCCTTTCCTTTACTTACCGTCTTTCAAAAAACAGTAAGTACTTAGCTATGGTATCCACCTCTATGGAGATTCGTAGCTAAACTCTTCATTCGGTTGAAGGGGTGTACTTGTATCATAAAATGTTTTAGGCTATACTTTTAGTGCCTCTCTGTATTCAAAACTTGTTCTATAGGCCCCATTCAAAAAAAAATTTACATGGTCAAAGAGGGCAAAGCCCTGACTAAGAACTCTCTCGTTGATCACGAGAAGTTTTGCTTCAAAAATGATACAAATGCCGGGGGTTAGGAAGAAAAGTCCCCCCTCGAAAGCATTTGTAGGCAAAAGGCCATTTCAAAAAGAAAAAACACTTAAACTTGACTTTATGCCCTTCCATCATCTCTTAAATGTGTGAGTTTGACAGGAGTCGTCGAACCTCTCAAATCTGAATTTATAATTTCCCTACTATAAGCTAGTAAAGAGGCAAGTAGAGGTCAAAGCCGAGGGAGCTGGTGTTGTTAAAGTCGTCATGTAAACAATGCAATTGGGGGTTTGTAAAGGCAATTGTCACAAGTGCAAGGGAAATAAAACGAGAAGTAGTCAATCAGAGAAAGCATTCGGTCTACGGTTTCCTATTGTGACTAGTTTATCATTGACTTATAATGATCTAATTTCATGTTCCTAAGTGTGGTTACTCCGTTCCAGGTTATAACCTAAGGCAGGACCGTTCCAAGCACCTACACCACAATCTACTCCATTTCAGGTTATAGACTTCCAGTTCTAGCAAACCTACTACTCCATTTCAGGTTATATTAGGTTTAGTGCGACTACTTATTCTAATGGTTTAGTATCAAACAAGCAGCAAACATGGGGGCTAAATTGTTCGACTAAGTTTCACCATTCCAAGTTTCTGCTTAGCTTCTCAATTCAGTCTGGGATAAATAAGCACAAGAACTAGTAGAACACAAAAATAGCATTAAGCAAAGAGTCTCAAAACTTCGTCACAATATATTAACCCTAAACCAAATTACAAAATTAGCTACTCATGCTTGAAGTAAAACACATAATGAAAAGTAGGAAATTCTTCTCTATGTCATCGGCCGAACTGAGGTGCTCCGAGATTGGGATGCCAAGGACCACTGTGGGATCTGGGATGATTGAAAGCCTAGACCAAGAGGTCTTATTTATAAGAGGGGTCTAGGATCTCGAAGCTTCCAATTGGAACCAACCCAAATCCGTTTTTGATCAAAGTCCAAAAATGAATTAGGAAATATGTCCAAATCTCTTCAAACGACTTTGCTTGGCTTGCAAGTAAACTTGGCCAACAAGTATTGCCTTGGGCTCGGCTTGGCTCGATTGACTCGGTGATGAGAAGTATTTATACGACTCATTAAGACAACAAAACCCACCAATTACGACATTTAACCCAAAAAACATATGCTTGTTAATGTCGTTTTGCATTTCAGGGCCTTTTGGAGTATAAAGATGAATCGAGCTTAAAACGGGCAAATTACGCCTAAAATATCACAAGGACCCAAGAGGGGACCGAGAGGAGCCATCCGGGACCAAAGGACCTCAGCCGGGTACCCAGGGACCCAACCAGGGGCACGCCTGAGAAAACCAGGGGCACGCCTGAGAAAACCAGGGGCACGACCCGAGAAAACCAGGGCACGCTCGAGGCCCGAGACCCGGTACCACGGGAAGCGTCCGAGACACGAGACCGGGTACCGCGGGATGCGCTCGAGGGGAGGAACCGAGAGTACCGGGCCAGTACCGAGTATTGAGGGAACCAAGGACTTCACCGGGCCAAAAGCTTTCAACACTCAAACCTTGAAGTTCTTTGGAGTCCTTACATCATTTGGAGTCATTTGGATCAACATGGCCCGAGGAAATATGCCCGTGCCCTAGTTTTGGCCGAGAGTACCCGAGGAGGACCCGGCCGCGCACTGGAAGGACCAGGCCGCGCCCGGCCAGGGACCTACAACTTGAAATCGACTTTTGACCTAGTTCCAGCCCTTTTCTGGCAAAACTTACTTCTTGGAAGTTGCTTAGAATCATCTCAACTAGCCAGAACCGGATCCCCGAGACCCAGAACGCAAAATCCAAAAATGGTCCTTCCGAAGGGTCAAAACACAAGGTCAAGGGTCAATGGTCAACCTTCCCTACGACTTTCTCGGCTCGTAACTCGAGGTATGACATCATCCTCCGTGTCCTACTGCCAGACCAAGAGTCGTTGCTGCCAAGGGGCCTAAGGCCAATGAGTTAGGCCGGTTTTGGTTGTGCTTGTGCCAAACCACTAGTGCCACCCAAACTTGGAGCCCAAGACTTGAGAAAACCCTAGCTCTCCTCTATAAATACATCCTTAAGTCTGTAAAATCACAGCCACCATCTAGATAGAGAAGCTCTATCGTGTGCCCTAAGGGTGAGCCTCATTGGGGGCTTCTCTCTCTACCCATTTCTCATTTTCGGAAATACAAAGCTCTCTTTACTTTTCTTGTCATTTTACTTTCTTGTAATCTACATTTTGCACTTACTTACTGCTCTTACTTTCTTGTACCTTCGTCCCATCCATTGCTCTCATATCCTTTCCATGGATATGAGTGGCTAAAACTCCATATTTGGTTTGGGGATCATTCCACATTGTGGCCACGATTTTTAAACCTTATTTCTAATGCTTCTTTGTGTTCTGGTGGTGTAAGTGCTTGGAAAGGCATTACTTAGGGTGATCTCTCGGAAGGGAGTAACCACACTCATGACACAAAGTATGATCTTTAGAGGTCAATGATAAACAAACCACATTAGTGTTGTCTACACATTTTGAGATCCTTTACTTAATGCTTCCTTGTGTTTATACTAGTCCTTGTGCATTCCATTCGGATTGGACTACGAAGTTGAGTGGAGGCTCGAAAGGGCAAAACTCCCCCTAGTGGTTCATTCCCTTATTAGCGGTTCGGTGGATAGTGACCTATGAAACCGAACGGCTGCACCTAGATTGACTTGTCTCAGAAGGGAAGGTTAAGCTAGCTAGGACTAGAAATCCATATCTAGGAATGGAATGGATAGTGGTGTAAGTGCTTGGAAGGGCCTTACTTTAGGGGAGCTCTCGGAAGGGAGGAACCACACCCATAAACACAAGTATGATCATTAGAGGTCGATGATGAATGTGTGACAAAGATCCCTAGACCAAATGCTCACCTTGCTTGTTTACATTCTGCCCATTTACTTTATGCACTAGTATTCACTTGTTCCAAACCCCCCCCCCCAAACCATTGTACTTTCCTTTATTATTTTTGTTCACTAGAACAACAAAGTAGCCATTACAACTCCCTTGGGTTCGACCCCCTACTTACCCTTGCTACCCTTTGTGGTGAGCTCTCTAAGTAGTGGACTAGTATAAATTGTAAATTTGATTTGCTACTCACGACAAGGGCCTGTCAAATTTTGGCGCCGTTGCCGGGGAGTTGTGCATTGGTGAAGTTGTTCTTTTGTTTGTTTTTACCTTTTGTTCTTGTTCTTCTTGTAGATATGCCGTCTTGGATGTATCACCATCTCCCTCAGTTTGGAGGTAACTATGGGGAGGATCCCGTGAGGCATGTTCAAGCAATCCATTCCATTTGCGGCCGCATGAAGCCCATGGGCGAGTCATTAGAGGACTTTAAGCTTAGATGCTTTAAGTTATCTCTAACCGACTACACCGTGTCTTGGTACTACTCGTGTGCAGCCCATGAAGAAGATTATTATGATCTACGAGCCCGGTTCCTATTGGAATTCTCTCCACTCTCCCTTCGGCGTAAAGTCCGTGAGAAACTTGTGACTATTGAACAATCCCAAGGTGAGACACTCAATGAGTACTATGTGCGCTTCGATGCCCTTCAAGGGAGTTGTCCACACCATGGATTCACAACGTTATATCTTCTTGAGAAGTTTCTTGGTGGAATAATATACCTAGAGCATTGCATGCTTGATGAGGCAGCGGGAGGATAAATATGGGACTTAACCGAAGATGAAGCTTGGGACTTGATAGATGATGAGGCACAAAAGACAAGACCAAGACGAGGCCTAGTGCACCAAATAGAAGATGAGGTGAAAATGGTGGAAATGGACTCATTACAGACCGAGTTGCTTGAGGATGTTGTGATGGAGCCGGTTGAAACAATGCACCAAGATCGTGCCAAAACCGAGGAAACCTTGGCCGAGATATGGAAAATATTGTCCGAGTGGAAGACAGACCGGGATGAAGAGGCAGTGGAGGACATGGCAGAGGCTCTAACAGAGCCTATCTTGGAACCCATAGAACCGACAAGAGAGGAGGACCCAACTACATCCAAAGAAGAACCGGCCGAGACCACTCCATTCCTCATTGTCGGGCTAACCGAAGAAGACCCAATGCTCACTGCCCAACTGCCCAAATCAGACCCGGAACTCAGTGCAAATGCCCTTGGAGACCCTATGGATGACAAGGATGAGGACCCATGGTTGCTAGAAGAAGAGCCCAACTCAGATCCCCCATGGATAGCCAAAGAAGGACCGCCCAAATCAGGCCCGGTCCTCATTCACAATCTGCCTGATATTAGTCATGACCTCACTGCCAAAGACTCCTTATTAGACCTATCTCCCACAGTTTGCATGCCAACCATAGCCTTTGGAGATGGAGTAATCAACAAGGATGAGGGGCAAGGCGAGTTGGAAGAGAAGCTTGAGCAAAAAAGGCCGATATTGGAGCACTCACTTGCCCTAAGTCCACAAGGCAGCCCGGAGAACTCCCTCATTCTGAAAAGACCACTCCTCATTGCAACCAAGACAAGGCTCACCAATGGAACATGCTTGATGCCACTTGTGAGTGATGGCAAGACTACGAACTTACAAAATCGCAAGGATGCCATCCACTTATACATGAAAAAGAGACCAAGGCATGGGATGTTCCAATGGAAACCGAGATGGAAGAATAAGAGGGCAAGGCTTGATGGAGCAGTAGCTATGCTCAAAAGGCCCTCCACTCCTCCTCGAAAAGATGTGAAAACAAGGCCACCCGACCGGTTAAAGGTGGAACCAAGCCCACTGTCGTGTAAGTACCATGGAAAGATCAAGAGAGTAGTTGGGAAGAAGTATGACCTCACACGTCCATGGGATCCAAACTTATGATCCCTAATGAGGTAAAGTCGAGCCAACGACGTTAAACAAAGGCACTCGTCGGGAGGTAGCCCGGCATTTCTCATTTCTTTGTATTCCCTTTCTTGCATTTAGTTTACTTAGACTAACCCTCATCTCATTATATTTGGAAAAGAGAAATTGGTGTTTTGTAGGAGTGGTACCGGGCCAGGTACGCATGGTACCTGTTCTGTTACGCATTTTAGCCAACCGGGCCGGCCGCAGACCGGGTAGTACCGAGAGCGTCCGGGTCATGCCCGAGCGAGCAGGTACCTGCGTCCGAGAGGGACCAAGCCAACCGAGCATCCCTGAGCTTTTGTCGAGTTATCCCGGGCTATGCATTGTCGTTTGCTCTCCTAGCAACGACAATGCCAGAACAAAAAGAATTAAGCATTTTGCCCGAGGAAATAGAGCTATGCCCGAGAGGTACCCAAGTGTCCCAGGCCGCGCCCTAGAAAAACCAGGACGTGTCCGAGAGGGACCAGGCCCGACCCGACTTCCCCAAATTCGACCATTTGATTCCAGCCATGCTTTGTCGTTTCACGACATGCAAAGTCTTCACTAGGGGAGTACCATTCCTACCTTTGCTCTATTTGTCATTTTCTTTTCCTTGAAAAATGCTTGATTGACTTGAAACTTAGTTATGCCGTGAGGACACGACTAGTTTCAAAAGTGTGGGGTGGGTGGTTAGTCGTTAGTGGGTCAGCACGTTTATTATCTAGTACTTGCATGAGTCAGCACGTTTTCTTAGAAAATTTTAAATTTTTTGAATAAAAGTTGCTTTCCATGCCCTATATATGAGATTTTGAGCTTAAATGATGCTACATAGATTGAACCAAGTACATGCATGCCTCATATGAAATTAGAATTGTGTAATGACTGTAGAAACTAACCCTTTACTTGTTCTTATGAGTTGGAATAAATAGGGATGTGGAGTTGATAGAAATGTCCAAGTGAGGCTTGACAAAAGCACTCAAGGACCCGGGCTTCAAGTTACATGGTTATACGGACTTGTGGAGGCTGCACTTCGAGACTAGTGGTTGTAGTTGACTCCACCATTGCAGCGTTTATGCAAGTGGTGGGACGGGAATCAAACCGTCCTATCTCTAGTCCTAGTAGTCGGGAAAATAGATGAGTAACCCTCATCTTGACTCGCACGAAACGACAAGGATGAGAAAGAGCGGGGAGGTATTTCCATATGCTTGAGGGCGATGATTGGACCTCCCAAAAGGAATGGACAAGAAAAATCACAAAAAGGAGCAAAGCTCAAAGGAAAATCAACTCATGTGAAGTTCTAACCGAAGCAAAAGTGAAGGATCATCAAAGTCACACAAAGGCCGAAGGCCAAGTTCACTACAAATATGTCCAAGAAAAGTATCAAAAGGACTCAGCCCGTGGACTCGAATTCATCATGTGCTAGAAGAAGCAACGAGTATAACCATGTAGCAAGAACCGGGCCCAAGAGTGTGGAGAATGGGCCTAAAAAGGACTACCTCCCGAGACATCCAAATTGGTTTGGATTTCGACTCTAAGGTAACAAGTAGCGGGTTATATCTAAAGTCAACACATGATTCTATGAGTAGTGTTGAGAATTGCATGGAAAGGGGAAATCTAGACTAGTGCTCTTATTTTGTATCTAGGGTACCGAGAGGGACTTGTGGTATTGCATTTGTTTCTCTTATGACTCAAGGACTTGTTCGGGACGAACAAGTTCAAGTGTGGGGTGTTATGATGATACGTATTTATACGACTCATTAAGACAACAAAACCCACCAATTACGACATTTAACCCAAAAAACATATGCTTGTTAATGTCGTTTTGCATTTCAGAGCCTTTTGGAGTATAAAGATGAATCGAGCTTAAAACGGGCAAATTACGCCTAAAATATCACAAGGACTCAAGAGGGGACCGAGAGGAGCCATCCAGGACCAAAGGACCTCAGCCGGGTACCCAGGGACCCAACAAGGGGCACGCCTGAGAAAACTAGGGGCACGCCTGAGAAAACCAGGGGCACGACCCGAGAAAACATGGGCACGCCCGAGACCCGAGATCGGGTACCACGAGACGCGTCCGAGACGCGAGACCAGGTACCGCGGGACGCGCCCGAGGCGAGGAACCGAGAGTACCGGGCCAGTACCGAGTATTGAGGGAACCAAGGACTTCACCGGGCCAAAAGCTTTCAACACTCAAACCTTGAAGTTCTTTGGAGTCCTTACATCATTTGGAGTCATTTGGATCAACTTGGCCCGAGGAAATATGCCCGTGCCCTAGTTTTGGCCGAGAGTACCCGAGGAGGACCCGACCGCGCCCTGGAAGGACCAGGCCGCGCCCGGCCACGGACCTACAACTTGAAATTGACTTTTGACCTAGTTCCAGCCCTTTTCTGGCAAAACTTACTTCTTGGAAGTTGCTTAGAATCATCTCAACTAGCCAGAACCGGAGCCCCGAGACCCAGAACACAAAATCCAAAAATGGTCCTTTCGAAGGGTCAAAACACAAGGTCAAGGTCAAGGGTCAATGGTCAACCTTCCCTACGACTTTCTCGGCTCGTAACTCAAGGTATGACGTCATCCTCCGTGTCCTACTGCCAGACCAAGAGTCGTTGCTGCCAAGGGGCCTAAGGCCAATGAGTTAGGTCGGTTTTGGTTGTGCTTGTGCCAAACCACTAGTGCCACCCAAACATGGAGCCCAAGACTTGAGAAAACCCTAGCTCTCCTCTATAAATACATCCTTAAGTCTATAAAATCACAGCCACCATCTAGATAGAGAAGCTCCATCGTGTGCCCTAAGGGTGAGTGATGGACCATAATTGTACGAATCAAAAACACAGTTAAACCCACCAAATTAGACTGTTTGTCTATCTAACTTCTACGTGTTAGTCCCGATATATTTCCACAGGGCATTTGAGAGAAAAAAGTGAAAACACGCTAAGTAGGGGATTTTATGCTGAAAAGATATCAAGAGTCAATTGAAGGTCAAGATCAAGCACTGAACGAAGAAATCTCAAGATCCTGACGATGAATTTCTCAAAATAAATTCAACCGAGGAATAATCAAAGTCAGACCGGAGCGAAATTGGATTGATAGTCTTGTGAAAAGACTGCACAAAACTGTCAAAAACTCATCCATGGACAAGATGACCGGCGGCTAGAGTGAAGATGATGAGTCATGGGTTGCTCCTCCTCTTCTCCTCCACAAGATGACCGGTGGCTTTTGGTTGTAGGTTGCAAAAATCACAAACTCTCCCCATTTGATGACATGTGACCGGCGGCTATAAGGGGGAGAAGCCATGGCTTGCCATGTGTCCCATGTGCTCCTCCCTTCCTCCTCCCATCTCCTCCCTTGGTGCAAAAACACATGGAGCCATCTCCTCCATCCATTGCCTCCTCCTCCTCCCTATAAAAGGAGCACATCCCCTCCTCATTTCATCATCCACAAATTTGTAAAACACTTATCACTCTAAGTTACTTGTAAGTTTGGTTTGGTTTTGAAATAATACTCCTGTTGGTTCTTGAGTATTATACTTATTGGAAATAATACTCCTGTTGGTTCTTGAGTATTATACTTATTGAAAATAATACTCCTGTTGGTTCTTGAGTATTATACTTTAGAGAATACTCCTGTTGGTTCTTTAGTATTCAGTAGGAAATTGGGAATACTCCTGTTGGTTCTTGAGTATTCCACCCCTTTCCCTCTTACTGTTTTCAAAAACCCCCGAGTATTTAGTTATGATGTCCTTTTCCATGGATACTCGTAGCTAAACTCTTTATTCGGTTAAGGGATGTACTTGTATTATAATATGTTTTAGACTATTGCACTTAATGTAGCTTTGTGTTCAAAACTTGTTTTATGTGCCATTTATAGTCAGAGTTTCCAAGGTTGAGTGGAAGCTGTCACAAGCAAAGCTCTTCCGTGGAAATTCGTGATCATACTCGGTAAGTGGAAGCTGTAACAAGCAAAACTTATCGAGGAGTTCGACTTATCTAAAACACCACTTGGTCGCAACGTAACTGGGAGATCAGGTGGATGCACAAAAGGCTAAGATACTTCGAAAGGAGGAATTAGTCTGAAGTAGAACAAGTGTTGCTTTAAACGATGTTGCAAGTCTTGTGCTACGAAAGGGCCTCGATTCATCTTTGAACACTTAGTATGATCATTAACAGTCGATGATAAACTATTATGATACAAGGCCCCTGAAACCGAATGTTTTCCTTGAATTACAAAAAACTCCCTGTATTTACTTTTAATGTTAGTATAACTGCTCGATCAACTGTAATCACCAACCGCTCATCTACCGGAGAAATCACAATCACGCATCACCCACTGTAAGTCTTCTTTGTATTTTCATCATTTACTTTTCTGTAATTTACTTTTATACACTCAAAACCAAAAAAACCAAAAACATTAGCTTAGTTAATCGCGCTAAAATCTCAATCAACCATAAAACACGCCCCCTCGCTGTACAAACCCCCCTCAAAGAATAGCTCATTCCCCTAATTCCCTTGGGTTCGACCCCTACTTACCACTTACTACCCAGTAGTTTAGTCGCGAGTAGTGGACATTATAAATTTATTTGCACAAAGAACACTGCACCTTAACGACAGTGCAGTGGGCTTCGTCAAATTGGCACCGTTGCCGGGGAATTAGCCGTCGGATACGTTGTTCTTTCCCTCCCCATGTCCTCATGACGCTACCCACTACGTATGAATGGCCAATGCGTAGCATTCTCCACAAGTTTGGAGGTTCCATCGGAGAGGACCCTGTGAAACACTGCCTACGTTTTTACCACACCTGCCGCCTCCTGAAACCTAAGAATGAGACGTTAGAGGAATTTCAGCTGACATGCTTCAAATTTTCCTTAACTAACTCGGCATTAGTGTGGTATGACTCATGTGCTGATGGTAAAAATGATTATCTCGTACTCCAAGCCCATTTCCTAGAAAAGTTTCCCCGATCACCCTTCGAACTTGAAATCCGTGAGAAGATAATCAACATTAAGCAATCCCGGGACGAAACTTTGGACGAGTACTTGGCGTACTTCAATTCCATTGTGGCGAGCTGCCCGCACCACGGATTCGCATATTCATATCTTCTTCGGACATTTCTTATTGGGATGAGATTTCCGGAGCTTTGCTTACTAGAGACTGCCGCAGGAGGGTCAATAATGAAATTAAGCGTAGATGAAGCCTGGGGCCTCATTAATGATTTGGCCGAAAGCACAAAACGAGGGCCAATGCACCAAACTGAAGATAAGGCACTAACGATGAAAGTGGACTCAGTACAGAACGAGCCCAACACCACACCCATTGCAAGCTTGCCCGCATCAAACCCGGAAGGAGACATCGGTACAAGGGCAGTAATGGGCGTAGAGGCGGCTCTAAAGGAACCAACATTGGAACCCACAAAGCTGACAAAGAATGAGGACACATGGATAACCGAGGAAGAGCCCATATGGGATATCACTCCTGAGCCATCAGAAGACTTAGAACAAGAAATCGATACAGTGTGGGACGAGGAAGAGCCTACATGGGATATCACTCCCGAGCCATCCGAAGTGATGGACGAATCAGATACAGAAAGCATCAAGGAGGAAGAATTGGCAGCTGGCATCCAGCAAATGAGTGACCCGATACACCAAGACGAGGTCGAAAATGAGGAATTCTGGGCGGCTGCACAGCTGATCTGGGACCGCATTACCAATCTGCCCAAATCAGGCCCGATCTTTATTGCCAAACCAGCCGATACACTTGAACCGATCCTCGCTGCCAAAATGCCCGAGACAGACCTGGCCCTTGTGGTTAGAGTCCCCCAACTTGTCCCCTCGATTTGTATAGCCCCTGAAGATGAAATGATCAATGATGAGGTATGATGAACCACAATTATACGAATCAAAAACACAGATAAACCCCCCAAGTTAGACTGTTTGTCTGTCTAACATCCACTTGTTAGTCCCGATATATTTCCACAGGGCATTTTAGAGATTAAAGTGAAAACACGTTAAGGAGAGGCTTTTAGCACAGAAAAGATATAAGGAGTCGATTCAAGGTCAAGATCATATGCCGACTGAAGAAATATCAAGGATCCTGACGATGAATCACTCATCACAAATTGTGCAGAGATGGAATCAAGTCATCCCAGTGCCAAATTACACTGACAGTTTTGTGAAAAGACAGTGCAAAACTGTACAAAACTCACATATGGGCAAGATGACTTGTTGACTTGAAGAAGAGGTGACCAAGGAGGAGAACCACCACAAACCACCACCCACAACCGGCCACTTGCCTTGGAGGTGGCTTCCACCACCATGTGCTCCTCCATGATGACCGGTGACCGGCGGCTCTCCTCCACCAATCCGCCGCCGCCATGTGGTGGCTCCTCCACCACATGTTCCTCCTCTCTCCTCCTTGGATGACTTGATGACTTGCCTTGGAGGTGACAAAAGCCAACCTTTGCTCCTCCACCACCACCTCCTACCGGCGGCTGAGCTCCACCACTCCACCACCGCCAAGTGGCGGCGCCTCCTTGGCTCCTCCATGCCTCATCCTCCACCCTTGGATCAAATCAATCCTAGCCCTCCATTTCCTCCCATTTTTCCTATAAAAGGAGGCTCACCCCTCCTCATTTTATCATCCAAAAACCATTCCATACACAATCACTTATCTCTCTACATTTTGTAATATTTTGTAAGTTGGTTTGGATCAATAAAGTTACGATATTTGGCTAGGCGCTCTCCTCCATGGAAAGGCGAGGCCAAACTCCTCATTCGGCGGAAGGTATAATCTTGTATTATTTAATGTTTAATTAGCTTAGTTTATTTTCTTAGTATTCAATACTTGTTCTATGTGCCATATAAAAGTCAGAATGTCTCTAAGGTAGAGTGAACGATTTTGGGAATGTGACCATTAGGGGTCCAACTTCGTAAGCTCTTCCTTAAGATATTCGTGATCACACCCGGATAGGGGAGGTCGTAACAGACAAAGCTATCTGAAAGAGGTCGACTATATTTAAAAAACCATTATGGGAAACCGTAACAGGAGAGCAGGTGGATGCACATAGACTAGCGTACCTAACTGGTACTGGCGCTAGTCTAAATAGAACAAGTGTGATTTAGCCGATGTTGCAAGTCTTGAGCTATCGCTAGCCTCGATTCATCGTTTGAATACTTAGAAGATTTACTAAACTAATAAACATATAATAATACAAGAATACCTGAAACCGAATACGCTCTTTCAATTGCAAACACCCCCTGTATTTAATTTCCTAGTATAACTGCTCAATCAAACACAACCACCAACCACTCACATACCGGAGGATTCAACAATCACGCATCACCCACTGTAAGTCTTCTAACCCTCAACTCCTTTATTTTCTGTATTTAATTTCAGTATTTATTTTCTGTATTTACTTTCCGCACAAAAAACCCAAAAAACCCAAAAACAGTAGTTTAGTAATTAGCAGTAAGTCCACACTCGACCTAAAATCACGCACCGTGTAAGCCGTAACGAACAACCTATCCCCCTAATTCCCTTGGGTTCGACCCCTACTTACCCTTACTACCCAGTAGTTAAGTCGCGAGTAGTGGACATTATAAATTTATTTGTACGAGACGCATTGCACCCTAACGACAGTGCAACCGACGCTCCCGTCAAATTTGATGGACCACAATTATACGAATCAAAAACACAGATAAACCCCCCAAGTTAGACTGTTTGTCTGTCTAACATCCACTTGTTAGTCCCGATATATTTCCACAGGGCATTTTAGAGATTAAAGTGAAAACACGTTAAGGAGAGGCTTTTAGCACAGAAAAGATATAAGGAGTCGATTCAAGGTCAAGATCATATGCCGACTGAAGAAATATCAAGGATCCTGACGATGAATCACTCATCACAAATTGTGCAGAGATGGAATCAAGTCATCCCAGTGCCAAATTACACTGACAGTTTTGTGAAAAGACAGTGCAAAACTGTACACAACTCACATATGGGCAAGATGACTTGTTGATTTGAAGAAGAGGTGACCAAGGAGGAGAACCACCACAAACCACCACCCACAACCGGCCACTTGCCTTGGAGGTGGCTTCCACCACCATGTGCTCCTCCATGATGACCGGTGACCGGCGGCTCTCCTCCACCAATCCGCCGCCGCCATGTGGTGGCTCCTCCACCACATGTTCCTCCTCTCTCCTCCTTGGATGACTTGATGACTTGCCTTGGAGGTGACAAAAGCCAACCTTTGCTCCTCCACCACCACCTCCTACCGGCGGCTGAGCTCCACCACTCCACCACCGCCAAGTGGCGGCGCCTCCTTGGCTCCTCCATGCCTCATCCTCCACCCTTGGATCAAATCAATCCTAGCCCTCCATTTCCTCCCATTTTTCCTATAAAAGGAGGCTCACCCCTCCTCATTTTATCATCCAAAAACCATTCCATACACAATCACTTATCTCTCTACATTTTGTAATATTTTGTAAGTTGGTTTGGATCAATAAAGTTACGATATTTGGCTAGGCGCTCTCCTCCATGGAAAGGCGAGGCTAAACTCCTCATTCGGCGGAAGGTATAATCTTGTATTATTTAATGTTTAATTAGCTTAGTTTATTTTCTTAGTATTCAATACTTGTTCTATGTGCCATATAAAAGTCAGAATGTCTCTAAGGTAGAGTGAACGATTTTGGGAATGTGACCATTAGGGGTCCAACTTCGTAAGCTCTTCCTTAAGATATTCATGATCACACCCGGATAGGGGAGGTCGTAACAGACAAAGCTATCTGAAAGAGGTCGACTATATTTAAAAAACCATTATGGGAAACCGTAACAGGAGAGCAGGTGGATGCACATAGACTAGCGTACCTAACTGGTACTGGCGCTAGTCTAAATAGAACAAGTGTGATTTAGCCGATGTTGCAAGTCTTGAGCTATCGCTAGCCTCGATTCATCGTTTGAATACTTAGAAGATTTACTAAACTAATAAACATATAATAATACAAGAATACCTGAAACCGAATACGCTCTTTCAATTGCAAACACCCCCTGTATTTAATTTCCTAGTATAACTGCTCAATCAAACACAACCACCAACCACTCACATACCGGAGGATTCAACAATCACGCATCACCCACTGTAAGTCTTCTAACCCTCAACTCCTTTATTTTCTGTATTTAATTTCAGTATTTATTTTCTGTATTTACTTTCCGCACAAAAAACCCAAAAAACCCAAAAACAGTAGTTTAGTAATTAGCAGTAAGTCCACACTCGACCTAAAATCACGCACCGTGTAAGCCGTAACGAACAACCTATCCCCCTAATTCCCTTGGGTTCGACCCCTACTTACCCTTACTACCCAGTAGTTAAGTCGCGAGTAGTGGACATTATAAATTTATTTGTACGAGACGCATTGCACCCTAACGACAGTGCAACCGACGCTCCCGTCAAATTGGTGCCGTTACCGGGGAATTAGTCAGTTAATCGGATAAGTTGTTCAAATCGATACGCGCTTCAAAACGACCATGTCTCGCGAAGAAAGTCACCATGACTACCAGGATGATGAAGAAATAAACCTGTACGATCAAAACGATGAGATACCGCTTCCATATATCGACGATCCGGAACAACTCATCAGAAACAGGAGAGCTCGTGATAGGGAAGCCAACAGACGAAACCAAGAACTCCCCGAGGACCGAAATGCAGCTGGTCCAGTACAACCCCCTAGATATCCACCTCCCCCACGCCCTCGACAAGTACCAAGACGTGAACCCGTCTTCGATAATTACTATGGGGATAACGACCATTATCACGAACCTACTATGGGAGAACTCACTGCCCCAAAAATCGAAACGCAGCCGTGGTGCATTTGTCAGAGCCCTGAACTAGAAAACATCATCGTCGACACCAACAATTTGCCCAGGTTCTCAGGGACTAATGAAGAGTCAGCAATGACCCATCTCCAGCGTCTACATGGCGTTTGCCAAAATCTAAAACCTTTTCGAGTGAATTTAAACGACTTCAAGTTAAAGGCGTTCTATTTCTCCCTCATCGACTCAGCAAATGACTGGTTCCTTTCATTGCCTTCCGGAAGCATCAGAACATGGGATCAGATGCAGAAGAAGTTCTTAGACAAATACTATCCAGCAGGAAGAGCAATGCAAGTAAGAAGGCAACTGCAGGACATCAAGCAAGGACCTAACGAAACCATGTACGACTATCTGGAAAAATTTAACCGCCTAGAAAGAAGCTGCTGTACTCTGGGATTACCCGAGAAGCTCATCATCGAGTACCTAATTAATGGACTAACCAAGAGAGATAAAATGTTTCTGAATGCCTCAGCTGGAGGATCCATAATGAATCTACCGCTAAGCAGAGTTAGGCAGCTAATAAACAGTGTTGCTGAAAATGCTCGGTTTGAAGAGGAGACTACCCGTCAAGATGGATCCTTCCAAACAAAAAACGTCTCACAAGCTGACGCATCAGTAAACTCTATGCCAGAAGAGATGAGTCGAATAAAGGAAATAGTAATGCAACTTTTACAAAAGCAAACTGTTCAAGTAAGACTGTGCGAGTTCTGTAGTTCGATGGAACACAAAACCGACGCATGCCCAAGCCATCATCCAGGACCAAATAAGGCACTTGAGGACATGATAACACAATTGTCAGGGACTGTGCAACAGTTAAGCACCACTATGCACCAGAATCAAGCCGAAACAAAAGGGGAATTATCAAACTTGAAGAAGGACATCTCCCAACTCACTGCCTCAATTACCGCACACGCTAACGAGTCCGGCAGACTTCTTTCACAAACCATCCAAATCATGGAAGATGTGAATGCCCTGACTCTTAGGAGTGGAAAAACGCTTGCCAGCGAACCTTTAGAACAAGGGAAGGACAAAGACCCAAGATTGCCCCGAAAAGAGCAAACGATGGCTGAAACTCTCGAAACTCTAGAGGAAGAAGCAACCGATAAAGACGACGACTTAATTGAGGAAGACCGGAACGCGTCTGAAGTAGAGGAGAATACGTCCCAGGAACATAGGCCTGACCTGGTACCCAGAACCGAAAGTCCTAGGGTCAGCACAACACTTCCATTTCCAGTTCCTGCACGCATGCAAAAACGACATGTTATGGATAAGGAAGTATTGGAGTTGTTCAGCAAGGTTGAAATCAACATTCCCCTCTTGGAAGCCATCAAGCAAATTCCTCGGTATGCCAAGTTTTTGAAAGAACTGTGTATCAATCGTAGGAGGAATACTAGAAACGACCAGGAGCTGATAAGTAGAAACGTATCGGCAGTCATGCAACGAAAAGTTCCCCCTAAATGTGGAGATCCTGGAACATACACCATTCCTTGCAAAATTGGCAACATCAGGATCGATAACTGCATGCTAGACCTGGGGGCATCAATCAATGTTCTCCCCTTCTCTATCTATTCATGCCTTAAGATTGGACCACTCAAACCCACTGGTCTCACTATTCAATTAGCTGATCGATCTTGCAAACAACCTGAGGGCAAATAGAAGACGTCCTGGTCCAAGTAGGCAAGTTAGTATTTCCTGCAGACTTCTACGTCTTGAAAATGGAAAATGGCGGTTCTACTGATGATGCACCCATCCTTCTCGGCCGTCCATTTCTAAAGACAGCAAAAATGAAGATAGACTGTGGAAGCGGAATGCTATCAATAGAAGTAGAAGGAGAAGTCTTCAGCTTTGACATATTCCAAGCAATGAAACACCCTTTGGACTTTGAGGAAGTTCACGCTCTCGACGCTTTAGACGATCTAGTCCAAGAATTTCAATCAGACCCAAGAGTAGATCCCTTAGAAGCCGTACTAAACGGAACCGAAAAGTCTTACGAGTTAACTGAAGACTGGCATGAAATGGTGGCCCACTTGACAATCTCGGAGCCTCTCACACCAGGGTATGAAGTCAACGAGGTAAAATTATTCAAATCAAATACCTTCTTGCCCTCAGTGACACAAGCCCCCAAACTAGAATTGAAGCCCCTGCCTGGACATCTTAAGTACGCCTTCCTAGGGGATAATGACACTCTTCCAGTAATCATCAAAAGTGGCTTGGAAGCAGGACAGGAAGAAGGCTTGATAAAAGTGCTAAAACAACACAAGCTGGCTATTGGATGGACACTGGCCGACTTCAGAGGAGTCAGCCCGGCTGTATGCATGCACCGTATTCTGCTAGAAGATGGAGCAAAACCATCAAGAGAGCCTCAACGACGACTAAACCCGATCATGATGGAAATCGTCCAGAAGGAAATACAAAAGCTCCTGGATGCGGATGTAATCTATCCAATATCAGATAGCCAGTGGGTGAGTCCTGTCCACGTGGTTCCCAAGAAAGGTGGTATCACAATCGAAGAAGATGCCGAAGGAAAAATAGTAACAACAAGGATCAAGAACGGCTGGAGGATGTGCATCGACTACAGGAAATTGAACGCTGTGACAAGAAAAGATCATTTCCCCCTACCATTCATCGACCAAATGCTAGACCGACTAGCAGGCAAACCATATTTTTGCTTCTTGGATGGATTCTCAGGCTACAACCAGATTCCCATAGCACCTGAGGACCAAGAAAAGACTACATTCACCTGTCCATTCGGTACGTTTGCCTTCAGAAGAATGTCGTTCGGCCTTTGCAACGCCCCTGGGACTTTCCAAAGGGTTGTAACCAGCATCTTTTCAGACATGATCGGGGAATTCATTGAAGTTTTCATGGACGACTTCACCATCTATGGCGACACCTTTGACGCCTGCCTCGATAACCTAAACACGGTTCTGGCACGATGTGTCTCAATGAACCTCGTGCTCAATTACGAGAAATGTCACTTCATGGTAACTCATGGAGTGGTCTTAGGACACGTTGTCTCACAAGGAGGCATAGAGGTAGATAAATCCAAAATAGATTTGATCAAGACTCTACCATACCCCTCCACTGTCCGAGACATCCAATCCTTCCTCGGGCATGCGGAATTCTACCGACGATTCATCAAGGACTTCTCCAAAAAAGCATTACCTCTATCCACTCTTCTTCAAAAAGAAGTCCCTTTTGAATTCACCAATGCATGCAAAGAAGCCTTCAACGAGCTTAAGGAAGCCCTCACCAGCACACCCATCATCCAAACTCCGGATTGGAAAAAACCATTTGAGATCATGTGTGACGCAAGTGACTTTGCTGTGGGAGCAGTTCTCGGCCAAAAGATTGATAAAAAGGCAGGTGTAATCTACTACGCTTCACGAACCCTAGATCCTGCCCAATGGAACTACTCCACCACCGAAAAGGAAGTCTTGGCAGTAGTATTTGCTCTAGAAAAATTCAGACCCTATTTGCTTGGAGCAAAAGTAATAGTTTATTCTGACCATGCTGCTATCCGTTACCTAATGAAGAAAAAGGAAGCAAAGCCAAGACTCATTCGATGGATATTACTACTGCAAGAGTTCGATGTGGAAATAAGGGACAAAAAAGGGATCAAAAATACTGTGGCCGACCACCTAAGTAGGATTGTCCGAAAGGAAGAAGAAGGGCACATAACCGAGTCATTTCCAGACGAGCATCTATACGCCATCTCAACCAAGGTACCATGGTATGCTCCGATCGTCAATTACCTTGTGGGAGGTACGTTTCCTCCTTCTTTTACTAAGACACAGTGCATAAAACTTAAACATGATGCTAAGCAATACTTTTGGGATGATCCTTATTTATGGAAAATAGGACCAGATCAAACACTTAGGAGATGCATCCCCGATAATGAAATAGCTTCCGTTATTAGTTTTTGCCATGAATTTGCATGTGGAGGACACTTCGGGCCTAAAAGAACCGCCAGAAAAATCCTAGACAGCGGTTTTTTCTGGCCTAATATACATAAAGATGCAAATGAGAAGTGTCAAAAGTGCGATAAGTGTCAAAGAGTAGGAAATGTGTCTGCTAGGAATGAAATGCCACAAGTACCCATATTAGTTAATGATGTTTTTGACGTTTGGGGTCTTGATTTTATGGGACCATTCCCAGTCTCCTGCGGTTACACTTACATTTTGATCGCTGTTGATTATGTGTCAAAATGGGTAGAAGCCAAAGCCACAAGGTGCGACGATGCAAAGACTGTCATAGATTTTTTGCGCACTAACCTGTTTTGTAGGTACGGAGTACCCAAGACCATAATCAGCGACCAAGGAACTCATTTCTGTAACCGCATGATGGCTGCCACCTTGAAGCGCTACCATGTCCACCACCGGACATCCACGGCCTATCACCCCCAATCCAATGGTCAAGCGGAGATTTCCAACCGCGAAATCAAGGGCATTCTAGAAAAAATGGTAAAACCAGGCAGGAAAGATTAGAGTCAGAGGCTAGATGAAGCTCTTTGGGCGTATCGAACGGCATACAAGACGCCAATCGGAACCTCCCCCTTCCGGCTTGTTTATGGGAAGGCATGCCACCTTCCGGTGGAATTAGAACACAAAGCCTACTGGGCGCTCAAGCATAGCAATCCGGATTTGAAAGCAGCCGGACTAGATAGGAAGCTTAAGCTATGCGAACTTGAAGAATTGCGTCTTGAGGCCTATGAAGGGCAAACTGACTACAAGGCACGAACGAAATTATATCATGATAAATTCATCCGTCAGCGCTCATTTAAGGAAGGACAACAAGTACTACTCTTCTCCTCGCGATTGAAGTTGATGCCCGGCAAACTAAGATCAAAATGGACCGGTCCTTATACCGTGACTAAAGTATCCAACCATGGGATGCTTGAGTTGGAAAGCATGGACAATGGAAGCAAGTTCACGGTAAATGGGCAGCGTGTCAAACAATATCACGGCGAGGTTAAATTAGTCTCACAGAAATTCGACCTAAGCCACCCATGGGATCCCAACCAATGATCCAGAACAAGGTACTGTCGAGCCAACGACGTTAAACAAGTGCACTAGTCGGGAGGTAACCCGACACTATCTCACTTTCTGTCATTTTAATTTTCAATAAGCGCTCTCACCCATCTTTTTGTCCAGAAGAAATGTCTTACATGTAGGAATTAAGTTTCGGAGCAAGGATCAGATCAGCCAGGCAGCTTCCGTGAATTTACCGGGCCTGCACTGAGAGTTTAAGGCCCCAGCCGAACTCCCTCGATTATCCAGCCTCATGCCATGTCGTTCACTCGACACCTTAAAGGGAGTTCTGCTCTTCTTTTTTCCTAAAGTCATTTCCTTCTCCTATATATATTTGCATGACTTTTGAACTAAGGCTTGCCTTCGTTCAAAAGTGGGGGGTGAGAACCAATGCATGTTTTTCTTTTTTAAAAAAAGGTATCTTTTTGAAAGTATGAACTTAAGAATGTGAAAAAGATAGATCATGATTCATGCATCAACCTTATGAAAAGGCAAACTGTTTAAAAACTTAGAATGTAACTTTTCATTTGTCCCTTTGTGTTGAGATAACCTAGGGATGTGGAGTTGATAGAAATTGCCCTAGAGAGGCTTGGCAAGCACTTGAAGGATCAGATCAAACTATATGGTTTTCGAAGTCAGTGGAGGCTGCACTTCGGATTTTCAGTGAACAATTGAGTCAAACTCCGCCAGGAAGCATCTATGCAAAGGCGAGGACGGGAATCAGACCGTCCTCTCTCTAGTCAAAATAGCCGAGAAAATAAATGAGCGACCCTCATCTTGACCCGCGCGAAACGACGAAGACGAGAGGAGAGGGGAGGTATTTCCATAGGCTTGCGGGCGATGATTGGACCTCCCAAGAAGGCTGACAAAATGGACTAGCAAGTCACAAAGAAGCAAAAAACTCAAAGAAGAAAATCAAAAGAGGCCTAAGGCAAAAATTGTGAAGGTTTTAACCGAGCAAAAGTGAAGCACTCAAAAGACAGATCAAAAAGCCAAAGGCAGAATCACTGCAAAAAAGCTAGTCCCTCGCCAAAGTAGAAAAAAGAAAATCAAAAAGGCTCAACTCACTGAAACCCGAATCGAATCACGTGCTAGAGAAAGCTACAAGAAAACCATATAGTGCGAGACGGTCCCGAGGGTGTAGTCCAGGAGCCTAAAAAGGGCTATCTCCCGAAACATCCGGAATAATTCACATCTCGGCACGAAGGTACACGTATCAAGTTACTTCTAATTATTTTTACAGTTTAAATTGGCTATAAGTAGTAATGCATGAATTAGGAGAAATCGAGTACCACAAACTTAATTTCATACTTCAAACCAACTTACATAGTGACGCCCATATAAAGCATTGTTCGGGACGAAAAACTAAAAGTGGGGGGTGATTTGATGGACCACAATTATACGAATCAAAAACACAGATAAACCCCCCAAGTTAGACTGTTTGTCTGTCTAACATCCACTTGTTAGTCCCGATATATTTCCACAGGGCATTTTAGAGATTAAAGTGAAAACACGTTAAGGAGAGGCTTTTAGCACAGAAAAGATATAAGGAGTCGATTCAAGGTCAAGATCATATGCCGACTGAAGAAATATCAAGGATCCTGACGATGAATCACTCATCACAAATTGTGCAGAGATGGAATCAAGTCATCCCAGTGCCAAATTACACTGACAGTTTTGTGAAAAGACAGTGCAAAACTGTACAAAACTCACATATGGGCAAGATGACTTGTTGATTTGAAGAAGAGGTGACCAAGGAGGAGAACCACCACAAACCACCACCCACAACCGGCCACTTGCCTTGGAGGTGGCTTCCACCACCATGTGCTCCTCCATGATGACCGGTGACCGGCGGCTCTCCTCCACCAATCCGCCGCCGCCATGTGGTGGCTCCTCCACCACATGTTCCTCCTCTCTCCTCCTTGGATGACTTGATGACTTGCCTTGGAGGTGACAAAAGCCAACCTTTGCTCCTCCACCACCACCTCCTACCGGCGGCTGAGCTCCACCACTCCACCACCGCCAAGTGGCGGCGCCTCCTTGGCTCCTCCATGCCTCATCCTCCACCCTTGGATCAAATCAATCCTAGCCCTCCATTTCCTCCCATTTTTCCTATAAAAGGAGGCTCACCCCTCCTCATTTTATCATCCAAAAACCATTCCATACACAATCACTTATCTCTCTACATTTTGTAATATTTTGTAAGTTGGTTTGGATCAATAAAGTTACGATATTTGGCTAGGCGCTCTCCTCCATGGAAAGGCGAGGCTAAACTCCTCATTCGGCGGAAGGTATAATCTTGTATTATTTAATGTTTAATTAGCTTAGTTTATTTTCTTAGTATTCAATACTTGTTCTATGTGCCATATAAAAGTCAGAATGTCTCTAAGGTAGAGTGAACGATTTTGGGAATGTGACCATTAGGGGTCCAACTTCGTAAGCTCTTCCTTAAGATATTCGTGATCACACCCGGATAGGGGAGGTCGTAACAGACAAAGCTATCTGAAAGAGGTCGACTATATTTAAAAAACCATTATGGGAAACCGTAACAGGAGAGCAGGTGGATGCACATAGACTAGCGTACCTAACTGGTACTGGCGCTAGTCTAAATAGAACAAGTGTGATTTAGCCGATGTTGCAAGTCTTGAGCTATCGCTAGCCTCGATTCATCGTTTGAATACTTAGAAGATTTACTAAACTAATAAACATATAATAATACAAGAATACCTGAAACCGAATACGCTCTTTCAATTGCAAACACCCCCTGTATTTAATTTCCTAGTATAACTGCTCAATCAAACACAACCACCAACCACTCACATACCGGAGGATTCAACAATCACGCATCACCCACTGTAAGTCTTCTAACCCTCAACTCCTTTATTTTCTGTATTTAATTTCAGTATTTATTTTCTGTATTTACTTTCCGCACAAAAAACCCAAAAAACCCAAAAACAGTAGTTTAGTAATTAGCAGTAAGTCCACACTCGACCTAAAATCACGCACCGTGTAAGCCGTAACGAACAACCTATCCCCCTAATTCCCTTGGGTTCGACCCCTACTTACCCTTACTACCCAGTAGTTAAGTCGCGAGTAGTGGACATTATAAATTTATTTGTACGAGACGCATTGCACCCTAACGACAGTGCAACCGACGCTCCCGTCAAGGGGGGGTTTTGTAATTTGAGTAAAGTATTCAGTTTCAGGTACTCTTGTATTATAACATGTTTATTATTTTAGTAAACCTTCTAAGTATTCAAACGATGAATCGAGGCTAGTCCTAGCGCAAGATTTGCAACATCGGCTAAATCACACTTGTTCTATTTAGACTAGCGCCAATACCTATAAGGTATGCTAGCCTATGTGCATCCATTTGAATTCCTTGGACGGGAGCGTCGGTTGCACTGTCGTTAGGGTGCAATGCGTCTCGTACAAATAAATTTATAATGTCCACTACTCGCGACTTAACTACTGGGTAGTAAGGGTAAGTAGGGGTCGAACCCAAGGGAATTAGGGGGATAGGTTGTTCGTTACGGCTTACACGGTGCGTGATTTTAGGTCGAGTGTGGACTTACTGCTAATTACTAAACTACTGTTTTTGGGTTTTTTGGGTTTTTTGTGCGGAAAGTAAATACTGAAAATAAATACTGAAATTAAATACAGAAAATAAAGGAGTTGAGGGTTAGAAGACTTACAGTGGGTGATGCGTGATTGTTGAATCCTCCGGTATGTGAGTGGTTGGTGGTTGTGTTTGATTGAGCAGTTATACTAGGAAATTAAATACAGGGGGTGTTTGCAATTGAAAGAGCGTATTCGGTTTCAGGTATTCTTGTATTATTATATGTTTATTAGTTTAGTAAATCTTCTAAGTATTCAAACGATGAATCGAGGCTAGCGATAGCTCAAGACTTGCAACATCGGCTAAATCACACTTGTTCTATTTAGACTAGCGCCAGTACCAGTTAGGTACGCTAGTCTATGTGCATCCACCTGCTCTCCTGTTACGGTTTCCCATAATGGTTTTTTAAATATAGTCGACCTCTTTCAGATAGCTTTGTCTGTTACGACCTCCCCTATCCGGGTGTGATCACGAATATCTTAAGGAAGAGCTTACGAAGTTGGACCCCTAATGGTCACATTCCCAAAATCGTTCACTCTACCTTAGAGACATTCTGACTTTTATATGGCACATAGAACAAGTATTGAATACTAAGAAAATAAACTAAGCTAATTAAACATTAAATAATACAAGATTATACCTTCCGCCGAATGAGGAGTTTAGCCTCGCCTTTCCATGGAGGAGAGCGCCTAGCCAAATATCGTAACTTTATTGATCCAAACCAACTTACAAAATATTACAAAATGTAGAGAGATAAGTGATTGTGTATGGAATGGTTTTTGGATGATAAAATGAGGAGGGGTGAGCCTCCTTTTATAGGAAAAATGGGAGGAAATGGAGGGCTAGGATTGATTTGATCCAAGGGTGGAGGATGAGGCATGGAGGAGCCAAGGAGGCGCCGCCACTTGGCGGTGGTGGAGTGGTGGAGCTCAGCCGCCGGTAGGAGGTGGTGGTGGAGGAGCAAAGGTTGGCTTTTGTCACCTCCAAGGCAAGTCATCAAGTCATCCAAGGAGGAGAGAGGAGGAACATGTGGTGGAGGAGCCACCACATGGCGGCGGCGGATTGGTGGAGGAGAGCCGCCGGTCACCGGTCATCATGGAGGAGCACATGGTGGTGGAAGCCACCTCCAAGGCAAGTGGCCGGTTGTGGGTGGTGGTTTGTGGTGGTTCTCCTCCTTGGTCACCTCTTCTTCAAGTCAACAAGTCATCTTGCCCATATGTGAGTTTTGTACAGTTTTGCACTGTCTTTTCACAAAACTGTCAGTGTAATTTGGCACTGGGATGACTTGATTCCATCTCTGCACAATTTGTGATGAGTGATTCATCGTCAGGATCCTTGATATTTCTTCAGTCGGCATATGATCTTGACCTTGAATCGACTCCTTATATCTTTTCTGTGCTAAAAGCCTCTCCTTAACATGTTTTCACTTTAATCTCTAAAATGCCCTGTGGAAATATATCGGGACTAACAAGTGGATGTTAGACAGACAAACAGTCTAACTCTGGGGGTTTATCTGTGTTTTTGATTCGTATAATTGTGGTCCATCAAGGTACAATGCGAGTTGGAGGCAGAACAAGGGCAAGAAAAGCCATCAATGGAGCGCTCACTAATCACGACTCAACAAAGCGGCCCTGAAAACTCGCTCGTTCTAGGACGACCCTTCGCCGCTGCCACAAAGAAGAGGCTGCACATGGGAACATGCTTGATGTCGCCCATGGTTGATGGCACAATGTTGAACTTTCGAAGTTACAAAGGTGTCGACCGTTTGGACATAAAAAAGCGGCCAAGACATGGGCTGAAGGAATGGAAGCCGGGTAGGAGGAACAAGAGATCTCGACTTGATGGACAAGAAGCTATGGTCAAGGAATCCTCCTTTTCTCGGCGACATATGGAAAAGAAACCCCCGGACCAATGGAGACTAGAACCGAGCACATCACTCCTTAAGTTCTTTGGGCAGAGAAAAAGAGCTGCCAAGAAGAAGTTCGACCTGAGCCACCCATGGGATCCCAACCAGTGATCCAGGAATAAGGTACTGTCGAGCCAACGACGTTAAACAAGTGCACTGGTCGGGAGGTAACCCGACACTATCTTACTTTCTGTCATTTAAATTTTCAATAAGCGCTCTCACCCACTTTTTGTCTAGAAGGAATATCTTACATGTAGGAATTAAGTTTTTGGAGCAAGATCGGATCAGCCAGGCAGCTTCCGTGAATTTACCGGGCCTGTGCTGAGAGTTCGAGGCCACAGCCGAACTCCCTCGATTATCCAGCCTCATGCCATGTCGTTCACTCGACACCTTAAAGGGAGTTCTGTTCTTCTTTTTCCTTAATGTCATTTCCTTCTCCTGTATATATTGCATGACTTTTGAACTAAGGCTTGCCTTCGTTCAAAAGTGTGGGGTGAGAACCAACTGCATGTTTTTTCTTTTTTTTAGAATTATCTTTTTAAAAATATGAACTTAAGAATGTGAAAAAGATAGATCACAATTCATGCATTAACCTTGTGAAAATTCAAACTGTTTAAAAACTTAGAATGTAACTTCTCATTTGTCCCCTTGTGTTGAGATAACCTAGGGATGTGGAGTTGATAGAAATTGCCCTAGAAGGGCTTGGCAAGCACTTGAAGGATCAGATCAAACTATATGGTTTTCGAAGTCAGTGGAGGCTGCACTTCGGGTTTCAGTGAAGAATTGAAGTCATCTCCGCCATGCAGTGTTTATGCAAAAAGAAAAGAAAAGGCGAGGACGGGAATCAGACCGTCCTCTCTCTAGTCAAAGTAGCCGAGAAAATAGATGAGCAACCCTCATCTTGACCCGCGCGAAACAACGAAGATGAGAGGAGCGGGGAGGTATTTCCATATGCTCGCGGGCGATGATTGGACCTCCCAAGAAAGGCTTGAGAAAATGGACTAGCAAGTCACAAAGAAGCAAAAAGCTCAAAGAAGCAAATCAAGAGGCCAAAGGCCCAAAATTGTGAAGGTTTTAACCGAGCAAAAGTGAAGCACTCAAAAAAGTCAAATCAAAAGCCAAAGGCAGAATCACTACAAAAAGCAGTCCCTCGCTAACAAAGAAAAAAGAAGAAAATCAAAAAGGCTCAACTCATTGAAACCAGAATCGAATCACGTGCTAGAGAAAGCTACAAGAAAACCATATAGTGCGAGACGATCCCGAGGTTGCAGTCCAGGAGCCTGAAAAGGGCTATCTCCCGAAACATCCAGAATCATTTGCATCTCGACACGGAGGTACAAGTATCAAGTTTCTTCTATTTATTTACACGGTTTAATTTGGTAATAAGTAGTGATGCATGAATTAGGATAAATCAAGTCCCACAGTCTAATTTTCATATTTTAAAAAACCAAACTCAGAGTGACGCCCTTTAATAGCATTGTTTGGGACGAACAACTAAAAGTGTGGGGTGATCTGATGGACCATAATTGTACGAATCAAAAACACAGTTAAACCCACCAAATTAGACTGTTTGTCTATCTAACTTCTACGTGTTAGTCCCGATATATTTCCACAGGGCATTTGAGAGAAAAAAAGTGAGAACACGCTAAGGAGAGGATTTTACGCTGAAAAGATATCAAGAGTCAATTGAAGGTCAAGATCAAGCACTGAACGAAGAAATCTCAAGATCCTGACGATGAATTACTCAAAATAAATTCAACCGAGGAATAATCAAAGTCAGACCGGAGCGAAATTGGATTGATAGTCTTGTGAAAAGACTGCACAAAACTGTCAAAAACTCATCCATGGATAAGATGACCGGTGGCTAGAGTGAAGATGATGAGTCATGGGTTGCTCCTCCTCTTCTCCTCCACAAGATGACCGGTGGCTTTTGGTTGTAGGTTTCAAAAATCACAAACTCTCCCCATTTGATGACTTGTGACCGGCGGCTATAAGGGGGAGAAGCCATGGCTTGCCATGTGTCCCATGTGCTCCTCCCTTCCTCCTCCCATCTCCTCCCTTGGTGCAAAAACACATGGAGCCATCTCCTCCATCCATTGCCTCCTCCTCCTCCCTATAAAAGGAGCACATCCCCTCCTCATTTCATCATCCACAAATTTGTAAAACACTTATCTCTCTAAGTTACATGTAAGTTTGGTTTGGTTTTGAAATAATACTCCTGTTGGTTCTTGAGTATTATACTTATTGGAAATAATACTCCTGTTGGTTCTTGAGTATTATACTTATTGGAAATAATACTCCTGTTGGTTCTTGAGTATTATACTTTAGAGAATACTCCTGTTGGTTCTTGAGTATTCAGTAGGAAATTGGGAATACTCCTGTTGGTTCTTGAGTTTTCCACCCCTTTCCCTCTTACTGTTTTCAAAAACCCCCGAGTATTTAGTTAAGATGTCCTTTTCCATGGATACTCGTAGCTGAACTCTTTATTCGGTTAAGGGTTGTACTTGTATTATAATATGTTTTAGACTATTGCACTTAATGTAGCTTTGTGTTCAAAACTTGTTTTATGTGCCATTTATAGTCAGAGTTTCCAAGGTTGAGTGGAAGCTGTCACAAGCAAAGCTCTTCCGTGGAAATTCGTGATCATACTCGGTAAGTGGAAGCTGTAACAAGCAAAACTTATCGAGGAGTTCGACTTATCTAAAACACCACTTGGTCGCAACGTAACTGGGAGATCAGGTGGATGCACAAAAGGCTAAGATACTTCGAAAGGAGGAATTAGTCTGAAGTAGAACAAGTGTTGCTTTAAACGATGTTGCAAGTCTTGCGCTACGAAAGGGCCTCGATTCATCTTTCAACACTTAGTATGATCATTAACAGTCGATGATAAACTATTATGATACAAGGCCCCTCAAACTGAATGTTTTCCTTGAATTACAAAAAACCCCCTGTATTTACTTTTAATGTTAGTATAACTGCTCGATCAACTGTAATCACCAACCGCTCATCTACCGGAGAAATCACAATCACGCATCACCCACTGTAAGTCTTCTTTGTATTTTCATCATTTACTTTTCTGTAATTTACTTTTCTACACTCAAAACCAAAAAAACCAAAAACATTAGCTTAGTTAATCGCGCTAAAACCTCAATCAACCATAAAATACGCCCCCTCGATGTACAAACCCCCCTCAAAGAATATCTCATTCCCCTAATTCCCTTGGGTTCGACCCATACTTACCACTTACTACCCAGTAGTTTAGTCGCGAGTAGTGGACATTATAAATTTATTTGCACAAAGAACACTGCACCTTAACAACAGTGCAGTGGGCTTCGTCAGTGAGCCTCATTGGGGGCTTCTCTCTCTACCCCTTTCTCATTTTTGGAAATACAAAGCTCTCTTTACTTTTCTTGTCATTTTACTTTCTTGTAATCTACATTTCTGCACTTACTTACTGCTCTTACTTTCTTGTACCTTCGTCCCATCCATTGCTCTCATATCCTTTTGATGGACCAAAATTATACGAATCAAAAACATAGTAAAACCCCCTAAATTAGACTGTTTGTCTAGTTAACTTTTCCTTGTTAGTTCCGATATATTTTCCCAGGGCATTTTAGAGACTAAAGTGAAAACACGCTAAGGAGAGGATTTTACGCTGAAAAGATGATAAGAGTCAATCCAAGGTCAAGATCAGACGCTGAACGAAGAAATCTCAAGATCCTGACCAAGAATTACTTAATACAAATCCAACCGAGGAAAAACCAAAGTCAGACCGGAGCGAAATTGGACTGATAGTTTTGTGAAAACTACACAAAAATCACAAAACTTATCCATTTTGCCCAAGGTGACTGGCGGCTTATGGGGTTGTGGTGACTCATGGGTGGCCAAAACCACCCCTTCCTGCTCCTCCCCCTTGCACCCCGCAACCGGCGGCTTCTCCTCCCCCCATGTGGCGCCTCCTCCTTGCTCCTCCTCCTCCTCCTCCTCCTCCCTTGGATGAAAACCACATGCCACCCATCTCCACCCTCCATCCTCCTCCCCTTTGGCTATAAAAGCCAAGCTCCTCCTCCTCATTTCATCATCCAAAAATTGTAATTCACTTATCTCTCTACAAATTGTTACTCTTGTAAGTTTTGGATCGAAGCAATAATACTGCAATATTTGGCTATGAGCTCCTCCTCCATGGACAGGCGTAGCTAAACTCCTCATTCAGCGGAAGGTATTTTCTTGTATTATATAATGTTTTAATTGTTTTAGTTTATTTTCTCTGTATTCAATGCTTGTTCTATGTGCCATATATAAAGTTAGAATTTCCAAGGATGAGTGGACCATTTGTAACTGGGCCAAGGGGACCAAATGGACAAACTCTTCCTTGGGGGTTCGTGATCATACTCGGGTAAGTGGACCATTTGTAACTGGGCCAAGGGGACCAAATGGACAAGCTTATCCGAGGAGTTCGACTTATCCTAAAAACCATTTGGAAACTGGGCCAAGGAATTCAAATGGATGCACATAGGCTAGCATACCTTATAGGTATTGGCGCTAGTCTAAATAGAACAAGTGTGATTTAGCCGATGTTGCAAATCTTGCGCTAGGACTAGCCTCGATTCATTGTTTGAATACTTAGAAGGTTTACTAAAATAATAAACATGTTATAATACAAGAGTACCTGAAACCGAATACTTTACTCAAATTACAAAACCCCCCCTATATTTACTTTTATTAGTTTAACTATTCCTATAAACTGCAACCATCAACCGGAGGAATCAACAATCACGCATCACCCACTGTAAGTCTTCTTCCCTTACCTTTTTATTTTCAGTATTTACTTTCTGTATTTACTATTCCGCACTATAAAACCAAAAACACCAAAAAAAGGTTAAATAAACACTCGCGCTAAAATCTCAACCCAAAAACACGCTCCTTCGCCGTACAAACCCCCCTACGAACAACGCATTCCCCTAATTCCCTTGGGTTCGACCCCTACTTACCACTTACTACCCAGTAGTAAAGTCGCGAGTAGCGGATATTATAAATTTATTTGTGCAAACATTTCCTCACGACAAGGAGTGTCTGTCACCTTTCCATGGATATGAGTGGCTAAAACTCCATATTCGGTTTGGGGATCATTCCACATTGTGGCCACGGTTTTTAGACCTTATTTCTAATGCTTCTTTGTGTTTAGGTGGTGTAAGTGCTTGGAAAGGCATTACTTAGGGTGATCTCTCGGAAGGGAGTAACCACACTCATGACACAAAGTATGATCTTTAGAGGTCAATGATAAACAAACCACAATAGTGTTGTCTACACATTTTGAGATCCTTTACTTAATGCTTCCTTGTGTTTATACTAGTCCTTGTGCATTCCATTCGGATTGGACTACGAAGTTGAGTGGAGGCTCTGAAGGGCAAAACTCCCCCTAGTGGTTCATTCCCTTATTAGCGGTTCGGTGGATAGTGACCTATGAAACCGAACGGCTGCACCTAGATTGACTTGTCTCGGAAGGGAAGGTTAAGCTATCTAGGACTAGAAATCCATATCTAGGAATGGAATGGATAGTAGTGTAAGTGCTCGGAAGGGCCTTACTTTAGGGGAGCTCTCGGAAGGGAGGAACCACACCCATAAACACAAGTATGATCATTAGAGGTCGATGATGAATGTGTGACAAAGATCCCTAGACCAAATGCTCACCTTGCTTGTTTACATTCTGCCCATTTACTTTATGCACTAGTATTCACTTGTTCCAAACCCCCCCCCCCCCCCCCAAAACCATTGTACTTTCCTTTATTATTTTTGTTCACTAGAACAACAAAGTAGCCATTACAACTCCCTTGGGTTCGACCCCCTACTTACCCTTGCTACCCTTTGTGGTGAGCTCTCTAAGTAGTGGACTAGTATAAATTGTAAATTTGATTTGCCCCTCACGACAAGGGCCTGTCACTCGGCCTTGACTCGACTTGACTCGGCTGACTCGGCTGACTCGGCCTTGACTCGGCTTGGCTTGGCCTTGGCTCGCCTTGGACTCGGCTTGGCTCACCACGCTGATATGTATCGACGACGAGCCGAGAAATACAAGTTAGCTAGCTTTGGCCTGGAAGGGCCTGAAACATTGACGCGGGCCTCGGATGCTGGCGTAGGATGCTGACCTAGAACGGCCTTAGACGGCGTGGGACGCTGGCATGGAACGACCTGGGACGCTGGCCTAGAACGACCTGGGGCACTGGCCGGAACTCCAGGTCTCGGTTCTTGGTCGTCAGAATGTGGTTATGAGATACTGGGGCGAATAGAAATCAAGCCTTTGTGCACTACTCAGATGGGTCCTGGTCGGGACCTAGAATGGCCAGTTCTGGGACCGGTTCTGGCCTTGCGGTCGGTTGTGGACGGGCCAATACGATTCTCAGACGTTCTGATGTGGTTCTCGGTTGTTCTGATGCTGTTCCCTTCCGAGGGACCGAGCCTGACTTCAGAACTGAGCTGGCCGGTTCTGGAACTTCTCGGGCGCGACTCGGCCAAAGATGCGGGCCGGGCGGCCAAAACTGCCTTGTGATGTTTTTGGCACGAAATGCCATCGTTTATGCTCATTTCCTCCTAAAGCTTCTAAAATACCTGAAATGCAAAAGAATACTAAAGAGTAAATTTTTGCATAATAAAGTGTTGGAATTGGTGGGATTTGTTGACTTGATGAGTCGTATAAATACGACTCATCATAGTTCACCACGTGCATTGTGTGTTAGCAAGTTGAGCTTTGGGATGACCCTTGTGATTTCACGTATGCTATCGGTTGGTTTATGCTTATTTTAAGAACTCTTGTTGTCAAACTCCTCTTTCCTTATGGATTATGACTTTAGCGTATAAAACTTGGAAATGAGTTTCATATCATTAGCCTATGGACTATCCCTAGCTAGCATAGGTGATCCATTGACACTTTTTGTGCAAAAGCCGTAACCGTGTTTTAAAAGTCTTGCAATGAAAATGAAAAGACTTCTAGGTGAGGCGCTTGATAGCTCTAGTATTGACTTCCTTGAATGTGCACCCTCATATGAACTTAAATAGTTTGAAAACTCTTTTAAAGTATATTGATTGTGGTGCTAGTTTGGGATGTGAAGTTGATTTTGAGAAATCCATGCCTTAATTGTTAAACACTCTTATTTTCACTCTTATGGGATAAGTGCATTTTGGAATTTGTGAGTATTCCCTTTTTTGAAAACACTCACGAGACAATAATTCATCCACTAGGTATCTTAGGGGTTTAAAGGCTTTGTGCATATGCTAAATGCACTCGTAACACCTACGAAAAGGAGTTAGATTGTATATATGTGTTAGGATAGTTAGAAATAAAAGTTGGAGACTTTAAATAGATGTTGAGAGCAAATGGGCAACAAACATAATGACTTAGCTTTTCGCCATTTGTTTCTTTTTGGCTTGATCTTATTGTTTGCTCGGGGGATCAAACTCTAAGTGTGGAGTGTTTTGATGAGTCGAATTCTTGATTATAATTCCTCTACTTTTATTTGATGTTTTGATCCAATCCGAGACTCTTTCAATGCAATTTGACCCTCATGGTTGCCATTTCAGATTTGAAATCGATATTACGGTGACCGGACTTAAGGATATCAATTCTCACAGAAAAACCAAAGTTTTGAGCCAAATATGGAGTTTCGGGAAAAACAGGGCAAACCAACCTTGCCGGCGTATTTTGCATGCCCAGATCGCATACGATGTCTGATATGCATTATTCAAAGCTTGTTGGAAGGTAACTCAAAGGGATACAATTCCCTAGTTGACGCCAAGACCAAATTCGGAGGTTAAGACTGCGAAAAAGTCGCCAGAAGCTGGATGCCTCTACAAGCTCGCCCGAGCTCTGCGCTTGACCAATCGCACTGCCAAATTAGCTCGCCTGAGCTCAGTGGATCTCGCCCGAGCTCAGGGGATCTCGCATGGGGCTTCCATATATCTTCTCATATGCTCAAGCACAGGAGTGCCCGAGTTCCAAAAGGCTCGACCGAGCCTCTCCCCTTGAAGTCAAACCGTGCTCGCCCGAGCATGTGAAGGCTCGCTCGAGCCTCGTACGATCCAAATGACTCTGCCAAAATATGCTCGCCCGAGCACAATGATGCTCTCCCAAGCTCGTCCTCGGCTATAAATAGATCATTTGAGATCTAGATCAAAGTGGGTGGCTGCTAGGGTTTTTGGAGCACAAAAAATTAAGGGTTTCTAGAGTAATTAGCTACCAAGGCTTCAAGGGAGGATCATCCATTGAAGATTAAAGATCCAAAGGGGGGAAGAAGATCATCTACACTAGATTGGTTCATTACATCCATTGTATTTTCATCTATGTACTCAATACAATTAGTGTTTGTCAATGAACATGATTTGTGAGTAGTGTTTATTCTAGGGTCATATGGATCTTATGTGTGTTAATACTCCTAATCTATAATGAATCAATTTTAGAATAACAGGTTTGGATGATTGTGAATCTACTTTGAACAAATGCCAACTATATGCCCTCTAAGTGTTTGATAAAATGCCTAGGTGGTCTAGAGACATGAATTTGAAGTTGAGTATTCTTGCGAATGAGACTAATAGTTCTAGAATGCAAGTAGATTCACCCTTTTTAAGTGGTGATCACTTGTGTGACCCATTCTTAGCATTGAGATCGGCTTGATCAAGACCGCTCTTGGATATTGATCATTCAACTAGCGTTGATGATTGAGAAACTTGAGTTGGACGTGAGCTAATAACTTCGAAAGATTGAAGCTCACGTGCGAGACGCTTCTTCCTTAAATCTAGTAAAAACATCGAGAGATTGAATTTGGTTTAATAGTCGCACGCCTTAATCTAATCATCTAACACAATTATCTTGCATGAAATTGAGTTCTTGGAGTCTAAAACACATATGAGTGAAGTAGTTCGCTAGAGTACACCGTTTGCCTTGGTAGTGATATTATCTCTAGTTTCCTTAGATTGTTTACATTGTTTATATACATTTGCTCTAATAACCATATAAACCCAATCTTTCGCATTTAGAATAGACTTATCGGAATAAAAATTGAATAGTTCTCATAAGTTTAGACTTGCTCCTTGGACGATCCGGTACTTACCGGTCATTATAAATTGTTTTTGATTATACAAACTACAACTGTCACTTTTCCCTCCAAACTCAATTACAACATTTTGACACTCCAAGCTTGGAACAAAGATGGTGAAGCTTCTCTCGCTGCAAAACTTTAGTGTAAATATCATCTGGATGATCTGTGGTGGTGATGTGAACATGAAGGGTGGACTTGGACAATACATGTTAGCGCACCAAGTGACAATCTAATTCCACATGCTTTGTTCGCTCATGAAACAATGGGTTATGAGCTATGTGGATAGCTGCTCACAGTGGAGAGGGATATCAGGATTCACTAAAACCCCCAATCAGTGATCAACCTAGCAAGTCAAGTGAGCTCGCAAGATGTTGCTGCCATCGATATGTGTATATATATTATGCTGAAGATCTGGACATCACGGGCTGTTTTTTAGTTTTCCAAGAGACAATGCTAGAACCCAACACATGGCACAATGACCTGTGATGGATATCCTGGTGACCGGACATGCAGCTCAATCTGCATCACAAAATGCTCACAATTTGAGATCAGACTTGACTGGAAACAAGATGTATTGAGCTGGTGTGCTGCCTTCACATGTCTCAGAGCTGCCCTGAGGTGTTCTTCAGTGGGATTCCGCTTAAATTGACTATATATATGAACATGATAGGCAAGGTCAGGTCTAGTGATGGTTAAGTACATGAGCTTCCTAACTAACCTTTTGTAATGTAAAGAGTCTGATGGAGCAGGTACATTAGATAAATTGAGTTTATGATTTAATTTCATAGGAGTCTTTGCTGACTTGTAGTCCAGTAAGAGGTTTTTCCAACAGTTCAAGAGCATATTTCCTCTGGTCGAGAAAAATGCCATCATCATGATCATGGTCATCATGTATAAAAGGTTCAGGTGAAACATGCATATTTCAAATGCATCATCATCATCATGATCATCATCTATTTATACTTTTGATTGAGTTTTTTTGGATTAGAATTCATTAGATTAAAAGTTCAGTTGTCACATCAAAAATTACAAATTTATATTATTAGAAAAATAATCAGGTGAAATGGGCATATTTATATAAATATAAAACCAATGATAATCGTTGATTTAGTGATTTAGATAGATGAGATTAATCTCGTCATGTGATTAATACCTAGTTAATTTCTCGGTAACGAATTATAAAATATTATTGACAAACTATATCATATTTTTGGATTCTCGACGACGAATTATATCTTAATTTTAACGAACTCTGTATTTTACACTAAAAATATGTTGTGTACCTGATATTTTCTCTATATTATTATTATTTGGCTTTCAACTTATAAATTTATCTTTGTTCTGTTTTAAATCTATTTATAAGTTAAAAATGGTTATAGTTTGGGACAATGTTATTAAAATCGACTCAGGGATCGATCCGATCAAGTTACTTGGTCAGTGGTTCAACCGAGTTGACCCGCACAACCTTAAAAATAAAAATAAAATACTTATATATGATATTATGATTTAACATATTTATGACTTGAATAAATATTAAATGTTTATGATCTGATTACAACAACATACCATAAAAAAACTTGATACGACAAACCATAACAAATTTAGAATTTGATAAAGTACAAATCAATAATAGAACAACAATAATAATTTTCGTATTGATTTGCAAGTCACAATAGAAAGGCTTGAGCCATGAAATCACATCCTTGAAACAACATCATATGGAAAAAGCACTGCGATATCCATTAATATTGGAAAATGTAAGATCTCAAAAATGAAATGTTTAATATAGACGACATCAAAAATTAAAATTAAAGCTTGTTGATAATATATCACTTAAGTGATCCAAACATGTTGGATAATTGTATTTAAATTTTTTTGAAATATTATACAATCATATTATGATAACATTTTATCAGATTTCCAGTCGAAGTCGTGATTAAAATAGTATTCTAGATAATTCTCAAATTCAAATTAACATCAATCTAGTATAGGTAGAAAACTGAGTTAAATTATATGATCCTGATAGAGTACGTATAAAACTATTTGAATTTCTAATTAAATAGATAACAAGTAATAAAATTTATAGATTTGATAAATGAATATACATTATTGAAACAAATCATAAAACAACTAACATCTTTAGCTTAGTGGAAGGAATGAGAATAACTATTATATGTGCGATGGGTTTGAGCCATGTAAATAAGTATTTATTTCCAGATCAAATCGAACCGATTGAACCGATCGAGTCACATTTTGATGAAAACCAATTGGTTAAATCAAGTTTTGATCGATTCAAGCGGATCTTGATCGGATCAACTGCATAAACGAACTGAATCAGTCAGGTGATTGATTCTCGGTCCAATCGATCGAACTGACCGATCCGGTGATCGATTCTCGGTCCAACAGGTCGAATTGACTAGTTAAGGTTTAATAACACTAGTTTGGGATTCCAATTTTTATTTATTCATATAATATATTAAAATGATGAATTTCTTATAACTGAAAGGGACCATTACAAATGAAATAAATAAATAGCATCGTCTAGCCATTTCGTAACAAAAATCCATCCGCCAAAGCCTTCTGCGAGACACAAGATAATTTCTGTCTCAAAATAGAGAGAGCCATCGGGGGCTCGACACCCTTGGCCTCAGCCCATCGCGCTGCCACTGTTCTGATCAGCCGATCCGCTCTCCCTCCAAAACCTCCTAAAGACTCCATAATAAAAGGTTCAAAAATATGCCCATTAGTAGAACAACCGGCATCATATCCGAAAATCTTCCTTTCCTCTACTCTCCTAGCTGCCTCACCAGATTCCATCTCAGCTCCTTCACCAACAAAAGGAGAGACAATGGACACATCCACACACAGATCCTTACCGTCGTCCCATGCGGGTACTAATATGTCTGCAGGCTTCTCGCCACCTTCAAGAAGGCCAGCCACCTCCATCCTAGGCCCCATGTTGGCCTCTCTAAAAAGGAGAACAATGCATCTCCTACATCATTATGCCTCCTAATCCTCCGCCCCCACCCGGACAATGAGAATCGTGATCACCGGCTGCGTCCAAAGTTTGCAACCCCCTACAGGAAGTGCAAGCTAGAGAAACCGCGAACACGTTCTGACCGGTATGGTATTTGAGAGCCACGCTGCACTCCTCAAATTACACATCATCTTTGGAATGCCAACACAAGCCCGCAAAAGTAATAACTCCAACTACGGGTCATCCAATTTAGACATCTCTGCTAGAATATCCAGAATACCACGGACCCTCTGCGCCACTATCTCATCAACCCCCTCCCATCAACCGAGATAGGGTTACCCAACACCGACAAGGCTGAAGAATCCGAGACTACCACCCCGTCAGACAACCCCTGAGGTCTGCCCACTACTATAGAACAGGGTTTATGCGTCGGCTTTTTGGGTCATATGCATCGGTTTTAATTCCGATGCATAATGAAGAGTGCATAATGTCCGACAAATATGCATCGATTCATAAAAACCGACGCATAATGGTGTCCTCGTTATGCGTCGGTTTTTAGGAAAAACCGTTGCATAATGGGGTTTTATTATGCGTCGGTTTTAGTAAGAACCGATGCATAATGCTTCAGACTGATACACATTATGCATCGGTTCTTTTAGAACCGATGCATAAAGGCCCAAAAAAATTTGGCAGATTTGGCTTACAAAAGCTCAAATCCACCTGAAATTAAACATCAATAATAAACCCTGCTGATCCAACTTCCAAATGCAATTCAATTTACATGCTAAACATCATTACACTGCATTTACAATACAATATCGTCATTCATACATATACAACATATAATCTTGTCTCTTTAGTACAAATACACACCACAAAACATCACATAACAAATGTGATCTAATTACAATGTCCTATACCATAGGATGAGTGGTCACATATTCACGTACGTAGTTGGCGATTTCATCCCGAATTGCATGCAATTTTTCCATATCATACGACTCTACTCCATTAGGAAAGCAATACTATATAAAAAACAAGAGAGAACTAATTAGTCAAAAAGTAAACAGTGAAAAAAAAGCTTAACAAGATTAATGTACACTAACTCGGTGAAAAAAAAAAGCTTAACAAAAAAAAAGCAAGAGTGAACTAATTAGTCATATGTATATATATCTCTTAAAAACTCACTTGGTTAATGTCTTCAACATCCGCACCATTATTGGCCCGTACAAATGCCATAATGTCCCGAATAAATTGAAGGACATAATAACCACAAAGTGAGCTAGGTGGTTGTCTTGGACACTGCACGATATCAAGATTTGCGGTTAACATACTTTATAAATGAAAAAAAATATTTAGTAAAGTGTCTAGCTTGTGCATACCAAAACTTTCTTCCACTCTACTTTACGTGTACTCCTCGGTACACATCCTTGGTAGTATCGATCTAATCCCCTAAAACAAACAAAATAATGTAATTATTAGTGACTTTTCAACACAACTTATAAGCAGATAGTAGCAATTTCCAAACTTACATAGTCACCAACTGTTTTGCATCAGCGTTCATAGGCTTCTTTTTTGTCGATGAATCAGGCCAAAGAACTTTATGTTGTCTCGGAAAAATGACGCATAACAACGGTGTGCTCATACTGATCTTTTGTTTGAAAACAAAATCCATTAATATCATAAGCTTTCCACGTTTGTACAATAGGTCTTGGGCTTGCCAGTAGCCACTTCACTAAGTCATCATTTTCTTCTTCAGAGTTGCTCTGATTATTTAAAACCTCATTACTCCTTAGCCATTCACAAAATGACCGACTGTGTTCTTTTTGCAACCACTGCTCAGAGTTTTCCTCGATATTTACTCCTCAATATGTTCATGTGATCCTCAATAAACGGTGTTATTTCAGGTATATGTTGCAGTACATAGATATGAGCTTTTGTTAACTCATCAAATGACTTAGGCATCAATTGATGTCCACTTGTGCCTTTTCCCAAGAATCGATCAAAATGACGTGGCCTTGGAACCCCAACCGCGGTTGTATTTCTCAAAAAGTTAGTGCAAAATTCAACAGCCTCTTCAGCTATGTATCCTTGCACTATACATCCTTCGGGACTTTGTCTATTCTTCACATAGCTCTTAAGAACCTTCATATACCTCTCAAAAGGATACATCCATCTCATATGAACTGGTCCAAGAATTCAAACCTCACACACCAAATGAACAGTAAGATGCACCATTATATCGAAAAAGCTGGGAGGGAAAAACATCTCTAGCTGGCGAAGTGTAACAACTATCTGCTCTTGTAGTCCATTAAGCTCCGATGTGTCAATAACCTTAGAACATAAGGAGCTAAAAATAACACAAAGTCTTTGTACAGCTGTCCGAGCTTTGGGCGACATTATACCTATGATTGCAATAGGCAGGAGTTGTTGCATTAATGTATGACAGTCATGAGATTTTATGTCATTCAACCGCAAATCCTTCATTGAAACCAAGCTAGCAATATTTGAAGAGAACCCACATGGAACTTTAACTCCCTTCAGACATCCGCACAAACTAGTTTTCTCGCTCTTAGAGAGTGTGGTGCACGATGGAGGCAAATATGTACGCTGCCCTCGAAGTTCAGGTGCTAATTTGGTACGAATATTCATCTCCTGCATATCGAGTCTTGCTTTAACTCCATCTTTTGTCTTTCCAGGAATGTTTAATAAAGTACCAAGCAGACTTTCACATATATTCTTTTCAACATGCATCACATCAATACAATGTCTGATGTCAAGAGAATGCCAATAAGGGAGATCGAAAAATATCGACCGCTTCTTCCGTGGAGCACTTTCGGAGCGCGAATATGGTTTCCCGAATCGATTTGTAATATTCTGAACTTTTTGAAATATTTCATCGCCAGAAGCTGGTTGCGGTTCTATTCCGTGCTCAGTCTCACCATTTAAGGCAGCTTTCTTCGGCCTGTAAGGATGATGTCTCGGTAAGAAACGTCAATGTCCCATATAAACCATTTTTCGACAATGGCTTAAATGGCGAGCATCTGTCCCTTCCCCGCATACAGTACAAGCTTTGTACCCTTTAATACTGTATCCCGACAAATTACCATAGGCTGGAAAATATGATGTAAGAGGAGAAGCTTTCTCTTGCAAATCGACTAACAATTGACTACAAGTAGTAACAAACACAAGTTAGAAATGAAGAACAAATGGTTTCAGCAACATGTTACTACAAATGCGTATACCATATCGGCATATAATTACACACCAAAATTCATTAATAAGAAACAAGTAGACCGACGTAACACCATTGCTTCCACTATTACATACTAAATCATACTCCAAAAATGGATTCACCGAGCCTACACAACACCCCAAATCGGGTTACATATCACCATAAACCCTACACACGCTCAAATTAAACCCTACACACACCCAAATCGCCCATTATGTCCAATTTGACTCAATGTCATACCTGGGAATACGAATTGCGACGGACGGACAAAGAATATGGGACGAATTGCAACGGATGCGGAAGGGACGAAAACCGACGGATATGATGCGGACGAAAACCGACGATGGCGACGGAAGGGACGATTGCGACGGAGGCGATTTTGAAGTGCGACTGAGAGAGGAAAGGCGGACGAATTGCGACTGAGAGAGTTTGTGAAATAAAACCTAAGTGTCGCTGTTTTTAATCACTTTATGCGCTGGTTTTTTAAAAAACCGACGCATAAAGTTAAATTGATGCCTATCGTAATTTTTGAACCGATGCATAATGATTGTTCTGTAGTAGTGGCCCCTACCACCACCGGACCACCACCACAACGATTGCTATGGTTAACAACTAACCCAAGTTGTGGCCCCCTGCCGAATGACCTCGAAAGATGCCAACAAATCATCTTGAAGACCTATTAGCACGCCGTCGTCAAGGTACCAAGCGTTGAGCAATAAACAAGGACAAAGATCTCCAACCTGACGAACTAAAGGCTGCAGCGCGATGGCAAAAAGTAAAAGACCCAACGGATCACCCTGTTGCACTCCACAACTACTATGAATAACCGTATCCCTAATAAAGAGAAACGCATGACACCCATAACAATATTCAACCCAAGAGCTTAGTGATGGAAAATACTGACGCACCCCTTCCAAGAAAGTCGTCCTGCTGACCAGATTAAAAGCATTAGTGAGATCCACCTTCAGAATCCACATCTCCTCATCAGCAGAGTGTTTCGCCACCAAGTGGTTCAACGAATGTGTAATGGCTTTGGCCCCCTTTAACGCCAACACCTAACTGAAAAGGTAGTGAAAAGGCCCTCGCTGAAGCACTAACTGTGCTCAAAGCCACCTTCGACGTCAGCCGTCGCCAAACCTCCCCTACTGCGACCGGCCTAACTCCCCCTCCGGACTTTGCAAGAGGAATAATAGGCGCACTCATAAGCAAAGGAGCCAAACTAGGGGGCGCTCCCCCACTCAGCAAAAGCACGACATGGGCTGTAAAAGCAATTTGCACCAAAGCTTCCTCCATCCTACCAGCAACTCCGTGAACCATATCTAACAACAGATGTGGCTTAAGCCCATCCCGCCCCCAGCGGACCCTCTCGGAAACGATTGCAGCGCCCGCCACACCTCCTCCCAAGAAGGCACCAAAGAAGCTGGAGACCGCCCTGAAGGAATCTCTGAAAGTGGAGCTGACGGAGCCCACTGCACTGTCGTTAAGGTGCAGTGTTCTCTGTACAAAATAAATTTATAATATCCGCTACTTGTGACTACACTACTGGGTAGTAAGTGGTAAGTAGGGGTCGAACCCAAGGGAATTAGGGGAATAGGCTATTCTTTTAGGGTGATTGAACTGGGGGAGCGTGTTTTATGGTTGATTGAGGTTTTAGCGCTCTGATTAACTACGTGATTTTTTGGGGGGTTTTTGGTTTTGGTAGCGGAAAAGTAAATACAGAAATTAAATGCTGTAAATACAAAGAAGACTTACAGTGGGTGATGCGTGATTGTAATTCCTCCGGTAGATCAGCAGTTGGTGATTGCGGTTTAACAGTTAAAAGAAGCATTCGGTTTCAGGTACTCTTGTATTATAACATGTTTATAATAAACTGTTAGTAACTTTTCTATGTATTCAAAGATGAATCGAGGCCCTTTCGTAGCGCAAGACTTGCAACATCGTTTAAAGCAACCCTTGTTCTATTTCAGACTAATTCCTCCTTTCGAAGTATCTTAGCCTTTTGTGCATCCACCTGATCTCACAGTTACGATTGACCAAGTGGTGTTTTAGATGAGTCGAACTTCTCAGATAAGCTTTGCCCTTTCGTAGCATCCACTTACTCGAGTATGTTCACGAACCCCACGGAAGAGTTTTGCCCTTTCGTAGCATCCACTCAACCTTGGAAATTCTGACTATAAATGGCACATAGAACAAGTTTTGAATACAAAGAAATGAAACTAAAAGATATTACAACCTTATATAATACAAGAAAATACCTTCCACCGAATAAAGAGTTTAGCTACGAATATCCATAGAGATGGATACCATAGCTAAATACTCGGGGGTTTTTGGAAACAGTAAGAGGGAAAGGGGTGGAATACTCAAGAACCAACAGGAGTATTCCTAATTCCTACTGAATACTCAAGAACCAACATGAGTATTCTCTACAGTTTTATAATACTCGAGAACCGACAAGAGTATTATAATTTCCAGTATAATACTCAAGAACAAACAGGAGTATTATTTCAAAATCGAACCAAACTTACAAGTAACAAACTTAGAGAGAGAAGTGATTTTACAATTTTTGGGATGTTTGAAATGAGGGGAGGAGGAGCTCCTTATATAGCCAAAGGGAGGAGGAATGGAGGGTGGAGATGATGGGCACTTGTTGCATGGAGATTGGATGAGCAAATCAAGGGAGGAGGAGCCACCACATGTGGAGGAGGAAAAGCCGCCGGTTGCCTTGGGTGGAGGAGCCGCCGGTGGCCGGTTGCCTTGGGTGGAGGAGCTCCTCCCTTGGCCACCTCTTCATCAAGTCACCAAGTCATCTTGCCATATGTGAGTTTTGTACAGTTTTGTGCAGTCTTTTCACAAAACTGTCAGTGTGTTCCTTTCCCGGGCTGTCTTGATTCCTCTCCTGATTCTTCTGATTAATTTGTTATGGTCAATTTCACGTCAGGATCCTTGATATTTCTTCAGTCGGCATATGATCTTGACCTTGGATTGACTCTTGTTATCTTTTCAGCATAAAATCCTCTCCTTAGCGTGTTTCACTTCAGTCTCTAAAATGCCCTGTGGAAATATATCGGGACTAACAGATAAAAGTTAACTAGACAAACAGTCTAATTTGGTGGGTTTAACTGTGTTTTTGATTCATACAATTATGGTCCATCAGAATACCCCCCACTTTTAGTTGTTCGTCCCGAACAATGCTATTTAAGGGCGTAAGTTCAAGGTTCGGTTTTGGCATATGAAAATTAGACTGTGGTACTCGATCTATCCTAATTCATGCATTGCTTACTTATTACCAAATTAAACTGCATAAATAAATAGAAGAAACTTAATACTTGTACCTCCGTGCTGAGATGCAAATTATATTGGATGTCTCGGGAGATAGCCCTTTTCAGGTTCCTGGGTTGCAGCCTCGGGATCGTCTCGTACTATATGGTTTTCTGGTAGCTTTCTCATGCACGTGATTCGGTTCGGGTTTCAGTGAGTTGAGTCTTTTTGATTTTCTTTTTTCTACTTTGGCGAGGGACTAGCTTTTTTGTTGTTGTAGTGAATCGGCCTTTGGCCTTTGATTTGACTTTGTTGAGTGCTTCACTTTTGCTCGGTTAAAACCTTCACAATTTTGGGCCTTTGGCCTCTTTTGATTTTCTTCTTTGAGTTTTTCGCTTCTTTGTGACTTGCTAGTCCATTTTGTCAGCCTTCTTGGGAGGTCCAATCATCGCCCGCAAGCCTATGGAAATACCTCCCCTCTCCTCTCGTCTTCGTCGTTTTGCGCGGGTCAAGATGAGGGTCGCTCATTTATTTTCTCGGCTATTTTGACTAGAGAGAGGACGGTCTGATTCCCGTCCTCGCCTTTGCATAGATGCTTCCTGGCGGAGTTTGACTCAATTATTCACTGAATCCCGAAGTGCAGCCTCTACTGACTTCGAAAACCATATAGTTTGATCTGATCCTTTGATTGCTTCCCAAGTCCTTCTAGGGCAGTTTATGTCAACTCCACATCCCTAGTTATCTCAGCACAAAGGACAAATGGAAAGTTACATTCTAAGTTTTTAAACAGTTTGAATTTTCACAAGGTAAATGCATGAATTCTGATTTATCTTTTTCACATTCTTAAATTCATATGTTCAAAAAGATACTATTACTAAAAAAGAAAAACAGCAAGCATGTTATTTATGTACACAGGTGGTTTTCACCCCCCCACTTTTGAACGAAGGCGTGCCTTAGTTCAAAAGTCATGCAAGCTTAAAACTAAGTACTGAAAGTAAGTGCGGAAAGTAAGATAGTGTCGGGTTACCTCCCGACCAGTGCACTTGTTTTACGTCGTTGGCTCGATGATACCTCGTTGTGGATTACTGGTTTGGGTCCCATGGGTGGCTGAGGTCGAACTTCTTGATTCCAACGACTTTGATTCTTGCGGTGAGTCTTCCTGATTTTTTAGCAGATGACGGATTTGGGTCCAGTTCTGATGGTATCTCCTTCCAACGTCTCTGAGAAGGCGAGGGACCTTTCACTATCAGCTTTTTGAACTGGGTGTTCTCCTGTTTAGGGCTGTCTTGTCTAGTCATGGCGTAAGCGTGCTCCATGTAAGAGTTATTCTGCTCGGGCCCTTTTCCCATCCTCCTTTCAGTCTCTTCTTGGATCGTATTTGCATAGTTTGCTGCGACTTGCTCATTGATCAAGGGGAAAAGTCGGGAAGGCCTCATGAGGCTAGGTTCTGCCTCGTTTGGATGGTTCGTGACGAACTGATCGTAGGTAGTTTCAGCTGCCTGGGTGATGATAGTCGGGAATGGCCTGGGAAATTTGTCAGTGGTGTTCTGGACTCCTACTTTGTTGCTTCCGGTGCTTTCCATGTCTGATTCTTCAGACGGTTCAGGAGTCTCTTCTGACGGTTCGGTGGTTTCTCCTTCATCAGCCTCTAGGTCAGCTTCTTCTGTCTGCATTTCCTCGTCAATTTGGGGTGCTCGTCTTGTGGCAGCGGCCAGGCCTATTATAAGGTACCACATGTCTGCAATGGTGAAGTTTATGGCAGACCTTTTCATTGCTTCGTTAACTCTTCCCAGTTCTTCGGACCTCATCCCACGAAGAAATTTTTGTAGAAGAATTTTCTTCGTAAATCCATGGTGCGGGCAGCTTGAGACGATGGCATCGTAGTTCATGTAGTATTCGTCCAAAGTCTCATCCCGGGATTGTTGAAGGTTCAGGATCTTCTCGCGGGTTTCTTGGCGTAAGGATGGTGGGGAGAATTCTTTTAGGAATGGTGCGCAGATGTCCACGAAACGTACTGCACTGCTAGCTGGTGATGCGTAATACCAGATTGTTGCGAAATCCGTTAGAGAGAATTTAAAGCATTTAAGCTTAAATTCCTCTAACGTTTCATTCTCAGGTTTAATGTGGCAGCAAACGTAATGAAAGCTCCGACAGTGTAGTACTGGATCTTCTACATCCGTTCCTTTGAACAGTGGAAGGTGCCGTGTTGTCCATGCATATGAAGGTGGTTGCGTCATGAGGTCATGGGAGGGAACGAAAGAATATCTTATTCGACGGCTAATTCCCCGGCAACGGCGCCAATTTTGACGGAGCCCACTACACTGTCGTTAAGGTGCAGTGTTCTCTGTACAAAATAAATTTATAATATCCGCTACTTGTGACTACACTACTGGGTAGTAAGTGGTAAGTAGGGGTCGAACCCAAGGGAATTAGGGGAATAGGCTATTCTTTTAGGGTGATTGAACTGGGGGGAGCGTGTTTTATGGTTGATTGAGGTTTTAGCGCTCTGATTAACTACGTGATTTTTTGGGTTTTTTGGTTTTGGTAGCGGAAAAGTAAATACAGAAATTAAATGCTGTAAATACAAAGAAGACTTACAGTGGGTGATGCGTGATTGTAATTCCTCCGGTAGATCAGCAGTTGGTGATTGCGGTTTAACAGTTAAAAGAAGCATTCGGTTTCAGGTACTCTTGTATTATAACATGTTTATAATAAACTGTTAGTAACTTTTCTAAGTATTCAAAGATGAATCGAGGCCCTTTCGTAGCGCAAGACTTGCAACATCGTTTAAAGCAACCCTTGTTCTATTTCAGACTAATTCCTCCTTTCGAAGTATCTTAGCCTTTTGTGCATCCACCTGATCTCACAGTTACGATTGACCAAGTGGTGTTTTAGATGAGTCGAACTTCTCAGATAAGCTTTGCCCTTTCGTAGCATCCACTTACCCGAGTATGTTCACGAACCCCACGGAAGAGTTTTGCCCTTTCGTAGCATCCACTCAACCTTGGAAATTCTGACTATAAATGGCACATAGAACAAGTTTTGAATACAAAGAAATGAAACTAAAAGATATTACAACCTTATATAATACAAGAAAATACCTTCCACCGAATAAAGAGTTTAGCTACGAATATCCATAGAGATGGATACCATAGCTAAATACTCGGGGGTTTTTGGAAACAGTAAGAGGGAAAGGGGTGGAATACTCAAGAACCAACAGGAGTATTCCTAATTCCTACTGAATACTCAAGAACCAACAGGAGTATTCTCTACAGTATTATAATACTCGAGAACCGACAAGAGTATTATAATTTCCAGTATAATACTCAAGAACAAACAGGAGTATTATTTCAAAATCGAACCAAACTTACAAGTAACAAACTTAGAGAGAGAAGTGATTTTACAATTTTTGGGATGTTTGAAATGAGGGGAGGAGGAGCTCCTTATATAGCCAAAGGGAGGAGGAATGGAGGGTGGAGATGATGAGCACTTATTGCATGGAGATTGGATGAGCAAATCAAGGGAGGAGGAGCCACCACATGTGGAGGAGGAAAAGCCGCCGGTTGACTTGGGTGGAGGAGCTGCCGGTGGCCGGTTGCCTTGGGTGGAAAAGCTCCTCCCTTGGCCACCTCTTCATCAAGTCACCAAGTCATCTTGCCATATGTGAGTTTTGTACAGTTTTGTGCAGTCTTTTCACAAAACTGTCAGTGTGTTCCTTTCCCGGGCTGTCTTGATTCCTCTCCTGATTCTTCTGATTAATTTGTTATGGTCAATTTCACGTCAGGATCCTTGATATTTCTTCAGTCGGCATATGATCTTGACCTTGGATTGACTCTTGTTATCTTTTCAGCATAAAATCCTCTCCTTAGCGTGTTTTCACTTCAGTCTCTAAAATGCCCTGTGGAAATATATCGAGACTAACAGACAAAAGTTAACTAGACAAACAGTCTAATTTGGTGGGTTTAACTGTGTTTTTGATTCGTACAATTATGGTCCATCAGGAGCATACGGGTGCTTGCGGGAGAGCTCATCCACCACCTCTTGAGAACGCGACAAAAAACCCCCCGCTGACTAAAGCGCAAGCCACATCTCCGAGACGACCAAGAGCCACCAACTTCCCGCACCGCTTCACATTGATCTTCTTCTGGTCCTCCCCCGAGAAAACTGACACTGGTTCCCGCGAAGCCCCTCTAACCACCGCTTTCTGCCAAAGGCGACGCTGACCGCCCCTCCTCCTTCCCACACCAGTAACCGCTGTGCCACCACTGCAGACAAAGAGAATAATTTATATAAGAGTATTTGATTTTGACCTCCATTAATGTCATTCAGTTAGAGTATAATTAAATTGAGTTCTCGAATCTTATTAACTGCAGGGGTATGCTCCCCGCTAATTAACTCAGTCAATTTAGAACAAACTTGAGCCCAACCCAGTCGGGTTATTTAGGAGTATAATTAAATTGATATTATTTAAGGTCGGGTTCGGGTTATTTGATCACTATTTCGTGTCAAATTAGGTTAAACTAAATGACATAGTCACTTTCAGGTCGGGTTGAGGTCAGCTAAATTCGCCCACCCTCACCCTTAATTAATTATTTCGTTACCCCTGATTGTAGGGAAATCGTTAAAATGTTAAAAATTCCCTCCAACTCGTTAAAATCCGGGATATATTTAGCTTTGAGGATCTTGCTTACCAGTAGATTTGGCTCCGTCAGTATCATCCATGCTTGTTTTGCTAGAAGCACCAGGTTCATTAGTTCCAATTTACGGAAACCTAGTCCTCCCTTCCACCTTTCATTAAACAAGTACTCCGCTCTGAGCCAGTGTATGCTCCTGTTCTTCTTGTTATGCCACCAGAACTAGATACAATCTCCTGATAATTTTCTGCATAACATTAGGGGCACTTTGAAACAAGACATCGCATAGTTGGGATTGCCTGAAGAACAGATTTGACGAGGAATTCCCTTCCCGCGCTTGACAGTAGCTTGTATTTCCCAATCACCATCTTCTTTGCGACTTTCTCTTCTATGCTCGTGAATAATGCTGATTTCCTATTAAATTCTAAATTTGTAATATTTATTCAAGTCATAAATATGTTAAATTATAATATCATATATAAGTATTTTATTTTTATTTTTTAATTTGTGCGGGTCAAACCGATTCGACCCGGTTGAACCACTGACCCATTGATCCTGTGACTTGGCCGGTTCGATCCCCAATTTGGTTTTAATAACACTGCATTTGTTACCATGCTCATGGAATGTGATCATCTTTTTGCGCATCAAAGATTTACTACGTATTATTTAGTTTATCGAATATAATATGAAAGCTATCAACTTTTTTTTGATAAACTGGCTGGAACAGTTAACATATGGCTTGGAGCTAGAGAAATTTTAGCTGAGAACAGATTCAACAAACGTGAACATACATAAAAAAACAGTGGACTACTGTTAACACTTCGCCTCACGCCTCAGGGTGAGCCCACTAACAAGAAACGCTGACAGTATATAAATCCAAAAAAACACCACAAGCGCAAAAGCCATCGGCACCCGGTTTTAACCGACCCCCAAAAAAATAGCAATCCGTACATACGAATATGTACACCCCAAAAATAGTCTCCCACTTAAGCATGTTAAATGATGTTTTGAATACTTATAAGTCGAGAAAAATAAAAAGAATTTTTAAAAAATATATATATATTTCGCTTCAAGCCCCTTGTCCCTGCCGCGGCCAAACAACAAGCGATCTTTTTTTTGTAAACCAATGAGTCGTTGTTTTTTGCTACCGATTTTTTCGGAAAATAATTCATATATCTTTTTACAAATATGAAATTTAATTTTTGTACCTATCAAAATTATTATAAGAAAGACAAATAAAAATATAAGTTTGAAATAGAATCCGACTTTAACTGGAGAAAATAAATGCAATGATTGTTTTTGAAATAAAATTTGAATCTTAATTATATATTTTATTATTTTCCATGGTTCATTAATCGAACCGTGCAATACGTTTCAAAATCTTTCTATTAGTTCCAGTCGATTTAGGGTTCTGTGAAGTTTTGCGAGGAGGTTCGAAGAAGATGACGAAGAGGAAGCGCGTGGATGAGGGGAAGGAGAAGAGGAAGCATAAGAAGGAGGATGTGAGTTCGAAGAAGATGACGGATCATGAGGCTGATTTTCACATCGCTGGCTTATCCGAGGTATACATCTGCATCCAAATTGCAACTTTGACGGTTAACTAATTTCATGACGAAGAGGAAGCTTGATATTTATACAAATTCCATTAACATCTAAATCTGAGGTTGTTTCATGCTCTTTATAAATTTGGGGAATGTATCATGTCCTTTTCGTATAGCATAGGCATAGTGAATTTATTTTATTTTATTAAGTATTTTCATGGTTCACTGTAGATATCAGATGCAAGGGTAGTTAAAAAGAAGCAGGTGGAGTTTTTATTCACTCTAGGGCGTTTGGCATCCAAGAATTTGAAGCTAATGGAAGTGAATGAAAAATTGACTAGGGTGCGTGAGGAAATGGGAACTGGTGAGGCAGCAAGAGCTGAAGAGGTTATTTTATCAAATCAGGTTTGGGAGCTGAATAACAAAATCGGTGAGTATATCCAAGAGCTGGATGCTGAACACACATTCTACGCTGCCACGAATCACGACCTTACAATGATTTTCCTATATCTTGAGCGGAGGGAAGTGAAAATTGCCTCGGGTCTCACTAAGGAGAGGATTACAAAGCTTAAAGAGTATGCGAGTCACAGGAACATCAATCTTATTGATTGATTAATTACTTGTTACCTTATCAAAGCTTCCATAACTTTACTTTCCACTGGTGTGTTTGTGTCTGATTGTCAGCTTCTCGAACACTTGATAGCTTCACTTTCCACTGGCTTGTTTCAAACATATGTGTTTTATTGTCAGCTTATCGAACATTTGATAGCTTTACTTTTCAATTCCATTGTGATGTTTCAAATAGGTGTAATTTGTTTTAAAATACTTTCCACTGGCATGTACTCCGATTTCTTAATTTATGTTTTAATAATTTGATGTCTCATTTAGAAAAAGAATCTAAATTGATGCTAGAATTAGTAGAATTTAAGCTTAAATTATTGCTTGACTAAGCTTCTCAGCAGCTCCATTCCAATAACCATGGCATGAAGCTGCTGCTGCTGCTGATCAAAAGTGCAAGGAAATGATGATAGTACTGGTGGAGCTAATGGCTTTGTGGTGTCCACTGTTGATGCAGGCAGCAACCAACTAGAGCCCATCTCTGCATGGTTAGTGCTCAAGTTGTTCAAGTCATTCATGAACTCAAGGTTGAGAATAATGAGACTGAGACATCAATATTATAAATTTTTTCTTATTTTAATTTTGCATTCATCCATCCAAAACTTGCAAAACATTGTTTGAACTGACATATGTACTGTACAATTTTATTTAGTGATTCTATATATCAAATTAAGAACTTTTTACTATAACAAACTTTATAGGAAACATAGTAGCATTAGAATTGTACTAAGGGGCCGTTCTTTTGAGCTTTATTGTACTGAAACTTTACTGTACTTAACTTAATTAAACTGTATCGAGTTTAATTTAACTGTACTGAACTTAATTAAACTGTATCGAGTTTAATTTAAATGTACTGAACTTAATTAAACTGTATCGAGTTTAATTTAACTGTATTGAACTTAATTAAATTGTATCGAGTTTAATTTAACTGTACTGAACTTAATTAAACTGTACTAAACTTAACTTAACTGTATCGAATTTAATTTGACTTAATTATGTTAATATTTTATTTTTAAAATTTAAAGTATATTTTAAATTATATTTTATGATTATATTTTTTTGAAGCATTTTATGATTATATTTAGAAACTAAAAAGTATATCTCTCAACAAAAAAAAGAAACTATAAAGTGTAATATTGTGTAATGTATTGCACGTGAGCCCTAGATTCAACCATCTTTCAGTAACTTATTTTTAACCACTAATTTAAATTAATTGTCTTATTATTATTTATTATTTTATAGGAAAGTATTATTTGGTTGACTCTGGATATCCATATGTTTATTTTTACATGTTCTTTAAATTCATATGAAGTGCAACAAAGTTTACTTCCATTTGAAAACGTATGTAATAGTTCTCAAAGAAGTGTGGATACAAATATTAAAAATTTTAAAAAAATTAAAAGTTCTGAATAATAGGGTTGAAAACTATAAAATTTGAATTGTCTTAAAAAATTATATTACATTTTAACTTAAATTAATTTAAAATATATTTAACTGTACTGGACTTATTAAAAAAACTGTACTAAACTTAATTTAACTGTACTGAACTTAATTAAACTGTATCGAGTTTAATTTAACTGTATTGAACTTAATTAAACTGTATCGAGTTTAATTTAACTGTACTGAACTTAATTAAACTGTATCGAGTTTAATTTAACTGTACTGAACTTAACTTAACTGTACTGAACTTAATAAAACTGTATCGAAGATCAAAAGAACGGCCCCTAAAATAGACAAGTTGTCCATAAAACAGAAAATTCACTATAATATATTTATGGTATGTTTCATAACTAAAACAGAAAATTCGGAGAGTCAATAAAAATTCAATTTTGCACATAGTAAATTTAGATACTTATTATTATCTTTTATTGTATAGTATTTTTTTTATATGATATATGTAAAGAACGAGATTGAAAAAGTCCAGTCATATTCTGGGCCTTATATTTATTCTCAAGGAAAAGTCAATGTGGCTGGTTGCCTAGGATGTCCTCGAGCAAAAGTCCACCTTTTGACTTTTTGAGTAAATAAATAAATTCTTTACTTTAGATTAAATAGTGATTTTGGCCGTATGGATTTGGAATGTGATGGATTTTATGAGTTTGAATTTAAAGGGTTAAAATGGTGAAAAGTGGATTTTGAGATCTAATGGAGTAGATTTTGAATTGAAGATGACTCAGAAATAGGGATGATTTTGATCTTTATGAATATTTTTTTGAACCAATTTTGGTTAAATGACGTTGGCTATTAATCATTGTGATTCAGATGATACTTTTTTTTTCTTTACCGATATATATTGAATGGGTTGTCTTGTGCGGGGAAGATTTGAAAAGATCTTTTATTAAAGGGTTAATTACAAAAGCGCTATATGTACTATTCCGATTTTCATTTTAGTGTTTTTGGACTAAATTGTAAAAAAATAAAGTAACGGTTTTTGTCAAATTATTTTGTAAACGGGTGGTTCGGCTTGTTAGACAATATTAAATTAGATGTGGCATTTATTTTTAAATAAAATAATAATAAATGTAAATGAGTTAATTAACACTGTTACTTTTTTTTTTTTGCAATTTAGTCCAGAAACACTAAAATGAAAATCGGAATAGTCCAGACAACAATTTGAAATGACATGGTAGTCCAGATAGCCTTTTTGTAATTAACCTCAAATTAAATAATAAAAATCTATTATGATTGGTTAAGAAAGCTTTTATGGGTGAGAGTAACTTTTTTTTTGTTTTTTGTTTTTTTGATACATCAATGGAATTACAATTTAGAGAGCATACAGTAGGAGATACTAAACACCATTTAAACTAAAAGTGTTGTAGCCTCTTTAGTCTTTCTTTTGTAAATTGGTGTTTCCATTTGTTGTGTTCGGTTCTCATAAGATATGCTTGGAGCTAAAGCTAAATATATTTAGTGTAGTCTCTTTATGGATTGATTTAGTCCTCAATTTAGTTCATTTAGCCCCCCATTTGGAGAAACTTAGTATTGATACACGTATTTGAAGAAATTTAGTATTGATACACGTATCTCAAGTGATGGTCATATCTTCTCGCGTCATATGCCAGAGCCAGAATTGTGAAGGTCGCGGAAGCAAAGACGAAAAGACTGTGTGGAGGGAGTCATTCAGAAACTTAGTGTTGATACACGTATCGCAGAACGCACCCCATTTGGAGAAACTTATTTTTAGGTTTCACTTTCCAAATTGCAATTGCTGGCGCAATTGGGGGACTGGGACTCTGCTAGCTGGGACGGCGAGATTCGAGAGCTGCGAGTCTGCGACTGCCATTGAAAATAGCAAGTCCACCACAGAAAGGTTTAGGCTGCGCTTAGACGCGGACGCTTCTCTCTCAGTACCCCAAAATTCTCTGTCGATGAGGCACCAAAGAATTCTCCGATTTTTCGATCGGGGTTGTCAGGTAATCCGTGGCTGTTTGTCTATGAACGTTTGATTTTGGATTACAGTGTTTTGTTTTATTAAAGTCTCAGATCTCCAACTGACTTCTTTGTGTTCACTTTATTTGATGATGTCTTTCGAAGTGCGTGGTATTGGATTGTTGTTTCTGGTAATCAGTTCGGTTATGGATTACACTGATTTATTGATTGTTGTGAGGTCTGTTGTGGTCATGACTCTCAGTAGAATCTTTGTTTCTGTGATCAGAAAATGAAGTGGAGTGTTAATGAGTGGTGGAACATTGTAGTCCTCAGAAAGGGAAGTTAGTTTATTTTATACACATGTATTGTATGGCAGTGTCTTCTTTTCTTGTGAAAATGCGCCTCTTTGTTGCTATCCAAAAATTGAATGCACTCCAAACCAAACTGAACCATCTGCCTTTGTAAACATGTGAAACATTTCATCTGTTGATATTGGAAATAAATTGTGAAGGAGTTCAGTTGTACACAGTTCAGATCACTGACTCTTCCACGGGGACTTGCAAGACTATACACTAGGATGCTCCTGTCAAATAGTTTAGGCTATGACCAGGGTAGCTTAATAGGAGAAAGGAGGGTCATATATGATGAGTATCAACTAGGAACTAAAGCTGAGTTGTTCTACCCGGTTGATATATAACCACTTTCCAGAGTTAGAGCTGTCAATTTTGGGTAAAATAATTCAACATGAACACAATTGTGAGCGTAAATATAAGAGATGTGGTTGACAGTCTCATTATACTTCTTAGGGATGAGGATTGTTTAATTAGCAGCTGATAGTTTGTATGGCAAGAATATTATCTTTCAATGGACGGGAATTTCATGTAAAAACTTACAAAACATTTGGTTTTAGATTACGCGAACAATGTAATAGTTTATTTTATTTTCTCCCCTTTTTACCCTAACTCGTACTTGCATCAGAGTCCCGTTTCATATCAGTGTGAATATTTGTGTATTTATCGGTAAGATGTAGGACACAACAATTACACTATTAAGTCGGTCTTACTATAACATGATATATTATTTAAGATTTCATACCGAGTATATGACAATATAATGATTAGTCTAAAAGCTCTCATAGTATTTTTACTTCAATTAAATGCCAGATTTTGATAGGTTGCAATGTGAAAAGATTATTGTTGATTGTTACTCAATTGCATCTATGTAATCTGAAGTTTATTCTGTAGAGGCAATGGCATCAAAATTGACCCAGTTGCAGGCAAAAGCTTGCCAAGTATCAAAGTTGGTAAGCAAGCACGGATCTGAATACTACAAAACATTGATTGAGCAAAACAAGGCTATACTTTTAGTTTGTACCTAATCTGACATGTTCAGAATATTATAGAGGAATTAAATATCAGTGTCATGTTCTATTTATAAGCTTATCCACTGACCTGGACATTGTTTGAAATTAGGCTTATCCATTAACTATATACTCAATCTTATTTAACCCACAATCTTATTTAACCTATTCATTGCATCGTATTGTTTGTTTTTTCGTTTGCTTGCATATGTCTACTTCACCTTGTTTTACTTTTAGTTGGATATGGATTGAGCTGTGATTGCTTGTTTGGCTCATGTGTTACTTACTGCTTATTGGGTGCTGCTGTTTTTGGTTGGGCATTAACCAATGTTGCATCTTGGACGTCAGAGCATACAAGGGTTGTTATTGAGCTTGGCGCTGTTCCTCACTTCGTGCAGCTTCTGAGCTCTGCTGCTGATGATGTTAGAGAACAAGTCGATCTTCCACCCCTTTACTTTTTACAATTTATTTTCCTTAGGCATTTCATTACTCGGGCAGTTCATTCTTCCACCCCTTTACTTTCAGGTGTGATGCTGATATGGATGGAAGGGTAACCATAACTTGACCTTTAATGAGTTGTCAGGTTGCAAGTAGATGTAAATTACTTACCGTTCTTGGCGAGAATGCCTGCCTAATGTGATTGCTGTGTACGAGTCCTTAAATCTCAGTAATAATCACATTGTATCCATGTTGCAAACTCTTATTTCTGTTCAGTAATAATCAAATTGCGTGTGTTCAGTTGTTGCTTGTTTGTCTAGGGATTATTAAATGTGTTTGTTTCATATTATGACATGTACTTTGACATGTAATAATCAAGTTTGTTCTAGAGGACCAATTGGGGCTTATGTGAATTTGGTCGCTGATTAAGGTTTCATAGGACATGTGCATGCTCATACTTGTGAGAAATGTTGTGACTTCGAAAGAATGCTCTACACATATATTGTTTCCTTTTAACATTGTTACTAGTTTTATGTGTTCCCAACTATCTTCTTTGTATCTTGTTGTTAATCGCTGAATTAGTGCAAGTAATATTTCTTTCTATTGTAGTTGTGGATTCTCCTAGAGGTTGCGGAGGTGGCTCAGCGAAGGGTAAGACCTCGCACGAGGTTGTGAAGGCACAGTGGTTTGACTTGGGGTACCAGTTTACCTCCACACGTGGGGAGGAAGGGAGCGAATTACCGTAGGCTCTACAGAGGCACAAACTTTCAGTGAATTTTAAGTGTTTTATTTTGCTTAAACATTTTAAGTGTCTTATTATAAATACTAAAACATTTTGAGTTTAATTGTGAATGATTTTCCATTTCGTTTTTGTATTATTTTTTTAAAATTTAATTTTCAGGGTATTTATTTTAATAAATTAAATATTTGTTTAAAAATTGATTAATGTATTAGATTATTGAATAAATATATGTAATTACAATTACATAAAAATAATACCATGGCAAAATCGCCCTAAAATCACTGCAAAACCAAAGTATTAAACCACTGCAAAACCAGATCATATGTATGGTATGGTACCGCAAATGCGCTGCATATGCCCTGCACCTAATGCGGTGATTTTCCATCAATTTTGCAGCGGTTATTGTACACCGCTGCAAAATCGTCATAAATTTTATCGCAAAACCGCTGAAAAACCATCGTAAATTTTTTTGCAGTGATCGAAAATGCGAAGGTAAAATTACCATCGTATAACAACGTTAAGTTCCTTTTACTAGTGATTTTTGACTGCCGCAAAATATGCCCAAAGTTGTAGTGTGGGGATTTTTAAAATTTTTTCTAGGGTTCATGATTTGGGGATTATTGTGATACATTGATAGGTGTCATATTTTAAGGATTATAAACATTTGACTGATTTTATCTTATTTGAATTTGGTGCTTTTTTTAAGTATGGAGAATGTAATTTGGGATTATTATTTTTTGGTTCTATAGGTCGACGAAGGCAACCATGTTGGATTCGAATCTGAAAATTGTGCACTCCGAATTATTCCATTTCGATACAGAACTGTGGCATTACAAAACAAAGGATGGAGTTTACCGTGATTCGTCTGTAGATGGAAGAATAGTTTCTCCGACCTTAATGTGGTTGGAAGCGTTGGACCTCGTGCTAAAAAAGCTCTCGAAAGCAAAGTTGGATTTCGGCAAGATAGTTTCTGTTTCCGGCAGTGGACAACAATAGGGGTGGCGTTGGACGGGTTGTGCTTGGTCCTAAACCTATCCGAAATATTGATCAGGTCAGACATTCGAACCCTAACCCGGTCCGAAAGACCAAGTCAATTATGTGAACCCGAACCTAAAACTAAAATTTATAAAAGGCCTAAAACATTCATGGTCATCTATCATGATATAAATACTTTAAAGTTTAGTATTACAGTTTTATTTTTCATTGTAAATCAATTATATATTCATATGTAGTGTGATATATCATGAGAACACAAATAAATTTTTATTCAGATGAGGTATAAGGTTTGAATCTCATAAAAAATCTAGTATTTTTTTATATTACTTATGAAATCGGGTAACCCGAGCTCAACACTAACCCGACACGAAAATTATACTGAGTTGGTTAAATGGACCCTAACCCGGCATTAAGTGGACCGGGCCGGATTATTGGATCGGGCCGGGTTATGTCCACCCCTAGACAGCAACACGTTAGCGTATATGATGGGACGTATTTATACAACTCATCGAGTACACTAAACCCACCTTAAACGACACTTTGTCCTAAGAACACTTACTTGTTAATGTAGTTTTGCATTTCAGGCTATTTTGAAGTCTAAAGAGGAAACAAGCTTAAAAAGGGAGATTTGTGCCAAAATGCATGCCAAGTCGTTTCTGGCCGGGCTAAACCCAAGGGCGCCCGAGAAAGCCGCACATCCGTCCGAGAAAAGCTGAGCGCGTCCGATCGTCCGAGTCCAGACGAGTTCATCCTTCCTAGCCCAACTAGTCCTTGTGGAACACTTCATGATTCCGGCTAGATTCCAGCAAAACGACTTTGACCAAACGTCTTAGAATCAAGTGCCCATGCCAAATACATAGCCCGGAGGTCGAAAACCGAAGGTCCAAAATTCAAGTCCGATCCTAGTCCAAACGACTGAGTTCTAGGCCATCTTAGGGCCGATCATGGTTTCGGTCGGGCCCCGGCTAATCTAGCTCGGCCATTAGTCTTCAAATCTCTTGCACATGCCAGAACGATCGGCCAAAAGCCTAAAACGCAATGCCAAAGACTCAAGCCCGTTCAAGGCCAAACTAGGGAAATTTCGACCATTTTGGGATTTCGACCATGCTCCGGCCATTTTCTAGAAAAACATCCTTCATGGCTCAGTCTTAGAATTGCCTCAGCATTCCAAATCTGCAATCCAAGAGCTAAGGACCTCCGGCCAAAATTCTGGCCAGATTTCCGGCCAACCTCCGATCAAGCTCCGGCCAAGTACAACCTGACCCAACCAAGTTCCGGCCAAAAGAAACCAATCACAAACAAAATTCCCTATATTCCGGTTGGTTTCACTATTCATTTCGGTTAGCATTTGAACTTCTGTTGGCTTTGGATTCAAGTCGGTTGGCTTATGGTTGATACAAAGCAAGTGGCCAAGTCGTGGCCTTTGAAGAGTCAAGTGCAAAGACAAGTGGGGAGGTTCTTATCCTCTTCCACTCCATGTGGGGTGGCATATGGAAGAACCAATCAAATGGCTAGCTTTTGGGATATTTCATATGCAATACTTAGTCCCCAAGTCTTCCTTTTCCTATATATAGAAGGGCTTAGCCTTAGATATCATTTGGACACCCATGTACCCACATTAGGGAGAAGAGAGCTTATCTCTCTTCTCCACACTTCAATGAAAACATATTTTACTTTGCTCTTGTTCTTGATACACGAAGCTCCCTTTACTTTTCCTTGTTGTTCTCTTTACTTTCATGTCTTGTTACCATAGCAAGGCTACTTGTATTCCTTGACATGAATACAAGTAGCTAAGCTATTGTTCTTGTTTCCGAAGTTTACTTTCCTTTGTTCTTGATTTGGAGCTCCTCTCCCTTACTTTATTTGTCAAAGCTCTCGGGTTTTACTTCACTTTCCTTGTTCTAGCAAGGCTACTTGTATTCTTTGACATGAATATAAGTAGCTAAGCTATTCTCTAGCAAGGCTACTTGTATTACTTGACATGAATACAAGTAGCTAAGGCTTATATTCGGTTTAGGGGTTCTCTTATAATATGACAATGTTTTGAGACCCTTTTACTTAATGCTTTTTGTGTTCAACTAGTTCTCGTGCCATTATTTGGTTGAACAACAAGGCTAAGTGGATGTATCGAAAGGGCAAAGCTTAGCCGGGTTGTTCAATCCAGATTAGACAACAAAACCAAGTGGATGCATCGAAAGGGCAAAGCTTGGTAGAGTAGTCTAATCCTTCTTTAAAACCACTTGGTTGATCGGAAATGTGAGATCAAGTGGCTGCACTTAGGGTAAGATACCTTGAAAAGGGGAATTAGTCTAGACAGAACTAGAAGTCTATGTCTTGATTTTGGAGTAGATTGTGGTGTAAGCGCTTGAAAAAGCCTTACTTTAGGATTTAAGTCTTGAAAAGGAATAAATCTACACTTATTAACACAAAGTAGATCATCTGAAGTCAATGATGGATGTGTCACTAGTTGAGACCCCAGACTGATATCTTTCTTATGTGAATATCTTTCGTCTTTACTTTCAGTACCTTTACTTTTACGCAATTTACTTTTCAGCACTTACTTTCTCGCATTACTTTCAGCACTTACTTTTAGTCTTTACTTTTACGCACTTTACTTTCAGTCTTTACTTTCTTGCACTTACTTTCAGTACTTTACTTTCAGTATTTACTTTCAGTTCAGTATTTACTTTCTTTACTTTCAGTTATTTACTTTCTGTCTTAAAAACACAACCCACAAAACCCAAATGTTTTTATTTTCATTTTCTTTCTTTTTAAAGAACAACTAATCCACACTGACTCTCTTGGGTTTGACCCCTACTTACCGCTCTACTAATCCATAGTGAGCCACGAGTAGTGGAACTATAAATGTAAATTTTGCAGTGCACAACGACGTGCTGTCAAATTTTGGCAACATTGTCGGGGAGTTGTGCATCAGAATAGTTGCTCTTATTACTTTTTTGTTTTTCTTTCCCCTTTGATACCATGAGGGTAATCGTTGTACATAAAATTCAGTATGTTTTCCTTTTCCCTTAAAATTAAACTTTTTGAGAATGCAACTTGATAATGTGAAATAGATAGATCCGAATTCATGCATTTCCTTGTGAATTCTAAATTGTGTGAAAACATGAGAATTTAACTTTTTATTTGTCCTTCTGTGCTATGATAATGTAGGATGTGGAGTTGACATAAATTCCCTAGAGAGGCTTGACAAGCATTCAAGGGACTGGATCCTCGCTTATGGTTATGAAGGAAGTGGAGGCTAGCACTTCGGGTTTCATGGAGTTTAGTGCAGACTCCGCCGTGCAGCGTTTATGCAAGGGGAGGGACGGGAATCAAACTGTCCTATCTCTAGTCCGAGTAGCCGGGAAAAGAGGTGAGCGACCCTCACCTTGATCCGCGCCGAAACGACTACGATGCGAAAGAGCGGGGAGGCATTTCCATATGCTTGCGGGCTATGATTGGACCTCCCAAAAGTGGAGAAAATGGACGAGCAATTCACAAAGGAGCAAAGCTCATAAAGTCATATCAAAAGTCGAAGGCCAATTTGTGAAGGTTTTACCCGAAGCATAAGTGAAGAACACCACTCCCATATCAAAGGCCGAAGGCCAAAATCACTTCAAAAGCCGTCCTTCCAACGAAATCAAATGAGCTCAACCATTGATGCCCGAACAAAGTCATGTGGTATAGAAATCTAGAGTAATAACCATATAGTGAGAACGGAACCAAGAGTGCAAATCAAGAGCCTAAGAGGGCTATCTCCCAATCATCCAAATTGATTTGCATCCCGGCTCAAAGGTACAAGTATCAAGTTACTTCTATGTTTAAACACAGTTTGTTTTGGTAGCAAGTAAGTAATGCATGATTAGGAGAAATCTAGACAAGCATTCTAACATTCACATCTAAGACTTAGGGTGTATTAGTTAAAGTTTTCCTCTTTTGACTAGCCTTGTTCGGGACGAACAAGTTTAAGTGTGGGGGTATTTGATGGGACGTATTTATACGACTCATCGAGTACACTAAACCCACTTTAAACGACACTTTGTCCTAAGAACACTTACTTGTTAATGTAGTTTTGCATTTCAGGCTATTTTGAAGTCTAAAGAGGAAACAAGCTTAAATAAGGAGATTTGTGCCAAAATGCATGCAAAGTCGTTTCTGGCCGGGCAAGACCCAAGGGCGCCCAAGAAAGCCGGAAGTCCGTCCGAGAAAAGCTGAGCGCGTCCGAGCGTCCGAGTGCAGACGAGTCCGTCCTTCCAAGCCCAACTAGTCCTTGTGGGACACTTCATGATTTCGGCTAGATTCCGGCAAAACGACTTTGACCAAACGTCTTAGAATCAAGTGCCCATGCAAAAAACATAGCCAGGAGGTCGAAAACCGAAGGTCCGAAATTCAAGTCCGGTCCTAGTCCAAACGTCCGAGTTCTAGGCCATCCTAGGGCCGATCATGGTTCCGGCCGGGCCCCAGCTAATCTAGCTCGGCCATTAGTCTTCAAATCTCTTGCACATGCCAGAACCATCGGCCAAAAGCCAAAAACGCAATGCCAAAGACTCAAGCCCGCTCAAGGCCAACCTAGGGAAATTTTGATCGTTTTGAGATTTCGACCATGCTCCGGCCATTTTCTGGCAAAACATCCTTCATGGCTCAATCTTAGAATTGCCTCAACATTCCAAATCTGCAATCCAAGAGCCAAGGACCGCCGGCCAAAATTCTGGCAAGATTTCCGGCCAATTCCGGCCAACCTCCGATCAAGCTTCGATCAAGCTCCGATCAAGCTCCGGCCAAGTAAAACCTGGCCCAACCAAGTTCCGGCCAATAGGAATCAACCACAAACCGAATTCCCTATATTCTGGTTGGTTTCACTAATCATTTCGGTTAGCATTTGAACTTCGATTGGCTTTGGATTCATAATTATATGAATCATAAAGACAGTTAAACCCACAAAATTAGATTCTTTGTGTATTTAACTTTTTCTTGTTAGTTCCGATATTTATCTACTGGGTATTTTAAAGTCTAGAGAGAAAACAAGCTAAGAAGGAGTTCTTAAAGGCAAAAATGGATTACAAGACAAATCAGGCCAAGAAGGACCAATGAGCCTAGCCATGACCGAGAATATCGGGCCGCGTCCGAGAACTACCGAGAACACCGGGTACCTTCAACCGGGCTGTGCCGAGTACCGTAGGCCAGGACCGAGAACTGTCGGATGCGCCCGAGAAAAGCAGGGACGCGTCCGAGGCCCGCTACCGAGAACCGAGGAACCTGGGACGCGCCCGAGTACCCGCAACCGAGAACCGAGAAAACACAGGGCGCGCCCGAGGAAAAACCAGGCAGCGCCCGAGCCCGGCAAGTGACATCACTCGGCGGCTTTTGGAGCGCCACATTGCCAACCACTCCCATCCACCTCACCCCCGACGGCTTCTCCTCTCTTCTCCTCACAAGTCCGGCGGCTTTGGCCATGAAGATGACACCTAGCCCGGCGGCTTTGGCTTCTCCTCCCATTTCATGACAAGTGTCAAGTTCTCATGGTTCCTATTAGCCTATAAATAGAGACCTCCTTCCCTTTGTAAAACCATCCCAAATTTAATCCTCAACACCACAGGTTCCAAGGTTACTTATCTCTCTACATTTTGGCACAATCTTGTAAGCACTTTTCCTTAATCTCAAAAGCTTTGCAATTTACCCTTGAGTACTCTTGTCGGTTCTTGAGTACTCAAGTTTGTCTTTACTTTTACTATTCTCGAGTTTACTCCTGTCGGTTCTTGAGTACTCTCTTCTTTACTTTACTATCTTTCAAAATCAAAAACTTTATTTTCGTGTCTTTACTTTTGAAAACTTTATTTTCTGTCTTTCAAAACCTTTACTTTTTAAGCACTTAGCTATGATGTCCTGTTCCATGGATATTCGTAGCTAAACCCTTTATTCGGTTGAAGGGGTGTGCCTGTATCATACAATGTTTTAGGCCCTACTCTTAGTGCCTCTATGTGTTCAAAACTTGTTCTATGTGCCACATATTAGGTTAGAACTTCCAAGGTTGAGTGGATGCTTGACAGAGCAAAACTCTTCCGTGAGGTTCGTGAACATACTCGGGTAAGTGGATGCTTGGAATGGCAAAGCTTATCTGAGGAGTTCGACCTCTTTAAAACACCATTTGGTTGATCGGGAATGATTGATCAAATGGATGCACATAAGGCTAATATACCTTGAAATGGGGTATTAGTCTAAATAGAACAAGTGTTCTAAATGATGTGGCAAGTCATGTGCTTGAAATGGCCGTGATACATCTTTGAACACATAGTATGATCATTAGAGGTCGATGATAAACAGACCATGATACAAGGCCCCTAGAACCGAATACTTTCCTTTAATTGTAATATCAACTGTTTACTTTCAGACTCATATCATCTGCTTACTTTCTGTCAAGAATTGTCCATCATGCACTTAATTTTTGCAAGACTTGTCCATCAAGCACTTACTTTCTGTCCAGACTTGTCCATCAAGCAATTACTTTCTGTATTTTACTTTTCTTACAGACTTTATCAACATTAGCCCGGGATGACTTTTGGTACGCAACACGCTTGAAACACAGCGTGCGGCCAGTATCAAACGCGTGTCTGCGGTTGGTCTTGAAATTGACTATTCCCGCACTTTACTTTTCAGTAACTAAAACTAAAACCAGCCCCCAACTGTTTTATTTAACTTCCCCCCTTTAGAAAGAACAACTATCACCAAATTCCCTTGGGTTTGACCTGTACTTACCACTTACTACACAAAATAGTAAGTCGCGAGTATCGGAACTATAAATTTATTTTTGCACAGAGAACATCGCACCTTAACGACAGTGCGGTGGACTCCGTCAAAATTGGCGCCGTTGCCGGGGAGTTAGATTTAGAGTTAGCTATTCTTTCCCTTTCTTTTTCTCGTTCCGTATAACCATGTCCCGTGAAGGAAGCACCCATGACTATTAGGAGGGCGACGAGATCAATCTGTTCGATCGAAACAACGAGGTACCGCCTCTATTCCCAGTTCTCGATGATCCAGAGCAACTCAACCAAGACCGAAGAGCTCGTGATAGGAATGCCACCCGAGGGCCGAAATGGAGCTGGCCCAGCACAACAACCCCCTAGACATCCACCACCCCCCGCAAAATCGACGAGAACCAAGACGAGAACCCGTGTTTGATGACTACTACGGGGATAACAACAACTTCCGCGAACCTACTATGGGAGAACTGTCGGCACCAGATTTCAGAAATCAGCCGTGGTGCATCTACGAGGGCCCTGAACTGGAAAACATCGCCATCAACACATCAGTGGCCCACAACTTGCCCAAGTTCTCAGGAACTCGTGGAGAATCGGCAACGACTCATCTCCAACGCTTACATGGCACTTGCCAAAACCTAAAACCCAATGGCGTGAACGTAGACGACTTTAAGTTAAAAGCGTTCTACTTTTCCCTCACTGACTCAGCGAGCGACTGGTTCCTTTCGTTGCCTTCCGGTAGCATCAAAACATGGGCTCAGATGCAGAAGAAATTTCTAGACAAATACTACCCAGCAGGAAGAGCAATGCAAGTAAGGAGGCAACTGCAGGACATCAAGCAAGGGCCCAACGAAACCATGTACGACTACCTGGAAAAGTTCAACCGCCTGGAGAGAAGCTGCTGTACCCTTGGACTGCCTGATAAACTCATAATCGAGTACCTCACTGATGGATTAAGACCCTTAGAAAAAATGCTTCTGGATGCCTCAGCTGGAGGATCCATGATGAATCTATCATTGAGTGGCATAAGAAATCTCATCACCGACGTTGCCGAAAACGCCCGATTCAGAGAAGAGACAACTCGGCAGGAAGAATTTTCCCGAGCAAAAAATGTGGCAAAGGCTGAAACACCGACGAACTCTATGCCAGAGGAGATGAAACAAATGAAGGAAATTATGATTCAGATCCTACGAAGGCAGCCAGCTCAGATAAAGCCTTGCGAGTTTTGTAGTTCTACGGACCACAAGACTGACGCATGCCCAACATTGATAGTAGAGGAATAGGAAGAAGTGAACGCAGTGGTAGAATACCAAGGATACAACAACAACAACAACGATAGAGCCGGACCAACCCGACAGTATAATCAAACAACTGGTCCAAGCTGGCGAAACGACAACCATCCTCCGAAGGAGACACAACAAGCCACATCGCAATTAGCTCAGTCATTCTACCAACCACCCCACCGGCAGTATAACCAGAACGCTCCCTCAGCAGGCCAATATCAGCAAAGAGGACCAAATCAATACCCGACAGGCCAATATCAGCAGAAGGGAACGAATCAATACCAATCCTGCTCAAGCAATCAGCAAGGATCAAGCAAATCGCTTGAAGACACCATGAAGGAGCTCGCAGGAAGCGTAAATCAATTGGGTACTTCGCTACACCAATATCAGGCAAAAACTAACGGGGTAATTTCAGAATTGGCCAAACAAATGTCCCAGCTTGCCACCTCATTATCCGTGCTCACTAATGAACTCGGTCGACTACCTTCACAGACAACTCAAAACCCGAAGGGAAATGTCAATGCCGTAACCCTTAGGAGTGGGAGAAAACTTACCCTCAAAACCATGGAACAAGAGGAGGACAAAAACCCGAAGTTGCCTGGAGAAGAACAAATGAGTCCCGAGGCTCTCGGAACTCTTGAGCAAGATGCTGCTGAAGAAAATGAGGACACGCCCAAGGAAGAGCAGGACGCAACGGAAGAAGAAGGGAATGCGTCCGAGGAACGCAGGCCTAGCCTGGTACCAGCAGCCAGCCCGGTTCTAGTGTCCGAAGAGCACAAGGAGCGCCCGGTACCCAGAACCGAGACCCCGAAAATCAGCGCCGCGCTTCCATTTCTAGTGCCAGCCCGTTTACCAAAACAACATGTCATGGATGAGGATGTGTTCGAATTGTTCAGCAAAGTCCAAATCAACATTCCCCTCTTGGAAGCCATCAAGCAAATTCCTCGATATGCTAAGTTTTTAAAAGAACTTTGCACCAACCGGAGGAGGAGTGCTCGATATGATCAAGAGCAAATGAGTAGGAACGTGTCGGCTGTCATACAACGAAAAGTGCCTCCAAAATTTGGTGATCCGGAAATTTACAACATTCCTTGCACAATTGGCAACATCCGGATCGAGAACTGCATGCTAGACCTTGGAGCATCAATCAAAGTTCTGCCCTTCTCTATCTATTCATGCCTTAGTATTGGACGGCTCAAACCCAATGGTCTCACTATTCAACTGGCAGACCGATCGTGCAAACAGCCCGAGGGGAAAATAGAAGACGTCCTAGTTCAAGTAGGTGAATTGGTGTTTCCAGCAGACTTCTACGTCTTAAAAATGGAGAATAGCGGACCTACAGACCATGCACTCATCCTTCTCGGCCGTCCATTTCTTAAGACATCAAAAATGAAGATAGACTGTGGAAGTGGGATGCTCTCAATGGAGGTGGAAGGAGAGACCTTTAGCTTCGACATATTCAAGCATCCCATGGAGTTTGAGGAAGTGCACACTCTCGATACTTTGGACGACCTGGTCCAAGAAGTTCAACCAGAACCGAGAACAGATCCCTTAGAAGCCATACTCAATGGAGCCGAAAGCTCATATGAATTGACCGGAGGCTTACAAGAAACGCTAGCCCACTTAACAATCTCGGAGCCTCTAACACCAGAATATGAAGTCAACGAGGTAAAATTATTCAAATCAAATACTTTTCTGCCCTCGGTGATACAAGCTCCCAAAATAGAATTGAAGCCCCTGCCCGGACATCTGAAGTACGCCTTCCTAGGGGATGATAACACACTTCCAGTAATCATCAAGAGTGGCTTGGAAGCAGGCTAGGAACGAAGTTTGATAAAGGTGCTGAGACAACACAAGTTGCCTATCGGATGGACTCTAGCTGACTTAAGAGGAGTCAGCCCGGCTGTATGCATGCACCGTATTCTACTTGAAGATGGAGCGAAGCCATCAAGAGAGCCTCAACGACGACTCAACCCTATCATGATGGAAATCGTCCAAAAGGAAATACAGAAGCTACTAGATGCGGACGTTATCTATCCCATATCGGATAGCCAATGGGTGAGTCCTATCCACGTGGTCCCGAAGAAAAGTGGGATCACGATCGAGGAAGATGCCGAAGGAAACATAGTAACTGTAACGTCACAATATTTCGTATCAAATACAAAATAATGTTTTACAAATGATTTATGCTTGAGAGCGGGAGTTGTGTTCGTAATCTCAAATGCTCCTCTGATTCTACGGTGTTGCTTGCTTCGATCTACTCAATTTGATGTGTGTGGATGAAGGTGCGGTGCAACGTGTCTCGCGTAGCGAGGGACTTGGTGACTTGATCTCACGTGCGCAGCGAAGTGAGGGTCGCGGTTGGACTTGATCTCACGTGCTTACGTTGCGGTTGGATGCTTTAGCAGATGACGTTGGGATGCTTGGGCAGACGGCACGTGCTTGTCGGTTGCTGGCAGCTGACGTCACGTACTTGTCGGTTGTTGGCGGCTGACGGTTGACGCTTCCTTTGAGGGCACTCTTCTCTGTGCTTTCTTCTCAAATTTCCCAGTCTTTGATTTGTGAAGTGAAATACTCTATTTATAGAGTTCACTAGTGGGCTTGAGATTGGGCCCGTGCTTTGGGCTGAGTTTAACTCATGGACTGGGCCTGTAGCTTTGACCCAAATATCCTTTGTGGGTCAGCCCATTTATACTTTAAATAATTTTGATTTGGTCCTTGAACTTTTAGTGCCTACAAATTGCCCCCTCATGATCATGTTGTGCGACACAATTTGAGTGTCTCAGCGCGATGTGATCGTGAGTGATTGACTTGAGAGTCTTGTGGATGTCGAACTTGTCGTAAGAGCTTCCACGTAATAATAATTTTTTTTTGTTGAGCCACCATGTTGTTCTCCAACTTGACGGTTGACTTGTGATTTTTGCGAATGTCAAACTTGTCGTAAGAGCTTCCACATAATTTTTTTGTCACCATGTTGTTCTCCAACTTGACGGTTGACTTGTGATTTTTGTGAATGTCGAACTTGTCGTAAGAGCTTCCACGTAATAATTTTTTTGTTGAGCCACCATGTTGTTCTCCAACTTGACGGTTGACTTGTGATTTTTGTGAATGTCGAACTTGTCGTAAGAGCTTCCACATAATTTTTTTTTGAGTCACCATGTTGTTCTCCAACTTGATATAAAGCAAGAATAGTCCATCATGGCTCGGGGTCAGCACTGCCCTCGACACTTCATGGAGTATATGATCGACACTCCATTTTTTTGTATAAGGATATCTGATCTAGTCTTTTGGATCACACACGATCTTGGATCACGGGAGTTCTAATCTATCCGACCCGCTCCATGGCCGACCCAAGATATATTCCGACCCAAGACGAGATAGGCGAAGCCCAAGAGATCAAAGCCCATCATATGGAAAACACAAAGTATTCGAATTATTTGAATTCAAATTCAAACCGAAGTCAACTCCATAAATGGCCGGCATTTACTTGTGCAATCAAGGAGAGCAATTCGAATTCGAATTGCATCTCACATCTTCAAGGGTTCGTGGGTCAAAGGAGGGATAAAGGGGAGAATATTCCATTTGACTTCCAAAGTCAAATGGTAACCGACGAAGCATTGAAAGCTTGGCCATTACTTCCTTTTCAAATTCAAACCACAAGGGGCTCGCCTATATAAAGAAGACAATCACATCCATTCTCATCATCGAAAATATAGAAAAGACTTCTCTTATTTCGGTTTCTTCATCAGAAGACTCATCCTTCTCTTCAAATATGATTTTAATTGACTTGGCACCTGGTGGCCGTTCTCCGTAAACAATGAATGACACGGCACCAGCATCTCAAGTCAAAGCTGGGTCTGATGCTGTTCTTAATGTTTCTTCTATCTCGGGGACGCCTAGTGGACCATGATTCTGTGGAGAATCTGATTTGTGCAGTGGACGGTCAATGCTTGCTGGTGTAGTGGCTGCAACAAATAATTTTTTTTTGTCTTAATTGGTTTGTGCAGGAATTGGAATTCGGCAGTGTGAGTGTCGGTCAATCTCGCATCTTCAGGAGTGAAGTCCAATCTCGCAGCTTCAGTGTGAGTGTCGGCCAATCTCGCAGCTTCAGGTTTTTTTTGTAAGAACAACGTGACTACATCTTGTCTTACTGATTTTCTTTCCTTTGTTCATGTCTAGGCGCCCTTCCATCCACAGTTGCCGCTTTTTTACTGCTCTGACGTTGATGCACCGTTGTTGACGGTATTCTGGCTTGTTGTTGAGAGACCAACCCGCTATCCTTCTTTGCGTAAGACTGCTATTCCTCGGGGGTAGTTTCACACTTTGAATTCATTGTGTCAAGAAAAATAAGCTTTTAAGGATTCTGTCACCAAGACTTACGAGTCTAAGGAGATTGGTTTTTAAGTGAGACCGTTTGTGACTCCTCCAATCTCCTGGGAATTCCTTACTTGTCTTAATTTCTTCGACATAGTCGTTTCATTTTGTGACGAACTCACCTTGCGATACAAGTCTCTACCAAAAGAAGGCAGGCGCAATGGTGCTCTTCTGCCCCCCAGTGCCGATTGGTGATGCTGCGGATGAGACACTTGTCAATAATGGAGGACAGAGCTCTATACGGTCGGGACGACATAGCCAACAGGTCTCCGATGCTTCATCTTCCTCTGGGCGACATCAGGATAACAAAGCACCAAGTGCTGAAGCTGTCACCGCTCCACCCTCTTCATGCTAAACTGTCAAGATGACCGACCAACTCGTGAGGGTTCTCCTTCAAAACCCTATGGAAACTCCCTACGCAGAAGTCAACGATGTAGCTGCGCATGTTACGCACTTCCTTGCTAGCCTTCAAAATGTTGGTGATGACATCTCCTTTCTTCAGGCGGCCGTTGATGCGTATGTAAAGAGCGTTGCCAAACTCCTTGTAATCCAGCAGGGTGTTGTTAGCAACTCCGCCCGTCATGCCTGTGAGATTTCTGCGGTTGAGGGCTGTCCATGTTCTGCTTGAGTGACTTACAAGGGTGCTCTCCAAACTAGCAAGAGTTTGGAGAGACATGGAGAAGTAGTGGCGCCGGCAATAGAGGGAGCTGAAGCCAAATTACGAGATTTGCACGGGGAGGCAAAGAACATAAGACACCAGCGAAGCCGACAAGTGGAAGTAATTGCTGCGGCCGAGTCGAACGTTGGTGCACTTCAACATCAGTTAGATGAATTTAGAACTTTTCGAGCGAGCTCTGACGACTTGGTGAAGGTGAAGCGTGAGTTGGATCAATGCAAGAAGGCCATCCAGGCAGCTATGCATTAGAACCGTCAGACTACTTAGTCATTTTTTTTTGAGACTGCACTTGAATAATATTTTTTTTTACTCAAGCTACCTACGTACTTACAAAGTCACGTGCGTGACACTTCGCAAGATCAAGTCAACGTAGTTCATTTTTTTTTAAACTTTTTTTTGAGACTGCACTTGAACACATTTTTTTGTACTCAAGCTACCTACGTACTTACAAAGTCACGTGCGTGACACTTTGCAAGATCAAGTCAACGTAGTTCATTTTTTTTAAACTTTTTTTTTGAGACTGCACTTGAACACATTTTTTTTGTACTCAAGCTACCTACGTACTTACAAAGTCACGTGCGTGACACTTCGCAAGATCAAGTCAACATAGTTCATTTTTTTTGTTTTTTTTGTTTAGCCGTTCACAGTTTATACTCTTGCGGGCCAGGAGTATCGGTCTGCAGTTTTAGGAGTAGTAGCGCTTTAAGAACTTTCCATTGATTGGCCCGACGCGTAATCCTTCTTGATCCACGATCTTGTATGCCCCATTTGTGTAAGCTTCTTGCACCACGTAGGGACCGTCCCACTTCTCTATAAACTTGCTTCCCGTCTTGTGTGAGGTGATGATTGGCCTTCTTACTGCTAGAACCAAGTCTCCTTTTTGAAAGGAGAGAGGACGCACATTCTTATTGAATGCACGTGAAAGTCTTGCTTGGTAGCATTGTAAGCTCTGTTGTGCTTGCAATCTCTTCTCATCTAGGGCTTCCAACTCTGCTAAGCGTAGCATGTCATTTTCGTCACTGCTAAGTCCTTCTTGGATGGCTATGCGCATGGATGGAATTTGAAGTTCAAGTGGCAATACTGCTTCAACTCCATATACTAGAGCATACGGGGTTGCTTGGGTCGGTGTCTTGTATGTTGTTCGATACGCCCACAATGCTTCACCGATCTTTTCGTGCCAATCACGTTTTGACTTCCCTACCACCTTTCTCAGCAAATTGCACAAAGTCTTGTTAAATGCTTTGGCCAGTCCATTTGCGGGAGCGTTGTACATTGACGACTTGTACTGCTTGAATTTGAACTTTTCGCAGAGGCTTGTCATGAGTTTGTTGGAGAACTGCTTTCCATTATCGGTCACAATTCTTTGTAGAACGCCATGTCGGTAGATGATATGCTTTGTTATGAAGTCGACCACGTTTTCTTTCTTTACTTCACGTAGTGTCACTGCCTCTGCCCACTTGGAGAAGTAGTCGGTTGCAGCAAGGATATACGTGTGCCCGTTGGATGCCTTAGGATTAATTGGTCCTACTACGTCGAGTCCCCATGCTTCGAAAGGCCATGATGCAACTGTCGGATGTAGAGGTTCTGGAGGTTGATGTATGAAATTTGCGTTGAACTGACATGCATTGCATTTCTTCGCAAACTCTATGCAGTCTTGCACGATGGTTGGCCAATAATACCCCATCCTCTTGACGCGATCATAAAGTTTCGGACCAGACTGGTGAGCACCACAAACGCCGGCATGAGCTTCTTGCATAACTTCCACTGCTTCTTCTTTGTTCAAGCACCTTAACCATTGCCCCAGGAACGAGCGTCTGTATAATGTCCCTTTGTAGTAGATAAACCCTGATGGACCATAATCATACGAATCAAAAACACAATAAAACCCCCTTAATTAGACATTTTGTCTATTTAACTTTTGCTTGTTAGTTCAGATATATTTCTACAGGGTATTTCAGAGCTTAGAGAGAATACACACTAAAGAGGAGCTTTCAAAGCAGAAAAGATGTTACGAGTCAATCCAAGGTCAAGATCATATGCTGACTGAAGAAATATCAAGGATCCTGACGTTGAATCACTCATAATAAATTAATCAGAAGAATCAGGAGAGGAATCAAGACAACCCGGGGAAGAAATACACTGACAGTTTTGTGAAAAGACTGCACAAAACTGTACAAAATTCACATTTGGGCAAGATGACCGGCCACTTGGGCAAGAGGTGGCCAAAGCCACCCCTCCTCCTCCCCCCACCACCGGCAACCGGCGGCTCCTCCACCCATGGTGACCGAATAGCGGACTATTATAAATTTATTTGCACACATCGCTTTGACGACAAGCGGTCTGTCAAATTGGCGCCGTTGCCGGGGAATCAGTCGTCGGATAAGTTGTTCGAATCGATACGCACTTCAAAACAACCATGTCTCGCGAAGAAAGCCACCATGACTACCAGGAGGACGAAGAAATAAACCTGTACGATCGAAACGATGAGGTGCCACTTCCATTTGTGGACGATCCGGAACAACTCATCAGAAACAGAAGAGCTCGTGATAGAGAAGCTATCCGAAGAAACCAAGAACCACCTGAGGACCGAAATGCAGCTGGTCCAGTACAACCCCCTAGATATCCACCACCCCCACGCCCTCGACAAGTTCCGAGACAAGGACCCATCTTTGATAACTACTATGGGGACAACGACCATTTCCGCGAACCTACTTTGGGAGAACTCAATGCACCGGATTTTAGAATTCATCTGTGGTGTATCTACGAAGGCCCTGAGCTGGAAAATATCTACATCAACACTTCAGTTGCCCATAACCTTCCGAAGTTCGCAGGAAATCGTGGAGAGTCAGCAATGGCCCATCTCCAGCGCTTACATGGTATTTGCCAAAACTTAAAACCAAATGGCGTAAACGTAGACGACTTCAAGTTAAAAGCGTTCTACTTTTCCCTCATTGACGCGGCAAACGACTGGTTCCTTTCATTGCCTTCCGGAAGCATCAGAACATGGGCTCAGATGCAGAAGAAGTTCTTAGACAAATACTACCCAGCAGGAAGAGCAATGCAAGTAAGAAGGCAACTGCAGGACATCAAGCAAGGACCCAACGAAACCATGTACGATTACCTGGAAAAGTTCAACCACATGGAGAGAAGCTGCTGTACACTAGGACTTCCCGAGAAACTCATAATCGAGTACTTCATTGATGGATTAAGACCCTTAGACAAAATGCTCCTGGATGCCTCAGCCGGAGGATCCATAATGAATCTATCATTGAGCGGTGTTAGGCAACTAATAAATGACGTTGCTGAAAATGCTCGATTCCGAGAAGAGACAACTCGGCAGGAAGAATTCTCCTGAACAAAAAGTGTGGCAAAGGCCGAAACACCAACGAACTCGATGTCTGAGGAGATGAAACAGTTAAAAGAAATGATGATTCAGATCCTACGAAGGCAGCCAGTTCCAGTTAAGCCTTACGAATTTTGTGGCATGACGGACCACAAAACTGACGCATGTCCAACTTTAATAGAAGAGGAACCAGCGGAAGTGAATACGGTGGGAGGATACCAAGGATACAACAACAACAGTAATGACAGAGCCGGACAAAACAGACAGTATGGTCAAGCAACCAACCCGAGCTGGCATAACAAAAACTACCCTCAGAAGAACGCTCAATCAGCTGGCCAACAACAAGCTCAGTCATTTTACCAAGCTCCACACCGGCAGTATAACCAGAATACTCCATCAGCAGGCCAATATCAGCAGAAAGGACCAAATCAGTACCAGACTGGCCAGCATAATCAGTAAGAACCCACCAAGTCGCTTGATGACACAATGAAGGAGCTCGCAGGAAATATAAATCAATTGGGTACTTTGTTACACCAATATCAGGCGAAAACTGACGGGGCAATTTCAGAATTGACCAAGCAAATGTCCCATCTCGCCACTGCAATGTCAACGCTCACTAGCGAACCTGGCAGACTACCTTCACAGACCATCCAGAATCCAAAGGCGAACCTTAGCATGATGAAAGGGTCAAACGGAAAGACGACACTGGGAGAAGTAGCACGATCACCAGCATACAGACTAACGAACAAGCACTTCACCCGCAGGAGTTGTCCTGATTGGAATCAAGAGGAAGATCGACCCAATGATGGTAAAACATGGGTCACGCACGCCGACAACGGACGGTATGCATTCACTGTTTGCATAACTCCGCCACCAATCATAAACTCTAGCATACCAGCATCTGGGTGGGATGACGACAAAAATTGGAAGTGTAACTCCCCAACCAATATTTATGCTCCTGAGCAAAATATTAAGGGATCCGGTTATACTAATCCTAAGTCAAGGAGTGGGCTGAGTAACCCGACAATTAAAAGAGCCCTCACTTCAGATCATGAATCACAACCGGAAAGAGATAAAGACCCAGGGGCCTTCACAGTCACCTGTGGTATTGGGGAAACCCAGATTCATAAGTGCCTAGTCGATCTTGGGGCTGCTGTCAACGCCATGCCTTCCTCATTGTACTACTTACTAGGACTTGGTCCCTTGAAACCGTCCAGGACAAATATCGAGCTGGGAGATAAATCATGCATCCGTCCAGTTGGAGTGCTGGAAGATGTAATACTCCATGTAGGCAAACTGGTCGTTGCTGCAGACTTCTATGTGATACAAACGGGAGAAACCAGTGAAGACGACCCTCCAACAATAATATTGGGACGACCATTCCTCTACAATACTAAAGCAAGAATCGATGTGGGCAAGGGCTCATTATCACTCAAGTTCGGCGGCAAAATCGCAAATTTCTACATTAATAATAGCCGCACGGATACAAAGAAACCGCCAGACATTATACCTATCTCAGAGTGCGGTACACAGATTTCTGACCTACCAAAAAAAGACCAGAAAAGCATCAAGACCAGCAGCTATGGTCAAAGGTCTCCCGACTTCTCAGAGACAATGGAAAGAAAATACACCAAAACCATGGCGTTCTAAACTAAACAAAACATCAGGCAAGGCAAAAAGTAACACAGGAACGGTGGCGAAATTCGACCTGAGCCACCCATGGGATCCCAATCAATGATCCCGAACAAGGTACTGTCGAGCCAACGACGTTAAACAAGTGCACTGGTCGGGAGGTAACCCGACACTATCTTACTTTTCCGCACGTTTAATTTCTGTCATTTAAATTCAGTATTTAATTTTAAGCTTGCATGACTTTTGAACTAAGGCATGCCTTCGTTCAAAAGTGGGGGGTGAGAACCACCCGTGTACATAAATAACATGCTTGCTATTTTCTCTTTTAGTAATAGTATCTTTTTGAAAATATGAACTTAAGAATGTGAAAAAGATAGATCATAATTCATGCATTAACCTGGTGAAAATTCAACTGTTTAAAAACTTAGAATGTAACTTTTCATTTGTCCCTTTGTGTTGAGATAACCTAGGGATGTGGAGTTGACATAAACTGCCCTAGAGAGGCTTGGCAAGCACTCGAAGGATCGAATCAAACTATATGGTTTTCGAAGTCAGTGGAGGCTGCACTTCGGGGTTCAGTGAAGAATTGAAGTCATCTCCGCCATGCAGTGTTTATGCAAAAAGAAAAGAAAAGGCGAGGACGGGAATCAGACCGTCCTCTCTCTAGTCAAAGTAGCCGAGAAAATAGATGAGCTACCCTCTTCTTGACCCGCGCGAAACGACAATGATGAGAGGAGCGGGGAGGTATTTCCATAGGCTTGCGGGCGATGATTGGACCTCCCAAGAAAGGCTTGAGAAAATGGACTAGCAAGTCACAAAGAAGCAAAAAGCTCAAAGAAGCAAATCAAGAGGCCAAAGGCCCAAAATTGTGAAGGTTTTAACCGAACAAAAGTGAAGCACTCAAAAAAGAATCAAATCAAAAGCCAAAGGCAGAATCACTACAAAAAGCAGTCCCTCGCCAACAAAGAAAAAAAGAAGAAAATCAAAAAAGGCTCAACTCACTGAAACCTGAACCAAATCACGTGCTAGAGAAAGCTACCAGAAAACCATATAGTGCGAGACGGTCCCGAAGGTGTAGTCCAGGAACCTGAAAAGGGCTATCTCCCGAAACATCCAAAATAATTTGCATCTCGGCACGAAGGTACAAGTATCAAGTTTCTTCTATTTATTTACGCAGTTTAATTTGGTAATAAGTAGTGATGCATGAATTAGGATAGATCGAGTACCACAGTCTAATTTTCATATTTCAAAGCCAACTTAGAGTACAGCCCTTTAATAGTATTGTTCGGGACGAACAACTAAAAGTGTGGGGTGATCTGATGGACCATAATCATACGAATCAAAAACACAGTAAAACCCCCTTAATTAGACATTTTGTCTATTTAACTTTTGCTTGTTAGTTCAGATATATTTCTACAGGGTATTTCAGAGCTTAGAGAGAATACACACTTAAGAGGAGCTTTCAAAGCAGAAAAGATGTTACGAGTCAATCCAAGGTCAAGATCATATGCTGACTGAAGAAATATCAAGGATCCTGACGTTGAATCACTCATAACAAATTAATCAGAAGAATCAGGAGAGGAATCAAGACAGCCTGGGGAAGAAATACACTGACAGTTTTTTGAAAAGACTGCACAAAATTGTACAAAATTCACATTTGGGCAAGATGACCGGCCACTTGGGCAAGAGGTGGCCAAAGCCACCCCTCCTCCTCCCTCCACCACCGGCAACCGGCGGCTCCTCCACCCATGGTGACCGGCGGCTTTTGCTCCTCCATAGGTGGCGGCTCCTCCTTGCTCCTCCTCTCCTTCCTCCATGTGGTGGCCATCTCCTCCCTCCATTTTCTCCTCCAATCACCATGGGACACTTGTGGCCATCTCCTCCTCCTCCCATGGCTATATAAGGAGGAGCTCCTCCCCTCATTTCAACATCCCAAAAACACAATTCACTTATCTCTCTAAGTTTATGTATTTGTAAGTTTGGCTTTGGAAATAAAGGATAGCTCCCTTGGCGCTTCAACGGTTGTAAGTAATTCTTAGTATTTATTCAACTGTTTTATTTCCTTAGTTATAATGTTTAGCGCGATAAATAGTAGCTAAACTTGTAGTTCGGTAGAAGGGTTGTACTTGTATTATAATATGTTTTAGACTATTGCATTTAATGTAGCTTAGTATTCAAAACTTGTTCTATGTGCCATATATTAGGTTAGGATCTTCCAAGGTTGAGTGCCTGACAAGCAAAAAACTCTTCCGTGGGGATTCGTAAACATACTCGGATAAGTGGATGCTTGGAATGGCAAAGCTTATCTGAGGAGTTTGACCTCTCTTAAACACCATTTGGTTGATCGGGAATGAAAGATCAAATGGATGCACATAGGCTAGTATTCCTTGGAATGGGAGTATTAGTCTAAGTAGAACAAGTGCTCTACGTTTTTTTGCAAAAGTCTAGACAGTGTGTGCAAATCGAGTGCTTGGAATGGCCTTGATACGCTTTCAAACACTTTTGCAAAAGACTAGACAGTGTGGCAAATCGAGTGCTTGGAATGGCCTTGATGCACGTTTGAATACTTAGTATAATCATTAACAGTCAATGATAAACTATTATAATACAAGGCCCCTAAAACCGAACATTTCTCCTCCATTATAAACTGCAATTTACTTTCCAGTACTAAAACCAACCAACCAATCAATCAATCAATCAATCACTTAGCTGGTAGCTTTAAAACCAACCAACCTAAAACACGCCCTCTCGCTGGATAAACCCCCTCAAAGAACGACTATCCCACTGATTCTCTTGGGTTCGACCCCTACTTACCAAGTACTACCCAGTAGTATAGTTGCGAGTAGCGGACTATTATAAATTTATTTGTACAAATCGCTTTGACGACGAGCGGTCTGTCAATAAACCTTGGGGCACGTCGGCGGATTTCTACCTTGTGTCTAGGATCGGTTGGTAACTTTTGATGATCCAAGAAGTCGATGATAGGTTGACGCCAATCTTCTCTTTCAATTTCATAGGCATATACGACGTTTGACGATTCCATGTTTTCTTCATTTTCCTCAAACTGCGGGACTACCCAACGATTGCAGACTGGAATGGACATGGTCTCTTCTGCCCCCAGTGCCAAATTGGCTGCGAGGTTAGCAAGGGCATCAGCCAACTTGTTGGCACTTCTCGGAACATGTCCTATACTGATGGAGTCAAACTCGTTAAGCAGTTGTGTCGCATGTCTATAATAAGGGATCAAGTCATCCTTCCTGACTTCGTACTCACCAAGTACTTGATTGATTACTAGCTGTGAGTCTCCATAGATATCCATTTCGTCGATTCTTATTTGTGTGGCCATTTGAAGTCCCAAGAGAAGTGCTTGATATTCTGCCATGTTGTTTGAACATAGTTGAGTGAGTGTGAACGAAAAGGGGAGAAGATGATTCTCTGGTGATACAAACACAATTCCAGCTCCAGCTCCATCGCGTCTTACAGCTCTGTCGAAGACCATCTGCCATGGAGGTAGCACATCGATGTAGAATATGTCTTCGCCTGGAAGGTCGATGGAAAACTCCCATTCGGCAGGAACTGGGTGGTCAGCGAAGAAGTCCGCTATGGCTTGCCCTTTTGTTGCCTTCTGAGGTACAAACACTAGATCATATTGCTTGAGAAGCATAGCCCACTTTGCTAGTCGACCTGACAAGACTGGTCTTGAAAGTATGTATTTGATGGGATCAGCTTTGGAAACTACGTGTACTGTATGTGCTTGCATATAGTGCCTTAACTTCTGTACTGCGAATACCAATGCAAGACATATCTTCTCGATTGGAGAGTAATTGAGTTCAGCTCCCACCAAAGTTCAGCTCAAGTAATAGAGGGGTCTTTCTTTTCGTTCGTCGGTTTCTTGTGCACACATTGCCCCGAGCGACTTCTCTTGAGCGGCAACGTAAAGTATCAGTGGCTTTCCTGGAGACTGTGCCCCAAGTACTGGTGCAGTAGACAAGTACTTCTTTATGTTATCAAAAGCCTTGCGACATTTATCATCCCAAACGAATGGAGCATCCTTTTTCATGAGATGACTGAATGGTTGACAACGCCCAGCGAGGTTGGAGATGAATCTTCGTATGTAAGCCAGTCGTCCTTGCAATCCGCGCAGTTCTTTTAAGCTTTTTGGTTCGGGCATTTCTTGAATAGCTTTGATTTTTGTCTGGTCTATTTTGATGCCCCTGTGTGTGACTACGAAACCAAGGAATTTTCCCGATGTGACGCCAAATGCACATTTGAGTGGATTCATTTTGAGCTGGCACTTTCGGAGTCTTTCGAAAACCGTACGAAGATCTTGGACATGGTCACTCCTGGCTTTTGACTTGACCACCACATCATCGACGTAACATTCTATCGTTTTATGCATCATGTCCTCGAAAATCTTTTTCATCGCACGCTGATATGTGGCTCCCGCATTTTTTAGGCCAAAAGGCATGACTTTGTAGCAGAAGATCCCTTTCGGGGTTCGGAATGCTGTAGCATCTTGGTCTTCAGGCGCCATGTGTATCTGGTTGTATCCAGCCGTGTAATCCATGAAGGAGAGAGCTTCATGTCCAGTTGTTGCATCTATCATGAGCTCCGTAACTGGTAGAGGGAAGTCATCCTTTGGACACGCTTCGTTGAGATCTCGAAAGTCCACGCACACTCGCAGCTCCCCATTCTTCTTCCTTACTGGAACAATGTTGGATATCCACGTCGGATATTTGACTTCACAAATGAAATCTGCGTCGATGAGCTTATTAACTTCTTTCTCAATTTCAGGGACCAGCTCTGGCCTAAATCGCCGTTGGGACTGCTTCTTTGGCCCGACCCCCCTTTTGATCGCTAGACGGTGTAAAGCTATCTTTGGATTAAGCCCCGGCATTTCTGTGTAGTTCCAAGCAAAAACGTCTTTGTATTCTGCCAATAATTTGAGGTACTGCTCCTCTTCTTCTTCGGTTAGTAGGGTGCTAACGTATATTGGACGTGGATTTTCGGTGGTTCCGAGATTCACCTCTTTCAAGTCATCAACAGTTGATTGCCCGCCGTCTTCGAGTACCTCCGGAGCTTGATCAGCCTCTACTTCTTCGACTTCATTTGGAACTTCTTCGGCTGTTACGTGGTATGATGTTGCTACATCATACTCCGTTATGTCTTCCTCTTTATTGTTTTCGATCTCATCTGTAGTGATTTGGTGAGCTGATGTAGCATCTTTTTGACGACGGACAGAGATTTTTATAGGTGGTGGAGGCTTGTGACCTAGACCAGCATGTTTGTGAGCTGTTCCGTGAATCTGGGTGAGACTGTAAGGATGAGGTTCGATCACTTCTCCGAGCACAGCCGGTCCTTTGAAATCGTATCCCGACTTCTCCATCAACTTATAGGCATTTGGACCGAATTTTCCCTCGAAACTTACATTCCCTTCATGTGGTTTGATTGACTCCGAAACGAATCCTTCTAGCGGAGGCCTCAAAACCTTTGTTGTATTTGCACTGGGTAATGGAATGACTACTTTCACCACCCATTCTTGTTTGACCATCCTTCTGACCTTCTTTTGATCTGCAAAACTTGTCTCTGATTTTTGACAGTCTTCCAAGGGTCTTTGTCCTGCCTTACGTCGAGAAATAGGTATATATCGCAAGATAGGAAGCGTGCTTTCAGGAGTCGGCCTTTGCGTTTGTATAGGTGTCATGACACATGCCCTGCTCCTAACCTTTGATTCAATTTCTGATTTTATTTGTGGCCGGTTTTGGTTTGTTTTCGATCTTTCCTTATCATTTTCTCTATTAGAAGGGGTGATCAATGGCAGTAGTTCACTTGAAACACCGTTTTCTTCAAAGAACTTAGCATCTGCAAAAAACGAATCTGCCTTGGTAAATGGTTTGACGTCCCCATTTATCTTTCGTTCACCGTCACGATAATACTTCAAGCATTGGTGAAGAGTTGATGCAACAACTCCATTCTCATGCTTCCATGGTCGACCGAGTAATAACTTGAATGAAGTTCTAACGTCAATGACATGAAACAAGGTATCAGCCGATAGCTCTTCAATCGCTAGATTAACACGGATCATGCCAATCGCATGTTCAGTTTTTAGGTTGAATCCGTGAATTAACAGCTGGCTATTAGAGAGTTCGTCCATAGTGATTCCCAATAAGTCCATGGTTTCTTTTGGCATGAGGTTTACTCCGGAACCTCCGTCCACCAAGATTTTTCCCACTTTTTGTCCTCGGATGTAGCCTGTGACATATAGAGGTCTGTTGTGAGGTTTGGATCCAAGGAGAAGATCTTCGTCAGAAAATGTCAAGGTCGTGTTGCAGGAGATGCATTCAACTTGACTTTTCCTTAGCTTTTCTGCATTTTTGATGACGTCCTCCTTTAGCTTTGGATGTAGGAGTGCTTGCGCTATTCGTTGTCGTGATTCCTCTGGCAAGTGGAAAATCTGCTCCCACTGCTCGTGTTTAGGGAGAGCTTCCAGGATATCAAGCACATCAACGTCCTCTTGAGGATCCGAAGGTGGTTGTGTCTTTGTGGTTGGAGATTCATTCCTCTGCTCAGCTTTTTGTTCTTCTTCACTTCCTTTGCTTATTGCCCCTGAGGTTGTGTTGACCCCAACTTTATCGAAGTAGCCCTCCGGAAGGGAGTCTCCTAAGATAATGGGACTTGGTGGAATCTTCTTTAAAGGATCAATAGGCAGTATACGTGACCTCAGACTCCTCTCGAGTCTTCTCTCCCCTTTCGTCTGACGTGGTCTCTTCTTGGTCACCTGCTCTTTTTTTTGGCGGACAAGTTCTGGTTGTGGACTGACTTGCTTCTTTGATCTTCTTCGAGTTACAAGAGTCCATCCTTCATCATCCTTCATGCATTCAACCTCTTTCATAATCCCATAAGTTTCGATTCTTTTTGGATTATAATCGCATCTCAACTTTTTTGATTCAGCTTCAATAGATGGCTTTGATATCCACACTTTTGTTGGCTCAAGGGTGCCAAATTGGATTTGTTGCATGCACCATTCTTGTGGCTTGCAAAGTGAGTCGCAACTAGTCGTCACGGAGGTGTGGTTTGCTTCTATTGTTTCATCTGTGTCGAGCTCGATGCGTCATTCTTTGACTAATCTCATTATAAGCTCCTTGAAAGTGATACAACTTTCGATACTGTGGCTAACCAATCTATGGTAGCGGCAGTATTTGGGATCGTTAGTCTTGTTGACTTCATCTGGGCGTTTTGATTCTGGTAAGTTGATGATGCCTTTCTCCAACAGGTCATCGAGCATGCCTGACAGATCAGAGTCAGGGAATGGATACTTCTTGGCTTGTAATTCTTTCAGTGTAGGCTTTGTGCGCTTGAAGTCTTTTGAGGTGACTTCTTTCCTCTTCTCCTGCTTTGGTTTTGATGATATCTTCACAGGAGCGTCATTGGTGCTGATGGCCATGGCCTCTTTTGGAACATTTTTGTTGACCCTTTCGGGCTTCTTATAATCTCTGTTATCAATGATTGCTTTCGACAAGGATATGTGATTCCTTCCATGTCCTTTCACGGTGATTTCCATGTCGTGTGCGCGTGTGGCTAACTCTTGAAAATTCCTAGGTTTGATACCTTTAAGGATGTATAGCAAATCCCAGTTCATTCCATTGATGCACATTTCTACAGCTGACGTCTCGCTGATGCGATCTTTACATTCAAGGCACAATGAACGCCAGCGGTTGATATAGTCAACCACAGGTTCTTCTTCCCATTGTTTCGTATTTGTCAGTTCACTCATACTGACAACCCTTCTGGTGCTATAGAATCGGTTGAAGAACTCGTCCTCCATCTAACTCTAGCTGTCAATAGATTCTGCCTCCAAGTCAGTGTACCAATCGAAAGCAATGCCTTTTAGAGTTCGCATAAATTGTTTGACCAGCAGATCCCCTTCAGTTCCGGCGTTGTTACAAGTTTCTATGAAGTGGGCAACATGTTGCTTTGGACTTCCTTTTCCGTCAAATTGTTGGAGTTTGGGGGGGCTGATATCCATGTGGCATGCGCAGACCGTCTATCCGCTTGCTGTAGGGTTTGGCACAGCGTGCACCACCAGAAGAATCTCCACCTAGTTGGCTCTTGACCGCGTTGGCTATCAGCACTTGAAGTTGGTCTTCGTTGCACGCAACGCCTCCGTTCCTGTTGGTTTCTACAGGGATCATCTTATTAGTGTCATCATCTTCTGCCGTCAGATTGACTTCTTCCACTTTTCGTTTCCCGAGCCCAACCACCTCTTTCTGGAGTTCTTCAAGCTTTTTGTTCTTCTCCTGGTTGTCTTTCAGGACTAGCTTAAGCATCTCTCTTAGTTCTTGCATCTGCTCCTCCATGGTCTTGGTGTGTATGGTCATGACAGAGGCTACACAGAGTTTGGGTGTCTCGGCTTGTTCTGGCAGAGCCACCTTTGCTTTTGGTGAGGGTGCTCCGTCAGCTTTCGCACTTCCCTTGTGTCGTGGGGAGTTGGAGGCGATCACTGCCGTAGCTGCAGCCATGATGGAAGCAACGGTATATGTGTGTTCCCTCCTTGGTACTTGAGAAGCTCGTAGGCTTGCAGCAGCAGCATTGACAGCCATCCTTTGAGTCATTCCTCTTGTGCAGATGCTGGTTGGTTGAGCTACAGTTGCGGCGTAAGGTTTCTTGGGAGTTTGTTGACTGGTAGGTCGAGCAGACATCTTAGCTTTAGCGTAGGGATGAGAGGTAGAGATTTTCACATCGGGTTCACCAAAATTTGTAACGTCACAATATTTCGTATCAAATACGAAATAATGTTTTACAAATAATTTATGCTTGAGAGCGGGAGTTGTGTTCGTAATCTCAAATGATCCTCTGATTCTACGGTGTTGCTTACTTCGATCTACTCAATTTGATGTGTGTGGATGAAGGTGCGGTGCAACGTGTCTCGCGTAGCGAGGGTCTTGGTGACTTGATCTCACGTGCGCAGCGAAGTGAGGGTCGCGGTTGGACTTGATCTCACGTGCTTACGTTGCGGTTGGATGCTTTAGCAGATGACGTTGGGATGCTTAGGCAGACGGCACGTGCTTGTCGGTTGCTGGCAGCTGACGTCACGTACTTGTCGGTTGTTGGCGGCTGACGGTTGACGCTTCTTTTGAGGGCACTCTTCTCTGTGCTTTCTTCTCAAATTTCCCAGTCTTTGATTTGTGAAGTGAAATACTCTATTTATAGAGTTCACTAGTGGGCTTGAGATTGGGCCCGTGCTTTGGGCTGAGTTTAACTCATGGACTGGGCCTGTAGCTTTGACCCAAATATCCTTTGTGGGCCAGCCCATTTATACTTTAATTAATTTTGATTTGGTCCTTGAACTTTTAGTGCCTACAGTAACAACAAGAGTTACGAATGGCTGGAGAATGTGCATCGATTACAGAAAATTGAACGCCGTCACAAGAAAAGACCATTTCCCTCTACCATTCATCGATCAAATGCTAGACCGACTGGCGGGCAAACCATATTTTTGCTTCCTGGACGGGTTCTCAGGCTACAACCAGATGCCCATAGCACCTGAGGACCAAGAGAAGACTACATTCACCTGCCCATTCGGCACGTTCGCCTTCAGAAAGATGTCGTTCGGTCTATGCAATGCCCCGGGGACTTTTCAAAGGGTAGTGACCAGCATCTTTTCAGACATGATCGGAGAATTCATTGAAGTCTTCATGGGCGACTTCACCATCTATGGAGACACATTCAACGCTTGCTTAAGTAATTTGAGCACGGTTTTGGCACGATGTGTGTCCATGAACTTAGTGCTCAATTATGAGAAGTGCCACTTCATGGTAACACACGGAATAGTCTTGGGACATATCGTCTCACAAGAAGGCATGGAAGTGGACAAAGCAAAGATCAACCTGATCATGACTCTACCCTACCCATCCACAGTCCGAGACATCCAATCATTCCTTGGCTATGCAGGATTCTATCGACGATTCATCAAAGACTTCTCCAAAATGGCGTTGCCTCTAACCACTCTTCTCCAGAAAGAAGTCCCTTTTGAATTCACTGATGCATGCAAGGAGGCCTTTGATAAACTAAAGAAAGCCCTCACCAGCCCACCTATCATCCAAACGCCAAATTGGGAACTGCCATTCGAAATCATGTGCGACGCGAGCGATTATACTGTGGGGGCAGTTCTCGGCCAAAAAGTTAATAAGAAGGCAGTTGTGATCTACTACGCCTCACGAACCCTAGATTCCGCCCAACGAAACTACTCCACCACCGAAAAGGAACTCCTGGCTGTGGTTTTTGCTCTGGAAAAATTCAGATCCTATTAACTTGGAGCAAAAGTGATAGTTTATTCTGACCATGCTGCCATCCGGTACCTGATGAAGAAAAAGGAGGCAAAGCCAAGGCTCATTCGGTGGATATTACTACTGCAAGAATTCGATGTGGAGATAAGGGAAAAAAGGGAATCGAGAATACTGTGGCCAACCACCTAAGCAGGATTGTTTGAAAGGAAGAAGAGGGGCACATAACCGAGTCGTTTCCAGACGAGCACCTCTATGCAGTCTCAACCAAGGTGTCGTGGTATGCCTCAATCGTCAACTACCTTGTAGGAGGTAAATTCCCCCCTTCTTTTACTAAAGCACAATGCATGAAACTTAGGCATGATGCTAGGCATTACTTATGGGATGATCCTTATTTATGGAAAATAGGAGCAGATCAAATACTTAGGAGATGCATCCCAGATAATGAAATAGCCTCTATTATTAGCTTCTGCCATGAGTTTGCATGTGGAGGACACTTCAGGCTTAGGAGAACCGCTAGAAAAATCCTAGATAGCGGCTTCTTTTGGCCAAGTATATTTAGAGATGCCTATGAGAAGTGTAAAAAATGCGATAAGTACCAAAGAGTAGGAAATGTGTCAGCTAGAAACGAGATGCCTCAAGTACTCATACTAGTCAATGATGTTTTCGACATTTGGGGTATTGATTTTATGGGACCATTCCCAGTATCATGCGGTTATACTTATATTTTAGTTGCTGTAGATTATGTGTCAAAAAGGGTAGAGGCTAAGGCCACAAGGTGCGACGATGCAAAAACTGTCATAGAATTTTTGCGCACTAACCTATTTTGTAGGTACGGGGTACCCAAGGCCATATTAAGTGACCAATGAACTTATTTCTGCAACCGCATGATGGTTGCTACCTTAAAACGCTACCATGCCCACCACCGAACGTCCACAGCATACCATCCCCAAACCAATGGTCAAGCGGAGATCTCCAACCGTGAAATCAAAGGAATTTTAGAAAAAATGGTGAAGCCGGGCAAGAAAGATTGGAGTCAGAGGCTAGATGAAGCTCTTTGGGCTTATCGGACGGCATACAAGACACCAATTGGAACCTCCCCCTTTCGACTTGTTTATGGGAAGGCATGCCACCTTTCGGTGGAATTAGAACATAAAGCCTATTGGGCGCTCAAGCATTGGAATCCGGATTTGCAGGCTGCCGGACTGGATATGAAGCTTAATCTGTGTGAACTTGAGGAGTTGCGGCTTGAGGCGTATGAAGGGCAACCGGACTACAAGGCAAGGACAAAATTATACCATGACAAATTCATCCTCCGCCGCTCATTTGAGGAAGGACAACAAGTGCTGGTCTTCTCCTCGCGGCTGAAATTGATGCCCGGAAAGCTTAAATCTTGATGGACCGGTCCTTTCACAATAACTAAGGTATTCAACCATGGGGCAGTTGAGCTGGAAAGCCCGGACAATGGAAGAAGATTCACGGTAAATGGGCATTGAGTCAAACATTACCACAGCGAGGTCGACTTAACTCCACAACACTACGACCTGAGCCACCCATGGGATCCAAACCTGTGATCCCCATGCGTCGAGCCAACGACGTTAAACAAAGGCACTGGTCTTGAGGTAACCCGCCACCTATCTTACTTTCAGTAATTTTATTTTATGTCATTTAGTTTTTACCGTAAGTCGCTCTCACCCATCTTGTGCATAGAAAGGAATGACTCCTTGTAGGAATCGGGTTTTTGGAGCAAGATCGGACCAGCCAGGCAGCTTCCGTGAATTATCAGGCCTGCGCTGAGAGTTCAAGGCTCCAGCCGAACTCCCTCGATTATCCAGCTCCGAGCCATGTCGTTCCCCGACATAGTAAAAGGGAGTTCAGTTCTTCTCTTTTCCTTAATGTCATTTCCCTCTCTTTTAAATATGTGCTTGCATGACTTTTGAACTAAGTTGTGCTGAAAGGCACGCCTTCGTTCAAAAGTGTGGGGTGAGAACCACCTTTGTACATAAGTTAATTAACATGCTTTTTCTTTTCCTTTTCCCTTGTTATTATCTTTTTGAAAATATGAACTTGAGAATGTGAAAAAGATAAATCTAAATTCATGCAATTACCTTGTGAAAATTCAACTGTTTAAAAACTTAGGATGTAACTTCCCATTTGTCCTGTTGTGATGAGATATACAGGGGATGTGGAGTTGACATAAACTGCCCTAGAGAGGCTTGGCAAGCAATCGAAGGATCGAACTTCACTATATGGTTGACGAAGTCAGTGGAGGCTGCACTTTGGGTTTCAGTTGAGTCAGAGTCATCTCCTCCATGCAGTGTTTATGCAAGAGGCGGGACGGGAATTAGACCGTCCTATCTCTAGTCCTAGTAGCCGGGAAAACAAATGAGAGACCCTCATTTTGACCCGCGCAAAACGGCAAGGATGAGAAAGAGCGGGGAGGCATTTCCATATGCTTGCGGGCGAAGATTGGACCTCCCAAAAAGGTTGCGAAAATGGACTAGCAAGTCACAAAGAAGCAAAAGCTCGAAGAAACTAATCAAAGGCCAAAGGCCAAAGTTGTGAAGGTTTTAATTGAAACAAAAGTGAAGAAACTCTAATTCAACATCAAAGGCCTAAGGCCGATTCACTTCAGAAGCTGTCCCTCACCAAAAGAAATCAAAGTGCTCAACTCAGTGAAACCCGAATCAAGTCACGTGCTAGAGAAAGCGACTAGTTAACCATATAGTGAGAGTCGGTCAAGAGAATGCAGTCCAGGAGCCTGAAAAGGGCTATCTCCAAAAACATCCAAATTAAATTGCATCTCGGCTCGAAGGTACAAGTATCAAGTTACTTCTAAGTATTTACACGGTTTAGTTTGGTAATAAGTAAGTAATGCATGAATAGGATAAATCGAGTCCCATATTCTCGCTTTCCTATTTTAAGTTTTTACTTGGATTGTGTTCTGCCCTTAAATAGCATTGTCCGGGACGAACAACTAAAAGTGTGGGGTGATCTGATGGACCATAATTATATGAATCATAAAGACAGTTAAACACACAAAATTAGACTCTTCGTCTAGTTAACTTTTGCTTGTTAGTTCCGATATTTATCTACAGGGTATTTTGAAGTCTAGAGAGAAAACAAGCTAAGAAGGAGTTCTTAAAGGCAAAAATGGATTACAAGACAAATCAGGCCAAGAAAGACCAAGGAGCCTAGCCATGACCGAGAATATCGGGCCGCGTCCTAGAAGTACTGAGAACACCGGGTACCTTCAACCGGGCTGTGCCGAGTACCGCAGGCAAAGACCGAGAACTGTCGGATGCGCCCGAGAAAAGCAAGGACGTGTCCGAGGCCAGCTACCGAGAACCAAGGAACCTGGGACGCGCCCGAGTACCCGCAGTTGAGAACCGAGAAAACACAGGGCGCGCTCGAGGAAAAACCAGGCAGCGCCCGAGCCCGGCAAGTGACATCACCCGGTGACTTTTGGAGCGCTCTCTCGCCAACCACTCCCATCCACCTCACCCCCGGCGGCTTCTCCTCTCTTCTCCTCACAAGCCCGGCGGCTTTGGCCATGAAGATGACACCTAGCGCGGCGACTTTGGCTTCTCCTCCCATTTCGTGACAAGTGTCAAGTTCTCATGGTTCCTCTTAGCCTATAAATAGAGACCTCCTTCCCTTTGTAAAACCATCCCAAATTCAATCCTCAACACCACAAGTTCCAAGGTTACTTATCTCTCTACATTTGGGCACAATCTTGTAAGCACTTTTCCTTAATCTCAAAAGCTTTACAATTTACCCTTGAGTACTCTTGTCGATTCTTGAGTACTCAAGTTTGTCTTTACTTTTACTATTCTCGAGTTTACTCCTGTTGGTTCTTGAGTACTCTCTTCTTTACTTTACTTTCTTTCAAAATCAAAAAATTTACTTTCGTGTCTTTACTTTCGAAAACTTTATTTTCTGTCTTTCAAAACCTTTACTTTTTAAGCACTTAGCTATGATGTCCTGTTCCATGGATATTCGTAGCTAAACCCTTCATTCGGTTGAAGGGGTGTTCTTGTATCATACAATGTTTTAGGCCCTACTCTTAGTGCCTCTATGTGTTCAAAACTTGTTCTATGTGCCACATATTAGGTTAGAACTTCCAAGGTTGAGTGGATGCTTGACAGAGCAAAACTCTTCCGTAGGGTTCATTAACATACTCGGGTAAGTGGATGCTTGGAATGACAAAGCTTATCTGAGGAGTTTGACCTCTTTAAAACACCATTTGGTTGATCGGGAATGATTGATCAAATGGATGCACATAAGGCTAATATACCTTGAAATGGGGTATTAGTCTAAATAGAACAAGTGTTCTAAATGATGTGGCAAGTCATGTGCTTGAAATGGCCGTGATACATCTTTGAACACATAGTATGATCATTAGAGGTCGATGATAAACAGACTATGATACAAGGCCCCTAAAACCGAATACTTTCCTTTAATTGTAATATCAACTGTTTACTTTCAGTCTCATATCAACTGCTTACTTTCTGTCAAGACTTGTCCATCAAGCACTTATTTTCTGCAAGACTTGTCCATCAAGCACTTACATTCTGTCAAGACTTGTCCATCAAGTAATTACTTTCTGTATTTTACTTTCCTTACAGACTTTATCAACATCAGCCTGGCATGACTTTTGGTACGCAACACGCTTGAAACACAGCGTGCGGCCAGTATCAAACGTGTGTCTACGGTTGGTCTTTAAATTGACTGTTCCCGCACTTAATTTTCAGTAACTAAAACTAAAACCAACCCCCCAACTGTTTTATTTAACTTCCCCCTTTTAGAAAGAACAACTATCACCTAATTCCCTTGGGTTTGACCCGTACTTACCACTTACTACCCAAAATAGTAAGTCGCGAGTATCGGAACTATAAATTTATTTTTGCACAGAGAACATCGCACCTTAACGACAGTGCGGTGAACTCCGTCAACACCACTCCCATATCAAAGGCCGAAGGCCAAAATCACTTCAAAAGCCGTCCTTCCACCGAAATCAAATGAGCTCAACCATTGAAGCCGGAACAAAATCATGTGCTAGAGAAAGCTAGAGTAATAACCATATAGTGAGAACGGAACCAAGAGTGCAAATCAAGAGCCTAAGAGGGCTATCTCCCAATCATCCAAATTGATTTGCATCCCGGCTCAAAGGTACAAGTATCAAGTTACTTCTATGTTTAAACACAGTTTCTTTTGGTAGCAAGTAATTAATGCATGATTAGGAGAAATCTAGACTAGCATTCTAACATTCACATCTAAGACTTAGGGTGTATTAGTTAAAGTTTTCCTCTTTTGACTAGCCTTGTTCGTAACGAACAAGTTTAAGTGCGGGGGTATTTGATGGGACGTATTTATACGACTCATCAAGTACACTAAACCCACCTTAAACGACACTTTGTCCTAAGAACACTTACTTGTTAATGTAGTTTTGCATTTCATGCTATTTTGAAGTCTAAAGAGGAAACAAGCTTAAAAAGGGAGATTTATGCCAAAATGCATGCCAAGTCGTTTTGGCCCGGCAAGACCCAAGGGCGCCCAAGAAAGCCGGACGTCCGTCCGAGAAAAGCTGAGCGCGTCCAAGCGTCCGAGTCCAGACGAGTCCGTCCTTCCGAGCCCAACTAGTCCTTGTGGGACACTTCATGATTTCGGCTAGATTCCGGAAAAATGACTTAGACCAAACATCTTAGAATCAAGTGCCCATGCCAAATACATAGCCCGGAGGTCGAAAACCGAAGGTCCAAAATTCAAGTCCGCTCCTAGTCCAAACGTCCGAGTTCTAGGCCATCATAGGGCCGATCATGGTTCCTACCGGTCCCCGGCTAATCTAGCTCGGCCATTAGTCTTCAAATCTCTTGCACATGCCAGAACCATCGGCCAACAGCCGAAAATGCAATGCCAAAGACTCAAGCCCATTCAAGGCCAACCTAGGGCAATTTTGACCGTTTTAGGATTTCGACCATGCTCCGGCCATTTTCTGGCAAAACATCCTTCATGGCTCGGTCTTAGAATTGCCTCAGCATTCCAAATCTGCAATCCAAGAGCCAAGGACCGCCGGCCAAAATTCCGGCAAGATTTCCGTTCAACCTCCGATCAAGCTCCGATCAAGCTCCGGCTACGTACAACCTGGCCCAACCAAGTTTTGGCCAAAAGGAACCAACCACAAACCGAATTCCCTATATTCCGGGTTGTTTCACTATTCATTTCGGTTAGCATTTGAACTTCTATTGGCTTTGGATTCAAGTCGGTTGGCTTATGGTTGATACAAAGCAAGATAGTTGGCTTTGGATAAGCCCTTGCAAGTGGCCAAGTCGTGGCCTTTGAAGAGCCAAGTGCAAAGACAAGTGGGAGGTTCTTATCCTCTTCCACTCCATGTGGGGTGGCATATGGAAGAACCAATCAAATGGCTAGCTTTTGGGATATTTCATATGCAATAATTAGTCCCCAAGTCTTCCTTTTCCTATATATAGAAGGGCTTAGCCTTAGATATCATTTGGACACCCATGTACCCACATTAGGGAGAAGAGAGCTTATCTCTCTTCTCCACACTTCAATGAAAACATATTTTACTTTGCTCTTGTTCTTGATACACGAAGCTCCCTTTACTTTTCCTTGTTGTTCTCTTTACTTTCATGTCTTGTTACCATAACAAGGCTACTTGTATTTCTTGACATGAATACAAGTAGCTAAGCTATTGTTCTTGTTTCCAAAGTTTACTTTCCTTTGTTCTTGATTTGGAGCTCCTCTCCCTTACTTTATTTGTCAAAGCTCTCGGTTTTTACTTCACTTTCCTTGTTCTAGCAAGGCTACTTGTATTATTTGACATGAATATAAGTAGTTAATCTATTCTCTAGCAAGGCTACTTGTATTCCTTGACATGAGTACAAGTAGCTAAGGCTTATATTCGGTTTAGGGGTTCTCTTATACTATGACAATGTTTTGAGACCCTTTTACTTAATGCTTTTTGTGTTCAACTACTTCTCGTGCCATTATTTGGTTGAACAACAAGGCTAAGTGGATGCATCGAAAGGGCAAAGCTTAGCCGGGTAGTTCAATCCAGATTAGACAACAAAACCAAGTGGATGCATTGAAAGGGCAAAGCTTGGTAGAGTAGTCTAATCCTTCTTTAAAACCACTTGGTTGATCGGAAATGTGAGATCAAGTGGCTGCACTTAGGGTAAGATACCTTGAAAAGGGGAATTAGTCTAGACAGAACTAGAAGTCTATGTCTTGATTTTGGAGTAGATTGTGGTGTAAGCGCTTGAAAAAGCCTTACTTTAGGGTTTAAGTCTTGAAAAGGAATAAATCCACACTTATGAACACAAAGTAGATCATTTGATGTCAATGATGGATGTGTCACAAGTTGAGACCCTAGACTGATATCTTTCTTATGTGAATATCTTTCGTCTTTACTTTCAGTACCTTTACTTTTACGCAATTTACTTTTCAGCACTTACTTTCTCGTATTACTTTCAGCACTTACTTTCAGTCTTTACTTTTACGCACTTTACTTTCAGTCTTTACTTTCTTGCACTTACTTTCAGTACTTTACTTTCAGTTTAGTATTTACTTTCTTTACTTTCAGTTATTACTTTCTGTCTTAAAAGCAACCCACAAAACCCAAATGTTTTTATTTTCATTTTCTTTCTTTTTAAAGAACAACTAATCCACACTGACTCTCTTGGGTTTGACCCCTACTTACCGCTCTGTTAGGATTAGAACACTAATCCGCTTCACAGAAACAATCGACGATGACAAAAATAAAATAGGAGACACATGGATTTATAGTGGTTCCTTCAAATTGAGCTAGTCCACTCTTCGCTGCAGCTTTCACTATGATTTGATGATGTTTACAATGTGTATGTGCCTCACTCACTCTCACCACACAACAAAGAGGTTGCGACATACAAATATAAAAGAGAAAGCTAGGGCAACACTATAAAAGTGAAATCTCTAAAATGCCCTTCTTATTTGTCTCCACATCTCAACAATCTCCCACTTGGAGACAAATTTCAACCATCAGTTGCAACTGCAGCGGCAACCGACTTCGTCATCCAAGAAGTCCAACTGAAGCTGCGCACAACTTCAGCTTCTCATTCGGAACAACCTTCGTTAGCATATCTGCTGGATTTTGACTCCCTGGAATTTTCTCAAGTACTAAAACTCCATCTTCCAAAGCCGATCTGATGAAGTGATATCGAAGTTGTATGTGTTTTGTCCAAGCATGATAAACAGGATTCTTTGCAAGATGGATGGCACTCTGGCTATCACAATGCAACACATTTCCCTTGTGATCTTGATTCAACTCTTGCAAAAAATATTATAGCCACATCATCTCTTTCGCAGCTTCAGTAACAGCTACATATTCAGCTTCGCAGCTAGAGAGAGCTAATATTTTCTGCAATTTTGAAATCCAACTAATTGCAGTACCTCCATATGTGTAAATATATCCAGATGTGCTCTTTTTGCTGTCAATGTCTCCACCATTATCTGCATCGACATATCCCTGCAACCCCAGCTCCAACTTTCGAAAACACAATGATAAACTCGAGGTGCCTTTCAGATACCTGAAAATCCACTTCACAGCTTCCCAATGCTATCTTCCTGGATTACTCATAAATCTACTAACAACTCCCACTGCATGTGCGATGTCTGGCCTGGTGCAAACCATCGCGTACATCAAGCTGCCAATAGCAGATGCATAAGGAATTTTATCCATATGCCTCATCTCATCTTCAGTAATAGGCGACTGATCTTTAGACAGCTGAAAGTGACTGGCCAATGGAGTACTGACTGATCTCGCATCATCCATGTTGAATCTCTTGAGGACTTTCTTCACATATTCTTCTTGTGACAGCTTTAGACACTCCTTATTTCTGATGATCCTCATCCCAAGAATTTGCTTTGCAGCTCCCAAATCTTTCATTGCAAATTCCTTCGATAATTTCTTTTTCAACACATCAATCTCAGTCCAGTTTGCTCCCGCTATCAATATATCATCAACATAAAGAAGTAAAATTATGTAAGAATTTTTATACCTCTTTATGTAACAACAATGATCCGCCTCACATCTTGAGAATTCAGCTTTCTTCATAAAGCTGTCAAACTTCTTATACCACTGTCTTGGAGCCTGCTTCAATCCATACAAACTCTTTTTCAGCTTGCACACTAATTTCTCCTTCCCTTTGACCTCAAAACCCTCAGGCTGCTTCATGTAAATTTCTTCGTCTAAATCACCGTGAAGAAAAGCTGTTTTTACATCCATTTGTTGAAGATGTAAATTTTCTTTCGCTACCAATCCAAGAACAGTTCTGATTGTCACCATCTTCACTACTGGGGAAAAGATTTCAGTGTAATCGATACCTTCTTTTTGCTGAAATCCTTTTGCAACAAGCCTCGCCTTATATCGTTTACTCCCATCATGTTCTTCTTTTAATCGATAAATCCATTTGGTATGCAAAGCTTTCTTTTCCGAAGGCAACTCCACTAATTCCCATGTTTTATTTGACAACAACGACTCCATCTCATCTTTCATAGCCAACTCCCACTTAATCGATTCATCAGATTTTACAGCTTCCTCAAAACATTCTGGTTCGCCTCTGTCAGTAAGAAGAATGTAATTGAGGGATGGAGAGAACCTCTGAACTGGTTTGCTGGTTCTGGTTGACCTGCGCACTTCCATAACCGGTGTTTGTGGATTTATCTCAAATGTTCCATCTTCATCAGTTTCATCATCAGCATTTTGAAAGCTTTGTTTCCGAGCTGTACTTTCTTCAACTGCTGACTGACTTTGTTGCACCTCATATGTAGGAATATCTCTCAGCTCAACTGTTGCAGATTTTTCGAGACTTTGCTGCAATTTATCCTTGTACATAATTTTTTCGTTGAACACGACATTCCTGATACGAATAATCTTGCGATTTTTGTCATCCCAAAATCGATAACCAAACTCAATGTCACCATAGCCAATGAAATAACATTTCTGGGATTTGGCATCCAGCTTATTCCTCACAGCTGCATCAATATGAACATAAGCCAAACAACCAAACACCTTTAAAAAAGATAAATTCACCTTTTTTCCTCTCCAAACCTCCTCTGGAATTCTGAAATTCAGCGCAACAGATGGTCCTCTATTAATCAAATAAGATGCAGTATTGATCGCATCTGCCCAAAACACTTTGGGAAGTCCAGCATGTATTCTCATACTTCATGCTCTCTCGTTCAATGTTCGATTCATACATTCTGCTACTCCATTCTGTTGAGGCGTTCCAGGAATAGTCTTCACCGTTATAATTCCGTGATCAGCACAATATTTTCTGAATTCCCCATCAACATACTCTCCGCCGTTATCAGACTTCAGGCACTTCACTTTCAGATTCGTTTCATTCTCAACCATAGCTTTCCACTTTCTGAATACAGCAAACACATCTGACTTATTTTTCATAAAATACACACACATCTTTCTTGTTGAATCATCAATAAAAGTCACATAATAATGTGATCCTCCAAGAGAAGAGACTGGTGCTGGCCCCCACACATCAGTATGTACTAACTCCAGCTTTTCAGATTTCAGCTCTCTTCTTCACTTAAAAAACTAACTCGCCTCTGTTTTCCAAGAACACAGCTCTCACACAAATGATGATCCACACATTTTAAATCAGGAATCATACCGTTTGCAACAAGCAGCTTCATTCCTTTTTCGCTCATATGCCCCAATCTACAATGCCATAGTTCTGTCTTCTCTGAGCTGTCTACAACATCAACCGTATCGCGGCAGCTTGCTATCATATAAAGAGTACCAGTTTTCTGACCTCGCGCAACTACCATAGCACTCTTCGTCACTTTCCACGAATTATTGCCAAAAGTTACTGCGTATCCATTGCTATCAAGCTGCCCCACAGAGATAAGATTACGCATCAATTTGGGTACATGTCTAACCTTTGTGAGCTTCCACACATGCCCGTTTGACATCTTTAAATTAACATCTCCAATGCCGACAATTTCCAAAGGCTCACCATCTGCTAAATACACTTTCCCATGATTTCCAGCAACATAATTTTCCTTTATATCGCGATGTGCACTAGTGTGCAAGGACGCTCCCGAATCAAGTATCCAAGAGTCTACAGGACTATCAACAGATAACAATAACGCATCATGAATATCTTCAGCTACAGCATTCGCTGCATCACCTCTGTTATCATTATTCTTTTTGTCCTCCCTTTTTGGTGCTCTACAAAATCTCTCGATGTGACCTGATTTTCCGCAATTCCAACCCTCAAAATTTCGCCTTGGTCTGGACTGATGCCTGCCATTCCTCGATTTTGACCTGCCTGTATTTCTGTTGAATTTTCTGTCTTTCATCCTGCCTCTATTTTCCAAGTTCAAAGCTGCGGAATTCATTGATGTTTCACCAGAATCTATTCTCCGCACCTCCTCAGCAAGAATACGATCTCTAACATCAGTGAATTTTAATTTAGCATTACCAACAGAATTGCTAACCGCTGCCCTCATAGGCTCCCAACTGTTCAGTAGAGACGCCAACAAAATAAGCGCTTGAACTTCTTCATCAAAATCAATCTTCACAGACGATAATTGATTGACAATTGTGTTGAATTCATTCACATGCGATGCAACAGAACATCCTTCACTCATCTTCAAATGAAAAAGTTTTTTCATGAGAAAAACCTTATTATTTGCTGAAGGTTTCTCATACATGTTTGACAGAGCATCTATCAAACCTTTAGTGGTTGTTTCTGTAGCCACGTTGTGAGCGACGTTCTTTGACAGCGTCAAACGAATAACTCCCAAGACCTGTCTATCGAGAAGTTTCCATTCTGTCTCATCCATCTTCTCTGGCTGTGGCGATAACGGCAGGTGAAGCTTTCGGCCATACAAATAATCTTCAATCTGCATTTTCCAAAACGCATAATCTGTACCGTCAAATCTCACGATACCGTGTGTCGAAACATCTTCGCTCGCCATCGATTTCAAATCGCAACCAACAGCTCCTGATACCAGTTGTTAGGATTAGAACCCTAATTCGCTTCACAGAAACAATCGATGATGACAAAAATAAAATAGGAGACACACGGATTTATAGTGGTTCACTCAAATTGAGCTAGTCCACTCTTCGCTGCAGCTTTCACTATGATTTGATGATGTTTACAATGTGTATGTGCCGCACTCACTCTCACCACACAACAAAGAGGCTGCGACATACAAATATAAAAGAGAAAGCTAGGGCAACACTATAAAAGTGAAATCTCTAAAATGCCCTTCTCTTATTTGTCTCCACATCTCAACGCGCTCTACTAATCCATAGTGAGCCACGAGTAGTGGAACTATAAATGTAAATTTTGCAGCGCACAACGACGTGCTGTTAAATTTTGGCGACGTTGCCGGGGAGTTGTGCATCAGAATAGTTGTCCTTTTTACTTTTTTGTTTTTCTTCCCCTTTGATACCATGAGGGTAGTCGTTGTACATAAAATTCAGTATGTTTTCCTTTTCCCTTAAAATTAAACTTTTTGAGAATGCAACTTGATAATGTGAAATAGATAGATCCGAATTCATGCATTTCCTTGTGAATTCTAAATTGTGTGAAAACATGAGAATTTAACTTTTTATTTGTCCTTCTGTGCCATGATAATGTAGGATGTGGAGTTGACATAAATGCCCTAGAGAGGCTTGACAAGCATTCAAGGGACCGGATCCTCACTTATGGTTATGAAGGAAGTGGAGGCTAGCACTTTGGGTTTCATGGAGTTTAGAGCGGACTCCGCCGTGCAGCGTCTATGCAAGGGGAGGGACGGGAATCAAACCGTCCTATCTCTAGTCCGAGTAGCCGGGAAAAGAGGTGAGCGACCCTCATCTTGACCCGCGCCGTAACGACTACGATGAGAAAGAGCGGGGAGGCATTTCCATATGCTTGCGGGCTATGATTTGACCTCCCAAAAGTGGAGAAAATGGACGAGCAATTCACAAAGAAGCAAAGCTCATAAAGTCATATCAAAAGCCGAAGGCCAATTTGTGAAGGTTTTACCCGAAGCAAAAGTGAAGAACACCACTCCCATATTAAAGGCCGAAGGTCAAAATCACTTCAAAAGCCGTCCTTCCAACGAAATCAAATGAGCTCAACCATTGAAGCCCGAACAAAATCATGTGCTAAAGAAAGCTAGAGTAATAACCATATAGTGAGAACGGAACCAAGAGTGCAAATCAAGAGCTTAAGAGGGCTATCTCCCAATCATCCAAATTGATTTGCATCCCGGCTCAAAGGTATAAGTATCAAGTTACTTCTATGTTTAAACACAGTTTCTTTTGGTAGTAAGTAAGTAATGCATGATTAGGAGAAATCTAGACTAGCATTCTAACATTCACATCTAAGACTTAGGGTGTATTAGTTAAAGTTTTCCTCTTTTGACTAGCCGTGTTTGGGACGAACAAGTTTAAGTGTGGGGGTATTTGATGGGACGTATTTATACGACTCATCGAGTACACTAAACCCACCTTAAACGACACTTTGTCCTAAGAACACTTACTTGTTAATGTAGTTTCACATTTCAGGCTATTTTGAAGTCTAAAGAGGAAACAAGCTTAAAAAAGGAGATTTGTGCCAAAATGCATGCAAAGTCGTTTCTAGCCGGGCCAGACCCAAGGGCGCCCGAGAAAGCCGGATGTCCGTCCGAGAAAAGCTGAGCACGTCCGAGCGTCTGAGTCCAGACGAGTCCGTCCTTCCGAGCCCAACTAGTCCTTGTGGGACACTTCATGATTTCGGCTAGATTCCGGCAAAACGACTTCGACCAAACGTCTTAGAATCAAGTGCCCATGCCAAATACATAGCCCGGAGGTTGAAAACCGAAGGTCCAAAATTCAAGTCCGGTCCTAGTCCAAACGTCCGAGTTCTAAGCCATCCTAGGGCCGATCATGGTTCCGGCCGGGCCCCGACTAATCTATCTCGGCCATTAGTATTCAAATCTCTTGCACATGCCAGAACCATCGTCCAAAAGCCAAAAATGCAATGCCAAAGACTCAAGCCAGCTCAAGGCCAAACTAGGGCAATTTTGACCGTTTTGGGATTTTGACCATGCTCCGGCCATTTTCTGGCAAAACATCCTTCATGGCTCAGTCTTAGAATTGCCTCAGCATTCCAAATCTACAATCCAAGAGCCAAGGACCGCCGGCCAAAATTCCGGCCAACCTCCGATCAAGCTCAGATGAAGCTCCGGCCAAGTACAACCTGACCAAACCAAGTTCCGGCCAAAAGGAACCAACCACAAACCGAATTCCTTATATTCCGATTGGTTTCACTATTCATTTCGGTTAGCATTTGAACTTTGGTTGGCTTTGGATTCAAGTCGGTTGGCTTATGGTTGATACAAAGCAAGATAGTTGGCTTTGGATAAGCCCTTGCAAGTGGCCAAGTCGTGGCTTTTGAAGAGTCAAGTGCAAAGACAAGTGGGGAGGTTCTTATCCTCTTCCACTCCATGTTGGGTGGCATATGGAAGGACCAATCAAATGGCTAGCTTTTGGGATATTTCATATGGAATACTTAGTCCCCAAGTTTTCCTTTTCCTATATATAGAAGGGCTTAGCCTTAGATATCATTTGGACACTGATAGCACTAGAATACATGCATTTTAGGCGACCTTTACGCTTATTGTTTCGATCATTCCTTTACGATTTCACTTGCTATTTGATGCTTTGTGGTTCATTTCAGGCCTATTACAGAGATTTAGCTGAGAACACAAGCGAGCAGTGATTTTGGAGCAAACCGAGCGTTTTCAAGCGAAAAAGAGCCAAACGGAAGTCGGAGCAAATATCTTTCAAAGGCATGCGATCGCATCATATAATTCATGCGTTCGCATGGCTTCGACCAGACGCATCAGAGAAGCATGCGACCGCACAACCTCAGTACCATGCGATCGCATGAAATATACCATGTGATCGCATACTCCAGACCAGTCGCATGATAATTTCATGCGACCGCACGTTCCAGACCCAAGATTGCACAAGGTCCGGCCTTTAGACATTCATGCGAACGCATGATGTCGTAAAGCAGCAGTTTTTACTGACTTACTATATAAGGAAATTAGGGTTTTTCAGCCACTAGGGTGGGTTTTCTGGATTTTTCTGGGTATTTTGAAGAGAAGATAGCTTGGAGAAGAAGCCAGAATTTTACATCATCATCAACAACTCGGATCATGGACCGTTCTTCATCATTAGTGCTCCATATTGGTTCTATAATCCTAAACTCATCTTTGTTTATGTTTTTTTGCTCATCTACTATTGTTATGGGTTGTAATCTCACCATGAGTGAGTAGTGATATTGGCTGGGGTTCTATGAACCTCCTAGACATGTTTGTGACATTGTGAATACCATGAATACTATTGATGAATGATTTTACACATGATTCTTCTTCATTTGAACTTAATGTTATTTGAATTACCTATGACATGTTTTTGACAAGTCCGAAATAGGGATTCTAGTTGATTTCATACTTGATGTAGCTAACCCCTGAAAAGTATGTTTTCAAATGATAGAAATGAAGAAGCATTAGGATTTTAGTGTTACACGGCGAGGCTTTAATCTTAATGAGAATGGCTTGAATTTAACAAGTGCATAAATTACCTAGCCAACAAAGCGCGAGTGTGAGGCTAGATAAATCATGTACTATAGCACCAATAGAGCGCGAGTGTGAGGTGCTATGCGAGGTGTAACCTCTTAATGCTAGGTTGTAGCGCGTGTGGAACTTGGTATTAATGTTACATGGCTAAATTCTAGATGTGTGTCTTTGAATTCATCAATGGTGTTCTAATTTACCGTCACAATAATTGTCTAGGAGGGGAATTAGAACCCTAGTCATCTTTAATTGATTGTTTACCTATTTCATCGACTAAATCTCTATTTGGATAGTAAAATCTTGCTATCAACCTCTTAAGAGGATCAACCCCCCCCCCAAACCATAAACATTCTAGATATAATCCTTAGCACAATAAGTTTGATCACCTATCTTTTGGGTACGACCTCGGATTTCCCGAGTCAAAATATAAATGTTTTGATTAACCGTGATTAGCATAAGTATTTGATTGTCTTATCGAATATTTACACTAAATTACACTCGATCAAATGGCGCCGTTGCCGGGGATAGGTTAATTAACTAGGTGCTAATAGATTGTTTAGTTTGTCTATTCTTGTAAATATTTTTCTTTCTCTTATGCTTGTATATTCTTCTTTTTCTCTCATATCCCCTACTAACTTCGTTAATCTTGTTTTGCGAGGATGGATCACTATAACCAACAAGTCATGCACGATGAAGATTATTATGAAGAGGATTTTTCCAGTTATGCGATTAAAGATCAAGTTAGTGATTTGGAAAAGAAAGTGGATAGCATGATGAGTATGGTTAAGGCTTGGGTTGACAAAAGGAAGTATGAAGACAATGAAGATTATTATGAAGATGATCAACCAAATGCCCATTGTGAAGACTATTGGATGAACAATCAAAGCCAACAAGTCTATTCTAATGAGGGATACTATCAAGAGGAGGAGCAACCATATGGGAATTATCAGGAGCATGGCTATCCGACAAGTTATTACACTCCAAATTGGAATGATAGTCAATGTTTTGATATTGAAGGCTCCTACCCTCAACCTCCTCAACCATCAAATGAGCCCTCCGGTTTTGAAGCCATGCTTGCCACATACCTAGCAGACCAAGAGAAGATGGACGCTCAATTGAAAATATTGGAGGCTCAAAACCATGAGTTAAAAAGCGAAAATGCTAAATCGAGGGAGATGGATGTTCAACACCAAGTTTTGGAAAGCGAATTGGGGCAACAAGCAATGGAAAACGAAAACTTGGATGAGGAAGAGGAGGTACCCGAAGAAGAAGTTCTTGAATCTAATGTCTCAAGGGAAGAATGGGATCAAGAAAGGGAGGATGAAGTTTGGAGAGTCGGCACCGTAACTCATTACAACCAAAGGGATGGTGAATCTCGTGACGAAGACGAGGTGGAATGCAAGAGTGAAGCATCCTTCACTACTAGCATGTCTCAAGATCAATTAGACGAAAACGCACAAGAGCTCACCATTCCATCAATGCCTTGGCTCTCCAGTGAGGAATTCTTCAATGATGATGCCTCTTACATAGAGGAAATACCTTTTATTGATGAAGAAGAACTCCCTCCTCCCGCTATGAGTGAGCTCGAATGTGAACCCAAACTTCTTGATGAGGATAAGATAGAGGAAGAGCCTATTGAGAGAAAAGGACCTCGGGGGTATGAAGACTTTGTTGAGGTTTTCATGGAGCAAATTGAAGAGCATTCTCGCACGCAAGAAGACAAAGTTATAGAGAGGGATATTGAGAAATGGGCACCCAAGGAAATATGTGAAAAACTTAAGGAGGGGATGCCCATCACTCTCGAGACAAGTTATGAAGACCCTTTCTTCACTACTTCGTCTCGAGACAAGTTTTGGAGCTTCTTGCCATATTTCCAAAGACTATTCGGAAAAAGCTCCCATGTCCCCTTAATTCTTAAGGGATTTTCGTACTTGAAGGGGTCATGCTCCCAAAGGAAAGTCCATTGTAGGCTTGATGGGAAGAAATTCAAATGGGATTTGAAGGTGGTTTGACACGACCAAGTCCAAGGCCCCGCTTGAGGAGGGATCTTAGCAAAAGACTCCTCAAGCGTGCTTCTTATTTCCCTACAAGGAGATTCGGCTCCGTCTTAGCCAAGCCGTTAAACTAGGCTTGTGAGTGTTTCTCCCCTACTTCCAAAATGTCTATGTTGGTTAGATTTCTATTAGCCTCGATGAGTGAACTATGCATGTGTGAAGTTGAAGATTTGAACTGTGAATGTACGTGTGCCTATATTTGATGATTAGCATTTGTACATGCTTTGCACTTATGATTTGCTTTGGATGATGTTGATACAATCATGGATCTTTTGATGATAATTTCTGAACGAATACATTTTTGATCACTTCTATGATATATATTACATTCTTGATGCATTTTGAAGATTATATGATCATCGTAGTACGAACGGATTCATTAAGCTCAGTTTTGTCGAGGTCGTATAACATTCATGCGCTCGCATGAGATTTTCATGCGACTGCCTAGCACTGTGCAATCGCATGATCAATTCATACGCTCGCATGAAAGTTCAAAAAGCCTTTGCGCCGAGATCGCATGAATTCATGCGCTCGCATGAGTTTCCCATGCGACTGTCTTCAGTCATGCGAGCGCACAACTAATTCATGCAATCGCATAAAACTCTAAAATGCGAAGGGATTTTTTGTGATAAAACTTTGAGTTTACTTGCACATTGTTGATACACTTTCGATGATGATTTCCCCTACCTAGCGTGTTTAACACTCTCATTTTCAGTTTCGTACCTTATGAAGAGAAAAAGGAGAATCATCACTCAAACCTTTGGAGCAAGTTTAACTCGACAAGTGAAACAACATCTCTCACATCGAAACGGCTACCTCCAAACGAGAGAAGTTTCTCTTAACTCTCTCTTTGCTTTTCATTCTATTCATTGCTTAGGGACTAAGCAATTGATAAGTGTGGGGTGGCCTATGTTTGACATTGTCTTGACTACATGAGATGTTTGTGTTTGCTTGATATGCCTTCATGTTTAAAATCCAATCAACTTATGTTCAAGGGAAAACACTTGCACTACTGCACAATTCATCCAAATATTTCAAATTATTAATGAAAACAAAAAGTCTAGGCAAGGCTACATTTTCGAAAATTTCGTTCCAAATTCAACTAGTCGTGCATGAGTTCACTTGATTGATCCTTTAGATGATTAATGGATTGGATTGTTGACTTTCATTCTTGAGGATCAAAGCATCTACTAGCACTCCTTTATCTTTTATTCTAAGCTTTTTCTCATTGAGACTAAAGAGTTGATCTTTGAAAGCATAAAATCGAAATGATTTATAACTCCAAAACCCTTGCATGCCATGATTGCCTTTAGGTGACCTTAGTGACCTTGCTTATTTAGTGGATTTATCTTGTTGGTTTGTCATGCTCCATTTTTAACACTTAGCCCTTCGTCAAAGTTCTAAGTGTGGGGTCAAAAAAGGGCAAGGAGAAAAGAAAAGAAAAGAAAGAAACAAAAAAAATATTGAAATAAGCCCAAGTTCCTTCCTTATGATTGATCACCATTAGGAAGTGAATTTAAAGAAGTAAGTGCTAGGCACCGAGGGTTAGGAAGGTAAGTTCCCCCTCGAAAGTGTTTAGTACGGCCAAAGGCCATTCTTCCCCATTAAAGTTGCACTTAGACTTGACAATTGGCTATTCCATCATTCTCTAGCATGAAAACCAATGAGACAATTGATACTTCCTAGCAAGAATTCACTAGGGGACGAGCCTCGTATTCTTTTATACTTAGGCATGATGTGACTTGCAAGTATTTACAAAAACTATAATGTTGGAACTCCTCTTCTCTTATGACTAAGTGACCTTTGCGTCCTAGGCTTGAGAATGAGTTCAAAGCTCACAAGCCAATGGACTAGCCTCCTTGCTAGCATTTGTGAGTGAGCCAACAAGATTTCTTTGCAATTATTAGATTACTTTCTTGAAGTCACTACTATAGAAAATGACTAGAATCCTCGATTAAAGACTTATTAGTCCTTGCTTTGATCTGCTTGAATGTCTTAATTCATGAATTTCTATAAGGATTTGAAAAGGCTTCATGTAGTGATTGAAATGCACGCATCTAGTTGAATACATTATGAGCTTCATGGAAAACACCTTGCCTAGTACTTGGACAATTGTGAACTTAAAATGCCTATTTGGATGATTGTTCTATTTGTGGGATTTGTGAGTATTCCCGTTTCTGAAAACTCTCAGGAGACTACAACTCCTCCACTAGGGTAGCCTAGGGGTTTAAAGGCTTGGTGCATTCGCTAAATGCACTCGTGTCACCTACGAAAGTGGTTTATCAATAGTAGCTATTGCTTCTTAGTATTTTTGTTTGGTTTTAGAAACCGTATGGAGTTCTCCTTGGACGGATCCTTAGTAGTTGAAATTGCAATATTGTTGATGATCTATATGATTAGTTTGCTCGGGACGATCAAACGTTAAGTGTGGGGTGATTTGATAGCACTAGAATACATGCATTTTAGGCGACCTTTACGCTTATTGTTTCGATCATTCCTTTACGATTTCACTTGCTATTTGATGCTTTGTGGTTCATTTCAGGCCTATTACAGAGATTTAGCTGAGAACACAAGCGAGCAGTGATTTTGGAGCAAACCGAGCGTTTTCAAGCGAAAAAGAGCCAAACGGAAGTCGGAGCAAATATCTTTCAAAGGCATGCGATCGCATCATATAATTCATGCGTTCGCATGGCTTCGACCAGATGCATCAGAGAAGCATGCGACCGCACAACCTCAGTACCATGCGATCGCATGAAATATACCATGCGATCGCATACTCCAGACCAGTCGCATGATAATTTCATGCGACCGCACGTTCCAGACCCAAGATCGCACAAGGTCCGGCCTTTAGACATGCATGCGAACGCATGATCCAATCATGCGAACGCATGATGTCGTAAAGCAGCAGTTTTTACTGACTTACTATATAAGGAAATTAGGGTTTTTCAGCCACTAGGGTGGGTTTTCTGGATTTTTCTGGGTATTTTGAAGAGAAGATAGCTTGGAGAAGAAGCCAGAATTTTACATCATCATCAACAACTCGGATCGTGGATCGTTCTTCATCATTAGTGCTCCATATTGGTTCTATAATCCTAAACTCATCTTTGTTTATGTTTTTCTGCTCATCTACCATTGTTATGGGTTGTAATCTCACCATGAGTGAGTAGTGATATTGGTTAGGGTTCTATGAACCTCCTAGACATGTTTGTGACATTGTGAATACCATGAATACTATTGATGAATGATTTTACACATGATTCTTCTTCATTTGAACTTAATGTTATTTGAATTACCTATGACATGTTTTTGACAAGTCCGAAATAGGGATTCTAGTTGATTTCATACTTGATGTAGCTAACCCCTGAAAAGTATGTTTTCAAATGATAGAAATGAAGAAGCATTAGGATTTTAGTGTTACACGGCGAGGCTTTAATCTTAATGAGAATGGCTTGAATTTAACAAGTGCATAAATTACCTAGCCAACAAAGCGCGAGTGTGAGGCTAGATAAATCATGTACTATAGCACCAATAGAGCGCGAGTGTGAGGTGCTATGCGAGGTGTAACCTCTTAATGCTAGGTTGTAGCGCGAGTGGAACTTGGTATTAATGTTACATGGCTAAATTCTAGATGTGTGTGTTTGAATTCATCAATGGTGTTCTAATTTACCGTCACAATAATTGTCTAGGAGGGGAATTAGAACCCTAGTCATCTTTAATTGATTGTTTACCTATTTCATCGACTAAATCTCTATTTGGATAGTAAAATCTTGATATCAACCTCTTAAGAGGATCAAACCCCCCCAAACCATAAACATTCTAGATATAATCCTAAGCACAATTAGTTTGATCACCTATCTTTTGGGTACAACCTCGGATTTCCCGAGTCAAAATATAAATGTTTTGATTAACCGTGATTAGCATAAGTATTTGATTGTCTTATTGAATATTTACACTAAATTACACTCGATCAGACACCCATGTACCCACATTAGGGAGAAGAGAGCTTATCTCTATTCTCCACACTTCAATGAAAACACATTTTACTTTGCTCTTGTTCTTGATACACGAAGCTCCCTTTACTTTTCCTTGTTGTTCTCTTTACTTTCATGTCTTGTTACCATAGCAAGGCTACTTGTATTCCTTGACATAAATACAAGTAGCTAAGCTATTGTTCTTTTTTCCGAGGTTTACTTTCCTTTGTTCTTGATTTTGAGCTCCTCTCCCTTACTTTATTTGTCAAAGCTCTCGGTTTTTACTTCACTTTCCTTGTTCTAGGAAGGCTACTTGTATTCTTTGACATGAATATAAGTAGCTAAGCTATTCTTTAGCAAGGCTACTTGTATTCCTTGACATGGATATGAGTAGCTAAGCTATTCTTTTTACTTTCTTGTTGTGTTCCACAAACCTTTCGATTTTCTTTGTTTTCCTTGTTCAAATCACGGCTACTTGTATTCCTTGACATGAATACAAGTAGCTAAGGCTTATATTCGGTTTAGGGGTTCTCTTATACTATGACAATGTATTGAGACCCTTTTACTTAATGCTTTTTGTGTTCAACTAGTTCTCGTACCATTATTTGGTTGAACAACAAGGCCAAGTGGATGCATCGAAAAGGCAAAGCTTGGTAGAGTAGTCTAATCCTTCTTTAAAACCACTTGGCTGATCGGAAATGTGGGATCAAGTGGTGTAAGATACCTTGAAAAGGGGAATTAGTCTAGACAGAACTAGAAGTCTATGTCTTGATTTTGGTGTAGATTGTGGTGTAAGCGCTTGAAAAAGCCTTACTTTAGGGTTTAAGTCTTGAAAATGAATAAATCCATACTTATGAACACAAAGTAGATCATCTGAAGTCAATGCTGGACGTGTCACTAGTTGAGACCCTAGACTGAATATCTTTCTTATGTGAATATCTTTCGTCTTTACTTTCAGTACCTTTACTTTTACGCAATTTACTTTTCAGCATTTACTTTCTCGCATTACTTTCAGCACTTACTTTCAGTCTTTACTTTTACGCACTTTACTTTCAGTCTTTACTTTCTTGCACTTACTTTCAGTACTTTACTTTCAGTTCAGTATTTACTTTCTTTACTTTCAGTTATTTACTTTCAGTCTTAAAAACACAACCCAAAAAACCTAAATGTTTTTATTTTCATTTTCTTTCTTTTTAAAGAACAACTAATCCACACTGACTCTCTTGCGTTCGACCCCTACTTACCGCTCTACTAATCCATAGTGAGCAACGAGTAGTGGAACTATAAATGTAAATTTTGCAGCACACAACGACGTGCTGTCAGTATACTGGAAAACTGGAAAGTACCAAAATATCAGTTTCACAAAAGGTTGATTTGCAGACTCAGCATCACTTGGAGCCGCTTTGAGGGCATCACATGGCTGGATTTTCAACAAAAGTGACAGTTTCATCCCAAGGAATCGCATATATGATGGCAAGTTGGAAAACTCGTCCCTAAACTGCAAACAGGTAATGAATGCTGGTGATGATGAATTGGTTTCCAAGTATACGCAATTGATGAAGAAGAGAATGGAGCTATCAGAATTTATTAAAAAAAGTTGATTGAGGACCGGACCGGAATTTTACGATCAGAATGGAACCGGTGTAGCGGAAATTTCTGAAAATGTATACCGTGGACCGGACAAGATCCAGATTTTTATGGTCGGGGTTGAATATTATGCATCTCTGACAGAGCCTTGTCGTGAGGCAATGTGCAAAATTAATTTGTAAGTCCGCTACTCGTGACTTCACTATTGGGTAGTAAAGCGGTAAGTAGGGGTCGAACCCAAGGGATTCAGTGTGGAATGGTTGTTCTTTAAAAAGAAAGAAAAAGAAAGTAAATACAGATTGGGTTTTTATGGGTTTTTTAGACAGAAAGTAAATTGCGTAAAAGTAAAGGTACTGAAAGTAAAGTGCGAGAAATTAATGTGCTGAAAGTAAAGACTGAAAGTAAGGGCTGAAAAGTAAATTGCTGGAACAGTCGAGTTTAATATCAACCTAACAACATACTTTTGGTTTGTCGCACGCTGTATTTCAAGCGCAATCCGTACCAAATGTATGTTGGATTGCTATAGAAAGCGTCTGTAGTAAGCGGAAAGTAAAGACTGAAAGTAAATGTGCGGAAAGTAAATGACTGAAAAGTAAAGTGCGGAAAGTAAATTGCTGGAACAGTCGAGTTCAATATCAACTGAACAACATACTTTTGGTTTGTCGCACGCTGTATTTCAAGCGCAATCCATACCAAATGTATGTTGGATTGATATTGAAAGCGTCTGTAGTAAGCGGAAAGTAAAGACTGAAAGTAAATGTGCTAGAACAGTCGAGTTCAATATCAACCAAGCAACATACTTTCGGTTTGTCGCACGCTGTATCTCAAGCGCAATACGTGCCAAATTTATGTTGGCTTGATGTTGAACAAGTCTGTAATAAGCGGAAATGTAAAGACTGAAATTAAAGTGCTGAAAAGTAAAGTACTAAAAGTAAAGTGCGTAAAATAAAGTGCGTAAAGTAAAGTGCGTAAAAGTAAAGACAGAAATTAAAGTGCTGAAAAGTAAAGTACTGAAAGTAAACAGTTGATATTGAGACTGAAAGTAAAGTGACAAGTTGTGTTTTAATTAAAGGAAAGGACTCAATTTTTAGGGGCCTTGTATCATAGTTCCGTTCATCATTGACCTCTAATGATCATACTACGTGTTCAAAGATGTGACAAGGCCATTTCCAGCACTAGCCACACCGTCTAGTCCTTTTCAAGACATAGAGCACTTGTTCTAGTTAGGCTAATTCCTCCTTTCAAAGTATCTTAGCCCATGTGCATCCACCTGATCAATCATTTCTGATCAACCAAGTGGTGTTTAAAAGAGGTTGAACTCCACTGAAAAGCTTTGCTCTTTCGAGCCTCCACTTAACCGTGTATGTTCACGAACCCCATGGAAGAGCTTTGCTCTTTCGAGCCTCCACTCAACCATGTATGTTCTAACCTAGTATATGGCACATAGAACAAACTTGAACACAATAGAAGCACTAAGAAAAGGGTCTAAAAACGGTTTTATGATACAAGCACACCCTTCAACCGAATATAAGCCTTAGCTACTTGTATTCATGTCAAGGAAAACAAGTAGCCGTGCTTACTAAAGTAAAGAAAACCAAAAAGAAAACAAGGAAACCGAAATGAAATCTACTTGTCTTAGTCAAGACGAGTTCCAGATGGTGTTCGAACTGCGTCTCGAACACTTGTTGGACAGTTTCAGGTTGTGTTCAAACAGAGATTGGAACACCTAACAGACAGTACCGTAAATAGAACAAACAGGAGCACACACGATATGATAACCCAGTTCGGCCTCGCCTACTCTGGGGGGTTTCTTACACCCGAAAAGGGACACAAATCTTATTACGAGTTTAGAGCTATTCGTGGACTTACACTTACACAACATCTTGTTTGTAATAGCCTAGCCTCTAACACTTTCTCTCTCGGATTTGCAATCTCGGTTCACCGCAGCTCCTCTCGATCCCCTATGGGTAGGACGAGACTTCCCTCTCGGCCTAGTCTTAAACCTCTCGGAAGTCCAGTCGCCTTTTCTCAAAGACGTAGCTTGATTGCTGTGTGTGCGCTTTGTTGTCCTTCAAGAACAGTCTGAACAACACACTGAACAGACTGTTACTTTGCCGTTGATTTTCCGGTGTGAAATAGTCAGCCGGCGGTCACTCCTCCTCCAATCTCATGAATCCTCTCGTGTTTATTTTCTTTCAGGAAGCGACGCAGAATGAGGACGCCCTAGCATTGTATTTATATGCATGGACGAAACCCTAATCTGCACAAGATAATCCCATCAAATATTTAGGAGATAATCCTCGATATTTGATGTATATCTTTTCCAATCGGTAGGAAGAATAGGATATTACTTCCTTGCCAAGTCAGCCACGCCGCCTTTAATTTGATATGAATATATTCATTCGAATATCTGAACTTTGACTACTTCGCTGGCCGACTCCAATCAGATCTTCGATCGTCCAGATCCAATCTGAATATCTCGTCAAATATTTCAGAGATGCTCCTAAATATTTGATAGATATTCAATCTCCTCCATATCTAATCTTTGGAGATTACTTCCATGCCAAGCCATCCGATATTCTTTCATCCAATCTGCATATATTTGATCGCCTATCTGATCTTTGGTGATGACTTGTCGATTGGCTCCAATCAAATAATCTCGTCGATATCTTCTGGAAATCTAGATCTTCATCCAATCTTCATGAGATATCTTCTACGGTAAGTTAGTCAGCCGATCTTCAATTCCGGTGAGGAGATATTTCAATGACATCTCGAATATATGTTTCTCCGCTGACCGACTTCAACCGAAAAGATCCTCTATCTTCAGAACCTTCCGGATTCAGATCATGCGTCTGGTGTACGCTGTACTTCTGTTCCAGTCTGTGGTTGAACTCTGGCTCGAACTGTCTAAAGCCGTTTTGCCAAATCCATGCCATCCATGGGAACATCAATCTCCCCCTTGGCATTTTGGCAAAACAAAATCTACGCTTTAGACACAACTTGAGGAACATGAACAGTTATCTTAAAACACTCCCCCTTTTTCCACAAACTGGCAAGGGGTCCAATCGAGTAACCTGGTCTCTTCCGCATCTGGAATCTTGTCAACTCCCCCTAAAACATAGTCTGGGACAGTGACACATGTGGTGAGTCTGTCGAACTATAGTGTCTCAGCAACTGTTCGACCACAGGTCAGCAAATGATAGGTTTTTGATGATCTGGTTTCCTCCATCAGAGATTCTCGATCCACGTTCTCACTTTCCATTCTCATGTCTTCCTTGGTGTATTGTTCTGCTGCAACTTTCTGTGCACAGCCAAGAACTCGTGACACCTTGGCTTGATGTGCCCCTTCTTGTGACAGTACCAACTGGAACAGTGTCGGACTCAGGAGATGGGACTTCACATCTTTCAGCATCTTCTGAAATAGGAATTGGGACGTCACGCTTCCTCTTTTTAGATGAATCAGCTCCCCTTGCCCAGATGCTCACGTATGCATCCTCTTAAGCTGAGTCCTTAGCAGGTTTTCAAAAACAACCTTCTTCTTCTCCTTCTCCTTATTTGCCTTCTTGAGGGCAGCAAGCGGAACGGAATCTTGATCATCATCTGATAAGGTGACCGCCTTGGCAACTGTATGAGCAACATTATCTATCACTGTGTTAGGAAAGGAGGGGATTTCTTCTTCCACATTGGCATCCTCCATATGATCATCATAATGTAGCCCATCTTCCGCAACGGCTTCTGAATCATCCACTTCAGGGTCAATACGAACATCATCTTGAGATGCATCTGGAGCGCCAGTTGCCTTCTCTACTGAGACTGCCGTTGAGGCAACGACTGTCTCAACACTCTATTGAACACCTGGTTCAACTGTTTGAACACCTCCTTCTTTCACTTCATCAGGATTGAGGGCAGGTACATAGTCTTCTACCCCAATAGTCTGGGCTTGAGAAGATTATTCTGAACTTGTCACAGCAGACTTACGAATCTGCTTCTCTTGCAACTCCTTGACAACCTCATCAATATCCCTGTAGAAACTGTCCAGATCTTCATCTTCTTCAGCACGATCAGTTCCTCCTGTCAAAGCCTCCTTCAGCTCGACATTCTTCTCAGATTGAGAAGCCTCCTTGGACATGACTCAGACTTCTATTGCGAGAAGATTATCACTTGATCCTCCAGGATTTTCCCAAGACCCGTCATCAGACGCTTCATCCAGCACCAACCTTCTTTGCCCTGAGGACTCAAGAAGCTTCTCTATCTCCTCATCAGACATTGCGATGAGCCTTCCTCTGATTGAACCAATCTTGGCCAGACACTGTCTTTGAGAAACAACTCGGCGAGTCCTCTTGTTTCTCCATAAAGCTCCCGGAAGAACATACCCAGAAGCATGGATTTCTCCTTCCAAACTCATGAGCCACCAGTACCCTTAGACACAGAGAAGCTGGGCTCTCCTTCTTTCATGGAACCAACACCATCTTCACAAACAGCAGCCCTGCTGGCTTCACCATCTTCTGCATAATCGACCACAGAATATACAGCAGGTTTCAATCCCTTCAGCTTCTCATTAACCACTTTGACATCCTTATAACTCACTGAATCTTTACCAATCGCCCGTACTTCCTCATCAACAGAATTGAGTGCAATAGCTTAGGAGTGAGAACAAGGGGTTACCTTATTGAGGGGTGGTTCAGCCATTGCCCGATATTCCTTCACAGTCTCTGCACACTCCCTTTATTTGGATTAGGATCAGCCTTTGACACCTTTGAAGTAACTTCTTTCAGTTCTATCACAGCCACTTCTTCTCCCTTCATTTTCCCTTCTCTGATCTTAGGGTTTGCTGATATTGTATCCTCATTCGACTTCGATTCAACTGCCTTTTGATTCTCAAAAATTTGGACTCCTCAACTTGCCAAAAACTGTCATGTGTATATCTCTTGAGATATTTATCCAATCACCTCTCTCCTCCATCTATACAGCCCTCTTCTTTGGTAGGTCAACCCATCTGATTTGCTGGGGTTCTGCTCTTGGCTGACCTCCTTCTGGAACACTTAGTTGGCGATAACACGTAGACCCAGAGAGGATCTAAGTGTTTCGAACTGAGCGGCGTCTAGTGACATGGTGAGTATGGTTGTCATGTGTTTCGATGTGATGACCTTCTTCTCCACTAGCTCTCTGATGAAGTGATATCTGCTCATGGAGTGTTGTACTGGGTTCTTGGCTAGAACCTTCTTCACCCGTTCCATTCCGTGTTCAGACAGATTCTGCTTCATACATAGGAACTGAGTGCAGTAGCTTCCTGTTGCAATGCTCTCTTTCTCTCCTGCAGCGATGCTCTCCTGCTCTCCCAGCATCTGGTCAATGTGTGTTCTAGGAAGGTGTTTCATATCTCCCACCATGATCAGCTGGAGCTCTTTTTGCATTCGTCTCACGAACTGTCCAAGCGGCTTCTGTGTACTCGTGACGAACATATGCTCTACTCCCCCTCGCTCACAGCCATGGTCGATGAGGAATGTCTCGTATCATGCTCTTGGTGCTTGTGTGAGTCCATACATAGTCTTCTTCAGTTCGTGACAATGCGCAAGATGATATGACATCCGTGCATCAGATCTGGTGAACTCTCCCAGTTCCACGTGAATGGCCACCACCCAAATCTCATCAATAAATGCTTTGATGACATTCTTCAGACTGGATGAACAGGCAGCCACCTCTCGACACTTGGTCTCATTCGTTCGACTCTTAATTCTCCATGAGGGTTGCAGCGCAGGTGCATCGTCAAGTGTCCCAGCTGGAGTAGGTGTGGCTTCATCAGCTGGACCTCCCTCTGCAACTATAGACTCGGTCTGAATGGGTGTTTCAGACGAAGTCCCACCTCTAACTTTATCACCTTCTGGAACTGAGTTTAGGGCAACTTCATCTTTCACCTTTCCAGAAGATAACACCATACATGTCCCTTGCAATTCCATCTCATTTATCATGTTTGTCGGACAGACAGTGGCAGCTCCTGTTCCAACTGTGCCTAGTAAGTAGCTTTTGTTGGATGACCTACTTCCTTCCATCAGTGTGTCTCCATTCCTATCCAGTACTTGACAAGAATCACGAGTGAATGTAACAGACTGTCTTTCACCACACAATCTACTGATACTGATCAGGTTCACCTTTAACCCATCCACTAGGAGGATATCCTCGAGCTCAGGTAGATCCGAAACCTTCAATGTCCCACAGCCGATCACCTGGCCCTTCCCTCCATCTCCAAAGGTGACAAACTAACGCTTGCAAATAGGTTTGACGTTGATGAGATATTGAGGATTACCTGTCATATTAAGATGATCTTCTTTGCACCTCAACTAAACATTCTTTCTCCTTAGCCCCACCAAGCCGGCAGGATGTGTTTCTCTATTTTTCTCCATCTCACCTTTCAGAACCGATACAGTGTCTAGCAGTTTCACCTTTTGTACAAGAAGTGACGAGTGTTCTTGATTCATTCCAATCATCTCTTGCTTCACATCAGATATTTCCTCCTGGTGTTCTACCTTCTGGGCAACGAGAAGTTCAACCTCCTGCCACTTTTTATCTTTTTCTTCTGTCAGGCTTGCCACTGTATCTGTGAGCTTCTTGTTTAGGTCAATCACCAATAGGCACTTCTCATAGAGTTCCTTGTACGTCTCGGCCGAGGTCTCATGAGCAAGTCCTTCATCACCACTGCTTGATGCATCGTCAGATTCACTGTCTGGACCCTCATAGGCTATTCTGAGAATATCCCATGCTTCCTTGGCCACCTCACATTCAGCAATCAGTTTGAACACATTCTCGTCCACTCCATAGAATATTGCATTCAGGGCCTTTGAATTCCCAACAGCCGCTACATTATCTGCTTTCGACCACAGGGCTTCGGGTTTTGGCACAACAGCTCCTTCAGGGTTGTCCATTATGGGTTCTGTCCATCCTATCATTACAGCTCTCCAAGCCCTTTCATCGAGGGATTTTAGAAAGGCTTTCATCTTGGATTTCCAATAGGCATAATTCGGTCCTTCAAGCAACGGTGGTCAGTTAGTGCTCTGTCCTTACTTCAAACTCATCTTGAACAGTCGCTGGATCACACTCTGTATGTCGAGTGCCTGCTCTGATACCAATTGAAATCTACTTGTCTTAGTCAAGACGAGTTCCAAATAGTGTTCAAACTGCGTCTCGAACGCTTGTTTGACAGTTTCAGGTTGTGTTCAAACATAGATTAGAACACCTAACAGACAGTACCGTAAACAGAATAAACAGGAGCACACACGATATGATAACCCAGTTCGGCCTCGCCTACTCTGGGGGGTTTCCCACACCCGAAAAGGGACACAAATCTTATTACGAGTTCAGAGCTATTCGTGGACTTACACTTACACAACACCTTGTTTGTAATAGCCTAGCCTCTAATACTCCGTCTCTCGGATTTGAAATCTCGGTTCACCGCAGCTCCCCTCGATCCCTTATGGGTAGGATGAGACTTCCCTCTCGGCATAGTCTTGGACCTCTCGGAAGTCCAGTCGCCTTTTCTCAAAGACGTAGCTTGATTGATGTGTGTGTGCGCTTTGTTGTCCTTCAAGAACAGTCTGAACAGCACACTGAACAGACTGTTACTTTGCCGTTGATATTCCGGTGTGGAATAGTCAGCCGGCGGTCACTCCTCCTCCAATCTCATGAATCCTCTCGTGTTTATTTTCTCTCAGGAAGCGACGCGGAATGAGGACGCCCAAGCATTGTATTTATATGCTTGGACAAAACCCTAATCTGCACAAGATAATCCCATCAAATATTTAGGAGATAATCCTAGATATTTGATGTATATCTTTTTCAATCGGTAGGAAGAATAGGATATTACTTCCTCGCCAAGTCAGCCACGCCGCCTTTAATTTGATATGAAGATATTCATTCGAATATCTGAACTTTGAATACTTCGCTGGCCGACTCCAATCAGATCTTCGATCGTCCAGATCCAATCTGAATATCTTGTCAAATATTTCGGAGATGCTCCTAAATATTTGATAGATATTCAATCTCCTCCATATCCAATCTTTGGAGATTACTTCTACGCCAAGCCATCCGATATTCTCTCATCCAATCTGCATATATTTGATCGCCTATCTGATCTTTGGTGATGACTTGTCGATTGGCTCCAATCAAATAATCTCGTCGATATCTTCTGGAAATCTAGATCTTCATCCAATCTTCATGAGATATCTTCTACGGTAAGTTAGTCAGCCGATCTTCAATTCTGGTGAGGAGATATTTGAATGACATCTTGAATATATGTTTCTTCATTGACGACTTCAACCGAAAAGATCCTCTATCTTCAGAACCTTCTGGATTCAGATCATGCGTCTGCTGTACGCTGTACTTCTGTTCCAGTCTGTGGTTGAACTCTGGCTCGAACTGTCTAAAGCTATTTTGCCAAATCCATGCCATCCATGGGAACATCACGAAACTTGACAAGGAAAACAAAGGAGAGCCGTGGCTCTAACAAGAAAAGTAAAGTGACCGTGAGCTTTTCGTAACCAAAAACAATAGCTTTAACTACTTGTATTCATGTCAAGGAATACAAGTAGTTTTGGCTAGAACAAAGAAAACAAGTGACAATGAAAACCGACAAGAAAGTAAAGGAAAACAACACGAAAGTAAAGGGAGAGGAGCTCCAAATCAAGTGCTTGCTGAAAAGTAAAGAGCTTGGAGATCAAAAACAAGTGCTAGAAAGTAATGGAGATCACAAGAACAAAGCAAGAACAAAGAACAAAGTGTGTTTGTATTGAAAGTGAAGAGAAGAGAGTTAAGCTCCCTTCTCTCTAAGAACTTGTGGAATTCGAAACTTTGACTAAAGACTCTTATTACATGAGGCAAGATTTCTATTTAGAGGCTTAAGAAACTTGGGGGCTAAGTTTGGGTGAGAAATATCCCAAAGGCAAAGGATTTTGATTGGTTCTTCCAAAAAGCACACTTCTTGAACTTATCTCTTGCACCTCCTCAAGCAAAACGACTTGGCCACTTGTGCACTTGTGATTGCTTCTCCAAAGGACAACTAACCAACTTGGTTGAGGCTTGGGCAAGTCACTTGGACTTGGTTGTGGCTTAGTTTGTTCCCAAAGGTCAACCGAAGTGAATAGTAAGGCCAATCGGGAAATAAGTAGTTTGGATTTAGTTGGACTTCCCCGGAATGTGGCCGGAGCAACAAATGACCGGAGCATGGTGGTGGTTGGATGAGCTTGATCGGAGCATCACCGGAGGTTCGCCGGAGCATGGCCAGAGTTTTCCGAAATATGGCCGAAATCTTGGTCAGAGCTTCTTGGGTTTTGGAGAGTGTATTCTGAATGAAAAAGTCATTCTAAGATGATCTCAAGAAGAAAGTTTGGCCAGATTCTGCTCGGAACATGGTCGAAATCCCAAAACGGTCGAAATTGCCCTTGTTTGGCTTTGAGCGGGCTCGGGCCCTTGGCAACCCGTTCTTTTCCAAACGCTGATGGTTCTAGTCTTTTTGAGTGATTTGAAGTTGGGTCCATGAAGGATGTTAAGGTTGAATCTTATCGTAGCATGGTCGTTCCTTAGTATGGCTTAGAACTCGGTCTCTTGGCCTAGGATGGTTTGAATTTTGGACCTTACGTTCCTTGCCTTTTGAGTGCGGATTTGGAACGACATTCCTCACGTAAATTGAATGCCCAAAGTGGTTTTGCAGGAACGCCACCGGAGATAGGTCGTGGCCTGAATTGAAGCTCTTTGGTCCTTTGGCGCATGGGCGCATGGACGCATGGTTCTCGGGCGCACTCGGCACTCGGGCGCGGGATCTCGGCATCTGGTTCTTGGGCACAACCCGACACATGCGCCTGGGACGCGGCCTGAGATCTTTCTTACAGCCCGGATGAAAACGTCCGTCTTTCTCGGACGCGGCCCGGTCGGATGCGCCTGGCCCGGCCAGAAATGACTTGTGCTGCATTTTTGGGACAATTCTCCCCTTTTTAAGTGCTTTCCTCTTTAGACTCCAAAATGGCCTGAAATGCAAATACACATTAACAAGCACATGTTCGTGCACTCAAAGTGCCTAATTTGGTGGGTTTAGTGTACTCGATGAGTCGTATAAATACGCTTCATCAATCTCTACAACAAAAAAGTGATAACTATAAATGTATTAAGATCATCCCACCATCGACGTAGTTTAGACAAACCAAGTAACCGTTTCATCCGGTCAGAGGCAAAGAGCTGAGGAAGAGTAGTTTTGATTTTTATTTTTTTGGTTATTGCCCTATCTATCTCAGTTTCAAACTCGAATAACCCGTTTGCATCAATTGAAACTCAAATAACCAATCTACCCCATTTTATAATAATTTCGATTTCTCGGGAACCGGAACTCTTAATCCCGATTTCTCTCCTACCGAAATGGTACAACAAATGAAGATGTAGCTGAATTTTAAGCATACATGAATCTAAGCGAGATTAAATAATATACACGTAAGATTCCGGTTTGGGAAGAACCGGAATCCATCCAATTAACAATCGTCTCTCAGCTACCTCAGTCCTCAGGCGCCTGGCTTCTCTCCTCAGCTTTTTTTGGAAATAGTATAAAGCATTAAAATGCTTTCCATTAACTAGATCTCTAGTAGTCTACATCAACCAGCTACATGCAGCCAACTTATAACTGTAGACTTTTGAGTGTTGCGTGTTTGGATGGATTTTTGATTGTTGCGTGTTTTCTCGTGTCTGGTTGCAGTCAATGTCATTACCTTATTTTCCTGCCCTTCAAACATATGTCTTCGGAAGAGAATAAAGTAATGATTGTTAATTTGAAGGATTTCGGTTCCTCTCAAACCGGAATCCTACGTGTATATTATTTCATCTCGTTTCGATCCACGTATGTCTAAAATTCAGTCACATTTTCATTTTTGTATAATTCCGGTAGGAGAGAAACCAAAATTAATAGTTCCGGTTCCCGAGAAACCGGAATTATTATAAAATGGGGTAGATTGATTATTTGAGTTTCAATTGGTGCCAACCGGGTTATTCGAGTTTGAAACTGGAGTAGATTTGGCAATAACCCTTTTTTAGGGCTGGGTTCGGTTCAGAAACCGAACCAAAAATTACCGAACCGAACCGATATTTCGTTTTATGAAATTTCGAACCGAAAACCGAAACCGAAAATTCGGTAAACCAAAAATCGGTAAACCGAATTTTCGGTTTTGTGCTTTTTTTTTCAACTTTCAGTTTTTTCAGTACCTTGTACCTGAATAACAGTTTTACAATGTTGTTTGGATACAACAACAAACTGGAGAAATACAACAACAAACTTAAAAACAGTTCCCTGAAAATGGATACAAAACAAAAAGCATGGATACAATACAACAACAATGGAACAAAAGGTTTGGGAAGACATCGTATTTAGGTCGAATGGAGGGAAGAAAACATAGATCTTCATGGGATGAAATCCAGTGCTGCAATCCCTAAAAAAACACGCAAAGCATTAGCATGATGACTGAAGAGCGCATAACAACAATTAGCAAATTTTCCTAGTTTCATTAAAGATTAAAGTTTAAACAGTGGGTATCACTGTCACATATTCACATGTACACAAAAAATCAGAGTCAAATTCAAATACCATGTTCATGTAATTCATACCAAACTGTCAAACAACAACATTCAAACAATCAAACAACTGCCAAACTGAGCAAACAACCACTGCCAAATTCAAATCATATTCAAATTCACATGTAACCAGTAACCACTGTCAAACAACCACTGCCAAACTATCACTTATTCACATGTAAATCATAGTCAAATTCATATACCATGTTCATGTAATTCAAACCAAACTGCCAAACAACCACATTCAAACAACTAACAAACTGCCAAACAACCACTGCCAAATTCAACCAAGATATTCAATTGGAAAGAAATGTCAATTTCAATTGGAAAATGTCAAATTGAGAATAGCCAAGTTCTTACCTCAGTTTCACAGTTTGTGTGCACGACTAGGACTATCCCAATAATTTGATCCTCCAAGCAAGGTACATACTGAAAATTGAAATAAGAAAAGAGAACTGAGTAACACAAAATGATAGAGTCAAAAAGTTAAAATTTTGAACATTGAAATGAACACAAAATAGAAGTGTGAACAAGTTTCATACCAATGATCCCAACCTGGCCTGCCGAGCTCATTGGCTAGCACCTCTGCCTCTACCTCGACCTCTAGTACCAGTACTAGTACTAGGATCCATCGTTGATGGTCTTGGAGGAGGAAGGGGAGGTAAACTCGCTGATGAAGTAAGATTCATTGAGGAACTACTCATTGATGAAGTACTTGCAACCGTAGAAGGTGTAGGAGAAAATGTAGGCAATTGACTCAATTGCACATCTACAAAAAAAATGGAAAACATTAGTAAACTTTAGAAACATAAAAATTAAAATGAATAACAACTAACATATATAAAAACTCTTATAAATAAAATAATCCATTACTTACTTGTTTCAATTTCTTCAAGTTCCTTGTACATTTCAAACTCGTCATCCGTTGGCTCCTTGAAAAAATCAAATTCTTCAGCCCTAAGCCAATCACTAGTGCAAACTAGTGCCTCGACCATGAGTGGAGTCAAAGAAGCTCTGAACGGATCAACAATCCTCTTGCCCAAGCTAAATGCCGCCTCACTAGCAACAGTGGAAGATGGTATTGCAAAGATGTCCTTGGCAATCTTTGACACGATTGGATATTTAAATTGATTTACCATCCACCATTCCATTAGTTTGAACTCTTTGTTCAAAGCGGCCTCGGGAGCATCGGCAAAGTAAGAATCCAAGTCATTTGTTATCTCATCAGTTTGCATAGCATGCCTTTGCCTATCAAGTTGTCTCAACAAATCATTAGCACAATCATCATCATCATCATCAATGATGGCCACACTGCTAGAAGGTTGGGTAGTATCGGGAACACCTCCTTTGTAGGCTTTATGTAAATCTTGCAAGCTTGCTTTCACCATGCTAATAACACCTTCAACTTCGGCCCTTGATTGACCAAGACTAGATAAAGTCATATCAAGCATTGAAAGTTTGAATCTTGGGTCAAGTACATTGGCAATAAACACGATCAAGTTTATTTTATGGCCATTTCCTCCTCCATTGCTTTGTCCCCAATATTTGTCAAACTTTATCTTCATTGATTGAGCCACCTTCCTCAAAATAGGATTACTCCAATCACGCATCTTCTTCTCAATAAGTTGTTGCAATGCCACCATTTCATTGAATATCAAATTTGAAGTAGGAGTCTTACTTGCACTAAGCTTTATGGTAGAATCATAAAACCTCTTAAGAAAAAGAGTAAAAGCTTGTGCATCCAACCAAGCTTCCTCCATTGGTGGCCCCATCCTTTTGACTAACACCCCATCCTTCTTAACCTCTTCATTAAAGTAAGCTCGAAAATTCATATCTTCGTCATCCATCCTACTAAACACCCCCTTATACTTGAATGCACCTTCAAGCATTTTATAAGTTGAATTCCATCTTGTAGGCACGTCCATGGGAATGTTTGACATGCTATCCATATTCTCCAAGATAGCTACATTTCTAAATGCATCTAACCTTGCCGATGAAGAGTGAATGTACTTGACACAATTCCGAATACCCTCAATTGCCTTCTCTAGTTCACCCAATCCATCCTTCACAATTAGATTGAGGATGTGACAAGCACATCTTGCAAGTACTCCCCACTAAGTACTAGATTTCCTTGTCTTTCAAGCTTCCTCTTCATATGTGCAACCGCCCCTTCATTTGCCGAAGCATTATCAACGGTAATGCTAAACACTTTCTCAACTCCCCACTCACGTAGACAACGCTCAAGGCACAAGCCTATGTCTTCACCTTTGTGACTTGTGATTTTAGTGAAGTTGATGATCCTCTTGTGCAAGTTCCAAGAATCATCTACAAAATGGGCGGTGATCACCATATAGTTGATGTTTTGGATAGATGTCCAAGTATCCGTTGTGATACTTACCCTCTTATCACATATTACCGACTTTATTTTGCCCTTCTCAAGCATATACAATTCCCAAACTCCACGAGCAACCTTTTTTCTATCAGGGATCTTAAACCTAGGTTGAAGCCCATGAAGAAAGTTCACAAAACCAGCTCCTTCAACCGCCCTAAATGGTTGCTCATCTCTTATGACGAACTCCACCATCAACAACTCACACTTCTTCTGATTAAAAACATGTGGGACTAAAGCTCTACCTCCACCTATAGTCACATTAGTCAAGCTTGGTTGAGTAGATTTAGCTCGACTTCCTTCATAAAGAGGGCAAACTACACATTTCTTCAAGTGATTGAGCAACCCTCTTGTCCCATTTTTTTTCGAATGGGCCGGCATCTCAAAATTGCAATACTTGCATATCCCGGTAAACTCTGTTTCCCCCTCACTGTTTGTCGTTTCCCTTTTCAAACACTGCTCCCAAGCCGGTGAAGGATTCTTCCTCTTCTTACCTCCTCCCGTCCTTATGGCCACCTCCTCCTCGCCCTCCACACCGCCATCCTCACCACCCACAACACCATCATCATCAGCCCCACCACCTGCTGCAATCTCCGCATCTACATAATCCTCTGCCAACACCTCGTAGTCCATCTTTATATTTAAACTACAATTAAAAGAAAAAAAACCATTCAAACATTGGAAGTTGAAATCAAACGATTTCGGTTTCGGCAGTGAAGATCCAATCAAACGACTTCGGAAATTCACAATTTCAATTTCAGTTTCAGGTATAGGGAAGATGAAATCATACCTAGGATTGTCGGAACTCGGCCTGCGACGCTGTTACGGCTGCGCCGTTTTTCGGAGTGTCGGATGGAGACTTCGGAGTTGTCGGATGCGAGACTTCTGACTGTCGGATGAGAGGAAGAATTGGGAGAACGAATGAGACTTCGGAGTTCGGACGAGCGAGAGTTCGGAGAACGAATTGGCAATTGGGACTGTCGGATCTCGAATCGGATGAGCGAGCTGCGAGACTACGGAGGAGAAGTGAAGAACGAATTAGGGATTAGCCGATTAGGGATTTAGAATTTACCTGTTGGTTCGGTTCGGTACTCTGATTGCACTGTAAAAATAAAATTTTGGTTCGGTTCGGTAAACCGATTACATTTGAAATGGAAACCGAAACCGAACCGAAATAAATCGGTTCGGTTATAATAACCGAAATTTGGTTCGGTTTTTAATCGGTTCGGTTACGATCGGTTCGGTTTCGGTATCGGTTCGGTTTTCGGTACAAAAACCCAGCACTACTTTTTTTACTTTCATCATGAGCAATTTTGATTTTTGAAACAGAGAAAACTGAGATCAAAACTGTGATCAATCCTGGAGAACACTTCTGCAACACTGGTGGAGTAGGAGATCATGCAGATGGCTCTTTGAACCTTTGCGAGGTCTCCTCTTGGTACAACAGTCGGTGGCTGATAGGTAATACCGCATTTGAAGCAAGTGGGACATCAGTCAAAAAACTGAATTGTACGCTTGGTTTTGATGGTTGCCACAACTGCATTTACGTCCTTTGGGGCTAAGTCGCCATGGTACATCAAGCAGCAAACCATGTATTTTCCGTGGCGTGGGTTGCATTTGGCCATCATGGATGCTGGCTCGAAGGCGCTGTTGGTGATTTTTGCTACCGAGAGTTGCTCATGGTACGCCTTTTCTGCGGATATGACCGGAGCATAAGAGGAGATCATGAAATGGATTCGAGGGTAGGGCACGATGTTGGTTTGGAACTCTGTGACATCAACTGAACTATCCTATTCAAAATTTAAAGCTCCATACATTTTCAATAATCCAAGATCAAAATCACCTCGTCCTATAAGTAGGGCCGGCACATACATGAGGCCACTGAAGCGAAGGCTCCATTTTGCGAGGTTCATCTTTTGTTTGTTTCAAGCCCTATTTCCCCATCTAGTGAGCCCATCTTTTGAGGGCATCAGACCCCATTTTACCCATCTACATCTTTTATTTTCATTGTAAAATGTAAATGTCAATTGTAGGAATTGAACCATAGACACCAACTTGAATTGATTCAAATACTACCATGCTAACCATCTAAGCTACATCAACTCGCCTACTTTTAGACGCCATTTATAGACTATATTTATTGCACGCCACTACACTTGAAATTGAGTTCATTACATAATAATTTTCTCATTTATTATTTTATAAGTTCCAACTTATATTATAAGTTAACTTTGAAATTGTATAGGTATATGTTAGTAAAATATTTGTCATTTTATAAAGGTGTGATGCTTAGAAAGAATGATTTTGTAAAGGTAATTTTATTGATTGAGAAGGAAACATCAGTAAAAAAATATAAGATCAAGACCAAACGAAGTTTGTGTCTTTCTTTTTAAGGCACGATCTAGCTGAAGATCAAGACTCCTTTTAGTTCCGATGACGGTTTATGGTTGGCATAGGAGGAGGATCAACATAATCAACCTGGTCACTAGACTCATTAGCATTTTGAGTCACTTCGTGAACTTCATGACCTTTTTCAAAATCCTCTATTGGCATACTCGACTCTACCTGCAGGACATACCCATTTTCCTTGCAATAGTTGACCAATTCTTCCAGGTCTTGGAAAGATTTACCACCAAACTCTTCACAATAAATCCGACCACCAACACTTGTAATAGGCAGTACGTGATCCTCATACTCCGCATCACTTCCACTGTTGATCACCACCTGATTTTGACTCTCTTTTTGAGAGCAATCATGGGCAAAGAAATATCCACCTCATTGTCCCCGCTTACGGGCTTGGGGTGTTAAACACAAGGAGATTGTTTGCCACTTACAAAAACCTCATTTTGCTCTTTAGTGCGTGTAGGCTCTTGTTGACTATCCATATTTGTAAACTTTGCAATTACCTCCAAGGGATGTTTGCTCTGCGCAACCGTACTCAACTCTTTATGCGCCTGAGTAAGTGCCGCACAACTCTCAACAAGATTTGAGAGTTCCGATGCTAGATCAATGATATTTTCTTTCTGAACCACATTGTCAGAGATTTGGTCCTCCGAAGGACTGCCAGCTTGAGCATCAAGGTTTGAATGGGTCGCTGGTTGAGTTGTATGGGAGGATTGCCCAATATTTTGAACATTGGGATCTGATAGGGCCCGAAAAGTGAAATACTTATTCAGGTCCTATGAAGGTTGCGGAAGTGATGGATGGCTTGTGGGTATAGAGGAAATGATGGAAATTGGGTTGAATGGGTCGGTTTTGGGCGGAAGAGAGGTGAGACGAAAGATGGCGATGGTGGGGATAGATTTGGTGATACTCTAGGATTAATGGCCTCTTAGTCCTCGTATCAAGGAACTAAGTCACCCCCAAGGCAAATGCCCGAACTACTAAAGAAAAGATACTTGGATAAATGATTGAATGAATGATTGCAAAGAAGGAAATACAAGTGCTTAAATAGAAGAATAGAGGCGCCTAGATTTGGCCTTCAATGTTGGATTTCCCGCCAAGGTAGATGCATGAACCGTGTCCAAGGAGTTGAGGACTTGGGGGATGAATTTGGCCCAGCGCGGGCTCATAAATGCCAAGCCGCGTGCCAAGCCGTGTGCCAAGCGTGTTCCCGGCCGCGTCCTCGGGCCAGCCGCGTCCCTCAAGCCGCGTAGACGCACTTTGGTCCGTTCCGGCCAATTCCTCCGGTCGTTCTCCGAGGTTAGTGATATCGTCCCACTCTTTGGCCATTTCGACTCTAGTGCACGAGCCACTTTTGTCCAGAAAGGTGGTTGGCCAGAGTAAGTCGGAGTGAGTGACCTTGGACCCGACAGTCGCTAGGGCATTGCCGGGGCCTGTCTCGGGTCCCTTGGGCGTTCCGTCCCAATTGTTGCGAGGGTTCTCTAGGGGCATTGCCGGGGCTTTGGTGAGGACTTTAGGGCCGTCGAGCAAGGTCCTAACAGGATCCAATCTACCCTTTTTTCTAGTGACCAAAGTCCACTCTCGGGACTGATTTTTTGCAGTTTGGTGCTGAGTTGTCGTAGTTCGGTGCTGCTTTGTCTCTGCTTGTTGCTGACCTTGCGGGGGAAGGATCTTGTCCGTCTGCAGATGGATAGGTGCAGATTTTTCACACGCCATTGAGCCTAGTGTGTTAAGCCGGTAAGAAGAGATTTCATGACCATGTATTTTGCACTTGGAAAAATATAACATTTTATTTTTGTAAGTGATCGGCTGCCAGAAGCCATTGTTAGGACCAAAAGAGACCCAAACCTCCCCTGGAATAGGTTTAGAAAGATCGAGTGCCAAACAAGCGCTGGTGAAGCTAGGGTTGGAGAACATTCTGGTTTTCTGTTAGCAGTGTGCGAGTACATGCAACAATGGGCAGAGGAGCAAGGCAGAAGATTGCCTCAAAACGGTACCCTACAAGTGACTACCAGGTGCATGAATGTAGCGAAGGGATGCATAACGGTTAGGATATGATGTTGAACTTGAAAAGGAGAATATGAAGAGGTGTGACTAATGGTTGACGGGTGTATAAAAGCAGCACAATGTCATGAAATAAACAAGTTACAATTGCATCTGATTCTCTTCTTATCTTTACTCTATTTCCTAATTCTTTCTATATCCATCTCTATTTCTCTTTATTGATATTTACTCAAGTTTCCTGCATCAATTTGGTGCTTTCACTGAGAGAAGAATGCCAGACACAAGGAGTACGTCAGAGTCACTTGCGGCTCTCTCACAGAATGTAACGGAATTAATTCAAGCCATGACTCAATTAGTGCAGAACCAATCGGAGGAAAAAGAAAAAAATACAGCCAACTTTGAACGCATGACTAGAATGATGGAGCAGCTGCAAGGCTCGATGCAGGAACTGCAACAATTGCAATTGGAGAAACAACCAGCGGTTACTCCTGTAGGGCCACAAATGGGGCCGCTACTTGCCACACCACCTGGGACAGCACACTACGCCAGCAGTAGTAGCAGTCCACGACAACAAATGATAGCACCACAGAATCAAGTAAGCGGACCAGTGGACATCAATATCGGAGGAGGCCCTCGTTTGCCGCGAGTAGATGTACCTATGTTTGATGGCGAGGCCGTGGAGGGTTGGTTGTTCCAAATGGAACGATACTTTGAGCACCACAACATCGCAGCTAATCAGAAAGTATCAATGGTTGCATACTATCTTACAGGCGAAGCATTAAAATGGTACCAATGGCTTCATGCAACACACCAAGTTAGTGATTGGCGAAGTTTCACTAAGGATATCTCGGCTCGCTTTGGACCTTCAGTTTATTGGAATCCTGAAGTGACGCTTAATAAACTGCAGCAAACATCAACGGTTTCAACATATATCTCTGAGTTTGAGTCATTGTCAACGAGGTGTCCTGGCCTCACCTCTAGCAATCTTTTAAATCGTTTCCTTGCTGGGTTAAAAGAAGAAGTGCACCGCGAGTTGGTGTTATTGTGTCCCGAAAATCTATCCACAGCTATGGGGATGGCGCGTATAGCTGAGCAAAAGATTAATGCTAGTCGGGGGTATCAAAATCGGTCCGCACCTTTTAGAAGCCCACCAACAGCCCCTGAGGCAACTAGAAATATTGGTCATACTCCAACAAGGGCAATGACCAACGGTTCGAGTGGAGGCTTGCCTATAAAAAGACTGACATCGGCAGAGTTGGCAGCACGAAGAGAAAAGGGGTTATGTTATAATTGTGATGAGAGATTCACCCCAGGTCATCGTTGCAAACCAAAATTTCAATGCTTGTTGTTGGAGGAAGCTTCATTTGAAGATGAATGCCATGATTATGCTCCAGAAGAGTGTCAGCTCTTGTATAAAGAAAGCGAAGGACATCATGAACGGGAACCTGAGCATATTCCCAACATCTCTTGTCATGCTTTGGAGGGGAGGATTGTACCGTCAACTTTGCGCCTAGTAGGAAGTCTTGGAGGATTGGGTATTGTTGTGCTAGTAGATAGTGGATCTACCCATAATTTCTTACAAGCACGAGTAGCACGATGCGCTGGTCTACCCATTGAACCAGCAAAACACTTGAACGTGACTGTTGGAAACGGAGACGAGTTACAATGTGAAGGATTATGCCGAGATGTGGCGATCAAGTTTGGTGATGCAATGTTTAGTGTGGATTTTCATCTGTTACCCATTTATGGAGCAGAAGCAGTATTGGGTGCTCAATGGCTATCGGAGTTGGGTCCGACCTTATTTGATTACAAAAAATTATGGATGAGTTTCACGCGAGATGGGCAAACATTCAAATTGCATGGCATGCAACCTATAGGCCAATATAATCAACTTACATTGGGTCAACTACGAAGGGCCTCAAGAATGGATGCAGTGGCTTCATTGTATCAACTTGTAGCAAGAGAAGTGGAGGACGAAGGCGCTGGTGAAACAAAGGTGGTGCTGCCCAAAATTCCAGAGCACTTGGATTTGGTACAACAAGATGCACTGAATCAGATATTAAGTGAGAATGAAGTGGTGTTTGCACCACCTAAGGGCTTGCCACCACGTAGAAATGTGGATCACCGTATCACACTCAGTCCGAATACGGAGCCAGTAAACGTAAGGCCATATCGTTACCCTCGGTACCAAAAGCTCGAGATCGAAAAATTGGTCCATGAAATGATATCAGAGGGAATCATACAGCCCAGCACATCTCCCTTCTCATCCCCTGTTCTGCTGGTAAAGAAAAAGGACGGAAGTTGGAGGTTTTGCGTTGATTATAGGGCCCTTAACTCCGTTACTATTAAAGATCGATACCCGATACCGACTGTTGAAGAATTGTTTGATGAGTTACATGGAGCAAGTATTTTTTCTAAGCTCGATCTAAGGTCCGGATACCACCAAATACGTATGAATGAAGCTGATGTTCAGAAGACGGCGTTTCGAACACATGATGGTCATTTTGAGTTTCTTGTAATGCCATTCGGCCTTACAAATGCACCGTCGACATTTCAAGCGGCAATGAATGATCTTTTCAGACCATTGCTTAGGCGGTACGTTTTGGTATTTTTTGATGACATATTAATCTATAGTAGAGGCTGGGAGGAACATCTACAACATCTAAGGGAGGTACTTCGTATTCTGTCACAACATTGTTACTTTGCGAAGCCATCTAAGTGTGACATAGCTCAGTCTAGAATACAGTATTTGGGGCATATAATTTCTAGTGCAGGCGTTGACGTCGATCCTGACAAAATTAAGGTGGTGAAAGAGTGGCCAACGCCTACAACAACCAAAAAGTTACGAAGTTTTTTGGGACTTACTGGATATTACAGACGTTTTGTGGCAAATTACGCTAACATCGCAGCTCCACTAACTGAGTTGCTTAGAAAAGATGCATTTTTATGGACAGAAGGAGCCACTCAAGCCTTTGATAAATTAAAGCATGCGCTGACGACTACTCCTACATTAGTGCTACCTGACTTCTCTAAAGAATTTATTGTTCAAACTGATGCATCAGGGCAAGGGATGGGAGCAGTTTTACTGCAAGGAAATCAGCCTGTTGCCTTTTACAGTCGTCAATTTTCATCTCGGATGCAGCAAACGTCTACTTATAATAGAGAGCTATGCGCATTGGTATCCGCCGTTCAAAAATGGAGACAGTATCTCCTTGGAGCAAAATTTATCATTCAAACGGATCACCAACCGCTGCGTACCATACTCACTCAATCCATTCATACACCGGAACAACAACGTTGGATTGTGAAACTCATGGGGTTCGATTTTGAAGTCACATATAAGCCAGGCCGTGATAATGGCCCCGCCGATGCCTTATCAAGACTCCCAGAGGCATCCCTCGCCTCAATGCAAGCATGTTCACGTCCAGTTTATGGCATTCTACATATTCTTCGCGGCCTATATCAACGCAATGATGGAGCTCGAAAATTATTCGAAGCTGTGAAAAGTCAACCGGAGCAGCATCCCTTGTATCAAATACGAGATGGCCTACTGCTATATCAAGATCGCTTATATGTCCCCGATGATGTTACATTGCAAGAACTTATTTTACAAGAATACCATGACTCGCCGATAGGAGGACATGCGGGGGTCCAACGTACATATGCGCGAGTGGCATCACATTTCTTCTGGGAAGGTTTACGTATGGATGTTAAGACCTACATACAGCGCTGCGCCATATGCCATCAAGTCAAGGCAGTGAACATGTCTCCACAAGGTTATCTTCAAGCCTTGCCAATTCCGGCCGGAATTTGGACCGATATATCTATGGATTTCGTCACACATTTACCATGCTCTGGAGGGTACACTGTTGTACTGGTAGTAGTTGATAGATTGTCCAAATATGCACACTTCTCTCCCATGGCAGCAGGGTTCACAGCAGAAAGTGTAGCTAAGGTTTTCGTCCGAGATATATGCCGATTACATGGAATGCCGAGCTCTATAGTGTCAGACAGAGATCCTATCTTCATGAGCACATTTTGGCGCGAGTTATTCAAAAGGCAAGGGACACGACTTGCTCACAGTAGCGCCTACCATCCGCAATCTGATGGTCAGACCGAGGTACTTAATCGGATCCTTGAAGACTATCTAAGGTGCTACGTCAACGACCATCAAACTAATTGGTCAGAGTTACTACCTTGGGCAGAGTTACACTACAACACAGCACATCAATCGTCAACACAAATGACACCTTTTGAAGCAGTATATGGTCATCCGCCTTTGGCCATAAAGGACTATGAGCCTGGTCACTCTGTTGTAGCATCCGTGGATCAACTCTTATCCCGCAGGTCACAACTCCTCACAGAACTTAAAGACAACTTACAAAGAGCTCGCCACCGAATGACTCAACAAGCTAATAAAAGTCGACGAGATGTGGAGTTCTTGGTCGGAGATTGGGTGTACGTTAAATTACAACCCTACCGACAAACTACAGCTAGAGATCAGCGTTGCTCGAAGCTTGCAAAACGGTATTATGGCCCATTCAAGATCTTAGATCGCATAGGTAAAGTTGCGTATCGACTGGAGTTACCGGAGCATGCTCGCATCCACAATGTTTTCCATGTATCAATACTAAAACGCTGCATGGCATCCCCACCATTCCAAGAAGTGACATGGCCGGATTGCTTCTCTGAATCGCACCCCATTCTCCAACCCGAACGCGTACTAGCCGCCCGACAAGTTAAGCGACAAGGAGGCTTGGTAACGCAGCTCCTCATTCAATGGCGGCATCAGTCACCTGATGATGCAACATGGGAAGATCTGACAGTCATACAACATCAGTATCCATTATTCAACCTCGAGGACGAGGTCGTTTTTGACGAGGGCGGTAATGTTAGCAGTGTGCGAGTACATGCAACAATGGGCAGAGGAGCAAGGCAGAAGATTGCCTCAAAACGGTACCCTACAAGTGACTACCAGGTGCATGAATGTAGCGAAGGGATGCATAACGGTTAGGATATGATGTTGAACTTGAAAAGGAGAATATGAAGAGGTGTGACTAATGGTTGACGGGTGTATAAAAGCAGCACAATGTCATGAAATAAACAAGTTACAATTGCATCTGATTCTCTTCTTATCTTTACTCTATTTCCTAATTCTTTCTATATCCATCTCTATTTCTCTTTATTGATATTTACTCAAGTTTCCTGCATCATTTTCTCATCAATGGCAATAAATTTGCCGAACGTAGAAATAATGGATGAAATGTAACCTTGATCAAATAAGTGACAACACAAACCTGGGAGTTTAATCCAAGTTGTGATCGTTGTAGGTTCCTTACGCCGATGAAAGTTCGGTGTTCATCTAAAAAGCAGAAACAGAGATTGAGAGACTTTTCGCAGTGGATGCGCGAGAATTCTGTTTGACTCGTTAGCTGTCGGTAGGATTATTAGGATGTGCCTAGCATCCATAGCACCAATTGTGCTTTTATCCGCCAAGCCCCAAGCCTCGGCAAGATAATGTCGAACATCATAAATTGGCAGACGGCCTGCGGAAAATTTTACAATCAAGGAGTGCTGAAGGCGTTGGATATCAGGTTGAATCTCGGAAGCAGTGAACGCAACCATTGGTTTTCCATCTTTAGTTGCATGTTGTCTGTCCGGGAGCTGGATGGGAGGGAAACAAAACAAAATCGTCGGTCGTACCATGCTCGCGAAAGATGGGTGGTGGACTGGTAGATCTGGCGGATCAAGAGGATGAGCCGTAGGGGAATCCATGATGGCTGGTGCGTGGCCAACAGTAACCACGCGGTTATCACCTGGATTAACCATCGTCGCAGCAATTTTTCTTAGGGGTTCGACGCCTGGTTGACCGCCTCCGGTTGGATCTGGGAGCATAGCTAGCTTCGAGAACTCATGCGAGGGACTCGTGGTGGCCATGAGGCCGTTAGAGATCGGCAGTATAAGCTGGCGGCGCCCGAGAGAGACTCAAAACTTGTAGAGCTTCAGAGGAAGAACAAAGATCCGAGATCCACGCGCGCGCATGTACATCTCTCCCTCCTTGTTTTAGGTATTTGGGATCAGCTGATTGATGATCCATTTGAAGCCCTTAGAAAGAATGATTTTACTTCTAAAAAATAGAGCTATCTTTTTAACTTAGCCCTACTCATTTCAAAAATGTAGCTCCCTTTAATTCAATTTTGTAGGGTTTCCTTTGTTTCTTCCATTTAATTTATATGGCATATGAATGTCATACCATAAACATGCATACAATTCCCAAAAAAATTGAAGCTTTGAGAGATTCTCAAAAGAAGGCTCATGATAAATTTTATGTTTAAGTATTTTTTGAATGAAGAAAATGATAATGAAATGAAAAAAAACATGAAGTTGAGTATAAAGATGTAATAAATAAAACTTATTTGAAAAGGGTACGAAGATTAAGAAAAGTGAAAAAAATTGTATATTTGTTTATCATATGCTCATGAAGTTGAGGCATATATCTTGGGGCGATTTCAGCTGGACTACAAAGGAAGAAAAAAATAGCGTGTATTAGTTTGTTGAATACGAAAAATGATTAATTTTAGCACGTTAAATGTTGTTAACGAATATTTTTTATGTCGAAAAAGGCCACTTTCTTAAAATTTGCTTCAGGCCTCCCAAAACCTTGAGACGGCCCTTGCCTATAGGTTATCGCATTAACCAAAGACGCATATATGCACATGCCAAATCTATATAAGTAGATGATTTATAGTACAGCAAAAACAATTTCAAATTAGAAGAGTGCGAAATGAAGTTAAACAATTGAAATGTAAATGTTTTTCATTATAATCATCAACAATGGACCACAATAAGACATTACAAAGCACCAACCAACATAAATCTTCTTCAAGTCAGACAACATCAACTTTCTCTGATTTTGAGATCACCCACTTCCCAAAAATCCAAGAAACATAGATATGCATAGACTTAGGGAAAAGAAAAAAAGACAGAAGAAGAAGAATAAAAGGTGCATAATGTAAAAAATTGATGGCTCCATCCTGTTGGATCTTTACAGGTGAAAGTATCTTGCCATGAAAGTAGGGAGCAACAGTTGACACTACGCCAGAATACATGCTACGGGACAAATTTTGCTATTTGTCGCTTTCATTTTGTAGCATATGACATTATGACCGACAAATAAAAATAGGTTGGTAGCAATAGCTATATTATGCGACAATTGTTTATGCGGCACCAACTTATATGTCCCTTAAACGGTTAATGCGACGTTTATATAAGCGACACTACATTTAAGTCCAATTCACGGTTTAATGCGACAAATATTTACGCGACTACCCTATGAATAGGTGGTGCATGTTTCTGGGTATGAATAAGTCCTAGTCTTTAGGAATTCGGTTTCATGTTCTGACAATGTGAAGTAGTGGAGTCTATCTTTTCAGTTTTTTTTTGCTTTTAGTTGTAATGGCTAATATATAAGCCATTTTATTGAATTAATATACCGGGGAACTTTCACTATTCATTGTCTAAGTTCTTACATTTGGTATCAAGAGCTTCAAAAGGGGCCTGACTTGAGTAGTTGAGTACGGGATAACTATTGTGTGTGATAGTTACGTACAAAGAGAGAGTGAGATGGCTAGTGAGAATGCTTTCTCGGCGCCGTGTGTGCCAAAGTTTGACATGGATTATGATCATTGGAGTTTGATCATAGAGAATCTCTTACGCTCAAAAGAATATTGGAGTGTGGTTGAATCGAGGATCATGGAGACCAAGGAGAACATAGTGCTTAATGCTGCGGAACAAAAGCTGTATGATGAGGCAAAACTCAGGGATTTTAAGGCGAAAAACTATCTATTTCAAGTACCTCCTTTGCATATTTCTTTTGATTCAAATGTATACCTTTCGAGTTCTGAGTCACTTCCACGCCCAAGCAATAGATAAGTCGATTCTTGAGACCATCACACAAAAGAGTACTGCCAAGCAACTATGGGACTCGATGAAATCAAAGTACCAAGGGAATGAGCGTGTGCAGCGCGCCCAACGTACTTCAAAGATTGAGAAGAGAGTTTTTGAAACTCTAGAGATGAAAGCAGGGAAGTCAATTTCTGATTATTTTGGAAGAGTCATGACTACGGCCAATGACATGAGAAATTACAATGAGGATCTCAGATTGTTGAAAAAATTCTTCGCACATTGACAGCTGACTTTGATTTTGTAGTTTGTTCCATAGAGGAGTCCAAGGACATTAATAAACTAACTGTGGATAAACTACAAAATTCTTTGTTGGTGCATGAACCAAAAGTGCGTGAAAAGGTAGTTGATGAGCAAGTCCTCAAAATAGAGTATGACAGCCCAAGCACTCGTGGAAGGGGAAGAGGATATTCAGTCCGTGGGGCCACTAGTAGTACACGAGGGAGAGGACGTTCTGGAAGATACAACCGTGCAACAGTTGAATATATTAGGTGCCGAAAACTGGGGCACTATCAAGCTGATTATCCCAATGTTGAAAAAGCTACTAACTATGTGGAGTTCAATGAACAAGAAGAGCTACTCTTGATGGTTCATGCAGATTTGGAGGCTACTGAAAGAAGAGGTATTTGGATTTTGGACTCAAGGTGTTCAAATCATATGACATGAGATAAAAATTGGTTTGTGGAGATTGATGATGCTTATAGAAGCACTGTTAAGCTGGGGAACAACTCAAAAATGTCTGTGATGGGAAAAGGAAGTGTTCGATTTGAAGTTGAAGGTATCACTCAAACTATCACTGAAGTCAATTATATACCTGACTTGTCCACAAATCTCTTGAGTGTAGGACAATTACAGGAACATGGTCTGGCCTTTCTAATCAAAGGAGGAACATGTAAGATTTATCATTCTAAAAGAGGATTGATTGTAATCACATGAATGACGGCAAATCGTATGTTTCTCATATCAGCAACCATGAAGCCATTGTCTTCTCAGTGCTTGAAGATTGAAGGAGCCAATGATTTGGAGTTATGGCATAACCGATTTGGCCACTTAACCAACAAAAGCATATGTACGATGAAGAAAATGGAGTTGGTTAAGGGTCTTCCTCAGTTGGCAATGACAAACTAAATTTGTGAGGTATGCAATGTCGGTAAACAACATAGAGAACCTTTTTCCAGACATAGTAAATTTAGAGCGACTGATAAGCTGCAGTTGGTGCATGCCGATCTCTGTGGACCATTTTTGCCCACTTCTCATAGCGGAAAAAGGTACATTTTAACATATTTTGATGATTTCAGCCGTAAGATGTGGGTATTTTTTCCTGGCAAAAAAAGTGAAGCTCTGGATGTTTTTAAGAAGTTTAAGAAGCAAACAGAGAAAGAAGCAAGCAAACCCATTTGTTGTCTTAGAACAGATCGTGGTGGTGAGTTTAATTCTTTGGCTTTCAAAAGTTTCTGTGATGAACAGGGAGTGAAAAGACAACTCACAGCAGCTTACAGTCCGTAACAAAACAGAGTAGCCGAGAAACGTAATCGTACGATTATAAACATGGTGTGGTGTTTATTGAGTGAGAAAGAAATGTCCAAAAGTTTCTGGTGTGAAGCTGCTCGCTGGGCTTCACATGTGATTAATAGAAGTTTGACGTGTGTAGTTGATGACAAGGTCCCTGAAAGTGTTGGAGTGACATCAAACCAAGTGTGGATTATTTTTGAGTGTTTGGTTGCATAGGTCATGTTCACATTCATGAGAAGCGAAGAATTAAACTTGACGATAGGAGTACGAAGTGTATTTTACTGGGAGTTAGTGATGAATCCAAAGCATATCGACTCTTGATAAGTCGTAATTGTACGACCCTTTTATATGTTAAATCCCCGTCTCTTAGTGTTTGCATGTAAATCCCCGGCAACGGCGCCACAATTTGACGGGCGTCGTCGTACCCGTCAAAAATAATATTTTCTTTATCTACGACTAGCAAGTGGTAAGTTGGGTCGTATCCACAGAGATCGGTGTGAGAACCTGTTTACTAAGTACAAAAGTAACAATGGAGAGTAAATTTCGAACAAGTCAATTAAAAACGCAAGTAGCAACAACGATCAATTATCAATAGGAATAATCACACAAATTCAAGTATCAAATATCAAAGAGAGGTGCAAGCTCGAACTTTCGATTGTGATGCAAAACTAAATCATTGACCAATTTATTTTGATTTCTAATGTTTTACAACTTAGAGCTCCCCGCTAGGTTATACTCCACGTTTTTGTTCAAGCACTTAATCTCGCGCTAGCGATAATCAAGATTGCATGAACAATAACAAGTTGTCCTAGGGTGTCAATCCTAGTGGTATATTACTCGTATCCTAGTTTGCTATCCCCGCTAGGTTGCTAGTAAACTTTGATAATCGAAATCAACACACAAACAAAAGCTCCCCCGCTAGAGTTCCACTCATGCTAGCATATCAAATTCATAACATTGCATAGTAATATAGCGCAAAACATAGAAATTCAATATAAGTCTCAAGTCAATACATCACAATTTCGAGTTCTAGCCTACACGTACAAGTTTAGCTAGTCATCATAATGGAAAACATAATCAAGTGCTTTTGAATAGAATAAAATAGAAAGTACTGATGACAATAGGAATCAATGGAGTGTGTGTGTCTGTATCTCCTCTTGGGACTAGCCTCCTATAAATCCCTCAGCAATCCCTCAATGTGTTTCCAGGCGTCCTACCAAAACCACACCAGCTACACACCTTTAAATCCTCAAACAAAAGCCACGGCCAAAAGAAAAGACTTGACAAAGACGTGTCTTTCTCAATCCTCAGAACCTCTACAATCCACGACCAAAAGACCCTTGAAAAACCACACTTCTTTTTGCTTAAATCAAGAGCTAGCCTTCTCAATCCCAACCCTTCGAAATCTGTTTTCTCTCTTCTAGAATGGCTCTTCGATTCCAGTGTATTTCATTCCGAGAATATGCAATTTCGATTTTAGGAAATTCGACAGCTGGCATTCCTCCGCGGACGTCTTGACAATTACTAAAATGCAGAAGACATCCGCACCAAAACTCCACAAGCCCTCCGCGTTCTGCACTGATGAAAACTCCAAAGTGCTTCGGTCTTCATTTCTTTCCGCGCAAAACATCTTCTAGAAGGCTCTCTTTAGCCGGTATTCCTTCCATGGTCTCCGAGTGCACCTGAGATTGAAAACTACACACAGGTAGTGAAATAATATACAGGTAAACACTATGAGACGGGGATTTAACATATAAAATAGTCGTACAATTACGACTTATCAACTCTATAATCCCGTATAGAAGAAAATGGTCATCAGCAGAGACGTCATTTTTGAAGAAAATAGTAAGTGGGATTGGAAAGAAACTGATACTGAAGTGCTTGAATGGAGTGATGATCAGTATACAGACCAAAAGAATAAAGAACGTATCAATGAAGTTCAGTAAATAAAAGAAATTATTGAAGCTGAAGAAGAAGAAGAAGAAGACATGGGTGAAGGGTGCGGCACAGCTAAAAAGGAGACTATAAAAAGAATTTTAAAACAACCCACGTATCTGCAAGATTTTTGTTGGATCCTTTGTGTTTTGATGATAACAAACACTTAGTTAATAATTGACTTGAGTATGCAGAAATCACTATCTGACAGAAAGGATTACTGGACATCTCTGAGAGAGCGTAGCGCTGCGAGAGAGGTGCGATCTATGTGAGGGACAAACCGACATTGTGATTAAATCGGATCAAGGAAGATATACTCAAGATACAAATCAAAGATATACGAGTATATAAGCATAATACTTGACGAGAGATATTGATATCGATATATACACAAGATATACAATTCAGTATATATGATGGGAAGATACGAACCAGATATGGAAAGTGAATAAGTGATGTGGTTATGATATTGAAATATCTTAACCAAATCACATCTGGAAGATTGAGGCCGAATCTCTGATGAAGATCAGATCTGCGGATTGAAGACGACTATAAAAGGAGGAGGAGTCTTCAGATTAAAGTTTGGCTTCTTGGAGAGAGCAATCGGAGATTGAAGCGACGATCAATTCCAGAGCAGACGAACTACTGATGTGTGCAGACAAGAGCAAGATCGAGTTATTGACCTTTGAATTGAGTAGAATCGGTTAACTGTCACTGATTGAGACAGGTTGTAACATTCTACAAGTATATTCTTCAATCAATAATATCGATCTTGAAGCCCTTCTGGCTTCTGGAACTGTCCAGAAGGCAAGTGGTTTTCAGCCTGTTGCAAAGGTTGTAATAAGGTTTCCACTCTAAATCTGTGAGTATTTTACTTTCCGCCTTCCATTTCCTGTATTAGAGATAATTTTTGCTGCCATCTGTCTGAGGGATACCACTCTGTTTTTTCCCTCACATAGACGGCTAACCTAATAATCCAAAAATTGGTATCAGAGCCAAGGCTCTAGATTGTGTGTTAGCTTTTACAGGAAATCATGTCTGGCGCAACTGATTCCTTCTGGAAGCCGCCGGTGCTCAACCCGGGAGAGTACGACTGGTGGAAGGATCAGTTCAAAGCTCATGTCTGTTCTTTGGATGGAAAGCTGTGGCAAATATTTGAAAAGGGTAACATCCATATTCTGGATGTGACAGATCCTGCCAAACCTAAGGACAAGGAGAAAGACAACTACACAGATGGTGACTACAAAGGTCTCTAGCAGAATTCCATGGCCAAGAAGGTTCTGTACATGGCCCTCTCACCAAGAGATCAAGTAAAGATGGCTGTGTATAAGACTACAAAGGAGCAGTGGGATGGACTAGCTAGACTGTACGAGGGAAACGAAAACATAAAGAGGAACATAATTGTAGCTGCCACAAAGGACTACGAAACAGTCGATATGCGTAAGGACGAATCTCTTGAAGATTTCTACACCAAATTTCAAGTCATTGTCGCACAGTTGAACTCTCTAGATGAGAAACTTCCACAGTGGAAAATAACTCATACGTTCATGCAAGCTCTTAGCTCTATATGGGATACAGTGACCACTGCTCTCCAAGCTCAGAGGGGAATCAAAGATATCACTCTGGAGGAACTTGTGGCAAATCTGCAAAGCCAAGCTGGGATAGTAGAGATAAAAATGGCCAGGAGACAAGCTGGAAAATCTCAAGCTATAGCATTGAAAGTTGAGAAGGCTTTGGACATAGCCCAGGTGAGCCTACCATCCAAAGGAGAAGATGAGGAAATCACTCTCTCGAGGGCCTTCAAGATGGCGAACACAGGCAAAATGCAGAATAGAGATGGCTCTAGCGGAGGACAAAATAACCAAAAGGGAAGCAAGGGACCTACCTCAGAAGAGAGCAAGACAAAGGCAGGAGCAAAGGAAGAAAGAACCTGCTTTCACTGCCAGAAAAAGGGGCATCTTGCTAGAGACTGCTACATCAAAAATAAAGGTGAACCACCTGCCCCAAAGGAAGCTCAAGCCATGTTCGCTTCTTGGGGTGACTCAAATGAGAAACTCAGCGATGTGAAGCGAGCCAAGGAGCCGCGTCTGATGGCGAGATCTACGAATAATGAGGTAAATGACATTTATTCCTTTATTGATGAGGTTTTTAGTGAATTTGACTTTGCAAAGACTATTGCTGAACTACTAAAGAAGATTAAAAGCCTTAAAGATCAGCTAGGGATCATGAAAGATGAACACGAAGACAATATGAAGAATAATCGCCTCTGGTCAACCAAAGCTATGCAACTTGAGAGGGAAATGAAAGAGCACGTCTGCAAGTGCCCCATATGTGACGAAAGAGAAGCACAAATCAACGTGTTAAGTGATGGGCTGAGGTGCATGAGAATTGACGACTCCAAGCCGATAGACGTTAGAACCAAAGTGGGAGGAACAAATGCAGAATCTGCTAGGCTCAAGTTGGACAATGAGGAACTGCGTCAGACGGTTGTAGACCTCAAACAAGAGGAGACTGAAAGAAAGAAGGTCTGGCTGCGAGAGCTACAAACTAAGAAGGTTGAAGAAGAAAGAGACAACTACCGGCAAAGGTTTGTCAGACCAGGACTCGGCTACGAGGAAAGAAAAAAGGATACCGACAAAGAGATTTAAAGTAAAAGGACAATCAAAGGGAAGGGAGTAATGACTGAAGTTGGTGAAAGTTCTCGTCAAGGGAGAGAAGCCACCTCCTTGGAGGAAAGTCACCTTTATGACAGTGAATCTGTGCTCTTCAAGTCTAAGAAAGCCTATGAAATTTGGAAGAAGCAGAGCTCCAGCCGTGATTGACTTTCAGGCACGGAAGAATAAAAACCCATACCCCTAGAGAGAAATAAGAAAACTGGTAGTCTCTACTATCGTGTCTGCTGGAACTGCGGTCACTCTAGCCATTACAGATCTGACTGTAAGAAATTGAAAGAAGTCAACAAGAGGAATCACAATTATCAGAGAAAGGTCAATGCTTCTCACGTCTCATGGAGAAGAGTCTCCCCCCCACAGAAAGGAAGAAAGACCTGAACGGATTCATGCACACCATGACTCCGCCATCTACGAATGACCCAGAAGGAAAATCAATCTTGCTGATAATAACAATTCACGCTCTCTAAACTTCCCTCTGGTTGTCAAAACTGTCCCAAAACTCAGTAAGCCCAAGCTTGTCTGGGTTCGTAAAAACTGATTTCTTATTTGCAGGATGCAGTGCGGACCGAACCATGGTATCTGGACAACAGATGCTCCAAACACATGACAGGAGATCCGGGATTGTTCAGCTCACTCCAAGCCTATTCCGGAGAAAGCATCATCTTCGGAAATAAGAGCTCAGGTAAGGTCGTTGCTATAGGAGAGATAAAAATTTTAGATACTATCAAAGTCCGGCAAGTAAGTTTAGTTGAAAATTTGAAATACAACCTGTTAAGCATATCACAACTGTGTCAACATGGGAGAAACCAAGTGATCTTTAACTCTAATTATTGTGTTGTAAGGTGCATTGAGACAGGAAAGATAATTCTCAGAGGCATTCGTGAGAACCAAATATACACGGTGGACCCAGAGTTCGTCCCTGGCGAGGAACTATGCCTATCAAGCATAACTGACGACGCATTTCTGTGGCACAAGAGGTTTGGGCATGCAAGCACAAAACTAATTCATAAACTTCACCAAAATGAACTGGTAGTTGGATTACCCAAGGTGGAGAGCTCATTTGATCAAGTATGTAGTGCCTGTGCCACATGCAAGCAAGTACGTACTTCGTTCAAGTCAAAATAATCAGTAAGTACTTCAGGTCCTTTGGACATGATTCACATGGATCTGTGCGGTCCAGTAAACGTCGTCAGCCGTGGAGGCAATAGGTACATATTGGTCATCGTGGATGACTATTCCAAGTATACATGGACCATTTTCTTGAACTCTAAAGATGAAACGTACTCTGAATTTTTCTCATGGTTGAAGCTGATTGAGAACAAATTGAGTAAGAAGTTGGTATCTATTCGTACTGACAACGGAACTGAGTTCCAAAATTCCCAGTTTATCTCCATGTGCAGGGCAACTAGAATAGATCACAACTTCTTAGCACCACAAACACCTCAGCAGAATGGTGTGGTAGAGAGAAAGGATACGACACTGGAAGACATGTCCAGGACAATGTTGATTGCCAGTGGTGTTCTTAAGGGGTTTTGGGCTGAGACGGTACATGCCGCCAGCTACATACTAAACCGAGCATCTCTACGATTTCTGATAGGGAAAACGTCATACGAGCTGCTGCGGGAAGGAAACCTAACATTGCTCATTTGAAAGTATTTGGATGCAGGTTCTACGTGCATAACAATGGAAAGGACAATCTGGGAAAGTTGGATCCGAGGAGCGATGAATGCGTTTTCGTAGGATATTCGAGTCATAGCAGCATATAAGGTATACAACCTGAGAATGGAACAGGCGGATGAGAGCATCCACGTTACCTTTGATGAGCGCGCCATGACCAGACACATGGTGAAAGATTCCTCCTCATCGGATGATGGAGAACTTCAATTTGCAGACAGGTCTGACCCCGACTGGGTACCGACTCAAGGTGAGGTTATAGAACCAGTTAAAAGGGTTGCTCAGACTACCGGTCTGGAACTTGTTGAGACTACAACTAAAGATGCTCAGACAGAAATGGTAGCTCAAGAGCATGTCCATGTTGACCCAACGATAGACATCAACATTGAACCCCCCACTGTGGGAGAGGTAGTTAGCAATCCTCCTCATGCAGGCGCTGAGGCGGAGCCCAGAAATACAAGAAACAGGAGAGTCATTCAGCCCCCAACTAGGATGAGGGACTACCAGTGCTATGCATCGTAGGCACAGGTAACTCTGGATGAATTGTATCATTTCTGTGGATTCACATCTTTTGTCTCTCATGTAGAACCAAAGACAATAGCAGAAGCATTGAAAGATCCAGAATAGGTAAATGCTATTCAAGAAGAGTTGCATCAGTTCGAAAGGAACAAGGTGTGTCGACTGGTTCCTAGGCCAAAGGACAAGAACGTAATCAGGGCGAAGTGGGTCTTCAGAAACAAAATGGACGACAAGGGTGTTGTTGTGAGAAACAAAGCCCGCCTGGTAGTCAAAGGGTACAACCAACAAGAGGGGATAGACTACGATTAGACTTTTGCCCCAGTTGCAAGGTTAGAAGCAATTAGACTATTAATTGCCTATTCCACTTACCATGGTTTTACTCTACAACAGATGGATGTGAAAATGGCCTTCTTGAATGGAGTTCTGAAAGAGGATGTATATGTGAGCCAGACACCAGGGTTTGAGGATCACAATTACCCCGATCATGTCCACATCCTAGACAAGGCACTATATGGGTTAAAGCAAGCACCCTGCACATGGTATGAGAGACTCTCACAGTTTCTACTGTCTCACGGATATACTAGAGGAGAGGTAGACAAGACTCTCTTCCCGTTGAAGGAAGGGAAGGACACTCTAGTAGTTCAGGTATATGTGGAAGATATCATTTTTGGCTCAATTAACCCTGGACTTGTCAATAAATTCACAGATCTTATGACAAGCGAGTTCGAGATGAGCATGGTGGGAGAGCTGAACTACTTCCTTGAATTCAGGTTACTCAAGGAGAAGATGGCACTCGGATCCATCAGCAGAAATATGTGAAGGAGATTCTAAAGAAGTTTGGAATGGAATCCTTCAAGACATGTGCCCCACCGATGTCCCCAAATGACGCCCTGACGAAGGATGAGTCCTCACCACAAGTGGATCCAACTCTCTATAGAGGGATGATTGGGTCGCTTCTCTATCTTACTGCCAGTAGACCTGACATATTATTCAGTGTTTGTTTGTGTGCAAGGTTTCTAGAAGATCCCAGAGATACCCACGTGAAAGATGTGTAGAGGATACTGAGATATCTGAAGGGTACAGATGATTTGTGCTTGTTCTATCTGAAGGGAGGAGAGTTGCGCCTGATGGCCTACATTGATGCGGACTATGCGGGCTGCAAGACAGATAGGAAATCCACGTCAGGGATGGCTCATTATCTTGGGCCATGTCTCATCTCTTGGGCGTCAAAGAAGCAGTCCTCAATTGCACTCTCCACCACCAAGGTGGAATACATCGCAGCTGCGGCTTGCTGTGCACGGCTGCTATAGATCAGACAAGAGCTAAGTGACTACGGTGTTATTACTGAATGTGCTAGAATCCCGTGTGATAACACTAGTGCTATCAACATCTCTAAAAATCTAGTGCAGTTCTCTTGCACTAAGCATATAGAGATTCGATATCACTTTTTGCGAGATTGTGTAGAAAAGAGAACAATAGAGATGGAATATTGCAGAACTGAGGATCAGATAGCGGACATATTCACAAAGGCATTGCATAGGGAACCCTACGAGAAGCTGAGGCTCGAACTAGGTATGGTTTCTCTTCCTTAGATTTTGCTCTTATGTTGCTCCCTTAGTGATTGGCTAGACTAGATGCATACAAGTCACGTGTGATGGAGAACTTAACATGGATGTTCTGTGCTAGTGAAAATTATGTTGTGTTCATGTTGTATCCATGCATACTGGCTATATGATTGATGACTGCATTAGGGATTGAAAAACATGAAATTCTGAATTCTTTCTGCCCAAAAGAGACTTTCATAGTTGATCCCACATCATAAACGTATGAGGTACTTGATGGACTGACAGAACCGCTCGTTGTTAAAGCGATTTGTGCAAATAAATTTATAATAGTCCGCTACTCGCAACTATACTACTGGGTAGTACTTGGTAAGTAGGGGTCGAACCCAAGGGAGTCAGTGTAGATTAGTTGTTCTTTGTGGGGGTTTATCCAGCGAGAGAGCGTGTTTTAGGTTGGTTGGTTGGTTTTAAAGCTACCAGCTATATGATTGTTTGATTGGTTGGTTGGTTTTAATACTGAAAGTAAATTACAAATTTAATAATTAAGAGAAATGTTCGGTTTCAGGGGCCTTGTATTATATTTGTTTATCATCGACCGCTAATGATCATACCAAGTGGTCAAAGATGAATTGAGGCTATTTCTAGCGCAAGATATGATCATGCTAAGTATTCAAACGATGAATCGAGGCTAGTTACAGCTCAAGACTTGCAACACCGGTTTAAAGGAACACCTGTTCTATTTCAGTCTAGCGCCAATACCCTAAGGTATGCTAGCCTGTGTGCATCCACCTGATCTCACAGTTACGCTCGACCAGATGGGGTTTAGGATGAGTCGAACTCCTCAGATAGCTTTGCTTGTTACAGCTTCCACTACCTGAGTATGATCACGAATTCCCACAGAAGAGCTTTGCTTGTTACAGCATCCACTCAACCTTGGAAACTCTGACTATATATGGCACATAGAACAAGTTTTGAATACAAAGGTATACTAAGAGTAAAGTCTAAAACATTTATAATACAAGTACGCCTCTTCTACCGAACTACTAGTTTAGCTACTATTCATCGCGCTAAACATTATTACTAAGGAAATAAAGACAACAGTTAAAGAAATAAATACTAAGAGATACTTACAACCGTTGAAGCGCCAAGGGATTCTTTATTCCAAAGTAATATTACATAATTGTGCCCACAAAAGCTAGAGAGATTTTGTAGAGAGAGAAGCTCTCCACATTTTGGGGTGTGTTACAAATGAGGAGGAGCACTTCTATTTATAGTCATGGAGGAGGAGGAGCAAGGGTGGAGATGGTGGCATGTGGAGGAGCATCCAAGGGTGGAGGAGGAGGGTTTGAAGATGTGGAGGAGGAGCCACCACTTGTCATCTTTTCCATGGAGGAGCAAGGAGGAGGTGCCACATGGGGTGAATAGGAAAGCCGCCGGCTGCTATGGGAGGAGAGGAGGAGGAGCCGCCACTTGGAGGGAGGAGAGTGGAGGAGCCACCCTTCTAGAAGCTTGTGACTTCTTCACAAAAGCCATCGGTTTGACCGGATCTGACCGGAGCTTTGGCCGGAGCTTCTTGGATTTTGGAGAGTGTATTTTGAATGAAAATGTCATTCTAAGATGATCTCAAGAAGGAACCTAAGCCAAATTCCGCTTGGAACATGGTCGAAATCTAAAATCCGATGAAATTGCCCTTGTTTGGCCTTTACCGGGCTCGGTGCTTTTGCCTTGCGTTCTTGTTCATTTGCCGACGGTTCTAGAATATTTGAGTGATTCCAAGTCGGTTCCATGAAGGATGTTAAGGCTGATTTTGAGTGTAGCATGGTCGTGACCTGGAATGACTCGTTCTTCATTTTCCGCTTAAAAACTCCTCCTTAGCGTGTTTTCTCTATAGAGTCCAAAATACCCTGTAGAAATAAATCGGGACTAACAAGTATAAGTTAAATAGACTAACAGTCTAATTTGGTGGGTTTTACTGTGTTTTTGATTCGTATAATTATGGTCCATCAGATTACCCCACACTTTTAGTTGTTCGTCCCGAACAATGCTATTCAAGGGCGTGCACACAATCCATGTAAACACTTTGAATATGAAAGTGAGACTATGAACTAGATTTATCCTAGTTCATGCATTACTACTTATTACTAAATTAAATTGCGTAAATAAATAGAAGAAACTTAAAATTTGTACCTCCGTGCTGAGATGCAAATTATATTGGATGTCTCGGGAGATAGCCCTGTTGAGGCTTCTGGACTGCAATCTTGGGATCGTCTCGTACTATATGGTTTTCTGGTAGCTTTCTCTAGCACGTGATTCGGTTCAGGTTTCAGTGGTTTGAGTACTTTGATTTTCTTTTGGCGAGGGACTGCTTTTGTAGTGAGTCGGCATTTGGCCTTTGTTTTGACTTTTTGAGTTCTTCACTTTTTGTTCGGTTAAAACCTTCACAATTTTGGGCCTTTGGCCTCTTGATTTGCTTCATTGAGCTTTTCGCCTTTTTGTGACTGCTAGTCCATTTTCTCAAGCCTTTTTGGGAGGTCCAATCATCGCCCGCAAGCCTATGGAAATACCTCCCCGCTCTTCTCGTTTTTGCCGTTTTCGCGCGGGTCAAGGTGAGGGTCGCTCATCTATTTTCTCGGCTACTTTGACTGTCATTTTCACGCGGGTCAAGATGAGGGTCGCTCATCTATTTTCTCGGCTACTTTGACCGGAGATAGGACGGTCTGATTCCCATCCTCGCCTTTTGCATTGCATGGCGGAGATGACTTCAATTTTCACTGAAACCCGAAGTGCAGCCTCCACTGACTTCGAAAACCATATAGTTTGATCTGATCCTTTGATTGCTTGCCAAGCCTCTCTAGGGCAGTTTATGTCAACTCCACATCCCTAGTTATCTCAGCACAAAGGACAATTGAAAAGTTACATTCTAAGTTTTTAAACAGTTGAATTTTCACAAGGTTAATGCATGAATTTTGGTCTATCTTTTTCACATTCTTAAGTTCATATTTTCAAAAAGATACTACTAAAAGAAAAAAGAAAAAGAAAAACATGTTTACTATGCACACATGCAGTTCTCACCCCACACTTTTGAACGAAGTCGTGCCTTTCAGCACTACTTAGTTCAAAAGCCATGCAAGCAGATGTTATACGAGAAGGAAATGACTTAAGGAAAGGTAAGATCAGAACTCCCTTATTGTGTCGAATGGCATGAGGCTGGATAATCGAGGGAGTTCGGCTGGGGCCTTGAACTCTCAGCGCAGGCCCGGTAGTTCACGGAAGCTGCCTGGCTGATCCGATCGTGCTCCAAAAACCAATTCCTAAATAGTCAAATCATTCTATGCACCAAGTGGGTGAGAGCGACTTATTGATGAAAACTAAAAGATAGAAAATAAAAAAAACAGAAAATAATGTGCAGAAAGTAAGATAGTGTCGGGTTACCTCCCGACTAGTGCACTTGTTTTACGTCGTTGGCTCGACAGTACCTCATTCCTGGATCATAAGTAGGGATCCCATGGGTGCTTGAGGTCGAATTTCTTCTCGGTTGTCCTTTTGCTCCGAGAGGGTGAGGCTTCTTTGACCATAGCTGCTGGTCCATTGAGTCGTGCTTTCTTGTTTCTCCTTCCGGGTTTCCATTCTTTCGGCCCATGTTTTTGCCGCCTCTTCATGTTGGACTAGTTGGCACTTTCGCGAGTTTGGAAGTTAGGTTTTGTGCCTTCAAACATCGGCGACCACAGGCATGTTCACATGTGAGGCCTCTTCTTGGTGGTAGCTACGAATGGTTGTCTTGGAATGATTGAGTTCCCGGGTGGTTTTTCTTGGCTTGTGACGAGAGAGATTTCCTTTGTCGGCTTTTTTAGCTCATGCTCTGCCTCCAACTCCCCTTGTACCGCATCATCATTGATTATATGATCTTCGGTGGTTATGATCGGCATGAAACGCGAAGGGTTAAGTTGAGGCACTTCGACCATGAGGACTAGGTCTGTTTCAGGTGCTCCGACAGTGAGGACTAGGTCTTTCTCGGACATTTCGGCAATGAGGTCCGGGACTTCCTCGGGTGCTTCGTGCGCAAGTACCGGGCCTGTCTTGATTTCTTCGGCCGCTTCAGCAATGAGGTTCGGGACTTCTGTATGCTCGGCAGTTAAGACAGTGATTTCCTCGGATGGATTGGTGATAAGGACCGGGTCTGATTGGGGCAGTTCTTCTTCGGTTATTTGCGGGTCCTCATCCTCAGTCGGCTCCTTGGGTTCAGCCGTGAATTGGTGCATCAATGCACTCAATTGCTGCATGTCTGTGGCCAATTGCTGGGTGCTAGCTACCAGCTCCTTTTCTGCCGCCCATAGTTCAGTTTTGGCCCTGATTTGTTGCATCGTGTTGTCCAACTGCTGGATGCTAGATGCCAGCTCCGTTATACCGTCCTCGATTGGCTCGGCCTGATCTTGGCTTGGTCTTGACCTCGCGGCCAAATCGTTTATTAATTTCCAAAGATCATCCTCGGTTAAGTCCCACATTGATCCTCCTGCTGCATTATTTAGCTGGTCCCACTCATGTGGCAACATTCCACAGAGAAATTTTGTTTGAAGATCGGAGTTGGTAAATCCATGGTGCGGGCAGCTCGTCACAATGGAATCGAAGTACTGACGGAGCCCACTGCACTGTCGTTAAGGTGCAGTGTTCTCTGTACAAAATAAATTTATAATATCCGCTACTTGTGACTACACTACTGGGTAGTAAGTGGTAAGTAGGGGTCGAACCCAAGGGAATTAGGGGAATAGGCTATTCTTTTAGGGTGATTGAACTGGGGGGAGCGTGTTTTATGGTTGATTGAGGTTTTAGCGCTCTGATTAACTACATGATTTTTTGGGGGGTTTTTGGTTTTGGTAGCGGAAAAGTAAATACAGAAATTAAATGATGTAAATACAAAGAAGACTTACAGTGGGTGATGCGTGATTGTAATTCCTCCGGTAGATCAGCAGTTGGTGATTGCGGTTTAACAGTTAAAAGAAGCATTCGGTTTCAGGTACTCTTGTATTATAACATGTATATAATAAACTGTTAGTAACTTTTCTAAGTATTCAAAGATGAATCGAGGCCCTTTCGTAGCGCAACACTTGCAACATCGTTTAAAGCAACCCTTGTTCTATTTCAGACTAATTCCTCCTTTCGAAGTATCTTAGCCTTTTGTGCATCCACCTGATCTCACAGTTACGATTGACCAAGTGGTGTTTTAGATGAATCGAACTTCTCAGATAAGCTTTGCCCTTTCGTAGCATCCACTTACCCGAGTATGTTCACGAACCCCACGGAAGAGTTTTGCCCTTTCGTAGCATCCACTCAACCTTGGAAATTCTGACTATAAATGGCACATAGAACAAGTTTTGAATACTAAGAAATGAAACTAAAAGATATTACAACATTATATAATACAAGAAAATACCTTCCACCGAATAAAGAGTTTAGCTACGAATATCCATAGAGATGGATACCATAGCTAAATACTCGGGGGTTTTTGGAAACAGTAAGAGGGAAAGGGGTGGAATACTCAAGAACCAACAGGAGTATTCCTAATTCCTACTGAATACTCAAGAACCAACAGGAGTATTCTCTACAGTATTATAATACTCGAGAACCGACAAGAGTATTATAATTTCCAGTATAATACTCAAGAACAAACAGGAGTATTATTTCAAAATCGAACCAAACTTACAAGTAACAAACTTAGAGAGAGAAGTGATTTTACAATTTTGGGATGAATTTGTGAGGAGGAGGAGGGGTGTATTTATAGCCATGGGGAGGAGAAATGGAGGGCTAAGATGAGGGCACTTGTTGCATGAAGATTGGATGGACAAATCAAGGGAGGAGGAGCCACCACATGTGGAGGAGGAAAAGCCGCCGGTTGCCTTGGGTGGAGGAGCCGCCGGTGGCCGGTTGCCTTGGGTGGAGGAGCTCCTCCCTTGGCCACCTCTTCATCAAGTCACCAAGTCATCTTGCCATATGTGAGTTTTGTACAGTTTTGTGCAGTCTTTTCACAAAACTGTCAGTGTGTTCCTTTCCCGGGCTGTCTTGATTCCTCTCCTGATTCTTCTGATTAATTTGTTATGGTCAATTTCACGTCAGGATCCTTGATATTTCTTCAGTCGGCATATGATCTTGACCTTGGATTGACTCTTGTTATCTTTTCAGCATAAAATCCTCTCCTTAGCGTGTTTTCACTTCAGTCTCTAAAATGCCCTGTGGAAATATATCGGGACTAACAGACAAAAGTTAACTAGACAAACAGTCTAATTTGGTGGGTTTAACTGTGTTTTTGATTCGTACAATTATGGTCCATCAGAATACCCCCCACTTTTAGTTGTTCGTCCCGAACAATGCTATTTAAGGGCGTAAGTTCAAGGTTCGGTTTTGGCATATGAAAATTAGACTGTGGTACTCGATCTATCCTAATTCATGCATTGCTTACTTATTACCAAATTAAACTGCGTAAATAAATAGAAGAAACTTAATACTTGTACCTCCGTGCTGAGATGCAATTTATATTGGATGTCTCGGGAGATAGCCCTTTTCAGGTTCCTGGGTTGCAGCCTCGGGATCGTCTCGTACTATATGGTTTTCTGGTAGCTTTCTCATGCACGTGATTCGGTTCGGGTTTCAGTGAGTTGAGTCTTTTTGATTTTCTTTTTTCTACTTTGGCGAGGGACTAGTTTTTTTTGTTGTAGTGAATCGGCCTTTGGCCTTTGATTTGACCTTGTTGAGTGCTTCACTTTTGCTCGGTTAAAACCTTCACAATTTTGGTCCTTTGGCCTCTTTTGATTTTCTTCTTTGAGTTTTTCGCTTCTTTGTGACTTGCTAGTCCATTTTGTCAGCCTTCTTGGGAGGTCCAATCATCGCCCGCAAGCCTATGGAAATACCTCCCCTCTCCTCTCGTCTTCGTCGTTTTGCGCGGGTCAAGATGAGGGTCGCTCATTTATTTTCTCGGCTATTTTGACTAGAGAGAGGACGGTCTGATTCCCGTCCTCGCCTTTGCATAGATGCTTCCTGGCGGAGTTTGACTCAATTATTCACTGAATCCCGAAGTGCAGCCTCCACTGACTTCGAAAACCATATAGTTTGATCTGATCCTTTGATTGCTTCCCAAGTCCTTCTAGGGCAGTTTATGTCAACTCCACATCCCTAGTTATCTCAGCACAAAGGACAAATGGAAAGTTACATTCTAAGTTTTTAAACAGTTTGAATTTTCACAAGGTAAATGCATGAATTCTGATTTATCTTTTTCACATTCTTAAATTCATATGTTCAAAAAGATACTATTACTAAAAAAGAAAAACAGCAAGCATGTTATTTATGTACACAGGCGGTTTTCACCCCCCACTTTTGAACGAAGGCGTGCCTTAGTTCAAAAGTCATGCAAGCTTAAAACTTAGTACTGAAAGTAAGTGCGGAAAGTAAGATAGTGTCGGGTTACCTCCCGACCAGTGCACTTGTTTTACGTCGTTGGCTCGACGATACCTCGTTGTGGATTACTGGTTTGGGTCCCATGGGTGGCTGAGGTCAAACTTTTGTGGGGCTAAGTTGACTTCATTGTGGTACTGTTTAACTCGCTGCCCGTTTACAGTGAACTTGCTTCCATTGTTCATGCTTTCTAACTCAAGCATCCCATGGTTGAATACTTTAGTCACAGTATACGGACCGGTCCATCTTGATCTTAGTTTGCCGGGCATCAACTTCAACCGTGAGGAGAAGAGTAGTACTTGTTGTCCTTCCTCGAATGAGCGCCGGAGGATGAATTTGTCGTGATATAATTTCGTCCGTGCCTTGTAGTCTGTCTGCCCTTCATAGGCCTTAAGCCGCAATTCTTCAAGTTCGCATAGCTTAAGCTTCCTATCCAGTCCGGCAGCTTTTAAATCTGGATTGCACTGCTTGAGCGCCCAATAGGCTTTGTGTTCTAATTCCACCGGAAGGTGGCATGCCTTCCCATAAACAAGTCGGAAAGGGGAGGTTCCAATTGGCGTCTTGTATGCCGTCCGATAAGCCCAGAGAGCTTCATCTAGCCTTTGACTCCAATCTTTCCTACCTGGTTTCACCATCTTTTCTAGAATACTCTTGATCTCGCGGTTAGAGATCTCTGCTTGACCATTGGTCTGGGGATGATATGCCGTGGATGTTCTGTGGTGGACATGGTAGCTTTTTAAGGTGGCAGCCATCATGCGGTTACAGAAATGAGTTCCTTGGTCGCTGATTATGGCCTTGGGTACCCCGTATCTACAAAAAAGGTTAGTGCGCAAAAAATCTATGACAGTCTTTGCATCGTCGCACCTTGTGGCCTTGGCTTCTACTCATTTTGACACATAATCAACAGCAACTAAGATGTAAGTATAACCGCATGAGACTGGTAATGGTCCCATAAAATCAAGACCCCAAACGTCAAAAACATCATTGACTAATATGGGTACTTGTGGCATTTCACTTCTAGCCGACACGTTTCCTACTCTTTGACACTTATCACATTTTTGACACTTCTCATTGGTATCTCTAAATAAACTCGGCCAAAAGAAGCCGCTATCTAGGATTTTTCTAGCGGTTCTCCTAGGTCCGAAGTGTCCTCCGCATGCAAACTCATGGCAAAAGCTAATGACAGAAGCTATTTCATTATCAGGGATGCATCTCCTAAGTGTTTGATCTGGTCCTATTTTCCATAAATAAGGATCATCCCATACGTACTGTTTAGCATCATGTCTAAGTTTCATGCATTGTGTTTTAGTAAGAGAAGGAGAAAATGTACCTCCTACAAGGTAGTTGACGATAGAGGCGTACCAGGGCACCTTGGTTGAGACGGCGTATAGGTGCTCGTCTGGAAACGACTCGGTTATGTGCCCTTCCTCTTGCTTCCGGACAATCCTGCTTAGGTGGTCTGCTACAGTGTTCTCGATTCCCTTTTTGTCCCTTATTTCCACATTGAATTCTTGCAGTAGTAATATCCACCGAATAAGCCTTGGCTTAGCCTCCTTCTTCTTCATTAGGTAACGGATGGCAGCATGGTCGGAATAAACTATTATTTTTGCTCCAAGCAAGTAGGGTCTGAATTTTTCCAGAGCGAATACTACTGAAAGGAGTTCCTTTTCGGTGGTGGAGTAGTTCCGTTGGGCAGGATCTAGGGTTCGTGAGGCGTAATAGATCACTCCCGCTTTCTTTTCAATTTTTTGGCCGAGAACTGCCCCTACAGCGAAGTCGCTTGCGTCGCACATGATTTCAAATGGTAGTTCCCAATTTGGTGTTTGGATGATGGGTGTGCTAGTGAGGGCTTTCTTTAGATCATCAAAGGCCTTTTTGCATGCGTCGGTGAATTCAAACAGAACTTCTTTTTGCAGAAGAGAGGATAGGGGTAATGCCTTTTTTGAGAAGTCTTTGATGAATCGTCGGTAGAATCCTACATGGCCAAGGAATGATTGGATGTCTCGGACCGTGGATGGGTAAGGAAGAGTCATGATGAGGTCTATCTTAGCTTTATCCACCTCTATGCCTTTTTGTGAGACGACGTGCCCTAAGACTGTTCCATGGGTTACCATGAAATGGCATTTCTCATAATTGAGCACTAGGTTCATTGAGACACATCGTGCCAGAACCGTGCTCAAATTATCTAGGCAAGCGTTGAAAGTATTTCCATAGATGGTGAAGTCGTCCATGAAGACTTCGATGAATTCCCCGATCATGTCTGAAAAGATGCTGGTTACTACCCTTTGAAACGTTCCTGGAGCATTGCATAGACCGAACGACATTCTTCTGAAAGCAAATGTACCGAATGGGCAGGTGAATGTGGTCTTTTCTTGGTCCTCAGGCGCTATGGGAACTTGGTTGTATCCTGAGAATCCGTCCAGGAAGCAAAAGTACGGTTTGCCCGCCAGTCGGTCTAACATTTGATCGATGAATGGCAGAGGGAAATGGTCCTTTCTTGTGACTGCGTTCAATTTCCTGTAATCTATGCACATTCTCCAGCCGTTCTTGATCCTAGTTGTTACCATATTTCCTTCGGCATCTTCCTCGACTGTGATCCCGCTTTTCTTCGGGACTATGTGGACTGGACTCACCCACTGACTATCTGATATTGGATAGATTACATCCGCATCCAGGAGCTTTTGTATTTCCTTTCGGACGATTTCCATCATGATTGGATTGAGTCGTCGTTGAGGCTCTCTTGATGGCTTTACTCCATCCTCGAGTAGAATACGGTGCATGCATACGGCCGGGCTGATTCCTCTTAAGTCAGCCAGTGTCCATCCTAAGGCTAACTTGTGTTGTTTCAGTACTTTTATCAATCTCTGTTCCTGTCCTGCTTCTAGGCCACTCTTGATGATTACTGGGAGTGTGTTATTCTCCCCTAGGAAGGCGTACTTCAGATGTCCAGGCAGGGGCTTCAATTCTACTTTGGGAGCTTGCGTCACTGAGGACAGAAAAGTATTTGATTTGAATAATTTTACCTCGTTGACTTCGTATTCTGGTGTGAGAGGTTCTGAGGTTGTCAGGTGGGCTAGTGTTTCATGCAGGCCTTCGGCCAAGTTATACGAGCTCTCGGCTCCATTGAGTATGAGTTCTAAGGGATCCTTTTTAGGTTCTGATTGAACTTCTTGGACTAGGTCGTCCAAAGCGTCGAGAGCGTGTACTTCCTCGAAGTCCATAGGGTGCTTCATTGCCTTGAGTATGTCGAAGCTAAAGACTTCTCCTTCTACTTCCATTGAGATCATTCCACTTCCACAGTCTATCTTCATTCTTGCTGTTTTTAGAAATGGACGGCCAAGAAGGATGGGTGCATGATTAGTAGGTTCCCCATTCTCCATTTTTAAAACGTAGAAGTCCGCTGGAAACACTAATTGGCCTACTTGGACCAAGACATCTTCAATTTTTCCCTCGGGCTGTTTACACGACCGATCCGCTAATTGAATAGTAAGACCGGTGGGTATTAGTGGCCCAATCTTTGGGCATGAGTAGATCGAGAAGGGAAGGACATTGATTGACGCTCCTAGGTCTAGCATGCAGTTTGCGAACTTGATGTTTCCGATTGCGCATGGAATGGTGTAAGTTCCCGGATCTCCACATTTGGAGGGCACTTTTCGTTGCATGATTGCTGATACGTTCCTACTCATTAGCTCTTGATCGTTTTTAGCATTTTGTCTCCGGTTGGTGCAAAGTTCCTTTAAGAACTTGGCATACCGAGGAATTTGTTTTATGGCTTCCAACAGAGGAATGTTGATTTCGACCTTACTGAACAACTCGAATATTTCCTTATCCATGACATGTTGTTTTTGCACGTGAGCAGGCACTGGGAAAGGAAGTGTTGTGCTGATTTTAGGAGTTTCAGTTCTGGGCATGGGGTCAGGCCTGTGTTTCTGGGACGTGTTCTCTTCGTCATCGGCTACGTCCCGTTCTTCCTCAAATATGTCTGTATTTTCATCGGTTGCTTCTTCCTCTAGAATTTCGAGAGTTTCAGGCCTTATTTGCTCTTCTCTGGGCAACCTTGGATCTTCATTCTCCTCTCGCTCTAAAGGGTTGTTGGCAAGCGTTTTTCCACTCCTAAGGGTCAAGGCATTCACATCTTTCTGTATGCTTTGAATGGTTTGCAAAAGGAGTCTCTCTGTCTCATTAGCGTGTGCTGAGTCTGGGGTAGCAAGTTGAGAGATGTGCATTTTTAAGTCCGATAACTCTTCCTTGGTTTTGGCTTGGAATTGATGCATAGTAGCCGATAATTGTGCAATCATGTCCTCAAGTGACTTGTTTGGTCCCAGATGATTGTTTGGACACACGTTAGTTTTGTGGTCCGTAGAATCGCAAAATTCGCAAGATATTACTTGAACTGTCTGCTTTTGTAGGAATTGCATTATCATTTCCTTTATTTGTCTTATTTCTTCTGGTATTGAGCTTACTGGTGTCTCAGCTTGTGAGACATTTTCTGTTCGGAAGAATTCGTTTTTACGGACAGTCTCTTCTCTAAACCGAGCGTTTTCGGCTACATTGGTGATGAGATTCCTTATGTCGCTTAATGATAGATTCATCATGGACCCTCCTGCTGAGGCATCTAGTAGCATTTTTTCCAAGGGTTTAAGCCCATCAATGAGGTACTCGATGATGAATTTTTCGGGCAGTCCAATGGTACAGCAGCTTCTCTCCAAGCGGTTGAACCTTTCTAGGTAGTTGTACATGGTTTCGTTTTGTTCCTGCCTTATGTCCTGCAATTGCCTTCTTACTTCCTTTGCTTTTCCTGCTGGGTAGTATTTGTCTAAGAATTTCTTCTGCATCTGAGCCCATGTTCTGATGCTTCCGGAAGGTAATGACAGGAACCAGTCGTTTGCCGCATCAATGAGGGAAAAGTAGAACGCTTTTAACTTGAAGTCGTCTACGTTTACGCCATTTGGTTTGAGGTTTTGGCAAATCCCATGTAAGCGCTGGAGATGGGCCATTGCTGACTCTCCACGATTTCCTGCGAACTTCGGTAAGCTGTGGGCCACTGAAGTGTTGATGGCGATGTTTTCTAGCTCAGTTCCTTCGTAGATACACCATGGTTGAACTCTGAAATCTGGTGCCGAAAGTTCTCCCAGGGTGGGTTCACGGTAGTTGTCATCCCCGTAGTAGTTATCGAAGGCGGGTTCTCGTCTAGGAACTTGTCGAGGGCGAGGGGGTGGGGGATATCTAGGGGGTTGTCGTACTGGACCAGCTGCATTTCGGTCCTCGGGTGGTTCTTGGTTTCTTCTGATGGCCTCCCTAGCACGAGCTCGTCTGCTTCTGACGAGTTGCTCCGGATCATCCATAAATGGAAGTGGCACTTCATCATTTCGCTCGTACAGGTTTATTTCATCGTCATCCTGGTAGTCATGATGACTTCCTTCGCGAGACATGGTTGTTTCGAGCGCGAGAATTTAAAAGAGGGGGAGGGAGAGAAAAGAACAGTTTATTCGACGGCTAATTCCCCGGCAACGGCGCCAATTTTGACGGAGCCCACTGCACTGTCGTTAAGGTGCAGTGTTCTCTGTACAAAATAAATTTATAATATCCGCTACTTGTGACTACACTACTGGGTAGTAAGTGGTAAGTAGGGGTCGAACCCAAGGGAATTAGGGGAATAGGCTATTCTTTTAGGGTGATTGAACTGGGGGGAGCGTGTTTTATGGTTGATTGAGGTTTTAGCGCTCTGATTAACTACGTGATTTTTTTAGGGTTTTTGGTTTTGGTAGCGGAAAAGTAAATACAGAAATTAAATGCTGTAAATACAAAGAAGACTTACAGTGGGTGATGCGTGATTGTAATTCCTCCGGTAGATCAGCAGTTGGTGATTGCGGTTTAACAGTTAAAAGAAGCATTCGGTTTCAGGTACTCTTGTATTATAACATGTATATAATAAACTGTTAGTAACTTTTCTAAGTATTCAAAGATGAATCGAGGCCCTTTCGTAGCGCAAGACTTGCAACATCGTTTAAAGCAACCCTTGTTCTATTTCAGACTAATTCCTCCTTTCGAAGTATCTTAGCCTTTTGTGCATCCACCTGATCTCACAGTTACGATTGACCAATTGGTGTTTTAGATGAGTCGAACTTCTCAGATAAGCTTTGCCCTTTCGTAGCATCCACTTACCCGAGTATGTTCACGAACCCCACGGAAGAGTTTTGCCCTTTCGTAGCATCCACTCAACCTTGGAAATTCTGACTATAAATGGCACATAGAACAAGTTTTGAATACTAAGAAATGAAACTAAAAGATATTACAACATTATATAATACAAGAAAATACCTTCCACCGAATAAAGAGTTTAGCTTCGAATATCCATAAAGATGGATACCATAGCTAAATACTCGGGGGTTTTTGGAAACAGTAAGAGGGAAAGGGGTGGAATACTCAAGAACCAACAGGAGTATTCCTAATTCCTACTGAATACTCAAGAACCAACAGGAGTATTCTCTACAGTATTATAATACTCGAGAACCGACAAGAGTATTATAATTTCCAGTATAATACTCAAGAACAAACAGGAGTATTATTTCAAAATCGAACCAAACTTACAAGTAACAAACTTAGAGAGAGAAGTGATTTTACAATTTTGGGATGAATTTGTGAGGAGGAGGAGGGGTGTATTTATAGCCATGGGGAGGAGAAATGGAGGGCTAAGATGAGGGCACTTGTTGCATGAAGATTGGATGGGCAAATCAAGGGAGGAGGAGCCACCACATGTGGAGGAGGAAAAGCCGCCGGTTGCCTTGGGTGGAGGAGCCACCGGTGGCCGGTTGCCTTGGGTGGAGGAGCTCCTCCCTTGGCCACCTCTTCATCAAGTCACCAAGTCATCTTGCCATATGTGAGTTTTGTACAGTTTTGTGCAGTCTTTTCACAAAACTGTCAGTGTGTTCCTTTCCCGGGCTGTCTTGATTCCTCTCCTGATTCTTCTGATTAATTTGTTATGGTCAATTTCACGTCAGGATCCTTGATATTTCTTCAGTCGGCATATGATCTTGACCTTGGATTGACTCTTGTTATCTTTTCAGCATAAAATCCTCTCCTTAGCGTGTTTTCACTTCAGTCTCTAAAATGCCCTGTGGAAATATATCGGGACTAACAGACAAAAGTTAACTAGACAAACAGTCTAATTTGGTGGGTTTAACTGTGTTTTTGATTCGTACAATTATGGTCCATCAAGTACCATAAGTACTCATCCAATGTTTCGTTCCGGGATTGCTCCAAGTTGTTGATCTTCTCACGGATTTCAAGTTCGAAGGATGGTGGGGAAAACTCCTCGTTGTTCCAAGGTTCCATTCCGTAGTAGTATGCCTTAGTGAATTGCATGATAAAAGAAAATAGAAAATAGAAAATAGAACAACTATTCCTATGCACAACTCCCCGGCAACGGCGCCAATTTGACAGAACCGCTCGTCGTTAAAGCGATTTGTGCAAATAAATTTATAATAGTCCGCTACTCGCAACTATACTACTGGGTAGTACTTGGTAAGTAGGGGTCGAACCCAAGGGAGTCAGTGTGGATTAGTTGTTCTTTGGGGGGGGGGGGTTTATCCAGCGAGAGAGCGTATTTTAGGTTGGTTGGTTGGTTTTAAAGCTACCTGCTATATGATTGTTTGATTGGTTGGTTGGTTTTAATACTGAAAGTAAATTACAAATTTAATAATTAAGAGAAATGTTCGGTTTCAGGGGCCTTGTATTATATTTGTTTATCATCGACCGCTAATGATCATACCAAGTGGTCAAAGATGAATTGAGGCTATTTCTAGCGCAAGATATGATCATGCTAAGTATTCAAACGATGAATCGAGGCTAGTTACAGCTCAAGACTTGCAACACCGGTTTAAAGCAATACCTGTTCTATTTCAGTCTAGCGCCAATACCCTAAGGTATGCTAGCCTGTGTGCATCCACCTGATCTCACAGTTACGCTCGACCAGATGGGGTTTAGGATGAGTCGAACTCCTCAGATAGCTTTGCTTGTTACAGCTTCCACTACCTGAGTATGATCACAAATTCCCACAGAAGAGCTTTGCTTGTTACAGCATCCACTCAACCTTGGAAACTCTGACTATATATGGCACATAGAACAAGTTTTGAATACAAAGGTACACTAAGAGTAAAGTCTAAAACATTTATAATACAAGTACGCCCCTTCTACCGAACTACTAGTTTAGCTACTATTCATCGCGCTAAACATTATTATTAAGGAAATAAAGACAACAGTTAAAGAAATAAATACTAAGAGATACTTACAACCGTTGAAGCGCCAAGGGATTCTTTATTCCAAAGTAATATTACATAATTGTGCCCACAAAAGCTAGAGAGATTTTGTAGAGAGAGAAGCTCTCCACATTTTGGGGTGTGTTACAAATGAGGAGGAGCACTTCTATTTATAGCCATGGAGGAGGAGGAGCAAGGGTGGAGATGGTGGCATGTGGAGGAGCATCCAAGGGTGGAGGAGGAGGGTTTGAAGATGTGGAGGAGGAGCCACCACTTGTCATCTTTTCCATGGAGGAGCAAGGAGGAGGTGCCACATGGGGTGAATAGGAAAGCCGCCGGCTGCTATGGGAGGAGAGGAGGAGGAGCCGCCACTTGGAGGGAGGAGAGTGGAGGAGCCACCCTTTTAGAAGCTTGTGACTTCTTCACAAAAGCCATCGGTTTGACCGGATCTGACCGGAGCTTTGTCCGGAGCTTCTGGGATTTTGGAGAGTGTATTTTGAATGAAAATGTCATTCTAAGATGATCTCAAGAAGGAACCTAAGCCAAATTCCGCTTGGAACATGGTCGAAATCTCAAATCCGATGAAATTGCCCTTGTTTGGCCTTTACCGGGCTCGGTGCTTTTGCCTTGCGTTCTTGTCCATTTGCCGACGGTTCTAGAATATTTGAGTGATTCCAAGTCGGTTCCATGAAGGATGTTAAGGCTGATTTTGAGTGTAGCATGGTCGTGACCTGGAATGACTCGTTCTTCATTTTCCGCTTAAAAACTCCTCCTTAGCGTGTTTTCTCTCTAGAGTCCAAAATACCCTGTAGAAATAAATCGGGACTAACTAGTAGAAGTTAAATAGACCAACAGTCTAATTTGGTGGGTTTTACTGTGTTTTTGATTCGTATAATTATGGTCCATCATGGACCATAATTATACGAATCAAAAACACAGTTAAACCCACCAAATTAGACTGTTTGTCTATCTAACTTCTACGTGTTAGTCCCGATATATTTCCACAGGGCATTTGAGAGATAAAAGTGAAAACACGCTAAGGAGAGGATTTTATGCTGAAAAGATATCAAGAGTCAATTGAAGGTCAAGATCAAGCACTGAACGAAGAAATCTCAAGATCCTGACGATGAATTACTCAAATCAAATCCAACTGAGGAATTATCAAAGACAGCACGGAGTGAAATTGGACTGATAGTTTTGTAAAGACTATACAAAACCGTCAAAACTCATCCATATGGACCTAGGTGACCGGCTACTTGGGTGAAGAAGATGACTCATGGGTGGCAAAACCACCCCTCCTCCTCCTCACATGGGCGGCTCCACCCTCACACCCCCTCTCCTCCACTCCCTTGCCTCCACATGTCACCACCTCCTCCCTCCCCTCCCAAAGCCGCCGACGGCTTTTGAGCCACCACAAGGTGGTGACAAGTGGTGGCTCCTCCACCACATCTCCATCTCCTCCTCCTCCACCCTTGGATGCAAATGCACATGTCCACCATCTCCACCACCCATCTCCTCCCATTTTGGCTATAAATACAAGCCATCTCCTCCTCATTCAAACATCCACAAATTTGTAAAATACTTATCTCTCTAAAGTTTGGTTACTTGTAAGTTTGGTTTGGTTTTGAAATAATACTCCTGTTGGTTCTTGAGTATTATACTTATTGGAAATAATACTCCTGTTGGTTCTTGAGTATTATACTTTAGAGAATACTCCTGTTGGTTCTTGAGTATTCAGTAGGAAATTGGGAATACTCCTGTTGGTTCTTGAGTATTCCACCCCTTTCCCTCTTACTGTTTTCAAAAACCCCCGAGTATTTAGTTATGATGTCCTTTTCCATGGATAATCGTAGCTAAACTCTTTATTCGGTTAAGGGTTGTACTTGTATTATAATATGTTTTAGACTATTGCAGTTAATGTAGCTTTGTGTTCAAAACTTGTTTTATGTGCCATTTATAGTCAGAGTTTCCAAGGTTGAGTGGAAGCTGTCACAAGCAAAGCTCTTCCGTGGAAATTCGTGATCATACTCGGTAAGTGGAAGCTGTAACAAGCAAAACTTATCGAGGAGTTCGACTTATCTAAAACACCACTTGGTCGCAACGTAACTAGGAGATCAGGTGGATGCACAAAAGGCTAAGATACTTCGAAAGGAGGAATTAGTCTGAAGTAGAACAAGTGTTGTTTTTAAACGGTGTTGCAAGTCTTGCGCTGCGAAAGGGCCTCGATTCACCTTTGACACTTAGTATGATCATTAACAGTCGATGATAAACTATTATGATACAAGGTCCCTGAAACCGAATGTTTTCCTTGAATTACAAAAAACCCCCTGTATTTACTTTTAATGTTAGTATAACTGCTCGATCAACTGTAATCACCAACCGCTCATCTACCGGAGGAATCACAATCACGCATCACCCACTGTAAGTCTTCTTTGTATTTTCATCATTTACTTTTCTGTAATTTACTTTTCTGCACTCAAAACCAAAAAAACCAAAAACATTAGCTTAGTTATTAGCAGTAAGTCCGCAATCGACCTAAAATCACGCTCCCCCCTTGTACGACCCCTCTAAGAATAGCTTATTCCCCTAATTCCCTTGGGTTCGACCCCTATTTACCACTTACTACCCAGTAGTGTAGTTGCGAGTAGCGGACAATATAAATTTATTTGCACAGAGAACACTGCACCTTAACGACAGTGCAGTAAGCATCCGTCAAATTGGCGCCGTTGCCGGGGAGTCGTGCATCGAAATAGTTGTTCTATTTTCTATTTTTTCTTTTTTGTTTAATCATGCAATTCACTAAGTCCTACTACTACGGAATGGAACCTTGGAACACTGAGGAGTTTTCCCCACCATCCTTCGAACTTGAAATCCGTGAGAAGATCAACAACTTGGAGCAATCCCGGGACGAAACATTGGATGAGTACTTATGGTACTTCGATTCCATTGTGACGAGCTTCCCGCACCATGGATTCACCAACTTCGATCTTCAAACAAAGTTTCTCTGTGGGATGTTGCCACATGAGTGGAAGGGCTAAATGACGCAGCAGGAGGATCATTGATGGGCATAACCGTGGATGATCTTTGGATATTAATCTATGATTTGGCCGCAAGGTCAAGACCAAGCCAAGATCAGGCCGAGCCACTCAAGGACGGTATAACGGAGCTGGCATCTAGCATCCAGCAGTTGGAAAACACAATGCAACAAATCAGAGCTAAAACTGAATTATGGGCGGCAAAAAAGGAGCTGGCAGCTAACACCCAACAATTGGCCGCAAACATGCAGCAATTGAGTGTCGCGATGCACCAATTCACGGCCGAAACTGATTCAGGAGCAACAGAAAGGACGGCTGAACCCGAGGAGCCGACTGAGGATGAGGAGCCCGCAAATGACCGAAGAAGAACTGCCCCATTCAGACCCGGTCCTTATCACCAATCCATCCGAGGAAATCACTGTCCTAACTGCCGAACCTACAGAAGTCCCGAACATCACTACCAAAGCGGCCGAAGAAATCAAGCCAGGCCCAGTCCTTGCGCTCGGAGCACCCGAGAAAGTCCCGGATCTCATTGCCGAACTGTCCGAGAAAGCCCCGATCCCACTCACCACGACTCAACAAGGAAAACCGCCTGAAAACTCACTCGTTCCAAGACAACTCCATCACTGCCACAATGAAGTGGATTGGCAAAGGCGCATGCTTAATGTCGCCTACATTTAATGGCACAAAACCAAACTTCCAAACTCGCAAAGGTGCCAACTATTCAAACAAAAGAGGCGGCAAAAACATGGGCCGAAAGAATGGAAACCCGGAAGGAGTAACAAGCAAGCACGACTCATTGGACCAGCAGCTATGGTCAAAGAAACCTCACCCTCTCGGAGCAAAAGGGTTGCCGAAAAGAAGTTTGACCTCACTCACCCTTGGGATCCGACCTTATGATCCATGATTGAGGTACTGTCGAGCCAACGACGTTAAACAAGTGCACTGGTCGGGAGGTAACCCGACACTATCTTACTTTCAGTCATTTACTTTCAGTATTTTTATTTTCTGTCATCAATAAGTCGCTCTCACCCACTTGGTGCATAGAATAAATGACTATTCAGGAATCGAATTTTGGAGCAAAATCGGATCAGCCAGGCAGCTTCCGTGAATTTACCGGGCATGCGCTGAGAGTTCAAGGCTTCAGCCGAACTCCCTCGATTATCAGCCTCATGCCATGTCATTCACTCGACACAGTAAAGGGAGTTCTGTTCTTCTCTTTTCCTTTATATCATTTCATTCTCGTATAATATCTGCTTGCAAGGCTTTTGAACTAAGTCTTGCTGAAAAGCACGCCTTCGTTCAAAAGTGTGGGGTGAGAAGCACATGTGTACATAAATAAATGACATGTTTTTTCTTTTTTAGTAGTATCTTTTTGAAAATATGAACTTGAGAATGTGAAAAAGATAGATCTAAAATTCATGCATTTACCTTGTGAAAATTCAACTGTCTAAAAACTTAGAATGTAACTTCTCATTTGTCCCTTTGTGCTGAGATAAACTAGGGATGTGGAGTTGATAGAAATGCCCTAGAGAGGCTTGGCAAGCAATCGAAGGATCGAATCAAACTATATGGTTTTTGAAGTCAGTGGAGGCTGCACTTCGGGTTTCAGTGAAGATTGAAGTCATCTCCGCCATGCAGTGTTTATGCAAGAGGCGAGGACGGGAATCAGACCGTCCTATCTCTGGTCAAAGTAGCCGAGAAAATAGATGAGCGACCCTCATCTTGACCCGCGTGAAACGGCAGTCAAAGTAGCCGAGAAAATAGATGAGCGACCCTCACCTTGACCCGCGCGAAAACGGCAAAGACGAGAGAGCGGGGAGGTATTTCCATATGCTCGCGGGCGATGATTGGACCTCCCAAGAAAGGCTTGAGAAAATGGACTAGCAAGCCACAAAGAAGCAAAAAGCTCAAAGAAGCAAATCAAGAGGCCAAAGGCCCAAAATTGTGAAGGTTTTAACCGAGCAAAAGTGAAGCACTCAAAAAAGTCAAATCAAAAGCCAAAGGCAGAATCACTACAAAAAGCAGTCCCTCGCCAACAAAGAAAAAAGAAGAAAATCAAAAAGGCTCAACTCACTGAAACCAGAATCGAATCACGTGCTAGAGAAAGCTACAAGAAAACCATATAGTGCGAGACGGTCCCGAAGGTGTAGTCCAGGAGCCTGAAAAGGGCTATCTCCCGAAACATCCAAATTAATTTGCATCTCGGCACGAAGGTACAAGTATCAAGTTTCTTCTATTTATTTACGCAGTTTAATTTGGTAATAAGTAGTGATGCATGAATTATGATAAATCTAGTACCACAGTCTAATTTTCATGTTTTAACAAAACCAAACTTACTTAGTGCCGCCCTTTAATAGCATTGTTCGGGACGAACAACTAAAAGTGTGGGGTTATCTGATGGACCATAATTATACGAATCAAAAACACAGTTAAACCCACCAAATTAGACTGTTTGTCTATCTAACTTCTACGTGTTAGTCCCGATATATTTCCACAGGGCATTTGAGAGATAAAAGTGAAAACACGCTAAGGAGAGGATTTTATGCTGAAAAGATATCAAGAGTCAATTGAAGGTCAAGATCAAGCACTGAACGAAGAAATCTCAAGATCCTGACGTTGAATTACTCAAATCAAATCCAACTGAGGAATTATCAAAGACAGCCCGGAGTGAAATTGGACTGATAGTTTTGTAAAGACTGTACAAAACCGTCAAAACTCATCCATATGGACCTAGGTGACCGGCTACTTGGGTGAAGAAGATGACTCATGGGTGGCAAAACCACCCCTCCTCCTCCTCACATGGGTGGCTCCACCCTCACACCCCCTCTCCTCCACTCCCTTGCCTCCACATGTCACCACCTCCTCCCTCCCCTCCCAAAGCCGCCGGCGGCTTTTGAGCCACCACAAGGTGGTGACAAGTGGTGGCTCCTCCACCACATCTCCATCTCCTCCTCCTCCACCCTTGGATGCAAATGCACATGTCCACCATCTCCACCACCCATCTCCTCCCATTTTGGCTATAAATACAAGCCATCTCCTCCTCATTCAAACATCCACAAATTTGTAAAACACTTATCTCTCTAAAGTTTGGTTACTTGTAAGTTTGGTTTGGTTTTGAAATAATACTCCTGTTGGTTCTTGAGTATTATACTTATTGGAAATAATACTCCTGTTGGTTCTTGAGTATTATACTTTAGAGAATACTCCTGTTGGTTCTTGAGTATTCAGTAGGAAATTGGGAATACTCCTGTTGGTTCTTGAGTATTCCACCCCTTTCCCTCTTACTGTTTTCAAAAACCCCCGAGTATTTAGTTATGATGTCCTTTTCCATGGATAATCGTAGCTAAACTCTTTATTCGGTTAAGGGTTGTACTTGTATTATAATATGTTTTAGACTATTGCACTTAATGTAGCTTTGTGTTCAAAACTTGTTTTATGTGCCATTTATAGTCAGAGTTTCCAAGGTTGAGTGGAAGCTGTCACAAGCAAAGCTCTTCCGTGGAAATTCGTGATCATACTCGGTAAGTGGAAGCTGTAACAAGCAAAACTTATCGAGGAGTTCGACTTATCTAAAACACCACTTGGTCGCAACGTAACTGGGAGATCAGGTGGATGCACAAAAGGCTAAGATACTTTGAAAGGAGGAATTAGTCTGAAGTAGAACAAGTGTTGTTTTTAAACGGTGTTGCAAGTCTTGCGCTGCGAAAGGGCCTCGATTCACCTTTGAACACTTAGTATGATCAATAACAGTCGATGATAAACTATTATGATACAAGGCCCCTGAAACCGAATGTTTTCCTTGAATTACAAAAAACCCCCTGTATTTACTTTTAATGTTAGTATAACTGCTCGATCAACTGTAATCACCAACCGCTCATCTACCGGAGGAATCACAATCACGCATCACCCACTGTAAGTCTTCTTTGTATTTTCATCATTTACTTTTCTGTAATTTACTCAAAACCAAAAAAACCAAAAACATTAGCTTAGTTATTAGCAGTAAGTCCGCAATCGACCTAAATTCACGCTCCCCCCTTTTACGACCCCTCTATGAACAGCTTATTCCCCTAATTCCCTTGGGTTCGACCCCTACTTACCACTTACTACCCAGTAGTGTAGTTACGAGTAGCGGACAATATAAATTTATTTGCACAGAGAACACTGCACCTTAACGACAGTGCAGTGGGCTTTCGTCAGTACTCTAGACTATCCCTAGCCTGTCTTCATGTGGAATGCTCCTATGAGCCCTTTTTGTTGGTGGTCTACCTTCTTGGAGTTAGTCCACATGGAGTATAAAATCGATAAATGTGCTTGAATGATATTGTCTACTTTTTTCTGCTTGACTATGTGGTGTTATTTGTACCATTTGGGTAAAGTTAGCACACCATACAAACCCTTGTGTACCCATTAGACAAGTCAGACTGAGTTTTCACTATGAAGGGTTCAATTTTGGCTGGGAAACAATCTGTGTGACGGTTGTGGAGATGGGAGATCTATGTCCTCTGATAAAGCTGGTCTAGCATTGGGAAAAGTCAAAATTTGAACAGAAAGGTGAACAGTCTCTGTAGCAGGTAGTTGTCCCGTCGGTTGCTTTTATGAGGAGACACGCACGCCTCTTGATGACACGTGTCGCTCCTCTCTCGTCTGGCACATGCTTTCTTGGTTGAATAGAATTTGACAAGTTATTTATGTGGAATCATTTTTGGAAGGGATGAAAAGTTGGCAATTGCGAAAAATCTAAGGGCGGCATAATTATTGCTAAAAAGGTAGGGAGGCTATGTTTCGAGATTCGGTTGTGTCTATTGATTTCTAGGGTTGGCGAGGGTATAAGAAGAGAGAAGAACGAGGGGGGTGCCTAAATCAATCCAAAAACAAAGTATCGAAAATTTCAATGGCTTCCTCAAACCCTAATTCCAGCCTCTCACCCGCGGCCACCGCTGAACTTGTTGCTCAGTTGAATGCGAGCGGAGTCAATCCTCTTAGTTTACAGACCATTATGCAGTCTGTTACGCCATCCTGCTCTACTCCGACCAACTCTTCAGTGACCAGAGAAGTGGTCAGGCTCAAAGAGCTTAAGGAGGGCTGTCACTCTCAGCCCCACGTCCGCAAGGGATCCTCAATAGCTGAGCGGTCTACCGACAAACATTTGAGGCAATCTGGTCCTCCCTCGTCCCAAAAAATCAATAGATCCACTTGTCTGACTACTCCGATGGCTGAAGGGAATGGCGAGTCGGATGATAGCGAGGAGGAATCTGAGGAGGCGGGGAAGGCTATCGCCTAGGAACTGGTGCTTGACTGCGACTAGCTTGTGGCGTACAAACTCGGGGAGATTCAGGAGATGTTATTGGCCCTGGGGTGGGGAGAGTTGTTTCAAAAACCCGTACTTGTGGATGAGAAGTTGCTAAAGGAGTTCTACTCGAAGCTGAAGGTGGAGGAAAAATCAAAAGGGAATTTAGAGTTGTCAGTGATCATGGGAGGAGCGATGTTCACTCTGAACTTGAGGTAGCTGGCTACTATTCTGAAGGTGCCCAGGGTGGGGTATGCTGAGTATACAAAGGGGACGTGGCCGAGCTCAGTGGCCAAGCTGGATGTGTTTGAGCGGTTGGGGATGGATCGCGCAGCGAAAGGGCAACGAGAGACTGGTAGCTTGGATGTGCTTCCAAGGATTTTCCACAGAATCCCGGTATCGAATATCACCCCAAGGAAGCAGAAGCACAACCTAGTTGTCTTTCAAGACATATTGCTCGTGGACTAGATCATGCAGAGGAAGCCAGTTAGTCTACCCTTTCAGGTGATGTGTCACATGGGGTATAACAACAATAACACATCGAATGGACTGCCCTATCCTTAGTTTGTGAAGGAATTCCTGAAGTACTGGGAGATCTATACCATTGTCTCTGAGAAAGTGTTATCGTCTGCCCTTGGTGAGGAGCAGATCATCAAGCTATGTCTGGAGTACTCTACAGGAGAAGGATAGATAGTTCTGCGCTCCCCGTCGCCATTACCTATAGAAGAGGATGTTGTTGAGGTGACTCCTGTTGCTGACCCTGTGTGTGAAGAGGCTATTCCCCCCACTGACAGTTTGGGTGAGATGTTGATGTTGTTGAAGGAGGTTCGGGCTGAGTTAATAGAGGTTAAGGTTGAGTTGAAGGATGTGAAGGAGAAGTTAGCAGCTTTGGAGGTGGCAATGGAGGTTGACTTAGGCTCTCTGACAGCTGCAGTTGAAGGGATCCCCATGCAGATCAAGAACCTTGATGCAGAGATTGTGGACCAGCTGAAGGCTCCGCTCCAGAATGATGCTTAGTCTGGACTATCTCATGGCCTCCCCCACTTTGTCACCCCAATAAATCTATCCACATTTTTTGAACTTGATTTTTTGAATTTCATGTTTAATGCTTCTATGCACTATGTTCCTCCCTGCCTGCATGTGTGGTGTCCGCGTCACACGCTTATGACTTGCTGGAAATGAATGCAATGTTTTTCTTTCCATTACTCGGTGTTCTTATGTGCATATCTTTTTGATGATGCCAAAAGGGGGAAGACAAATATGTGCATTCACTAAGGGGGAAAATCAGTACCAAAGGTTAAGCGGATGTCTATTGACAGACACTACCTTGTCGCGAGGTAAAGTTGTACAAATAAATTTATAGTTCCGCTACTCGCGACTTTACTACTGGGTAGCAAGTGGTAAGTAGGGATCGAACCCAAGGGAATTAGGGGGATACGTTGTTCGTTGAGGGTTTTTGCACAGCGAAGGAGCGTGTTTTTAGATTGAGGTTTTAGCGCGAGTAACTAAGTAACTCTTTTTGGTTTTTATAGTGCGGAAAAGTAAATACAGAAAATTAAATGATTAAATTACAAAGGAGACTTACAGTGGGTGATGCGTGATTGGTGAATCCTCCGGTAGGTGAGCGGTTGGTGATTTTGACAGTTAAACTAATAAAGTAAATACAAGGGGGGGTTTTTGTAATTCAAGAAAAGCATTCGGTTTTAGGGGCCTTGTATTATAGCCTGTTTATCCTTTTAGTAACCTTTCTAAGTATTCAAACGATGAATCGAGGCTAGCGATAGCTCAAGACTTGCAACATCGGTTTAAAACACACTTGTTCTATTTAGACTAGCGCCAATACCTATTTCGAGGTATGCTAGCCTATGTGCATCCATTTGAATTCTTTGGTCCAGTTTCCAAATGGTTTTTTAGATAAGTCGAACTCCTCAGATAAGCTTTGGCAGTTACGGCTTCCACTTACCAGAGTATGATCACGAATCCCCACGGAAGAGTTTTGCCTGTTACGGCTTCCACTCAACCTTGGACATTCTGACTTGATATATGGCACATAGAACAAGTTTTGAATACAGAGAAAAGAAACTAAAAGAATTAAAACATTTTATAATACAAGAACTCCCCTTCAACCGAATGAAGAGAGTTTAGTTACGATTATCCATAGAGAAGGATATCATAACTAAATACTCAGGGGTTTTTGGGAAACAGAGGGAAAGGGGTGGAATACTCAAGAACAAACAGGAGTATTCCCAATTTCCTACTGAATACTCAAGAACCAACAGGAGTATTCTCTAAAGTATAATACTCAACAACAAACAGGAGTATTATTTCAAAACCAAACCAAACTTACAAAGTGTTACAATTTCTAGAGAGAGAAGTGACTTGTGGTGTGTGTTGATGTTGAAATGAAATAGGCTAAGGGGAGGAGAATGGAGGGAGGAGAATGGAGGGATGAGATGATGGCATGTGTTTTCATCCAAGGGAGGAGGGGAGGAGGTCTTAGCCGCCGATCCTAGGTCATCCATGGAGGAGAGTTTGTGGCTTTGGTCACCTCCTCCCAAAGCCACCGGTCACCATGTGAGTAGGAGATGAGTTTTGTGAGTTTTTTTGCGTAGTTTTCACAAAACTATCAGTCCAATTTTGCTCCGGATTGACTTCGGTTGTTCTTCGGTTTGATTTGTCTTGAGTAATTCAATGTCAGGATCTTGAGATTTCTGCATTCGGCGTCTGATCTTGACCTTGAACTGACTCGTAACATCTTTTCGGCGTAAAATCCTCTCCTTAGCGTGTTTTCTCTCTAAGGTCCAAAATACCCTGGAAATATATTTCGGAGCTAACAACCAAAAGTTAAATAGACAAACAGTCTAATTTGGTGCACTACAAGAAAACTGCTTATTATCAACAGCCGATTCCATTGCTTTTACACTTTTTCCGTAAGAAATGTTATTAAAATTGACGGAATATTCCGTTGGAAAGTTGTTGATTATAAAGCTGTAGATTTTAACAAATCCGTCGATGTTAACATCATTTACAACGGATATTTCTGTTGATTATATCAAATTAGAAGAGTGAAAAAATCAAGAAAATCGACGCATAATCCGTTGATTTAAAAGTTGTAGCAATTAAATGTATTTACTATTATACCCTTTACATTATTTACGACGGATTTATTCCGTTGATTTTATAAGTTATAGGAAATAAATGTAATTTATACACTCCACTTTGCCGGGAAGCCTCTACCGCCGCCTTGTCGGACCTCCCCTACATGACCACAACCTCCTCGCCGGACCACAACCACCACCGCCTAGCCGGACCTCCCCTACCGGACAACCACCTTCTCACCGGACCACCACCTCCTCGCCGGATAGTCGTCGGACCACCTCCACCTCACCGGCCAGTCGCCGGACCACCTCCACCTCGCCGGTCAGTCACCGAACCACCTCCACCTCACCGGCCATTCGCCGGACTACCTTCACCTCGTCGGTCAGTCACCGGACCACCTCCTCTTGGACGGACGCCCTCCCCTCTCTAGTCTTTAGACACTTTAAAAAATTTAAATGAGTTTTGCATTTGCTAGGAATTGAACCCTAGCTCCCTCAACCATAAAACACACATCTAACCACTAGGCTACAAGAGTTATCTTGTCACCTTTTGTTTATTTATGTATTATATTTTATTTATGAATCAGTCTTCTAGTCTTGTCATCTTATATTTTTTTATGTATATATACTTTATTTATGAATCACTAATCTAATATAATAACTAGATAATAACTTACTTGTTGAAGTTTAATCAAAATAATAAAATCATAACTCAATGCACATATTTTTTGTTGAATTTTATTTTTACTAAATTATACGAGCTCAAATGCTACCATATGCGTCCAATTCTTCTTTCATATTTGTCACAAATTCAATAAATCTACAGTTATGTGTATTTAATTATATGACAAATCTATTTGATTTTGGTCATCAGAGTAAAGATCACATGAGAAGTGTATGTTACGGTGAGAAATGAGAACTAATCTCATCCATCCATATTTTGTAATCAATGACTAAGATTAAATAGAATTAAATATATTATTCGTATCTTTTCAAAAGATTATGCATTAAATACATTATTCGTAGTAAATGAAAAGCTACGAATAATGTATTTAATTCTTATTAATCGTAGCCATTGATTACAAATATGAATGGATGAGATTAGTTCTCATTTCTCACCGTAACATACACTTCTCACCGGAACCGAACTCTTGGTCATCATACTAATTATTTTCCGTTGCATTCAATTTATAACTTATTACAGATAAATCGCAACGGATTTATTTCCAAACAAAGTTTGAAGGTTATATATATAATACCAACAATATATTTTTCGTCGAATTTAATTTGTAGCTTATAACACGTTTATCTGAACAGATTTATTTCCAACAAAATTTCGACGGTTTTATGTATGTATTATTAACAATATATTTTCCGTTGAATTTAATTTGTAGCTTATAACATATAAATCTCGACGGATTTAATTTCAACCAAAGTTCGTAGGTTTTATATATATTACCAACAACATATTTTTGTTGAATTTAATTTGTCGCTTATAATTCATAAATTTCCAACGGATTTATTTCCAACAAATTTTTCAAAGGTTTTATATATATTATCAACAAAATATATTCCGTTGGATTTAAATCGTAGCTTATAACACATTTTCTTGTAGTGGTGGGTTTAACTGTGTTTATGATTCGTATAATTATGGTCCATCAGATTACCCCACACTTTTAGTTGTTCGTCCCGAACAATGCTATTAAAGGGCGGCACACTATGTAAGTTGGTTGAAATATGAAAATTAGACTGTGATACTAGACTTATCCTAATTCATGCATTACTACTTATTACTAAATTAAACCGTGTAAATACTTAGAAGAAACTTGATACATGTACCTTCGTGCCGAGATGCAAATTATTCCGGATGTTTCGGGAGATATCCCTTTTCAGGACCTGGATTGCATTCTCGGGACCGGCTCGCACTATATGGTTTAGTTGTAGCTTTCTCTGGCACGTGATTCGGTTCGGGTTTCACTGAGATGAGCCTTTTTGATTTCTTTCTTTTTGGCAAGGGACAGCTTTTGCAGTGAATTGGCCTTTGGCCTTTGCTTTGACTTTTTGAGTTCTTCACTTTTTGTTCGGTTAAAACCTTCTCAATTTTGGGCAGTTGGCCTCTTGATTAGCTTCTTCGAGCTTTTGCTTCTTTGAGCTTTTGCCTTTTTGCGGCTGCTGGTCCATTTTCTCAAGCCTTTTTGGGAGGTCCAATCATCGCCCGCAAGCATATGGAAATACCTCCCCGCTCTCTCTCATCATTACCGTTTCGCGCGAGTCAAAATGAGGGTCGCTCATTTATTTTCCCGGCTACTTTGGCTAGAGATAGGATGGTTTGATTCCCGTCCCGCCTTCTTTTCTTTTATGCATAAACGCTGCATGGCGTAGACGACTCTTGACTCAACTGAAACCCGAAGTGCAGCCTCCACTGACTTCGTAAACCATATAGTGAAATTCAATCCTTCGAATGCTTGCCAAGTCCTTCTAGGGCATTTCTATCAACTCCACATCCCTAGTTTATCTCAGCACAAAGGGACAAATGAAAAGTTATATTCTAAGTTTTTAAACAGTTGAATTTTCACAAGGTTGATGCATGAATTATGACTTATCTTTTTCACATTCTCAAGTTCATATTTTCAAAAAGATACTACATAAAAAATATATATTACTTAACTATATATGCAAGTGGATCTCACCCCACACTTTTGAACGAAGGCATTCTTTTTACGAAATGACTCAATTCAAAAGCCATGCAAGCAGTTGTTATACGAGAAGGAAATGATATTAAGGAAAAGGAAAGACAGAACTCCCTTAAAGGTGTCGAGTGAATCGACATGGCATGAGGCTGGATAATCGAGGGAGTTCGGCTGGGGCCTTAAACTCTCAGCGTAGGCCCGGTAGTTCACGGAAGCTGCTGGCTGATCTGATCTTGCTCCAAAATCCGATTCCTGAATAGTCATTTCTTCTATGCACCAAGTGGGTGAGAGCGACTTATTGAAAAAGTAAAAGACAGAAAATAAAATTGCGGAAATTAAGATAGTGTCGGGTTACCTCCAGACTAGTGCCTTTGTTTAACGTCGTTGGCTTGACAGTACCTTATTCCTGGATCATTGGTTGGGATCCCAAGGGTGGGTGAGGTCGTACTTCGCCACTGTTCCAGTGTTGACTTTTTCCTTGCCTTTCCCTGAGTTTTTTTGGGATGATGAGCTTAGGTCAGGACTCCATTGTTTCGGTGGTTTCTCCTTCCAACTCCTCTGAGAAGGTGAGGGACCCTTCACTATAGCTGCTGATCCATTGAGCCGAGCTTTCTTGTTTCTCCATCCGGGCTTCCATTCCACCTAGCCATGTCCTTGTTGCTTCTTTGTGTATGGACAGTTGGCATCCGGGTTGTGCTCTTCACAAGCCCTCTTCTTTGCGGCAGAGGTGAATGGCCGTTTCAGCATGAGTGAGTTTCCAGGGCTGTTTGGTTGGTTTGTGGCGAGAGAGTGCTCCATTGTTGGCTTTTTGAACTCAAGCTGTTTGATCACTTCATCTTCAAGGGCTGTGATCCGCATATAAACCGAGGGGACAAGTTGGGGGACTTTCACCACAAGGGCCAGGTCTTTCTCGGATAAATTGATAATGAGGACCGGGTCTGCCTCGGGTGCTTCGAGCGCAAGGACCGGGCCTGGCTTGATTTCCTCGGCCGCTTCAGTAGTGAGAGCAGGGTAAGTCTCGGGTAACTTGTTAGTGGCATTCGGGACTTCCTCTTCTGCCGGCTCGGGAGTGAGTTTCCATGAAGGTTCTTCCTCATCCCACACTATATCAGTTTCTGGTTCTAAGTCTTCTGATGGCTCGGGAGTGATATCCCATATGGGCTCTTCCTCGTCCCATACTATATCGGTTTCCGGTTCTAAATTTTCTGATGTCTCGGGAGTGATATCCCATATGGGCTCTTCCTCGTCCCATACTATATCGGTTTCTGGTTCTAAGTCTTCTAATTGCTCGGCCTGATCTTGTCTTGGTCTTGACCTCGCGGCCAAATCATTTATTAAACTCCAAAGATCACCCATGTCTAAGTTGTTCACCGAGCCTCCCGCTGCATCGTTTAGCCAATTCCGCTCTTGCGGTAGCATCCCTCCAAGAAACCTTTGAAGAAGATCGTTTTTCGTGAATCCATGGTGCGGGCAGCTCGTCACAAGGGACTCAAAGTACCATAAGTACTCGTTCAATGTTTCGTCCCGGGATTGCTTAAGGTTGATTATCCTCTCGCGGGTTTCAGGTTTAAAAGGTGGGGGGGAAACTTTTCTAAGAAATGGGCTTGGAGCACGAGATAATCATTCTCACCATCAGCACATGAGTAATACCACGCTAATGCCAAGTCAGTTAAAGAAAATTTGAAGCATGTCAGCTTAAATTCCTCTAACGTCTCATTCTTAGGTTTCACGTGGCGGCAGGTGTGGTGAAAACGTTGGCAATGTTTCACAGGGTCCTCTCCGATGGAACCTCCAAACTTTGGGAGAATCCTAAGCATTCCAAGCATAAAGCTACTGCCCCCAACTTCCCAAGGTTCTATGTCGTAGTATGAAGACATGGCGAATAACAAAAAAGAACAACGTATCCGATGGCTAATTCCCCGGCAACGGCGCCAATTTGACAGACACTACCTTGTCGCGAGGTAATGTTGTACAAATAAATTTATAGTTCCGCTACTCGCGACTTTACTACTGGGTAGCAAGTGGAAAGTAGGGGTCGAACCCAAGGGAATTAGGGGGATACGTTGTTCGTTGAGGGTTTTTGCACAGCGAAGGAGCGTGTTTTTAGATTGAGGTTTTAGCGCGAGTAACTAAGTAACTCTTTTTGGTTGTTTTTGGTTTTTATAGTGCGGAGAAGTAAATACAGAAAATTAAATGATTAAATTACAAAGGAGACTTATAGTGGGTGATGCGTGATTGGTGAATCCTCCGGTAGGTGAGCGGTTGGTGATTTTGACAGTTAAACTAATAAAGTAAATACAAGGGGGGGTTTTTGTAATTCAAGAAAAGCATTCGGTTTCAGGGGCCTTGTATTATAGCCTGTTTATCCTTTTAGTAACCTTTCTAAGTATTCAAACGATGAATCGAGGCTAGCGATAGCTCAAGACTTGCAACATCGGTTTAAAACACACTTGTTCTATTTAGACTAGCGCCAATACCTATTTCGAGGTATGCTAGCCTATGTGCATCCATTTGAATTCTTTGGTCTAGTTTCCAAATGGTTTTTTAGATAAGTCGAACTCCTCAGATAAGCTTTGGCAGTTACGGCTTCCACTTACCAGAGTATGATCACGAATCCCCACGGAAGAGTTTTGCCTGTTACGGCTTCCACTCAACCTTGGACATTCTGACTTGATATATGGCACATAGAACAAGTTTTGAATACAGAGAAAACAAACTAAAAGAATTAAAACATTTTATAATACAAGAACTCCCCTTCAACCGAATGAAGAGAGTTTAGTTACGATTATCCATAGAGAAGGATATCATAACTAAATACTCAGGGGTTTTTGGGAAACAGAGGGAAAGGGGTGGAATACTCAAGAACAAACAGGAGTATTCCCAATTTCCTACTAAATACTCAAGAACCAACAGGAGTATTCTCTAAAGTATAATACTCAAGAACAAACAGGAGTATTATTTCAAAACCAAACCAAACTTACAAAGTGTTACAATTTCTAGAGAGAGAAGTGACTTGTGGTGTGTGTTGATGTTGAAATGAGGAGGAGGTGAGCTCCTTAAATAGGCTAAGGGGAGGAGAATGGAGGGATGAGATGATGGCATGTGTTTTCATCCAAGGGAGGAGGGGAGGAGGTCTTAGCCGCCGGTCCTAGGTGACAGACCGCTCGTCGTCAAAGCGATTTGTGCAAATAAATTTATAATAGTCTGCTACTCGTAAATATACTACTGGGTAGTACTTGGTAAGTAGGGGTCGAACCCAAGGGAATCAGGGGAACAGATGTTCTTTGAGGGGGTTGTCCAGCGAGAGAGCGTGTTTTAGGTCGGTTGGTTGGTTTTAAAGCTACCAGCTAAGTGATTGATTGATTGATTGGTTGGTTGGTTGGTTTTAGTACTGGAAAGTAAATTGCAGTTTATAATTAAAGAGAAATGTTCGGTTTCAGGGGCCTTGTATTATATCCTGTTTATCATTGACCTTTAGTGAGTCGTCTAAGTATTCAAACATGAATCGAGGCTATTCCTAGCTCAAGACTTGCAACATTGCCTAGCCTTTTTCAACGTCGTAGAGCACTTATTCTACTTAGACTAGCACCAGTACCCATTTCAAGGTACGCTAGCCTGTGTGCATCCATCTGATCTCTTTGGCCCAGTTTTCAAATGGTTTTTAGGATAAGTCGACCTCCTCGGATAAGCTTGTCCATTTGGTCCCTTTGGCCCAGTTACAAATGGTCCACTTACCCGAGTATGATCACGAACCCCCAAGGAGAAGCTTACCCATTTGGTCCCTTTGGTCCAGTTACAAATGGTTCACTCACCCTTGGAAATTCTAACTTTATATATGGCACATAGAATAAGTTTTGAATACTAATACGAGACACTAAGTTAATAGTCTAAAACATTTTATAATACAAGTGCGCCCCTTCTACCGAACTACTAGTTTAGCTACTATTTATCGCGCTAAACATTATAACTAAGGAAATAAAAACAGTTGAATAAATACTAAGAATTACTTACAACCGTTGAAGCGCCAAGGGAGCTATCCTTTATTTCCAAAGCCGAACTTACAAATACATAAACTTAGAGAGAGAAGTGAATTATGGATTTTTGAGGTGTTGTTTAAATGAGGGGAGGAGCTCCTCCTTATATAGCCATGGGAGGAGGAGATGGAGGGTGGAGATGGTTGCATGTGGAGGCCATCCATGGAGGAGGAGAATGGAGGGTGGAGGAGCCACCACATGTCTTTTGATCCAAGGGAGGAGGAAGGAGGAGCAAGGAGGAGGAGACATGTGGAGGAGCAAAAAGCCGCCGGTCACCATGGGTGGAGGAGCCGCCGGTTGCCGGTGGTGGAGGGAGGAGGAGGGGTGGCTTTGGCCACCTCTTGCCCAAGTGGCCGGTCATCTTGCCCAAATGTGAATTTTGTACAGTTTTGTGCAGTCTTTTCACAAAACTGTCAGTGTGTTTCTTCCCCGGGCTGTCTTGATTCCTCTCTTGATTCTTCTGATTAATTTGTTATGAGTGATTCAACGTCAGGATCCTTGATATTTCTTCAGTCGGCATATGATCTTGACCTTGGATTGACTCGTAACATCTTTTCTGCTTTAAAAGCTCCTCTTTAGTGTGTATTCTCTCTAAGCTCTGAAATACCCTGTAGAAATATATCTGAACTAACAAGCAAAAGTTAAATAGACAAAATGTCTAATTAAGGGGGTTTTACTGTGTTTTTGATTCGTATAATTATGGTCCATCAGATCACCCCACACTTTTAGTTGTTCGTCCCGAATAATACTATTCAAGGGCTGTACTCTAAGTTGGTTTTGAAATATGAAAATTAGACTGTGGTACTCGATCTATCCTAATTCATGCATTACTACTTATTACTAAATTAAACTGTGTAAATAAATAGAAGAAACTTAATACTTGTACCTCCGTGCTGAGATGCAAATTATATTGGATGTCTCGGGAGATAGCCCTTTTTAGGCTCCTGGACTGCAATCTCGGGATCGTCTCGCACTATATGGTTTTCTGGTAGCTTTCTCTAGCACGTGATTCGGTTCGGGCTTCAATAGTTTGGTCTTTTTGATTTTCTTTTTTGGCGAGGGACAGCTTTTTGTAGTAAATCGGCCTTTGGCCTTTGATTTGACTCTTTGAGTACTTCACTTTTTTGTTCGGTTAAAACCTTCATAATTTTGGGCCTTTGGCCTCTTGATTAGCTTTTTTGAGCTTTTTGCGTCTTTGTGACTTGCTAGTCCATTTTCTCAAGCCTTTCTTTTGGGAGGTCCAATCATCGCCCGCAAGCCTATGGAAATACCTCCCCGCTCCTCTCATCGTTGTCGTTTCGCGCGGGTCAAGAAGAGGGTCGCTCATCTATTTTCTCGGCTACTTTGACTAGAGAGAGGACGGTCTGATTCCCGTCCTCGCCTTTTTTTTCTTTTTGCATAAACACTGCATGGCGGAGATGACTTCAATCTTCACTGAAACCCGAAGTGCAGCCTCCACTGACTTCGAAAACCATATAGTTTGATCTGATCCTTTAATTGCTTGCCAAGCCTCTCTAGGGCAGTTTATATCAACTCCACATCCCTAGTTATCTCAGCACAAAGGACAAATGAAAAGTTACATTCTAAGTTTTTAAACAGTTTGAATTTTCACAAGGTTAATGCATGAATTGTGATCTATCTTTTCCACATTCTTAAGTTCATATTTTCAAAAAGATACTATTACTAAAAAAAGAAAAAGAAAATAGCAAGCATGTTATTTATGTACACAGGTGGTTCTCACCCCCCACTTTTGAACGAAGGCGTGCCTTAGTTCAAAAGTCATGCAAGCTTAAAACTAAATACTGAATTTAAATGACAGAAATTAAAAGTGCGGAAAAGTAAGATAGTGTCGGGTTACCTCCCGACCAGTGCACTTGTTTAACGTCGTTGGCTCGACAGTACCTCGTTGTGAATGACGGGTTTGGGTCCCATGGGTGGCTCAAGTCGAACTTTGCCACCGTCCTTGTGTTGCTTCTTGCTTTGATTTTTCCTGACGTCTTACCGGATGTTGTACTCGGGTCAGGACTCCTTGGTTTCGGGATTTTTTCCTTCCAATACCCCGGAGGGGGTGATGGACCTTTCACTACTAGCCTTTTGAAGTTTTTGTATTTGGGACTGCCTAGTCCAGTTGCGGCATAACAATGCTCCATCGAGGGGTCATTCTGCAGAGGTCCTTTTCCCACCCTCCTTTGAGCTTCTTCATTGATCGCACAGTTCGCTGCGACTTGCTCATTGATTAAGGGGGAAAGTCGGGAAAGCCTCATGAGGCTTGGTTCTGCCTCGTTATGTTGGTTCGTGAGGAACTGATCGTAGATAGTTTTAGCTGCCTGGGTAATGATAGTCGGGTATGGATTGGGCAGTTCGTCAGTGGTGTTCTGGACTCCTACTTCGTTGCTTCCGGTGCTTTCCATGTCTGATTCTTCAGACGGTTCAGGAGTCTCTTCTGACGGCTCGGTGGTTTCTTCTTTGTCAGCCTCAGGGTCAGCTTCTTCTGTCTGCATTTCCTCGTCAGTTTGGGGTACTCGTCTTGTGGCAGCGGCCAGGCCGATTATAAGGTACCACATGTCTGCAATGGTGAAGTTTGTGGCAGACCTTCTCATAGCTTCGTTAACTCTTCCCAGTTCTTCGGGCCTCATCCCACGAAGAAATTTTTGGAGAAGAACTTTCTTCGTAAATCCATAGTGCGGGCAGCTTGAGACGATGGCATCGTAGTTCATGTAGTATTCGTCCAAAGTCTCATCCCGGGATTGATGAAGGCACAAGATCTTCTCACGGATTTCTTGGCGTAAAGATGGTGGGGAGAATTCCTTCAGGAATGGAACGCAGAGATCTACGTAACGTTCTGCATTGCTAGCGGTGGATGTGTAATACCATATCGTGGCGAAGTCGGTTAGAGAGAATTTGAAGCATTTCAGCTTAAATTCCTCTAATATTTTGTTCTCAGGTTTGATGTGGTGGCAGACGTGGTGGAAGTTTCGGTAGTGCTGTACTGGGTCTTCTCCCTCCGTTCCTCCGAACAGGGGCAGAAATCGCGTTGTCCACGCATGCGTAATGGGTAATGACATAGGGAAAAGAAAAAGAAAGGGGAGGGAAAGAACAACTATCCGACGACTAATTCCCCAGCAACGGCGCCAATTTGACAGACCGCTCATCGTCAAAGCGATTTGTGCAAATAAATTTATAATAGTCCGCTACTCGCAACTATACTACTGGGTAGTACTTGGTAAGTAGGGGTCGAACCCAAGGGAATCAGGGGAATAGATGTTCTTTGAGGGGGTTGTCCAGCGAGAGAGCGTGTTTTAGGTCGGTTGGTTTTAAAGCTACCAGCTAAGTGATTGATTGATTGATTGGTTGGTTGGTTTTAGTACTGGAAAGTAAATTGCAGTTTATAATTAAAGAGAAATGTTCGGTTTCAGGGGCCTTGTATTATATCCTGTTTATCATTGACCTTTAGTGAGTCGTCTAAGTATTCAAACATGAATCGAGGCTATTCCTAGCTCAAGACTTGCAACATTGCCTAGCCTTTTTCAACGTCGTAGAGCACTTATTCTACTTAGACTAGCACCAGTACCCATTTCAAGGTACGCTAGCCTGTGTGCATCCATCTGATCCCTTTGGCCCAGTTTTCAAATGGTTTTTAGGATAAGTCGACCTCCTCGGATAAGCTTGTCCATTTGGTCCCTTTGGCCCAGTTACAAATGGTCCACTTACCCGAGTATGATCACGAACCCCCAAGGACAAGCTTACCCATTTGGTCCCTTTGGTCCAGTTACAAATGGTTCACTCACCCTTGGAAATTCTAACTTTATATATGGCACATAGAATAAGTTTTGAATACTAATACGAGACACTAAGTTAATAGTCTAAAACATTTTATAATACAAGTGCGCCCCTTCTACCGAACTACTAGTTTAGCTACTATTTATCGCGCTAAACATTATAACTAAGGAAATAAAAACAATTGAATAAATACTAAGAATTACTTACAACCGTTGAAGCGCCAAGGGAGCTATCCTTTATTTCCAAAGCCAAACTTACAAATACATAAACTTAGAGAGAGAAGTGAATTATGGATTTTTGAGGTGTTGTTTAAATGAGGGGAGGAGCTCCTCCTTATATAGCCATGGGAGGAGGAGATGGAGGGTGGAGATGGTTGCATGTGGAGGCCATCCATGGAGGAGGAGAATGGAGGGTGGAGGAGCCACCACATGTCTTTTGATCCAAGGGAGGAGGAAGGAGGAGCAAGGAGGAGGAGACATGTGGAGGAGCAAAAAGCCGCCGGTCACCATGGGTGGAGGAGCCGCCGGTTGCCGGTGGTGGAGGGAGGAGGAGGGGTGGCTTTGGCCACCTCTTGCCCAAGTGGCCGGTCATCTTGTCCAAATGTGAATTTTGTACAGTTTTGTGCAGTCTTTTCACAAAACTGTCAGTGTGTTTCTTCCCCGGGCTGTCTTGATTCCTCTCCTGATTCTTCTGATTAATTTGTTATGAGTGATTCAACGTCAGGATCCTTGATATTTCTTCAGTCGGCATATGATCTTGACCTTGGATTGACTCGTAACATCTTTTCTGCTTTAAAAGCTCCTCTTTAGTGTGTATTCTCTCTAAGCTCTGAAATACCCTGTAAAAATATATCTGAACTAACAAGCAAAAGTTAAATAGACAAAATGTCTAATTAAGGGGGTTTTACTGTGTTTTTGATTCGTATAATTATGGTCCATCACTAGGTCATCCATGGAGGAGAGTTTGTGGCTTTGGTCACCTCCTCCCAAAGCCACCGGTCACCATGTGAGGAGGAGATGAGTTTTGTGAGTTTTTTGCGTAGTTTTCACAAAACTATCAGTCCAATTTCGCTCCGGATTGACTTCGGTTGTTCTTTGGTTTGATTTGTCTTGAGTAATTCAATGTCAGGATCTTGAGATTTCTGCATTCGGCGTCTGATCTTGACGTTGAACTGACTCGTAACATCTTTTCGGCGTAAAATCCTCTCTTTAGCGTGTTTTCTCTCTAAGGTCCAAAATACCCTGGAAATATATTTCGGAGCTAACAACCAAAAGTTAAATAGACAAACAGTCTAATTTGGTGGGTTTAACTGTGTTTATGATTCGTATAATTATGGTCCATCATCTATCTAAGGGGGAACTGCCCTTGCTAGACTAAATAACAATTTAGTGAATAAATTCTAAAACGGCTAGCCGCTGTAGGGAAGTGTAGATGTGAGTTCTATGTCATAACTGCGTGTGATTTCTCATATGTGAAGAAGTGTTTGTCATCAAAAAGGGGAAATTTGTTGGACCCTTTGTGTTTTGATGATAACAAACACTTAGCTAATAATTGACTTGAGTATGCAGAAATCACTATATGACAAAAGGATAACTGGACATTTCTGAGAGAGTGTAGCGCTCCGAGAGAGGTGCGATCTATGTGAGCGACAAACCGACATTGTGATTAGATCGGATCAAGGAAGATATACTCAAGATACAAATCGAAGATATAAGAGTATATAAGCGTAATATTTGACGAGAGATATTGATATCGATATATCACCAGATATACAATTCAGTATATATGATGGGTAGATACGAGCCAGATATGGAAAGGGAATAAGTGATGTGTTTAAGATATGGAAATATCTTAACCAAATCACAGTCTAAGTTTGGCTTTTTGGAGAGAGCAATCAGAGATTGAAGCGACAATCAATTCTGGAGCTGACGAACTGCTGCTGTGTGCGGACAAGAGCAAGATCGAGTTGTTGACCTTTGAATTGAGTAGAATCGGTTAACTGTCACTGAGTGAGACAGGTTGTAACATTCTATAAGTATATTCTTCAATCAATAATATCGATCTTAAAGCCCTTCTGGAACTGTCCAGAAGGCAAGTGGTTTTCAGCCTGTTGCAAAGGTTGTAATAAGGTTTCCACTCTAAATCTATGAGCATTTTACTTTCTGCATTTCATTTCCTGTATTAGAGATAATTTCCGCTGCCATCTGTTTGAGGGATACCACTCTGTGTTCCCCCTCATATAGATGGCTAACCTAACGATCCAACAATTTTGAAACTGGAGAAGGTTTGTCCGAAGAATCTGGAGAACAACATGAAGATCCATCATCGTATGCTTAAGAAGTTAAGGATGAAAAGTGGAGAAAAGCAATGGAAGCTGAAATGCACGCAATTAATAAGAACAAAATATGGGAGCCTTCACATATACCTTCCAATGCCAAAGTTATTGTTCTTAAATGGATATTTAAAACCAAAATTAATGAAGATGGGAGCTTCAATAAGTGCAAAGCAAGATTAGTTGCAAAGGGGTATTCTCAAAGACGAGGTATTGATTATCAAAGACGAGGTATTGATTATGATGAAGTTTTTTCTCCTGTCATACATTGTGATACTGTGAGAACTGTACTTGCTGTAGCTGCACAAAAAGGATGGATCGTGCGCCAAATGGATGTGAAGTCGGCATTTTTATACGGCGAACTCAAAGAGGAAGTGTACGTAGAACAACCTAAAGGTTATGAGAAGGCAGGAAGTGAAGGAATGGTTTATCGCCTAAAGACAGCCCTCTACGGTTTGAAACAAGCCCCTAGAGCTTGGTTTAGTAGAATACAGACTTATTTCGATCAAGAAGGGTTCAAGAATAGCAGTTTAGATCACAGCCTCTTCATAAATAAAGCAGGTGACAAGATTCTATTTGTATGTTTATATGTTGATGACCTGGTTTATACTGGAAATGATGTTGATTTATGCAAGGATTTCAATGACTCCATGAAAAGAGAATTTGAGATGACCGACTTGGGCACCATGAAATATTTTTTGGGCGTGGAAGTGACTCAGAACTCGAAAGGTATACATTTGAATCAAAAGAAATATGCAAAGGAGGTACTTGAAAGGTTTCAGATGTGCAATTGCAATGCTGCTAAGAATCCAATTGTTCCAGGCACAAGGTTATCAAAGAATGCAGAGAGTGTGGAAATTTGATGCAACAAGCTACAAGCAGTTGGTCGGTAGACTTGTGTATATAATCGTTACAAGACCAGACATAATGTATTGTGTTTATTTGATCAGCAGATTCATGGCACGCCCTCTGGAGGAGCACATACAGGTTGCACTACAAATTTTGCAAAAATTTCCGACACAAACTTCCGTCGGAAAAACGGCGACATTCAAAATGACAGAAAATAAATCGTCACATTGCCGACTTAATTCCGTCACAAATAACCTATCATTGATAATCCATCACAATTCCGTCAATTTCTTCCATCAAACTTCCGTCATTAATTCGGCAACGACAATTTACAATAATTCCGTCCCTTGACAGTCAGATTTCCATCTATTTATATCGTCAAATGTCCGGTATTATTTTGCCGAGTAAACATTTTCAATAATTCCGTCATGATTCCGTCTGTGTCCCGTCAATATTAATGCGTCAAATTTCTGTCATGTGTCCGTTGGTAAAAAATATTCAATATTCAGTCATTTGTCCGTCAGTGTTTCGTTACGGATTTAGTTACCGATTATTTCGACCGTTGGTAATTTCAGTCGAAAATTGTAAACTGATGCAGTGTATAGACAATATAGATAGCGTTTTATTATTTAAGCGTTGTGGTAGGTATCTGACAACAGCGCCTTAATTTTTAAGCGTTGTGGTAGGTATCTGGCAACATCGCCTTTATTATTAAGCGCTGTTGAATATCGTAAATTACTATTCCGTTTCTGCGAGAGAAATGCAATGGAAGAATGACGAAATCTTGGATTTCGCTTTTGCCCTATATATAAGCCTTTGCTATTCTCAAAACATTTTGACAACACTTTGCTATTCTCAACACACTTTGCTATTCTCAACACACTTTGTTATTCTAAAATTTTTTTTATTTTGAAGCACACAAATTTTGCAACGTATACTGGATATTGGGTGCAAGATGATTCTAAAGAATTTCATTTTCCATGTTTGAGATGTATTTCTTACAAGACAACCGTAAATATTTATGTTATCTTGTAGGAAACTCGTCTCATTGAAGAGCAAATTCTTCAGAATCATCTTCATCCAATTTCCAGTATATGTTTCATATTTCCGTCATTACTCCGTTACAAAGTTCCCGTTAATTATAGACCGTTCCTGAATGTTTGTCACCATAACATGTTATTTCCGTCAACAGGTGACAGAAAATTGACGGTATGTGACCTGAATAAATAATGCAACTTCATTGTTGCGCTATATATATATATGAGAACTCTTGAAGTCATTCATCCCACACATTCATTAAGTATATACTTCCTTCCAATCGTCAACATGTCTCCTTCATTTGACCTTGTGAGTTTCGCTGAAAATTCACGTGGATTTACCCGTAGAGATCACGGTATACCTATTGGCAGACACGCGTAACCACTTACTATTGTTCTCTTCAGATTGATTGTTTTGATAAGTGCTCCTGTTATGTAATCCCTACTTTTGTGACATTTTCTTCCCATTCAATGTTCATCGAAGGATTGCTCAAGAATGCATCTCAAAATGTTGGGACGCAATGTGGGCATCATGGAGCATGATTCCAGAAAGTGGCAAAGAAATTTGGTTCGAGGAGTTTTAGGTACAAAGCGGTAACTCAGAAAATGTTTTACTTTCATTTGGATGACAAAAATTAACGGGTATTACAAATGATTTGCTTGTAGCGTATATCTACCTGGGATGCACAATATGAAAGTGTCATTCGGGGTAATTTTATGAGGAGATGCAAAATGATCGTCAATGATCATCGTAGGATGCAAAGGACTGGACAAAATTCACTTTTGTCCTTGTCAACCAACCCGTAAACTGCAGAATGTTGGAATAATGGAGATCTTGTTATAAATCAATCAGTGACAACTTTGTATTCCATGAATTAAATAAATTAAAGTGCTTTTCAAATGAATTCGTAGCGTAAATTGACAATTAACCCCTTGATAAATACTGTTTTTTATATAACAAAGTATATTTGAAATCATTTGTATAACACAAATTGATTATACATTAAAACAAATTTATATTAGACAACATGTTAATAAAAACAAATCTTCGAAAAATATGGAAGCCAGTAATAAACTTTTTCAGTTATGACAGCGCTTTATTATAAAGGGCTGTCCCACATTGTACATAAGATAGCGCTTATTACATAAAGCGCTGTCTCATATTGTACATAAGACAACGCTTCATGTAATAAGCGCTGTCTAATGGTGCTATTTTTTACGCAGTTTCCAAAAACTGAATATAAATTGCTTATTACATAAATTGCTTATAAATTAAATAAATTGCTTATAAATTTCTTCATTTACATTTATTTGTTTAACACGTCTATGTCACAAAAATATGCAAACAATAATGAGTGACATGACTAAGTGTTGTAATATCCGATTTCGAAAAATAAACTAAAACACGTTTTTAATTGCCATCAAAATTTATACTCATTCATGTTTAAATATGCTGATACTCTTGTCGTATGTAAGTAATCGAACCCTCGGCAAAGTGCTCCTTCATATTATCAAACAATGTGTCATCATATAGTCGTAGCCCTGTAGGGAACCGCTATACCAAAACTAAATTACAAAGATTAGTTGTGACCGCTCAATCAATTGTTAATGCATAATTAAATTTTGCTAGTGTTACTCCTCATGCTGCACAAAGCAAGACAGCTGGTACTTTGAAAGTGGATGCTCCGCCCACATGACAGGTAACTCTCAATACCTCTCTCATATTAGACCTGTTGAGAAGATGTGGTTTGTCACCTTCGGGGATGGTAGAAAGGGTCAGGTGATCGGCTGTGGGACATTGAAGGTTCCGAATTTCCATGCACTCAAGGACACCCTCCTTGTCGAAGGACTGACAATGAATCTCATTAGCATCAGTCAATTGTGTGACGATGGACATTATGTTTCATTCTCTCGCTACTCATGTCTTGTACTTGACAAGAATGGAGGTACACTGATGAAAGGAAGAAGGGATGCCAATAACTGTTACACCATTGGGATGGGCCTGATGGGTTCGATGGACGTCGAGAGCTATGGCAAACATCAGGTTGCTCTCGACTGTGCAAAGGTCAAACATCGATTTCTGCGAGGGGGAGTGAATAAGACCCTGCACACAAGATCTGATTGGAGTTGCGCACAAATCTATGCTGACAACTGTCCCAGGAGACTGCTGTATCAAAGGGTGTTACAGTTGCAGAAGGAGTTCTTACTATATCCACAGAAATATGCCCGGATTCGGACAAGAAACTATGAATATGGAGGGCAACAAAGGATAATTACTCCGAAGCAATCCAAGACCTTCTTCAACTCACATGGCATTCCACGGTTTGAAACATCCAGATCCTCCGTGGGTCTATGTGGTGTTAAACGCTGAGTGTTTTCAACGGTGATCAGTCAAAGTCTAAACTCCAGCTGAACAGTTGGACTGATCACCTAAGAAAGAAAGCTGGAACAGAAGACTCAACAGCTTTGGAATGAATAATTTTTGAATATTCTTGAAGATTTTTTTATGTCGGTTTATGCGGGAATTGACGGTTTTGGGAAGTTGAAGCGATAAATATTGATTTGAAGAAGATTTTGGTTTGAAAATAAAATCAGTCCAACTAAGTCTCGTCTCTCTTCGGAAACCCTAGTTCATCTGCCGATTTCAAACTATCTCCTTCTCAAACTCCGTGTTCCGAAGTCAAAAGCTCCGAAGGAGAAAAAGGCCGCACCTTTACGCTCCAATACAGATTCTTTGGGTGAAGCAAAGAAGTCTGGCGAAGGAACGACCGCTGAAATCCCTCAGTCGGTCGCAGTGGATACGACTAACCCAATCGGTGTTGATTCGACGCAAGTCCGTCCCTAATCTGAGGTATTTCCAACTGTTCCTTCAGATTCTGCAAATATTCCTATTGTTGAAAATATTATGCTGAAGGGAGATGTGAGTGTGGGTGTTGAGAAGGATGGTATGTCTGTTATTTGTGATAAAGCCAGTAGGGCTGTGATAAGTGGTAGGGCTGCTGTCTGCAAAGATAGTGTTGATGCCAGGAAAGAAGGAGAGCCCAGTATTACTGTGTCTAAAGTTTCTGATTTATTAGGAGTATGGAGAGAGAAAATCCATGCTTCTGGGAATGTTCGTCCGGATGCCTTTCGGAGAAAGAAAGGGACTCGCCGAGTTGTTTCTCCAAGACAGTGTCTGGCCAAGATTAGTTCAATCAGAGGGAAGCTCATTGCAATGTCTGATGAGGAGACTGAGAAGTTCCTTGATTCCTTGGGGAAGAGGAATTTAGTGATTGATGAAGTCTCTGATGATGAGTCTGCTAAAATACTTGGAGGATCAGAAAGCGAAAACATCAGCAAGCAAAAAAAGACTGTGACAGAGGAGGTTAATCCATCAGGAGAGGGTAATGCGTCAAAGGAAGCCACAATAGAAGTCTCTGACCCTACAGAAAAGGATGAAGAATTAGAGAAGATATACAAGGACATCGACGATGTCATGAAAGATCTGGAGAAGGATCGGGTTGCGGAAAATTTAGAAAAATTTCTTCATGCCCAAGGTCCTAAGGTAGAAGAGCCTGTTGCAGAGAAAGTTGTAAGTGCTCTATCTGTGGAACCAAGTGTTCCAACTGAAGTTGAGACTGGAGTAGTTCTAGAGTCAGTTGTTGTTGAGGAGATAGTGGTTGACCAAGATGATCGTCTTGGTGATCATTTGGAGGAAGCTTGTTTATCCCTTCGTGAAGATGAGGTGAAGCCAGCTTCAAAGGAGGATACTATTTCAGAATAAGACCAAGATCTTGTCCCTCTTGTCAAGCTAAAGAAGGCGACAAAGGACAAGGAAAATAAGAAGGTAGTTTTTGCAAAGTCTACAAAGGAATCAGTTCAGAATGATGGTGAGATAGGCATCGAGGCAGGAAGAGTCGGTTCATCCAAAAAAAGGAAGCGTGATGTTGTGGTTACCGTCTCTGAAGATGCTGGGAGATGCAAAGTCCCATCCCCTGAGTCTGATACTGTTCCAGAAGGTGTGGTCAAGAAAGGAGTTTGGTTTGTCAATCGTGAGGTTGCTTTAAAATGTAGATGTGTGCTGAAAAGGAAGATCATCCCTGAGAGGAAACTGGAGGAGTCTAGTTATAAAGGAAAGGAGGTGATTGAAGTGCTGAAACAATCTGATCTATTTTGGACGTTGGACAGGTGCAAACCCTTCAACGAACAGCTGGTGCGTGAGGCTATGGCAAACCTTCCCCCACGGTTTGGGGTCATTGGAGAAGCAGAGTATGGGGTCTTCTACGTGAGAGGAAGAAGGATCAAGATTGATCCTGAGCTGATCAATGTATACTTCTCCATGGATGATCCAGTTAATGATGAAGAAGAATCCGACTTTTAAAAGGTGATAGAGACCATCACTGTAGGCTCAGTTCGGTGGAGGCCTGACACAGTGGTGCATACATCGAATCTCTCCACGTTCTATTCCTTGCTATTCTTCATTCCCGTGTTCAACTGGAGACCCTCTACTCACCGCTCAACGATCAACCGGGATATGGCCCAACTCATCTATCAGATAGGGAATAAGCTGAAATTCAACCAGGGCAGAGTGATGTTCGAACAGATCGCTGAACATGCTACCTGTAAGAGAACTCTGCACCAGATTTGTTTCCCGTCTCTGATATATGAGTTGATCATTCATCAAGCTCCAGATCTGAAGTCCTCGACCGACCATCTCTCAAAGGCACCCAGCAAGTTCATCGTTGACCACAAGCTGTATAAGGGTCGTCACGTAAACGATCTCAAAAGGGGGGACCAGAAAGGAAAAGATATTGCAGAGTCGAGTCGAGGGGGAGCAAGAATGGGCCGGGATGAAAAAAGCGAGCTGCTCAAGGACCTATGAGCCATTATTGCTGTTGACAAAGAACAGCAGTGACGGATCAACAAGCTGGCTCGTGCGCTCAGCTACCCAAGCGAGGATGAATCCGAGGCCACATCGACTGGGGAGGATTTAAATGATGAGTCATCTGCATGAAAGGTCCCCTGAAAAACTATCTCTCTGAACTCAGTTTTCATTAAACTTTCGTACATTCATGTTCTTGTTTTGGCACTATTTTGATTTGCTGTTCGAACTCGATCGGACCCCTTGCCAGTTTATGGCAAAAAGGGGGAGTATTTTTAGAGGACAAATTTTATTGTTCCCTCAAGATTGTCTAAGTCTAGATAGTTAGATAGATCTTGTTATTTGGTTGATTTGGTTTTGCCAAAATGCCAAGGGGGAGATTGATGTTCCCTTGAGTGGCATGTATTTGGCAAAACGTAGTTAGAGTGTTTGAGCAGGTGTTCTGGGGGAGTTCGAACTTATCCTAGTACTCATGTACAGCGTGGATCTGACGCAAGGATATTTTCTGGAAGGATTTTGACGGCGAAGATCTCGTTGATTTGATGTCGGCCAGTGAGTTATTCGAACATCAGATATTCGAATGAATATCTACATTGAAGGCGGCGAGACTGACTTGGCAAAGAAGTCTTTGAATATTCTTCCATCCGATTTGAGAAAGATATACATCGAATATTTAGGAATATCTCCTAAATATTTGATGGGATTATCTTGTGCAGATAAGGGTTTCGTCCAAGCATATAAATACATTGCTAGGGTGTCCGTATTCTGCATCGCTTTTAAAGATCAAACATACACGAGTAAACCCTATCGATTGGAGAAGAAGAAAGCGACGGCCGTTTGTTTTTCCTTATTGGAAATTCATCGGTGCAAGAGCAGTCTGTTCAAGTGCAGCTCAGACTGCCTGGAAGCGATCCAACTGCAGCACACATCAAAGGTGAACTAGCTTACGAGAGAAAGCATCCGAGCTTCAAGAGAAGATCGAGAACGTTCGGACATAAGGTTTGAACGAAGGGGATCGAGGGGAATTGCGATGAACCTCGGTTGCAAATCTAAGAGATGGAGTATTAGAGGCTAGGCAATTACAAGGTGTAAGCGTAAGTCCATGTGTAAGCTCAAAACTCGTAATAAAGATTTGTTGTCCCTTTTTCAGGTGTGGGAAACCCCCCAGAGTAGGCAAAGCCGAACTGGGTTATCATTATGTGCATGCTACTGCTTTTGTTCTATCTGCTGAACTGTGGTGAAGGAGTTCAAGGTCTGTCTCAACTGTACCTTAAACACAAGCTTGAACAGGGGATAGAATTTCAAAGCCTATCTCAATGCCAATATGAGTCACGCTAGTGATCATCACTTGACAAGGGTGAATCTACTTCATTCTAGAACCATTAGTCTCGCTCGCTAGAACACTCAACTTCAAATTCATCTTTCTAGTCCACTTAGGCATTTTATCAAACACTTGGTGGGCATAGAATTGACATTTTATCCAAGTAAATTCACAAATCATAACAAGTATTCATTCATGCATATAATCAATAGATAAATGAGTTTCATACACTAAGGAGGTCCATAGACCCCTAGAAACTAAGAGGACTACTCACTACTCATGTTCATAGACAAACAATAGTAGTGGGTTTTCAAAGGAAATGAAGATACAATAAGATGAGATAAGGAATTAGGATGAAGAATCCCCCTATATCCTTGGAGTGCTTCAATCTTGATGATGTTCTTGAAAAACCTCTGCCTTCTCTCTAAAATCCCAGCTTGGTGGCTCAAAAACCCTAAGTTTCTATTTATAGTAAACAGCAAAAATCCTATCTTGACGACTCAACCGGCCGGTTCAACTGGTGTGAAGGAATCTCAACCGGCCGATTCGATCAGGGGAGCTTGGTCGAGAACTTTCTGAGACTTTGAACCGGGCGGTTCGTATTGTGAACAAAGTTCAGCCGGCCGGTTCGAGCAAGGGAAGTTTTAATGAGGCATCTATGAGCCTTTAAACCGGTCGGTTCAGCTTGTGTAGGAAATTTAGCCAGTCGGTTAAATACCTTAGAGAATTCATTCCTTGTCGTCTTGAATTCAACCGGGCAGCTCGGTCCATAGCCAATATTTCAGCCGGCCGGTTGAATCACCTCCTTGGGCATTTTTCGCTCCAAAAGCTTGGGCTTTCATGTGGTTTTGATCTTTAAGCCTCTTCATCAAGGGATAGCTGTTTTTAACCTGAAACGTAAGAATAAGGGTAAATGAACACTAAATTAGCACCGGTAATGGACCAAAACTCTTCGTAAATGGAGAGATAAATGAGCTGAGAATTCGACTCATCAAAACACTCCACACTTAGAGTTTGATCATCCCGAGCAAACAATAAAAACAAGCCAAGAGAGACAAGGGTGAGTCATAGCGTTGTCCTAAAACAACTCTCATTATTAGCAATAAAACTCCTTTTTGTAGGTGTTACGGCTGCATTTAGCGTATGCACCAAGCCTTTAAACCCCTAGGCTACCCTAGAGGACGAGTTATAGTCTCGTGAGAGTTTTGAGAAACAGGAATACTCACAAATCCCACATGCACTTATCCCATAAGAGTGTAAGTAAGAGTGTTTAACAATGAAGGCTTGTATTTCTCAAAACTTACTTCACATCCCAAACTAGCATCATAATCACCATATTATATATAAACATGCACATTTAAGGGAATCAATATTAAAGCTATCAAGCGCCTCACCTAGAAGTCTATTCATTTTTCAATGCAAGGCTTTTAGAAAAATGATTAAAGCTTTTGCACAAAACGTGTCAATCGAACACCTATGCTAGCTAGGGCTAGTCCACGGGCTAACGATATAGAGCTCATTTCCAAGTTTTAGATGCTAAAGTCATAATCCGTAAGGAAAGAGGAGCTCGACCACATGAGTTACTAAAACAAGCATAAACCAAACAATAGCTTAAGTGAAACCACAAGGGTCCTCCCAAAGTTCAACTTGCTAGCACACAATGCACATGGAGAACTCACACATATAAGAGATGATGGAAGGGCATAAAGTCAAGTTTAAGTGGCTTTTATTTGGCCTTTGGCCTACAAATGCTTTCGAGGGGGAATTTTTATTCCTAACCCCCGGCATTTGTATATATATACATATATGATGTAATATATATTTTTTCGCTTTTTTCAAGTGGGGCTTCGCCCTCTTATGACTCCACACTTAAAACTTGACAATATGCCCAATGTGAATATGGAATGTGTGAGAAACAACCAAAAACAAGGCACGAGGCAAAAGAACTAAAGTCACCTAAAAGCAATTGAGAGGTTTAAGTTTTCATGAAGATTTTAAGGGTGCTTTGCTAAAAACGTTTCCAAGCATGCGCGAAAGAAACTTAGATTTATAGATAGGCATAGGATAGCAATTAAAGTTGATTCACAAGAATGTGCATTCATTAGAACTATTAGGTAAAATGTAAGCTAGATTTGACTTAGAAGTTGGGAATTGATAGTCACAAGCCTTGGGTAGTAAAACACTCACAAAGTTGGGATAAAGCATGATGTAAGTGTTCATTTTCAAGAGATATTCATGGTGTAAACATGTGAATTATGTGCTTAATCCAAACAACAAACACTCCACACTTAAACGAAGCTTAGTCCCTAAGCGCAAGAAATTATGAAATAGAGGCAAAGGCGCAAAGGAAACTCCCCTCGTTTGAAGAATGTAGTCCATCTCAATCAACTCGCCCCCTTTTTAGTAGAAACTTCCCCTTGATGGTAATAGAAAACAAGGAAAGTCAATGTGCACTAGCATGAATATTTTCACAAAAGTATTACAATGATACAAGTGAAAATCAACCTCCTCATATCATAACATAAAACATCCAACAAGGGTACAAATAGAAGTCTTACAACCAAAATGCGCACCATGGCGACTTTAATATCCAAACATCAAAATATAGCAAGTGAAAAAATCATCACAAAGTTCATAGGAATAGAGGTGCAAATTCAAATAGCTACAAAATGTAAGCAATATCACCAAGCAAGCCGCAAAATGGAGCATCATCACCATCAGAGTGTGGGCTTGCAAATTGATCCTCTACTGCTGGAAATCGGGTGGTAGGAGCGGGAGGTGGAGGAACATGGTATGGAGCAGGAGCATAGGAAGTAGCATAGCCGAGTGGTTGAGGTGGGCGAGCACGGGATCGAGCAGGGCAGAAGGATGCGCGTAGTCAAATGGTGGACGTGGGGGAGCACTAGCACTGCTGGATGGAAAACTCACGTTCTGGACGATGGAAGTGAGGGTAGTGCCGCACCCACTGAGCCTCCTGATGAGTGAACTCCTCTAAACGATTCATCCCTAACCTCATATCTGCAACATCCACAGAAAGCCTATCAAGCTGTGTAGCCGAGTCCGCTCTAGAAAGCGGTATGCTCTCGGATGGAGGAGGAACTGATGGAGGGGGAACGGATGGACCAGGGGATGATGGTAGTGATGGAGTGAGGGGGTAGTTTTGGTGCCTTGATATGAAGGCGGCTTTGTTCCTCCTAGCTCTCTTCTCGACCTCCTCGCCGTGTGGTTTGTCATCATGATCCCAAAGCATTGTGCCGGAAATGAGAAAATGGATGCGCCTCATAGCGCCGATGTCAAGAGTCCTCCTCGATGGCTTAGGGCACTCTGGATGGCTAAAACCGAAACCACAGTTCATGGCAATCAACGTAATCAATGATCCTCCTCCAATCGCGGAATTGCGTGACCCTTCCTTCACACATTCCTCAAACCTCTCGGTATATATTGAAATCCAATCAAGCTTATGCCCATGGTCTATGGCCATCATCAAATCTATATCCGGGTTTGTCAATGCACGAGCTTTCCCCCCTCGAGTGTTGATTCCAAGCGCAATGAGGTGGTGGATTACTGATGGACCACAATTATACGAATCAAAAACACAGTAAAACCCCCCAAGTTAGACTGTTTGTCTATCTAACATCCACTTGTTAGTCCCGATATATTTCCACATGGCATTTTAGAGACTGAAGTGAAAACACGCTAAGGAGAGGATTTTATGCTGAAAAGATAACAAGAGTCAATCCAAGGTCAAGATCATATTCCGACTGAAGAAATATCAAGGATCCTGACGTGAAATTGACCATAACAAATTAATCAGAAGAATCAGGAGAGGAATCAAGACAGCCCGGGGAAGGAACACACTGACAGTTTTGTGAAAAGACTGCACAAAACTGTACAAAACTCACATATGGCAAGATGACTTGGTGACTTGATGAAGAGGTGGCCAAGGGAGGAAAACCTCCCCATTCCACCACCCACAACCGGCGGCTCCTCCACCCTCCTCCTCCATGTGACCGGTTGACTTGCCTTGGAGGTGGCAAAGCCACCCTCTCCTCCTCCTCCTCCACCGGCTACCGGCGGCTGCCCTCCTCCACTCCTCCTCCGCCAAGTGGTGGCTCCTCCACCACATCTTCTCCTCCTCCTCTCCTCCCTTGGATCAAACCAATCTCCACCACCCATCTCCACCCATTTTTCCTATAAAAGGAGGTGCTCCTCCTCCTCATTTCATAAGCCAAAAATTGTAAATCACTTCTCTCTCTACATTTTGTTACTTGTAAGTTTGGTTCGGTTTTGAAATAATACTCCTGTTTGTTCTTGAGTATTATACTGGAAATTATAATACTCTTGTCGGTTCTCGAGTATTATAATACTGTAGAGAATACTCCTGTTGGTTCTTGAGTATTCAGTAGGAATTAGGAATACTCCTGTTGGTTCTTGAGTATTCCACCCCTTTCCCTCTTACTGTTTTCAAAAACCCCCGAGTATTTAGCTATGGTATCCATCTCTATGGATATTCATAGCTAAACTCTTTATTCGGTGGAAGGTATTTTCTTGTATTATATAATGTTGTAATATCTTTTAGTTTCATTTCTTTGTATTCAAAACTTGTTCTATGTGCCATTTATAGTCAGAATTTTCAAGGTTGAGTGGATGCTACGAAAGGGCAAAACTCTTCCGTGGGGTTCGTGAACATACTCGGGTAAGTGGATGCTACGAAAGGGCAAAGCTTATATGAGAAGTTCGACTCATCTAAAACACCACTTGGTCAATCGTAACTGTGAGATCAGGTGGATGCACAAAAGGCTAAGATACTTCGAAAGGAGGAATTAGTCTGAAATAGAACAAGGGTTGCTTTAAACGATGTTGCAAGTCTTGCGCTATGAAAGGGCCTCGATTCATCTTTGAATACTTAGAAAAGTTACTAACAGTTTATTATATACATGTTATAATACAAGAGTACCTGAAACCGAATGCTTCTCTTTACTGTTAAACCGCAATCACCAACTGCTGATCTACCGGAGGAATTACAATCACGCATCACCCACTGTAAGTCTTCTTTGTATTTACAGCATTTAATTTCTGTATTTACTTTTCCGCAATCAAAACCAAAAACCCCCAAAAAATCACGTAGTTAATCAGAGCGCTAAAACCTCAATCAACCATAAAACACGCTCCCCCCAGTTCAATCACCCTAAAAGAATAGCCTATTCCCCTAATTCCCTTGGGTTCGACCCCTACTTACCACTTACTACCCAGTAGTGTAGTCACAAGTAGCGGATATTATAAATTTATTTGTACAGAGGACACTGCACCTTAACGACAGTGCGGTGGCTCTCCGTCAAATTGGCGCCGTTGCCGGGGAATTAGCCGTCGAATAAACTGTTCTTTTCTCTCCCTCCCTCTTTTTTTTTCTCGCGCTCGAAACAACTATGTCTCGCGAAGGAAGTCATCATGACTACCAGGATGACGATGAAATAAACCTGTACGAGCGAAATGATGAAGTGCCACTTCCATTTATGGATGATCCGGAGCAACTCATCAGAAGCAGACGAGCTCGTGATAGGGAGGCCATCAGAAGAAACCAAGAACCACCCGAGGACCGAAATGCAGCTGGTCCAGTACGACAACCCCCTAGATATCCCCCACCCCCTCGCCCTCGACAAGTTCCTAGACAAGAACCCGTCTTCGATAACTACTACGGGGATGACAACTACCGTGAACCCACCCTGGGAGAACTTTCGGCACCAGATTTCAGAATTCAGCCATGGTGTATCTACGAAGGACCTGAGCTAGAAAACATCGCCATCAACACTTCAGTGGCCCACAGCTTGCCAAAATTCTCAGGAACTCGTGGAGAATCAGCAATGACTCATCTCCAGCGTCTACATGGGATTTGCCAAAACCTCAAACCAAATGGCGTAAACGTAGACGACTTTAAGTTAAAGGCGTTCTACTTTTCCCTCATTGATGCGGCAAACGACTGGTTCCTGTCATTACCTTCCGGAAGCATCAGAACATGGGCTCAGATGCAGAAAAAGTTCCTAGACAAATACTACCCAGTAGGAAGAGCAATGCAAGTAAGAAGGCAACTGCAAGACATCAAACAAGGGCCCAACGAAACCATGTATGATTACCTGGAAAAGTTCAATCACCTGGAAATAAGCTGCTGTACCCTTGGACTGCCCGAGAAACTCATAATCGAGTACCTCATTGATGGATTAAGACCCTTAGACAAAATGCTCCTGGATGCCTCAGCTGGAGGGTCCATAATGAATCTATCATTGAGTGGTGTTAGGCAACTCATCAACGACGTTGCCGAAAATGCCCGATTTAGAGAAGAGACAACTCGGCAGGAAGAATTCTCCAGAACGAAAAATGTGGCAAAAGCTGAAACATCGACGGGGCCTATATCTGAGGAGATGAAGCAGTTAAAAGAAATGATGATTCAGCTCCTACGAAGACAACCAGTTCCGGTAAAACCTTGCGAGTTTTGTGGATCTATAGACCACAAAACTGACGCATGTCCGACATTAATAGAAGAGGAACCGGCGGAAGTAAATGCAATAGGAGGATATCAAGGATACAACAACAGCAACGACAGAGCAGGACAGAACAGGCAGTACGGTCAAACATCCAAACCAGACTGGCGTAACAACAACAGCTATCCTCAGAAGGAAGCACAACCAGCTCAGTCATACCACCAACCCCCCCCCCCCACCGACAGTATAACCAGAACGCTCCAGGACAATATCAGCAAAGAGGACCGAATCAGAGTCAGCACCAAACCGGCCTGAATAATTAGCAAGAACCAACCAAGTCGCTCGATGACACGATGAAGGAGCTCGCAGGAAACGTAAATCAATTGGGTACTTCGCTACTCCAATACCAGGCGAAAACTGACGGGGCAATTTCTGAATTGACCAAACAAATGTCCCAGCTCGCCACTGCAATGTCAACACTGACCAGTGAACCTGGCAGACTTCCTTCACAAACCATCCAAAACCCAAAGGCGAATCTTAGCATGATAAAAAGGTCAAACGTAAAGACGACCCTGGGAGAAGTAGCACGAGCCCCAGCCTACAAACTCACTAACAAGCACTTCAACCGTAGACGTCGTCCTGACTGGAATCAAGAGGAAGACCGACCCAATAATGACAGAACATGGGTCACGCATGCTGACAATGGACGGTACGCATTCACCATTTGCATATCACCACCGTCAGTCATACACTCTGACTAACCAGCATCTGGATGGGATTACAATAGCAATGAAAGGGATGGACAGAATGGCCCAGCATTGGGAAAAGCCCTCACTTCTGATCATGAGTCACAACCAGAAAGAGATAAAGACCCAGGGGCTTTCACAGTCACCTGCGGTATTGGTGAGACCCAAATCCATAAGTGCTTAGTCGACCTTGGGGCTGGTGTCAATGCCATGCCTTCCTCCTTATATTACTTACTAGGACTTGGTCCATTGAAACCACCCCGATCAAACATCGAACTAGGAGATAAATCATGCATCCGCCCGGTTGGAGAACTGGAAGATGTAATACTCCATGTGGGATAACTCGTCGTTGCTGCAGACTTCTATGTAATACCAACAGAAGAGACCTGCGAAGACGACCCACCAACAATAATATTGGGACGACCATTCCTCTACGCCACTAAAGCAAGAATCGATGTAGGCAAGGGCTCATTATCACTTAAGTTCGGCGGCAAAATTGCACACTTCTACATTCATCAGAGCCGCCCGGACACAAAAAAACCGCCAGACATAACACCTATCCCGGATCACGGTGCACAGTTTTCTGACCTGTCATTAGAGACCAAAAAAGTAACAAGACCAGCAGCTATGGTCAAAGGTCTCCCGCCTTCTCAGAAGCAATGGAAAGAGAAAACACCAAAACCATGGAGCTCTTACTCCAGCAAGAAGTCAGGACAAGTCAAAGCAAGAAGCAACACAGGAACGGTGGCAAAGTTCGACCTCAGCCACCCATGGGACCCAAACCAGTAATCCACAACGAGGTATCGTCGAGCCAACGACGTAAAACAAGTGCACTGGTCGGGAGGTAACCCGACACTATCTTACTTTCCGCACTTACTTTCAGTACTTAGTTTTAAGCTTGCATGACTTTTGAACTAAGGCACGCCTTCGTTCAAAAGTGGGGGGTGAAAACCGCCTGTGTATATAAATAACATGCTTGCTGTTTTTCTTTTTTTAATAATAGTATCTTTTTGACTATATGAACTTAAGAATCTGAAAAAGATAAATCAGAATTCATGCATTTACCTTGTGAAAATTCAAACTGTTTAAAAACTTAGAATGTAACTTTCCATTTGTCCTTTGTGCTGAGATAACTAGGGATGTGGAGTTGACATAAACTGCCCTAGAAGGACTTGGGAAGCAATCAAAGGATCAGATCAAACTATATGGTTTTCGAAGTCAGTGGAGGCTGCACTTCGGGATTCAGTGAATAATTGAGTCAAACTCCGCCAGGAAGCATCTATGCAAAGGCGAGGACGGGAATCAGACCGTCCTCTCTCTAGTCAAAATAGCCGAGAAAATAAATGAGCGACCCTCATCTTGACCCGCGCAAAACGACGAAGACGAGAGGAGAGGGGAGGTATTTCCATAGGCTTGCGGGCGATGATTGGACCTCCCAAAAGAAAGGCTTGAGAAAATGGACTAGCAGCCACAAAAAAGCGAAAAGCTCGAAGAAGCAAATCAAGAGGCCAAAGGCCCAAAAATGTGAAGGTTTTAACCGAACAAAAGTGAAGTACTCAAAGCGTCAAATCAAAGGCCAAAGGACAATTCACTACAAAAAGCAGTCCCTCGCCAGAAGAAATCAAAGTACTCAAACCACTGAATCCCGAACCGAATCACGTGCATGAGAAAGCTACCAGAAGACCATATAGTACGAAACGATCCCGAGGCTGCAACCCAGGAACCTGAAAAGGGCTATCTCCCGAAACATCCAATATAATTTGCATCTCAGCACGGAGGTACAAGTATTAAGTTTCTTCTATTTATTTACGCAGTTTAATTTGGTAATAAGTAAGCAATGCATGAATTAGGATAGATCGAGTACCACAGTCTAATTTTCATATGCCAAATCCGAACCTAGAACTTACGCCCTTTAATAGCATTGTTCGGGACGAACAACTAAAAGTGGGGGGTGATTTGATGGACCACAATTATACGAATAAAAAACACAGTAAAACCCCCCAAGTTAGACTGTTTGTCTATCTAACATCCACTTGTTAGTCCCGATATATTTCCACAGGGCATTTTAGAGACTGAAGTGAAAACACGCTAAGGAGAGGATTTTATGCTGAAAAGATAACAAGAGTCAATCCAAGGTCAAGATCATATTCCGACTGAAGAAATATCAAGGATCCTGACGTGAAATTGACCATAACAAATTAATCAGAAGAATCAGGAGAGGAATCAAGACAGCCCGGGGAAGGAACACACTGACAGTTTTGTGAAAAGACTGCACAAAACTGTACAAAACTCACATATGGCAAGATGACTTGGTGACTTGATGAAGAGGTGGCCAAGGGAGGAAAACCAACCCATTCCACCACCCACAACCGGCGGCTCCTCCACCCTCCTCCTCCATGTGACCGGTTGACTTGCCTTGGAGGTGGCAAAGCCACCCTCTCCTCCTCCTCCTCCACCGGCTACCGGCGGCTGCCCTCCTCCACTCCTCCTCCGCCAAGTGGTGGCTCCTCCACCACATCTTCTCCTCCTCCTCTCCTCCCTTGGATCAAACCAATCTCCACCACCCATCTCCACCCATTTTTCCTATAAAAGGAGGTGCTCCTCCTCCTCATTTCATAAGCCAAAAATTGTAAATCACTTCTCTCTCTACATTTTGTTACTTGTAAGTTTGGTTCGGTTTTGAAATAATACTCCTGTTTGTTCTTGAGTATTATACTGGAAATTATAATACTCTTGTCGGTTCTCGAGTATTATAATACTGTAGAGAATACTCCTGTTGGTTCTTGAGTATTCAGTAGGAATTAGGAATACTCCTGTTGGTTCTTGAGTATTCCACCCCTTTCCCTCTTACTGTTTTCAAAAACCCCCGAGTATTTAGCTATGGTATCCATCTCTATGGATATTCATAGCTAAACTCTTTATTCGGTGGAAGGTATTTTCTTGTATTATATAATGTTGTAATATCTTTTAGTTTCATTTCTTTGTATTCAAAACTTGTTCCATGTGCCATTTATAGTCAGAATTTCCAAGGTTGAGTGGATGCTACGAAAGGGCAAAACTCTTCCGTGGGTTTCGTGAACATACTCGAGTAAGTGGATGCTACGAAAGGGCAAAGCTTATCTGAGAAGTTCGACTCATCTAAAACACCACTTGGTCAATCGTAACTGTGAGATCAGGTGGATGCACAAAAGGCTAAGATACTTCGAAAGGAGGAATTAGTCTGAAATAGAACAAGGGTTGCTTTAAACGATGTTGCAAGTCTTGCGCTACGAAAGGGCCTCGATTCATCTTTGAATACTTAGAAAAGTTACTAACAGTTTATTATATACATGTTATAATACAAGAGTACCTGAAACCGAATGCTTCTCTTTACTGTTAAACCGCAATCACCAACTGCTGATCTACCGGAGGAATTACAATCACGCATCACCCACTGTAAGTCTTCTTTGTATTTACAGCATTTAATTTCTGTATTTACTTTTCCGCAATCAAAACCAAAAACCCCCAAAAAATCACGTAGTTAATCAGAGTGCTAAAACCTCAATCAACCATAAAACACGCTCCCCCCAGTTCAATCACCCTAAAAGAATAGCCTATTCCCCTAATTCCCTTGGGTTCGACCCCTACTTACCACTTACTACCCAGTAGTGTAGTCACAAGTAGCGGATATTATAAATTTATTTGTACAGAGGACACTGCACCTTAACGACAGTGCGGTGGCTCTCCGTCAATTACCTTCCAACTTGGAGCCGCGATTCCAGTGGCATTATACGACGAAACAAACCACTCTTTTCTCCCCAATATTTTCTGCCAGAACTTATTGCTATTGTGATCATTTATATCTCCGCAAATCATCTCGTGGATGCAAAAGATGGAGGCATTCCTCTAACTCCCTACGCTTCATTCCAAATTCCATTCCGCCCAAAATAAACCTCCACAAGGTCACATGATCCTTCTCCCATTCAGCCTCAAATGTGCAAAGGAACTCTTCCATCACCATTTCATATGAACCTAGATCATCCTCAAAAAATAAATGCAAACCACAATTATCTAGCTTTTGACGTATCTCATCCCTTATTCTCAAATTACTGAGTACAGTCCAATCGGGGTATGAGGTTGCGATGATGGTCTTCTTGCCTCCTCCAATCCGCTCGAGCCTAGCTTGATGCTCCTCGTTCTCAAAATGAAGTGGCTCCGGGAATGGATATGGAGTTGGAGGGATCGCCAATGCCCATTCCTCGTTGGCTTGAGTTACCGGAGGAGGCTCAATTTGGAGCATAACTTTGCTAGACGGACCTTTTCCCTTTGAAGCTCTTGAAGATGATTCTCCGGTTGAGGTCTTGTGCTTTTTTGGTGGGGTGGTGTGGGAGATTTCCTATGAGGGGAAGGGGAATCATCCCTAATCACCACTCGACGGGTGGTATTCCGTGGTGGATTCCTCCTTATAGCTTCCCCATTGTAGTTTGAATCATCAAACAAATTGGACGGTCCGGCTTTGGTCGGAGAAGACGACTTGGGGGTGGCTCGAGTGTTGTCTCTACCCATTTGAATGATGAGGGAAGGTTGATTGAGGTTGGACATGAGAGAAAACCGGAGGAGTTGGAGTCTGAACTGAATTTCAAGATTTGGAGTTTGGGGCTTCCGGTGAGTGGGTGAGCGGGTGGAGTGATGCGAGCGGCGAGCGACTAAGTCCGGCGAGTGGCGAACACCGGCGGGAGGATGGTCAAGATGGTGAGGTGCGGCGGTTTTGTCGGGCTAAGGGGAGAGAAGGATGAGTTTGAGATGAGTTGATTTAGGGCAAAATTGGAATTGAATTTGAGATGTGGGTTTGAGATTTAGGGCAAAATTAGAATTGAGTTTGGGATATAGGGAAAAATTAGAATTGAGCCAATTAGAATTGAGAAGTTTTGAACCGGCCGGTTGGGGACATTAGGTAGAATTAAACCAAGCGGTTCAATGCTTCAAAAGTGCTAGAGGTTGAAAACGAAACTTGAACCGGCTGGTTGAAGGTAGAGGTGAAAATTGAACCGGCCGGTTCAATACTTTAGAAACTTTCAAGGGAGAAAACAGTCTTTGAACCGGCCGGTTAAATAGTGAAGGCAAAAATGAACCGATCGGTTCAGTTGCTTAGAGAGATATGGGCTCGAGGCTTGATTGGAACCGACCGGCTGAGGATATATGCTAAGGCTAAACCGGGCGGTTCAAGCGCTCAGAGGGAGGAAGATATTAGAGATGGATTGAGCCGGCCGGTTCAAATGAAGAAAGTTTTTGCGAGCCGGCCGGTTGAATTCCTCAGAGACTAGGAGTGACTAGAAGCAGAACTTAGCTAGTCGGTTCAATGGTGAAGGCGAAATTGAATCGGTCGATTCAATGGCTCAGAGAAGCAAACTGTCAAGCACATACCAAGCATTCTAAATGCTAGCGCGAAAATGAACACTTACAACGGGCTACCTCTCGCGAGGGCCTAGTTTAACATCTTGGCAAAGACCGAGCCGAACCTCCTCAAAGAAGATATTAGAAGCGCAATTTATGAGGAGGCTTCAATCGGCTAGGTCATGTAGGGTGATAGAGGTGGTCTCGGGATCTAGAGGGGCTCCATGATAGAGCTTGAGTCTTTGCCCATTGGCTTTGAAAATTTCCCCTCTTGAGTTGAACAAGTTTGCATGCCCATCCTCAAACACCTTTTGAATTTTGAATGGAACCGTCCATCTTGACTTAAGCTTTCCCGGAAATAACCTCAATCTTGAATTGAATAGTAGGACTTGGTCCCCTTCTTTGAATTCCTTCCTCATGATTTTCTTGTCATACCATTTTTTTTGCTTTTGCTTGTATATCTTGGCATTCTCATAAGAGTCAAGTCTTATTTTATCTAGCTCATTTAAGTCCAATAGCCTCTTTTCTCCGGCGGTTTTCATATTAAAGTTCAATTCTCTAACCGCCCAAAATGACTTGTACTCCAATTCAACCGGTAGGTGGCAAGGTTTCCCATAGATGATTCTAAAGGGAGACATCCCTATAGGTGTCTTGAAGGCGGTCCTATATGCCCAAAGAGCATCATCTAGCTTTGAGGACCAGTCCTTCCTAGAACTCCCCACCGTCTTTTCAAGTATAGCTTTGATTTCCCGGTTCGATACTTCCACTTGCCCACTAGTTTGGGGGTGGTAAGGTGTAGCAACCTTGTGGTAGACCGCATACTATTTCAGAAGTGCCCCAAATTGCTTTTCTTTGAAGTGAGATCCCCCATCACTAATAACCGTCCGTGGGACTCCAAATCTAGGGAAGATCACCTTCTTGAAAAGTTTTGCTACAACCTTGGCATCACAAGTTGGGGAGGCTATAGCTTCAACCCACTTGGAGACATAGTCAGCCGCTACGAGAATGTAGCTGTTCCCATAGGAAGGAGGGAAAGGACCCATGAAATCGATGCCCCAAACATCAAAAATCTCTACCTCTAGCATTACTTGTTGGGGCATTTCGTCCCTCTTGGAGATATTACCACTCCTTTGGCACTTATCGCAAGCCTTCACGAAATTGTAGGCATCTTTGAATATCGATGGCCAATAGAGTCAACTTTGAAGCACCATAGCTGCGGTTTTTGAACTCCTACATGGCCTCCACAAGGTAAAGAATGACAATGGTGTAAGACTCCTTCTATGTCTTCGTCGGCTACACATTTTTTGTAAATTCCATCCGAACAAAGCTTGAAGAGATTGGGCTCATCCCAATAGTATCGTCACGCATCATGCGCAAATTTCTTCTTTTGATTGTAGTTCATGTTTGGAGGAAGCACTTCACAAACTTTGAAGTTCATTATATCGGCGTACCATGGAGTAGGGGCATTTTCAATCCTCATCAAGTTTTCACCAACAAAAGAGTCCTCAATAGGCAACTCCTCACTTGAGGCTTTCTCCCTCAAAGGCTTTAGTCTAGAAAGGTGATCGGCGACTAAGTTCTCTACTCCCTTTTTGTCTTTGATTTCACTGTCGAATTCTTGGAGTACAAGTACCCATATTATGAGCCTAGGCTTAGCATCTTTCTTAGAAATTAGGTACTTGATGGCGGCATGATCGGTATAGACTATGGTTTTGGACCCCACCAAGTATTGCCTAAATTTCTCAAAGGCATTGACAATAGCTAACATCTCTTTCTCCGTCGTGGAGTAGTTAGATTGAGCTTGGTCCAAGACCTTGCTCATGTAATAAATTACATGTAACTTTTTGTCTACCCTTTGCCCAAGAACAGCTCCAATGGCATAATCACTCGCATCGCACATAAGCTCAAAGGGAAGTGCCCAATTGGGAGGTTGGATGATATGAGCGGATGTGAGAGCAAATTTTAGCTTCTCGAAAGCTTTAGCACAAGGATCATTGAACAAGAAGGGAGTATCATTATGTAAAAGATCGGTTAATGGCTTGGCTATCTTAGAGAAATTCTTAATGAAGCGCCGGTAGAACCCGACATGACCAAGAAAGCTTCGAATTCCCTTAACATCTCTAGGGGGTGGAAGTTTTTCAATTACTTCAATCTTAGCCCTATCCAGTTCAATTCCCATATTAGAGACAAGATGCCCTAGCACAATTTCCTCTTGTACCATGAAATGGCACTTTTCCCAATTCAAGACTAAATCGGTCTCAATGCATTTGTCGAGAACCCTTGAAAGGTTCTCGAGACAAGAATCATCTGAGGAACTGATGAGTCGTAGTTGTACGACTATTTTATATGTTTAAACCCCGTCTCTTAGTGGTTACATGTATATTATTTCACTACCTGTGTGTAGTTTTCATTCTCAGGTACATTCGGAGACCATGGAAGGAATACTGGCTAAAGGGAGCCCATTTGAAGATATTTGGCGCGGAAAGAAATGAAGTCTGAAGCACTTTGGAGTTTTCATCAGTGCAGTACGTGGAGGGATTAAGGACTTATGGCGCGGACGTCTGAACAATTACCATAATTCAAGAGACGTCCGCGGGAAGGAAAATACAGAAGCCGTCCGCGGGACAGCTGGCATCGAATTTCGTAATGTCGTTTTGACATCTCGGGGATTATAAAAGGAGCATAATAAGAGGCAAACCCTAAGCGACCAGAGGCGGCTGACCTCGAATTTCAGCGGAGAAAAGAGACAAGTTTCGGGAAGAAACAACATACGCGCTCGGGAGATTTTGAGAATTAGGGTTTGACCTAATTTTGGGGAAGAAAGCTGCAGCTCGGTGAAGATTTCCGTATTAGTAATTTCGTTTCATTTTATTCATATAACTTCATGATGTATTCCATTACGATGAGTAGCTAAACTCACATGTGTAGGCTAGAACTCGACATTGTGATGTTTTGACTTGAGACCTATATTAATTTTATGTTTTGCGTTATATTATTCTGCAATGTTTATGGAATTGATGTGCTAGCATAAGTGGAACTCTAGCGGGGGAGCTTCTGTTTGTTTGTTGATTCCGATTGTCAAAGTTTACTAGCAACCTAGCGGGAATAGCAAACTAGGACACGAATAATATACCACTAGGATTAAAAACCCTAGGACAACTTAATTAATTCTTCATGCAACTCTAGCGAGTTAGGGTCTTGATTATCGCTAGCGCGAGATTAAGTACTAGAATAATAACGAGGAGTTCAACCTAGAGGGGAGCTCTAAGTTGTAGAACATTAGAATTCAAAACGGTTTGGTCAATGATTTACTCTTGCATCACAGTCGAAGGTTCTAGCTTGCACTGATCTTTAATATTTGATACTTGAATTTGCGTGACGATTGCTCTCTTGACAGTTAATCATTGTTACTTGCGTTTTTATTTACTTGTTGAATTTCAAAACCCCCCATTGTTACTTTCTTACTTAGTGAAACCGATTCTTATACCGATCTCTGTGGATACGACCCGACTTACCACTTGCTAGTCAGAGATAAAAGAAATATTATTTTTGACGGGTACCCGACCCGACAATTTGTGAATGAGTTTGCTAGGCATCGTGCAGCTAGACGCGAGAATTACGATGATTACAAGGCTGAGTTGGATCGACAATACCTCGGTGGAGGAAATCAATATGGATAGTTAGCTAGGCGTCGGGATTCGGGACGCACTATGAGAGGAGTTTGTGCACCATATATTGATGAGGCACCTTGGTGCATTAGGTTGGATGAGGACGCAGAAGACATCGAGATAAAGAGTGGGGTGATACACCACTTTCCCAAGTTTGGAGGAATGCCCGATGAGAACCCCCTAAGGCACTTGAAGGAATTTCATGGAGTTTGCATGTCCATGAAAACGGCATCGGTTCCGGAAAATATCTTTAAATTAAAGACATTTCCTTTTTCTTTAGAAAGTCAAGCTAAATCTTGGTTAATGTCTTTGCCTTCAGGTTCGATTACTTCATGGGATCAATTGCAAAAGAAGTTCATGGACAAGTACTACTCCCATTCGAAGGCGGCTCAAACAAGAAAGGAGCTCTCTATGCTTAGACGTTGTTCGATTATTTGGAGAGGTTTAGGCAAATGGAAGAGAACTGTCCGAATCATGGAATCCCACAAAGGATGTTACTTGAATACTTCATGGATGGGATGATTCTCATGGAAAGAAGAATGCTAGATGCCTCCGCTCAAGGGTCTATCCTTGACATGTACCCCGAGGAGATATGGGAGTTGATTGAGAAAGTTGCCTAGAGCACAAGGTATTTAGAAGAAACATATAATCATGCACCTGTTGCTAACGTGAATGTACATTCTGAATTGCAGGAACTGAAGAATATGATGGCTAAAATGATGATGCAACAACCACAAGGCAGTCAACAAGTGGAGTGTAAGGTCAACAAGTCCACTTGTAGTTCAATGAATAATGATAACACTAATTTTCAGGAAAGAACGGAAGATGTGAATATAGTGGGCTACATGAACAAGGGAGATTTGCCACCAAGGAGATATGATGGATATCAAGGCAACAACAAATGGCAACATAGGCAGAATGATGGTAGTTGGCAAAGGAACAACAATTACGAGGTGGGGCAATCCTCGAACCCACAAAAGCAGTCGTACAAACCACCACAAATCAGACAAGGAGATGAGGACCCGATCAGGGAATTTAGGGATGAAGTGAGAGGCATGTTCAAAGAACTCACTCAAAAGATGGGCCAACATGCTGGAGACATTAACGAGCTAAAGAGGCAAGTGTCTCAAATTGCCAGCACCGTTTACGAACAGCAAGAAGACAAAGGGAAGCTGCCTTCACAAACGATCCCCAATCCAAGGCAAAATGTGAGTGTGATCGTGACAAAGGAGGAAGAGGAGATGAAGGCTGAAGGAAATAAAAAGGAGCAAAATTTGGACTGTACCTCAGTGGATACCGTGGACGTCTCAACAATTAAGGCGCGGACGCCTGATGAATTACAAAAACTATAGAGACGTCCGCGGATGATAAGCAGGAGATGTGCGCGGAATGCCCAGAGAGCAATTTCCAAATTTTAAATTCTAACCCTCATGCGCAATAGCCATTTCCCATGCAGGTTATTGAGAGCCACGAAGCTATAAATAATGAAATCCAACAGAAGGGGAATGAGGACACGAGAACCAAAGCACAAATGCAAGAATTGGAGCAAGGGAAACAGGGAGCGTTGACCACTCGGACTAGAGACCCAGGTGCCTTCACGGTGACCTGTGGCATTGGTAACACGCTTATTCCCCACTGTTTGATTGATTTGGGAGCGTCAGTTAATGTTATGTCGTATGATCTATATTGTTCATTGAAACTTGGACCAAGAAAACCGATCAAGTTAACTATTGAGTTAGGCAACAAGTCATGTGCTCATTGACAGGCTGTCGTTGTACCTATAAATTTAATTTATAATCTCCTCACTCTGAACAGTGGGTTAGTACAGCGGCAAGCAAGGGTCGAACCCAAGGAAGCTAGATGGTTACTACTTTGTTCTGTAAGAGAGAAAGAAAAGACAATTGGGTGAAAGTAGTGGATTAGGAAACAGTAAATCACGAAATAAGTAAGAGATGTATCAATCAGAGAAGATATTCAGGCTAGGGTTTTCTTCAATTGTGACTAGGTTTATCCTTGATTTCTAAGTATTTATTCTTGTCTTCTTAGGGTTACTCCTGGTCAGGTTATAACTGTTTAATTCTAGCAAACCTAATACTCCTGGTCAGGTTATATTAGGTTTAGTGCTCTACTTATTCTAACGGGTCAGTATCAAATAAGCAGCAAATAGATAGTAAGTATTACTAGGTCAAGTTGTACCCTTTCGGATCTCCCCTTAACCTAATAATTCAAACTGATAAATTGCACAAGAACTAAATAGAATGCAAGAATAATAATGAAGAACAAAATCTCAAAACTTTCGTCACAATTATTCAACCCTAACCCGAATAATCGGTTTAGTTACACATAGTCATGAATGACAATGCAAGAGTAAAAGGAATGAGTAACACTTCACTAATGACCGAGAATACAAGGACTGAGTTCGGACGACTCTCGGCCGAGTCACGGTGGTGCACGGCTGGAGCAAGGTGGCTGATCGGGCGGAGCAGATGGGCAGACGGTGGCTGAGTAACTAGGGCACGGCTGAGTGTAGAGAGGAGTACTCGAATGAGTAGTGAGGGATGATTATTGGTCTTGTATGCTCCTCCTTATATAGAGTTTTGAGAAACCCTAAAGTTCCCAAAATAAGCCCCAAAGATAATCATGGAAATATTTCCATAATAATCTTGCTTGATGATAAAGCCACCTTGATCTTCTAGATAATTCCAAAACCCTAGCTTTTGATTTTGCCCTAATTACACAATGTCGTTTTGGGCCACACGGTTTAGGGTGTGGGACTCGGCCCACTCGGTGTGAAACTCGGACGAGTTAGGGCACGGATCAGATTCGGCAGCGCTGGACTGAGTTGACTCGGCGCTGGGACTCGGACAGATGCTGATCGAACTAGCGACTAGGGCAGTGATTTACTCCGACCTCGGACAAGCTTTTGGCCGGGGTCTAGGGCTGGGGCACTAGCTGGACGTGCATACTTGATGCCTAGACCTGGAAATAGGTCATTTGAATGGACGATGAATGCTCGGGCGGTCCTTGAAGTTGGTGTCTCAGCCAGCCGAAAACAGTCCCTGAAATTGGCCAAGTCCTGAAATCTGCGCTGATCGTACTAGGCACTTTGACGACGATTTAGACCAGCTTCAAGAAAGCTTTTGGTCGGGATCTTGACCTGGGGCACAAGGTGGACATCCGGACTTGGTGCTAGGACCTTGAAATCACCCTCATGTGTGGACGGTTTAGGCCGGGGCGGCTCTCAAAGTCAGGGTCTCGGACATGGTGCACCCGGGTCAGAAATTATGTGGCCTCGTCCGACTTTGGTCTTTTGATCCGAAATGAAGCTCCATGACTCCCACTGACCCCAAAAGTATCTTGTGATGCAGATATGGCCTAAAATGCCATCCTTAAGCGCATTTCCTCCTAGAGCATCCAAAACACCTGAAACACGAAACAACACTAAGAAGTAACTGTTTGCATAATAAAGTGCAGGACTTGGTGGGATTTGATGACTCGATGAGTCGTATAAATATGGCTCATCAAACCACCCCACACTTAAACTTGTTCGTCCCGAACAAGGACTAGGTCATAAGAGAAACGAATAATGTAAACACCACAATGCTTCGGTCATCCTAGACGAGCTACATGGACATGATTCGGCTACTATAGATCCCACCTTCTATGCATGCTCATTACTAATATCCTTGTGCGAAAACATGGGTTAAAGATACGTGTTACCTTTGAGTCGAGATGCAAATCAATTCAGATGTATCTGGAGATAGCCCTTTTTAGACCCATGAACCGTATTCTCGGACTCGAACTCGCTGCTATATGGTTATGCTTTGCTGCTTTTTCTTGCACGTGATTGATTCGAGCTTCAAAGTAATTGAGTGCTTTTCGGCCAGCTATGGTGATTTCGGTTTTGATGTTTCAATGGAGCTCTCACTTGATTTTGGTGGACTATCACAATGATGATGGATTTGTTGCTTTGTGGTGCGGATTGTGACTTGCTCAAACCGAGGTTTCTTTCCCTTTCAACGCGAGTCAAGCCGAGGGTCGCTCGTCTATTTTCCCGGTTACTTGGACTATATTCCTTCTTGCTCTCACTCATCCTCGTCCTTTCAACGCAAGTCAAGCCGAGGGTCGCTCGTCTATTTTCCCGGCTACTTGGACTAGAGCTTGGACAGTGTGATGTATTCCCGTCCCACCGACCGCGTAGGTGCCGCAGTGGTGGAGCAGACTCGTACTTTGTTGCCTCGAAGTGCTAGCCTCCACGAGCTCCACATAACCATATATCCTGAGTTCGGCCTTTGAATGATCTGTCAAGTCTCTCTAGGGCATTTATATCAACTCCACATCCCTGTTTATCTCAACTAACAAAGGCACGCAAAATTTTAAAATTACATGTTAGTCGCCAAGGTCAAATTTCGCCAAAGACATGCATGTAATCGGCTCTATCTATTTCACCATATCATTATCCAATACTGCAAGTCTAAGAAATAGTGAAGAATCATGTACAAAAACATTTAAAAATGACGGGAAACGTGCTGACTCTGTGCAGGGTGCAGTAAATGAACGTGCTGACTCAATGACTGACTCTCCCACCCCACACTTTTGAAATGAGCCGTGTCCTCACCGCACGACTCAAATCTAGACTCAAAATGCATGCAATAAAATAAAGGGAAATAAGAAGAGAGTAAGGACAGGCACTTCCCTCGTGCGTGCGTGATGATCAGAAATAACTGATTATTCTCCTATGAGTCCTCGAAGACCACCATTGGAGCTTGTATCGCAGCGCGAGTTTGTCACACAATGAAAGGTCTGCGTCGATGACATTAAGATGAATAAAAGATTCCCAGGAGGTTGGAGGAGTCACAATGGTCTCACTTAAAACCCAACCTCCTTAGACTCATAAGTCTTTGTGACAGAATCTTTAAACGCTCATGTTTCTCGACGTAACTTATTTAAGGTGTGAACTACTCACGCTGGATACAGTCTGTTGCTAACATCTCTGATACGTTCGCCTCTGTCCCTGCATGAAGATCATCTTCTTTCCCAAGTACAATGTGATGATAAGATATAATAAAATAAATGATGAAGACTAAGATGCAGATAGTGCAGGGCTGCCTCCCTGCGAGCGCCTTTGTTTAACGTCGTTGGCTCAACAGTACCTCCTCTATGTGTCAGGAGGCTCGGCAAGTGCAATCCCATCAGCGGTGGTGTCAAGGGGCTTGGCTAGGTCAAATTGATGAACGGACAGGTCGGCCTCTCCATGATAGTGCTTCACTCGCTGTCCATTGACCCTGAATCGGTCTCCTCCTGTCGGGCTCTCAAGTTTGACTGCTCCATGATTAAAGACCCGTGTGATGGTGTAAGGGCCAGTCCATCTGGACCTCAACTTTCCGGGCATGAGTCGTAACCGAGATGAAAACAAGAGCACCTGATGTCCGACTTCAAACGTGCGCCGGAGTATGAATTTGTCGTGGTAGAGCTTGGTCCGCGCCTTGTAGTCTGTTTGGCTCTCATAAGCCTCGAGGCGCAGCTCCTCAAGCTCACACAACTGCAATTTCCTGTCTAGCCCGGCTGCCTGTAAGTCTGGATTGCACTTCTTCAGTGCCCAATATGCCTTGTGCTCTAGCTCGACTGGTAAGTGGCACGCCTTCCCATAGACTAACCGAAAAGGCGAGGTGCCTATCGGCGTCTTGTAGGCTGTCCTGTATGCCCATAGTGCCTCATCTAACTGCTGGCTCCAGTCCTTCCTGGTCGGTCCTACCATCTTCTCCAGAATTCCCTTAATTTTGCGGTTGGAGATCTCCGCTTGCCCATTCGTCTGGGGGTGATATGCTGTGGAAGTCCGGTGGTGAACATGGTAGTGCTTCAGTGTGGATGCCATCAAACGGTTGTAGAAGTGTGTCCCCTGATCACTGATAATGGCCTTAGGTACTTCGTACCTGCAAAAGATGTTAGTGCGCAAAAAGTCTACGACAGTTTTAGCATCATCACACCTAGTGGCCTTGGCCTCTACCCACTTGGACACATAGTCAACTGCAACTAAGATGTAAGAAAATCCACATGAAGGAGGAAAAGGACCCATAAAATCTATCCCCCAAATGTCAAACACATCATTCACTAGTATGGGACCTGTGGCATCTCCTGTCTGGCCGAAATATTACCTACTCTCTGGCATTTATCACATCTCTTACAATGATCGTAGGCATCTCTAAAAACATGCGGCCAAAAGAAACCACTATCTAAAATCTTCCTAGCCGTCCTCCTAGGGCCGAAATGGCCACCACACTCTAACTCATGGCAAAAACTAATAACTGAAGCAATCTCATCATCGGGGATGCACCGTCTAAGAATCTGATCTACACCTATTTTCCACAAGTACGGATCATCCCACACATAGTATTTAGCATCATGCTTCAGTTTTAAACACTGTGCCCTAGAATATGAGGGCGGGAACTTACCTCCGACCAGGTAGTTCACTAGAGGAGCGAACCATGGCATCTTACCCGTAATAGCATACAAGTGTTCATTTGGGAACGTCTCGGTAATCTGCCCGACATCCTCCTCTCGGACAAGACGGCTCAAGTGGTCAGCCACTGTGTTCTCTATGCCCTTCTTGTCCCTGATCTCCACATCAAACTCCTGTAGGAGCAGGATCCACCTATTGAGCCTTGGTTTTGCCTCCTTCTTCGTCATCAAGTACCTAATAGCTGCATGGTCAGAATAGACAACAACTTTAGTACATAGCAAATATGATCTAAATTTCTCCAAGGCAAAAACCACAGCTAGCAGCTCCTTCTCTGTGGTCGAATAGTTCTTCTGGGCCACATCCAGTGTCCTCGAAGCGTAGTAGATCACCACGGGCTTCTTGTCCACCTTCTGACCAAGAACTGCTCCTACAGCATAATCACTCGCGTCACACATAATCTCAAAGGGCTGCGCCCAGTCCGGAGCTCTAATGATGGGCGTACTGGTGAGGGCCTCCTTCAACTCATCAAATGCCGCCCTGCACTGATCTGTAAACTCAAAAGGAACATCTTTCTACAAGAGGTTAGATAAAGGCAGCGCCTTTTTAGAGAAATCCTTTATGAATCTACGATAGAAACCAGCATGCCCTAGAAATGACTTAATATCACGGACAGTAGAGGGATATGGCAGAGTAACAATCAAGTCTATCTTAGCTTTGTCTACCTCTATCCCCTCATGCGAGACTATATGACCGAGTACTACTCCATGAGTAACCATAAAATGACATTTTTCATAGTTGAGCACCAAATTCATCGAAACACAACGTGCTAATACCGTGCTCAAATTATCTAGACATGCATCAAAAGTGTCACCATGCACAGTGAAGTCATCCATAAACACCTCTATAAATGAACCTATCATGTCAGAGAATATGCTAGTAACGACCCGCTGAAAAGTGCCGGGTGCGTTACACAAGCCAAAGGACATCCGGCGAAAAGCAAACGTACCGAATGGACATGTGAAGGTCGTCTTCTCTTGATCCTCGGGTGCTATGGGAATCTGGTTATAGCATGAAAAACCATCTAGAAAGCAAAAATAAGGCTTACCTGCCAAGCGGTCGAGCATCTGGTCAATGAATGGAAGAGGAAAGTGATCCTTGCGCGTAACTGCGTTCAGCTTCTTGTAGTCTATGCACATGCGCCATCCATTCTTGACTCGTGTAGTGACCATTTCGCCCTCAGCATTCTTCTCCACTGTGATCCCTGTCTTCTTCAGCACAACATGTACAGGACTCACCCACTGACTGTCTGAGATCGGGTAAATCACATCAGCATCCAATAGCTTCTGAATCTCCTTCTGGACCACCTCCATCATGATAGGATTCAATCTGCGTTGAGGCTCCCTCGAAGGTCGTGCTCCATCATCTAGCAAGATCCGATGCATACAAACTGCTGGGCTGATTCCCCTGATGTCGGCTAGTGTCCATCTGATGGCCAGTTTGTGCTTGGTCAGCACGCCAATCAACCGTCTCTCCTGATCTGCCTCGAGGCCATTCTTAATGATGACTGGCAGCGTGCTATCCTTCCCTCAGAATGCATACTTCAAGTGCCCAGGTAGAGGCTTCAATTCAACTGTAGGTGCCTGCACAACAGAAGGCAAACACACTTGTGATTTGAATAAACGAACTGCATTAACCTCATACCTCGGTGTGAGTGGCTGGGCAATCTCGAGCTGGTCTAGCACGTCTAAGATGGCCTCGGTCTGCTCATATGAGTCCTCTGGTGAATACACAGCCTCCTCGATCACCTGCTCTAGCGGGTCGGTCCTTCTCTCCGGATGTACCTCCTGAACAAGGTCGTCCAAGGTGTCTAAGGCATGGACCGCCTCGTACTCTGTAGGATGCTTCATGGCCCTGAAGATGTCAAAGCTAATCATTTCGTCCTCAACCTCCATGGTCAGTGTCCCAGTGTCACAATCTATCTTCATTTTCGACGTCTTCAGGAACGGCCGACCGAGTAGGATCGGCGCATGGTCTGACGGGCTAGAATGCTCCATCTTGAGCACATAGAAGTCTGTTGGGAATACTAGCTCGCCCACCTGTACTAGTACGTCCTCAATCTTGCCCTCGAGCTCCTTGCATGACCTGTCCGTCAGCTATATGGTAAGACCTGCAGGTTCTAGAGGACCAATGCGCAAACAGGAGTATATAGAATACGGTAAAACATTAATAGAAGCACCAAGATCAAGCATGCAGTTTTCTAGTCTAATGTTACCGATCATGCAGGGAATGGTGTATGTGCCTGGATCACCGCATTTTGGTGGCACCTTGCGCTGAATTACCGCTGAAACATTCCTACTCATGAGTTCCTGGTCGGGCTGGGTTCCTCTTCGTCTGTTTGTGCACAACTCCTTCAGAAACTTGGAGTACCTCGGGATCTGCTTGATGGCCTCAAGGAGTGGGATGTTGATTTCCACCTTACTGAATAGTTCCCACACTTCCTTGTCCATCACATACTTCTTCGGAGCTCGAACCTGCACAGGAAAAGGTAAAGGCACCTGGACATTAGAATTCTCGATAATGGGTACCTGAACTGGCCGAGAGGTCTCTACTGATGGGATCAAGTCTGGTCTGATCTCGTCCTGTCCAAAGGTACTAGGCTCGGCTGCCTCATCCTCGGGCTCCTGCTGGTTCTCGTCCTCTGCTGCTCTTCGTGCACTCCTCAATGTCACTGCACTGATGTTTCCCTTCGGATTCAGAATGGTTTGCGAGGGAAGACGTCCTGTGTTGTCTTCGAGCCTTGAGACTGTTGAGGCCATCTGGGACATCTGCTTATGTAGGTCTGTTATTGCCCCGTCGGTCTTGGCCATGTGCTGGTTCACGGTCACTGTCAGTTCTTTCATCATCTCTTCAAGGGACTTATTGGACCCGTGATTGTTCGGACCTGCCTGATTATTGTTCGGCCCTCTCTGCTGATACTGTCTAGGTGCATTCTGCCTAAACTGATGATGAGGATGCTGGTAAGGCTGCTAGTTCTGCTGAGGTGTATTCTGTCGTGCTGGCTGATGTTGCTGATTGTTGTTCCTCCAGGGCTGTCCGTTGGTTCTTTGATTGGTCTGGGTTGTGCCATATGGTCGGACTGGCCCTGGTCGGTTGCCATAACTCTGGTAATCGCCTATTGCATTGACATAAGCTTGGTCGTCTGCTACTAAGGTAGGGCACTCGTCTGTCTTGTGGTCTGTAGCTGCACAGAACTCACATGGCTTAACCTGGACTGGTTGTCTTCGGACGACATGCTTCATCAGCTCCCTCATTTCCTTCATTTCTGCGGCCATAGCACTGATTGAGGGCTCAACCGTCGACACGTTCTTTGTTCGGGCATACTCGTCCTCCTTGGTAGTCTCATCCTGGAACCGCTCACTTTCTGCTACTGATATGATCTTTTGCTTAACTCTAGCTGGAGTCAGGTTCATGAGTTGTCCTCCAGCTGAGGCTTCCAGTAACTTCCTCCCTAGTCTGCGCAGTCCATCTAGCATATACTCGACGATGACTTTCTCTGGGAGCTCAAGGTTGCAGCAACTCTTTTCCAAGGCTAGGAATTTCTCCACATACTCGTACATGGTCTCATTTGGGCCTTGCTTGAGCTCTTGCAATTGTCTCCGGACTTGTGCTGCACGCCCAGCTGGATAGTATTTGCTGACGAATTGCCTCTGCATCTGCTCCCATGTGTAGATACTACCTGAGGGCAAGGATAGAAACCAATCTGTAGCAGCATCAGCGAGTGAGAAGTAGAATGCCTTCAGTTTGAAATCATCCACTTCTACTCCGAATGTCTTGAGGTTCAGGCATATCCCGTGAAAGCGTGTTAGGTGAGACGTGGCTGACTCTCCCTTCATTCCTGAGAACTTGGGCAGATGATGGACGACTGAGGTGCTGACTGAGATGGCTGCAAGGTCTGGTCCTTCATAGATGGGCCATGACTAGTCTTTGAAATTAGGAACCGAGAGCTCGCCCATGGTAGGTCCTTCATTTTCGTCCTCCTCATCGTCTCTTACTACTGGTTGGCGTGGAGGTCTCTGAGGTGGTGGGTATGGATGTTGTGGATGGTATAGCAATGGTGGATATGGTGGTGGATGTTTTGGGTAGGGCGGTTGTGGATACTGCGGATATGGAGGTGGTGGGTATTGTTGATATGGTGGATACTGGGGGTAGTGTGGAAATTGTTGGGGTTGAAATGGTGGTTGTTGTTGTTGTTGTTGAAATGTCCAGGGATAGCCCCCCTGATTTCTCCATTCTGGACCATAGGTCCCTGATGTTGTGGTAGCACTCCTTCTCCGTTTCTGTTAACCTGATCGACTTCCTCATCGTGACCATTGTCACCAACTCTACTACCTGTGTGAGACATGTTACGAGAGTAACAAGCACCGAGATAGCAAACACCGAAATAACAAGAACAGACTAGCAACAAAGGGTCCCCAGGAGATTGGAGGAGTCACAGCGGTCTCACTTAAAACCCAATCTCCTTAGACTCCTAAGTCTTGGTGACAGAACCCTCTAAAAGCTAGAAATTGGAAATCGAATAATCGAAAAACAGAAATCGATGCAGTTGAATATTACGAATTAGGAAATCACCGAATATCAAAAATTCGAAATAACAGAAACAAGGCAAAAACCGAAAATTTGGAAATTTCTAAAAATACTAAAAATTCAAAATAAAATACTAAACGATCTCCGATGGCCAAAAAAACACCGGGAGCACCATATCCTGAGAACAAATTTCTGAGAACGATCTACTCGTCGTTCCGCTCAAAATGAGGTATTATGGGCTGAAATCGGACACCGGGAGCACCAATCCTGAGAACTTTTCGCTAAACTGCAAAAAAAGTAAAAAAACAAAGAAGCACAAGACCGAAATTTGACAGTTTGTCGTTGTACCTGGCAAATCTAAATTTATAATCTCCTCACTCTGAACTGAGAGAAAAGAAGCAAGCAAGGGTCGAACCCAAGGAAGCTAGATGGTTACTACTTTGTTCTGTAAGAGAGAAAGAAAAGACAATTGGGTGAAAGTAGTGGATTAGGAAACAGTAAATCACGAAATAAGTAAGAGATGTATCAATCAGAGAAGATATTAAGGCTAGGGTTTTCTTCAATTGTGACTAGGTTTATTCTTGATTTTTAAGTATTTATTCTTGTCTTCTTAGGGTTACTCCTGGTCAGGTTATAACTGTTTAATTCTAGCAAACCTAATACTCCTGGTCAGGTTATATTAGGTTTAGTGCTCTACTTATTCTAACGGGTCAGTATCAAATAAGCAGCAAATAGATAGTAAGTATTACTAGGTCAAGTTGTACCCTTTCGGATCTCTCCTTAACCTAATAATTCAAACTGATAAATTACACAAGAACTAAATAGAATGCAAGAATAATAATAAAGAACAGAATCTCAAAACTTTCGTCACAATTATTCAACCCTAACCCGAATAATCGGTTTAGTTACACATAGTCATGAATGACAATGCAAGAGTAAAAGGAATGAGTAACACTTCACTAATGACCGAGAATACAAGGACTGAGTTCGGACGAGTCTGGACGAGTCTCGGCCGAGTCACGGTGGTGCACGGCTGGAGCAAGGTGGCTGATCGGGCGGAGCAGATGGGCGGACGGTGGCTGAGTAACTAGGGCACGGCTGAGTGTAGAGAGGAGTACTCGAATGAGTAGTGAGGGATGATTATTGGTCTTGTATGCTCCTCATTATATAGAGTTTTGAGAAACCCTAAAGTTCCCAAAATAAGCCCCAAAGATAATCATGGAAATATTTCCATAATAATCTTGCTTGATGATAAAGCCACCTTGATCTTCTAGATAATTTCAAAACCCTAGCTTTTGATTTTGCCCTAATTCCACAATGTCGTTTTGGGCCACACAGTTTAGGGTGTGGGACTCGGCCCACTCGGTGTGAAACTCAGATGAGTTAGGGCACGGATCAGATTCGGCAGCGCTGGACTGAGTTGACTCGGCGTTGGGACTCAGACAGATGCTGATCAGACTAGCGACTAGGGCAGTGATTTACTCCGGCCTCGGACAAGCTTTTGGCCGGGGTCTAGGGCTGGGGCACTAGCTGGACGTGCATACTTGATGCCTAGACCTTGAAATAGGTCATTTGAATGGACGATGAATGCTCGGGCGGTCCTTGAAGTTGGTGTCTCAGCCAGCCGAAAACAGTCCCTGAAATTGGCTAAGTCCTGAAATCTGCGCTGATCGTACTAGGCACTTTGACGACGATTTAGACCGGCTTCAAGCAAGCTTTTGGTCGGGCTCTTGACCTGGGGCACAAGGTGGACATCCGGACTTGGTGCTAGGACTTTGAAATCACCCTCATGTGTTGACGGTTTAGGCCGGGGCGGCTCTCAAAGTCAGGGTCTCGGACATGGTGCACCCGGGTCAGAAATTATGTGGCCTCGTCCGACTTTGGTCCTTTGATCCGAAATGAAGCTCCATGACTCCCACTGACCCCAAAAGTATCTTGTGATGCAGATATGGCCTAAAATGCCATCCTTAAGCGCATTTCCTCCTAGAGCATCCAAAACACCTGAAACACAAAACAACACTAAGAAGTAACTGTTTGCATAATAAAGTGCAGGACTTGGTGAGATTTGATGACTCGATGAGTCGTATAAATACGGATCATCACTCATCCTTATGGTTTGCTTGAGAATTTAACCGTGAATGTTGGTGAAGTTGTTGTGCCTGCAGATTTTTATGTCTTGCAGATGGAGGACACCCAGACTAAGGAGTCACCAACACTCATTCTAGGACGACCAATCTTGTTTGCGACGAAGGCGAAAATTGATGTTAATGAGGGCACTATTATCCTCAAGTACGGTGGCAAGATGGCTGAGTTTCGTGTCTTTGAGGATGATCACCTGCCTTGTGCCGGGAAACCACCTGAGATAGCTGGTAAAACTTGTTCTAATAATATAAATGCTGAATCGTTGCGTTTGATTCAAGGTGTCAGTGAGCGGCTGAAGGTAACAAGGAAACCACGCCCACCAGATAAAAAGCGAGTAAATAAACAAAAGTGTGGGGTGGGTGCGCAAAAGCGGTGGACACCTACGGAAAAGAATTGGAGATCGAAGCCACCTGATGTCGGACAGAGCATTGAGAAACGATTAGCCTATGGAAGTGCTGAGGAGAGGAGCACACTGAGTGGTAAGTATGACTTGGAGCAGCCTTGGGATCCTAACTTGTGATCCCTATTGAGGTAATGTCCAGCCAAGGAAGTAAAACAAAGGCGCTTACCGGGAGGCAACCCGGTGTGTCTTTATTTTACACATGTTAGGAGTAGGTTAATCAGTGGAATTGGGAATCTGATAATGTGCCCAGACTGCATTTCTTTTCTATTTCTGGTGGTTTCAGGTGATTAAATGAGGAAAGGAATTCAACATCAGTCCATATCGCGCACGTCTGCACATTTATCTGCGCGGACGTCTATACAATTATTGCTAAATCAAGAGACGTCAGCGGCACTAAACAAAGAAGACGTCTGCGGTGCATTACAGAGGGTAAATTGCAGCAACCACCACCACCACCAGACTATTAGGGGAGTACCAGTTCCTTTCGTTTTTTTATTTTATTGTCTTTTATTTGAGTCTCTTTTATTTATCCGTCTTATCTCTTGAGTTGTACCGTGAGGACACGTGTCAGTTTAAGTGTGGGGTGGAATGTTATAGAGTCATTTATGTGTCGTGATGAACTGATGATGTACTGCCATGCTTTTTGATATGTCGAAATCCTACTTCCAGCTTTATATGACGATTGTGCTCATTTGACTAAAAATGCAAAATTTCAAAAATTTCGATGCTTTGTTCTTGTGAGTTGAAATACGCAGGGATGTGGAGTTGACCGAAATGTCCTAGAAAGGTACGGCAAATTGCAAGAAGTTCTAAGTTTTTGGTTCTGATGATTGAGAAAAGCGGTGGAGGTTGACGCTACACTAGCCTAATCCTGAGAGTCTGCTCCTCCACTGCAGTGCTTATGCGGTCAGGTGGGACGGGAAAACAACACACCGTCCAATCTCTAGTCCGAGTAGCCGGGAAAACAGACGAGCGACCCTCGGATTGACTCGCGTGAAAAGGACGAGGATGAGAAAAGAGCAGAAGGTGCAAATGATTATGTGGACAAGAAACAAATTCAAAAGCCGAAGGCAAACCATCAAGTGAGAAGAAAATCAGAAATATGATTGATTCAAGCAAAGATGTGTCGTTTATCAAAGTCCAACTCAACGGTACAAATGCAATGAATTTCTCATATGTCAGAGAAAGCCGCTGAATCAATCTGAAGACCAAAACTCAGAAAAGAATGCAGTGTCTGTGGTACCTATAAAGGACTATCTCCCAATCATCCAAGGTCATTTGAATTTCAACTCGCAAGGTAAGAAGTATCGAAAATCTATCTATACTCGCATTGTTAGAATCTTAAGCATGATAAGATGAATTGCTGGATTTAGGATTGCGACGTAAGGATTAGCATGACTAGTACATTGTAATTCGTTCTGTGGCTTTGTTCTTGCTCGGGATGAACAAGTTCATGTGTGGGATAGTTTCATGAGTCGTAGTTGTACGAATATTTTATATGTTTAAACCCCGTCTCTTAGTGGTTACCTGTATAATATTTCACTACATGTGTGTAGTTTTCATTCTCAGGTACATTCAGAGACCATGGAAGGAATACCGGCTAAAGGGAGCCCATTTGAAGATGTTTGGCGCGGAAAGAAATGAAGTCCGAAGCACTTTGGAGTTTTCATCAGTGCAGTACGCGGAGGGATTAAGGACTTACGGCGCGGACGTTTGAACAATTACCATAATTCAAGATACGTCCGCGGGAAGGAAAATACAGAAGACGTCCGCGGGGACAGCTGGCATCGAATTTCGTAATGTCATTTTCACATCTCAGGAATTATAAAAGGAGCATAATAAGAGGCAAACCCTAAGAGACCAGAGGCGGCTGACCTCGAATTTCATCAGAGAAAAGAGACAAGCTTCGGGAAGAAACAACATACGCGTTCGAGAGATTTTGAGAATTAGGGTTTGACCTAATTTTGAGGAAGAAAGCTGCAGCTCGGTGAAGATTTCCGTATTAGTAATTTCGTTTCAATTTATTCATATAACTTCATGATATATTCCTTTACGATGAGTAGCTAAACTCATATGTGTAGGCTAGAACTCGACATTGTGATGTTTTGACTTGAGACCTATATTAATTTTATGTTTTGCGTTATATTATTCTGTAATGTTTATGGAATTGATGTGCTAGCATAAGTGGAACCCTAGAGGGGGAGCTACTGTTTGTTTGTTGATTCCGATTGTCAAAGTTTACTAGCAACCTAGCGGGGATAGCAAACTAGGACACGAATAATATACCACTAGGATTAAAAACCCTAGGACAACTTGTTTAATTCTTCATGCAACTCTAGTGAGTTAGGGTCTTGATTATTGCTAGCGCGAGATTAAGTACTAGAATAAGAACGGGGAGTGCAACCTAGCGGGGAGCTCTAAGTTGTAGAACATTAGAATTCAATAAGGTTTGGTCAATGATTTAGTCTTGCATCATAGTCGAAGGTTCTAGCTTGCACTGATCTTTAATATTTGATACTTGAATTTGCGTGACGATTGCTCTCTTGACAGTTAATCATTGTTACTTGCGTTTTTATTTACTTGTTGAATTTCAAAACCCTCCATTTTTACTTTCTTACTTAGTGAAACTGATTTTTATACCGATCTCTGTGGATATGACCCGACTTACCACTTGCTAGTCGGAGATAAAAGAAATATTATTTTTGACGGGTACAACGACGCCCATCAGGAACCATAGACCAAAAAGTCATCCATGAATACTTCCATTGTATTTTCAATGAAATCAGAGAAAATTGTCATCATGCACCTTTGGAAGGTTCCCGACGCATTACATAGCCCAAAGGGCATACGTCTATCCGCATAGGTTCCATAGGGGCATGTGAAGGTGGTTTTCTCTTAATCTTGAGGATGAATAGAGATTTGAAAGAATCCACTATATCCGTCAAGGTAACAAAAATATTCATGGTTGGCTAGTCTCTCAAGCACTTGATCAATGAAAGGTGGAGGGAAATGATCTTTCTTAGTAGCCTTGTTTAGCTTACGGTAGTCAACACACATCCGCCACCCCGTGACGGTGCGTGTAGGAATTAGCTCATTTTTCGTTCTTGACTACCGTTAAACCACCCTTTTTAGGGACTATGTGGATTGGGCTCACCCATTCCGTGTCGGGAATGGCATAAATGATTCCCGCTTCCCTTCGTTTAGTTATCTCCTTAAAGACAACTTCCCATAACGTGGGGTTTAACCTCCTCAACCTCCCTCGGGTTGGTCCAGCATCATCATCCAATGAAATCCTATGCATGCATATATCGGGGCTAATCCCTTTCAAATCATCAATGGAATATCCAATAGCCGCTCTACGCTTTCTAAGCACATGCAATAGTCTAGAAGTTTCAAGCTCATTTAAAGAGGCATTCACTATCACGGGAAAAGTAGAGTTAGGACCTAGGAATTCGTACCTTAGAATCGTGGGTAGAGCCTTAAGCTCTATCCCACAAGGTCCCTTACCTTCTCTTTTCTCCGTTATTTCCTTGTCCTCATCTCTTTCCTCTTGTTGATCCTCCTCATCTATCATCAATAAGTCCATCATAGAATCACCTATGCTTTCATCACTCAAAAGTTCTTGCTCAATGGAAGTTAGTTCATCACAAGAGAAATCATCATAATCATCAAGCAAGTTGCAATCCAATGAAATACTAGGGGCACTACATGCTTGTCTTAGATAGAACTTGGTTTTCTCTCCCCCTATTTCAAACTCTATTGAATCATTTATGCAACTTATCAGCGCCTTAGTAGTTTTCAAAAATGGCCTTCCCAAAATGATTGGGATCTCTCGCTCTTCTTCCATTTCTAAAACAAACAAATCCACAGGAATATAAAATTTCCCCACCTTTATGGGCACATCCTCTAGGATTCCACTAGGGATCCTAGAAGAGCGATCCGCGAGGTGTAGGCTAATGGAAGTAGGCACGAGAGTTCCCATATCAAGTTTCTTATAGAGAGAGTAGGGCATTAATGATGGACCAAAGTTATACGAGTCAGAAACACAGTAAAACCCCCTTAATTAGACTGTTTGTCTATCTAACGTCTACGTGTTAGTCCCGATATATTTCCACAGGGCATTTTAGAGACTGAAGTGAAAACATGCTAAGGAGAGGATTTTAAGTAGAAAAGATAACAAGAGTCAATCCAAGGTCAAGATCATATGCCGACTGAAGAAATATCAAGGATCCTGACGTTGAATTGACCAGAATAAATTAATCAGAAGAATCAGGAGTGAAGTCAAGACAGACCGGGGAAGGAACACATTGACAGTTTTGTGAAAAGACTGCACAAAACTGTACAAAATCACACATTAGGCAAGGATGACCGGCCACCACTCAAGGAGGTGGCCAAGGGAGGAGCTCCTCCCCCTTGGATGACCGGCAACCGGCGGCTCCTCCCTCCTCCACCAAAAGCCGCCGGCTCCTCCTCCTTGCGCCACTTGTCTCCTCCTCCTTCCTCCTCTTCTCCTCCCTTGGATCAAAAGACATGTGCATCCATCTCCACCACCCATCTCCTCCCCTTTGGGCTATAAAAGGAGGAGCTCCTCCTCCTCATTTCACACACCAAATTCAAAATTTCACTTCTCTCTCTAGAAGTTGTAATACTTGTAAGTTGTAATCTTGCTTTGGAAATAAAGGAAAGCTCCCTTGGCGCTTCAACGGTTGTAAGTTTCTCTTAGTATTAATTTATTTAACTGTTGTCTTTAATTTCCTTAGTATAATGTTTAGCGCGATGAATAGTAGCTAAACTAATAGTTCGGTCTAAGGGGCGCACTTGTATTATAAATGTTTTAAGACTATTAACTTAGTGTTTAGTCTTAGTATTCAAAACTTGTTCTATGTACCATATATAGTCAGAGTTTCCAAGGTTGAGTGGATGCTGTAACAAGCAAAGCTCTTCTGTGGGAATTCGTGATCATACTCAGGTAGTGGAAGCTGTAACAAGCAAAGCTATCTGAGGAGTTCGACTCATCCTAAATCCCATCTGGTCGAGCGTAACTGTGAGATCATGTGGATGTACACAGGCTAGCATACCTTAGGGTATTGGCGCTAGACTGAAATAGAACAGGAGTTGCTTTAAACCGGTGTTGCAAGTCTTGTGCTGTAACTAGCCTCGATTCACCGTTTGAATACTTAGATGATTCACTAAAGGTCAATGATAAACAGGATATAATACAAGTCCCCTGAAACCGAACATTTCTCTTAAACATTAAAATAGTAATTTACTTTCCAGTGTTAAAATCAACCAACCAACCAATCAATCAATCAAAATAGCTGGTAGCTTTAAAACCAACCAACCGACGTTAAACACGTTCCCACGCTGCGTAATTCCCCCCGAAGAACAATTATTCCCCTAGTTCCCTTGGGTTCGACCCCTACTTACCAAGTACTACCCAGTAGTATAGTTGCAAGTAGTGGACTATAAATTTATTTGCACAATCGCTTTGACGACGAGCGGTTCTGTCAATTAATGAAATACTAGCACCTAAATCACACTATGCTTTGCTTATGTTAACATCACCAATAGTAATAGGAATTGAAAATGAGCCCGGATCTTTTTCTTTCTTAGGCATGGGGTTTTGCACAATTGCACTACACTCCGCATTTAGATTTACCAAGTTAATTTCAGAAATTTCACGCCTATGAGACATAACATCCTTAAGAAATTTACTATAAAGGGGCATTTGAGATATTACCTCGGAGATTGGTAGCGTCACATTGATCTTTTTCATCATCTCCGCAAATTTTTGGAAGTGTGAATCATTGTTCTTCTTTAGTTTTCTTTGCGGAAATGGCATTGGTGGCTTGTATGGTGAAGGCTCCTTAGTTGCATCTTTAGCCATTTCTTTCGTTGAGCTCTTAGAGGGAACTTCCTTTGGTGTGGGAATTTTTTCTTCAACCTCCTCTTTGCTTTCTTCGACTATAGTAGGCATCTTTGTGCTAGTGTCCTTTTCCTTATGCGAAGGAGATGTGTAGGCAGTTCCACTCCTCAAGGTTACAGCATTCACGTGTTCATTTTGGTGGAAGTTCGGCTTGGAGGGAAGTTTCCCTTGATATCTCGTGGATGAGTTAGCTTGTTGAGCAAGTTGGGTCTCCAACATCTTACTATGAGTAGACATTTCGTCAATTCTTTGGTTCATAGTTTGGAGTGTTTGGAACATCATCGCGCTATCTTGGGCAGCTTTTGCTTGATTTGCCACAAGACTAGCTCAGATATCGGTCATGGATTGATCTTATGCACTTTGATGAGTTGGGACTTGTGGTTGTTGAGTGCTCATTCCTTGATAATTCCCTTTTTATTGATATTGATAATTTGCCCTTGGTTGATATTGAGCTTTTTGTTGTACTTGGCTAGATTGACCTTGTTAGTTTCGCCTTTGATTGCCTTGCCCTTGGTAATCTTGGTTCTTTGAGGTGAAACCAGGAGGAGCATTGTTCTTTTGACGCCAATTGGGATCATACTTGACCGATTCGGTCGTTTTATATGATAAGTTGGGATGATCCCGGTCTCTACCATAGCTTGGTTGATTTCTTTGTAAGAAGTTGACTTCCTCATCATCTTAGTTTTCTTCTTGAGGGAAAGTGTGAGGGCAATCATCCTCTTTATGCGAGGGGCTTGTGCAAATGGCACATACTCGAGGTTGTTTTTGTGATTGCCTTACATGTAGCGCACTAAGTGAATTGGTCAAAGCATCGATCCTCTTACTAAGGGCTCTGGCATCTTCTTTAAAATACGCCTCATCTACCTCTCTCATCTTGCTTTGTCTCCTTAAGACGTTTCGATCACTCCTCCAATGATGAGAATTTCTTGCAATTTTATCTATGATAGCTCCGGCATTTGTGGGGTGGAGCTCCATGAATGCACCACCGGCGGCTTGGTCCATTTGCCTCTTTGAGTCATTATCCATGCCTTGATAGAAGATTTAAATCAGGGTTGGCTTATCTATGTTGTGGTGTGGGCATTCTCTTTGTATCTCCTTAAATCGTTCCCATGCCTCATAGAAACTCTCATCCTCTCCTTGCCGAATGAGTTGATTAAATTTTTGAGCCTTTGAGTTTTAGCCGGTGGAAAATATTGGAGAAGGAAGGCTTGGGCTAGCTCATTCCATGTTGTGAAGGTGCTTGCATCGTGGCTCCACAACCAATCTTTGGCTTTCCCCATTAAAGAGAAAGTGAAAAGCCTTAGATAAATTGCTTCCTTCGGCACATTATTTATTTTGAAGGCCTCGCATAGCTCAAGGAAAGCGGTTAGATGGGCATTGGGATTTCATATCCCGGAGAAAGCATTGTTGCTAACCATGTTGATTAATGCCGTTTTGAGCTCAAATTGAGGGGCATTGACCCCTGGCGGAGCTATCGCTGATCGAAAACCGGTGAGGCTTGGAGTTGAGTAATCTTTTAGGGGGTTCTCCCCATTAGGTTCATCATATGCCATGGGCGGTGGTCTTCGCTTGCGCGGTAGTCTTTTGTTGCGAGAACCTTCTCCATTGGCTCTCTCTTGATCCAAGAAGTATTTTAAAGACTGCTCAAAGTTAATGGTTGCTTTTTCCTTTGTTTGAGATCTTGTTAGCATTCAATCAAGACCTACAAGAGTCAAAGGGAACTATTAAGTCGCAAGCAATAACACAAGCAATAGCACGAGAAACAATTGAAATAGTCCTAATCTTGTAAAATCTACTTTAGTTTCCTAGGTTAATGCATTACTCTCCGGCAACGGCGCCTTTTGGACAGTTGTATTTTTAGTACAGTCAAAAACAATTTATATTGATCGGTAAGTACCGGGTCGTCCAAGGAGCAAGTGTAAACCTAGAATCACTAATCAATTTTACTAAATAAGTCTATTTCCTAACAGTTGTGTGAAATGAGATTATCAATTATCTAACAATGATTGATGCAATGTAAAAGGTTGTTTTCAAGGTATTAAAGGCGTTCCTAGGGTACTACTTCCCTCCTTGATGCATTCTACTCTTAACGGTTCAATTTCATGCAAGAACAAATAATGTAAGTGTTAGATTAAGGCGTGTCCCTATTAAATCAAATTCAATCGCTAGATGTTGTTACTCGATTTAAGGAAAAGACACCTCGCACGCGAGCTTCAATCGCTAGATGTTGTTAGCTCACGTCCTACTCAAAGGTTCTCAATCATCAACGCTAGTTTGAGTGATTGATAACCAATGAACGGTTTAAGATCAAGCCTATCTCAATGCCAATATGAGTCACGCTAGTGATCATCACTTGACAAGGGTGAATCTACTTCATTCTAGAACCATTAGTCTCGTTCACTAGAACACTCAACTTCAAATTCATGTTTCTAGTCCACTTAGGCATTTTATCAAACACTTGGTGGGCATAGAATTGACATTTTATCCAAGTAAATTCACAAATCATAAAAAGTATTCATTCATGCATATAATCAATAGATAAACGAGTTTCGTACACCAAGGAGGTCCATAGACCCCTAGAAACTAAGAGGACTACTCACTACTCATGTTCATAGACAAACAATAGTAGTGGGTTTTCAAAGGAAATGAAGATACAATAAGATGAGATAAGGAATTAGGATGAAGAATCCCCATATATCCTTGGAGTGCTTCAATCTTGATGATGTTCTTCAAAAACCTCTGCATTCTCTCTAAAATCCCAGCTTGGTGGCTCAAAAACCCTAAGTTTCTATTTATAGTAAACAGCAAAAATCCTGTCTTGACGACTCAACCGGCTGGTTCAACTGGTGTGAAGGAATCTCAACCGGCTGGTTCGATTAGGGGAGCTTGGTCGAGAACTTTTTGAGAACACCGCACCTTAACGACAGTGCGGTGGGCTCCGTCAGCTATGTTCGAGGGGGAGTAGACACTGCTCAGTTTTTAAGAAAACATGTAAGGTCGGACGCTGGAAGTTGTGGCACCCAGATGTTGTGGAAGAAGCAGCCAGTAGACATCTTCACTAAAGCCTTGGATAATCTATTGTTCTAGACACCTAGATCCGCATTGGGTCTATGTGTCATTGACAACTAAGTTGTTCCAGAACAAGTTGGTCAGCCAGAGCTTGAACGAGATATACTTTAAAGGGCTGACATAAGAAGGATGGAACAAGTTGAGGCTGTTTCTGGTGCTGATGATAGAGAGTCACAATCTGATGGATAAGAGGTTGTTCAAGATAAGAGGTTGTCATGGAGATTGAGGAACAAGCTATTGTTCCAGATAATAATGAGGTTCACAGAATGAATCTAGCAAGTAAGATGACTCACTTGACCAACTGCTACTAGTTGTTGAGCAGTATGATGTCGCAGAGGTGAATCAATCTAGTGATGATATAGAAGCCAATGATGAAGACCAGTTAGAGGTTTTTACAGAAGAAGAACCGGTTGCAGTTAAACATGCTGCTCATGACAAGCTACCTCAAAAGAAGAATAAGACCACCCAGTGTAAGTTGATGAACCAGTAGTTGTACCAGCTATTCAGATGGATGTTGATCAAGTTGAGGAAGGTTCACATGAGGTGAAGTACTTACTGCACGAAGACAAGCAAGGTTGCACGGGGAGAAGTCTGATAGAAAGAGGAAAGCTTTTGTGTTAGGAGTTGTTGTTGAAGGAGTCTGGTCTGAGGAACAAGCCAAGAAGTGGGACGTTATATAAAGAAGATCTTTTGTCCCTGAAAGGATCTTGGAACCTGACAATCACTCAGTCAAGGAGATTATGAGCTTTCTCAAGGAGTTGGATTTATTTCCCTCAGTTACTATGGAAAAGCTATTCGCGGAACATGTTCTGAGAAGGAGTCATAACAAATCTACCAGAGGTATTTGGATACTTTGATAACGAAGAGTATGGGAAGCTAAACATAAGAAAGAAGCATATCACAATCGCTTCAGATGTGATCAATAATTACTTTGTAATAGATGGTAGAGAAGTGGATCTAGCAAAGCCAGACTGGAACAAGATAGCTGCATTTATCATGTCATAGCATTCAGAGATCAAGATAAGACAGGACAAGTTAATAGATGCTCCACATGTCCTAGAAGCTGATCATAGGTACTTCAAGAGGAAACACATATATGATCTTGAAGGAGAAGTGCCAGGAGGTCTTAACCGAGTTGTTCTAGAGACATCCCTGCGAAGTGCCAGCACATCTATCAACTTCGCAACAGTCACAAAGAACACAATCATAAATGATCTAGAGGAGGAGTTAGTCAGTACCAATAACATGGTACTCTAGTTGATTGCTCAAGATGTTGAGCCCGACGCTAGAAGCTCTGAGGTATCTTTCTTGAACGCTACCTTTTATGTTGTTGAACCCGCCTTGCTCATTTGTGGCTGAAAGGGGGAGAAGTTTTGTAGTTTGAAAGCTCCTTTAAAGATTCAGTTGTGCTATTCTTGTTAGACATGTTAAGAGTTTGAAATCTCTTTAAAAGATTCGGTGAGAGCTTATTCTCTTCAGAGTTTGAAATCTCCTCAAAGATTCAATGAGTAGCTTAGTTCGTTGCACATCTTGGGAGTTTGAAATCTCCTCAAAGATTCATCTGTAATAGTAGTACAGGTAGATTACAGGTAGTTAGTTTTGCCAAAAATGCCAAGGGGGAGATTGTTAGTTTATGGCATGTAGTTTGGCAAAACTTAGAATAGTTGTTCAACTTGTTGTTCTAGACTAGCCAAGACAACTGTCCTGGAACAAGTTGAGGCAGTTGGATGTTTCCTAATTCAAATTAGGAAACCTAGCCGACCGTTGGAAGAGCCAGGCGGTTTCACATCCATGGACAGAAGTTGGAAGTTTCCAAATTCAGATTTGGAAAGTTGTTACAGCCGATGTAGCACAACTCAGCGAAAAGATATTTTCGAGATCAGTTTTGGAAGTCGGTTGAGAGATTGCTTGCGCTTGAAGTTATCTTAGCAAAGAAGATAATCAAAGGTTTCTTAAACAGAGTTAAAGATATTTGAAGGATTATCTACAAGAAGATATGCGCAAGGATTTAGGAAAGATTTCCTAAAAGATTAGGAAAAGTTTCCTAAAGATATAGGCGATTCAGATTAGGAATCCTATTCGATTTAGGGTTTCTACCGCCCTATATAAATAGAGCTGAGGTTCTCAATTCTGTATCGATCATTAAGCTAGACGCAGATACACACTCAGATAGGAGAGAGATCGATCAGCCTTGAGTTCATCATTCCGGTGAACCCACGGCGATGCTGTCCAGTTGTTCCAGGTTGCTGTTGCAGACTGGCTGTTGAACAAGTTACAGAATTCAGCACTGTTGAAGATATTATTCACGCTGATATTCAGAGAAGGGTTGCAGGAGGTCATCGGTGTTAAGTTCATTATTCTGGTGAACTCTAACACGCTCGGATTCAATCTGTTCTAGTGCTCGGCAGACTGATCGTAGAACAACTTAACGATACATGCACTGAAGCTGTTTCTGTGCATTCGGGAGAAGGCGCTGATTCTCACGGAGGATCATATTGGTGGATACGAAACGGGAGCTCAGATCTAGGGGGAGACCTAGCTTGCAATTGCTAGAGTGTCCGAGGCTCAGGTAGTTTAAGAGGGAGTCTGTAAACGGTAAATCTTATACTCGCAATACTTATTATTAGTGAATTGCTATCCACCGGACTAAGAGACAGCCCCCCAGATGTAGGCTCATTAACGCCGAACTGGGTAACAACTTTGCGTGTCGTTTACTTTTCTACACTACATTTATTTCTGCATAAGTTGTTCTAGATATTGTTCTGCACTCGACCAGAACAACATCTCATCTACCACTGGAAGATTTCATGTTTTCTATTACATAGTTTTATGTTTATATTTAAATTTTTCGTAACAGAACTATGTAATTTATATGTAGAGCTTGTACCTGTGGGATCCCATTCACACCGACCAAATTGAGGCCAACTTCAGGAAGAAGGCGGCTAAGATTCTACAAGATACCTGGAGAGGTTTACGAACCGGTAAAACAAAAAGCCCGAAATGGTTGACGGCAGAGCACAAAGCTGCAAGAAAACTTTGATTTAACACACACCCAGCATTCATAGCCCGCAGTGAAAAGAACAAGCAAACTTATTCTGCCAATCATGCCAGAAACGGCACAACATTCCATTTATTTGGGTCTAGACCAGCACACTTTCACGTGGCCAAGCTGCTAATTCATACTATTTTGAATAAATCACATTTTAATATAATATATTATAACACATTATCATTAAATTTGTAGGAAAAGGATAATCAAAGACAAGTGTTCCAACTGATATTTTTGACAAGAAATACAAGCGGAAGGATTGGACATATTCGATACCCGACGGGGAAAACAAAAGGGTATTACACTTACCAACATTACATTTGTTTACATGGTTATATTCACAAAGCAGTGTTGACGGCTAATATGTTTCTTATTGTATTTCTCTATTTACATTTCAAGGGACTTAATCACAATTTTTTTGCTTCATTTGTACAAATGTGCAGAAACAGCTTGCTGATGCTCAAGCTCTGGTCCTGAAGGATCGCATTGCAGATGAAAGGGTACCGGATGAAAAGCTGATAGAGGCCGCTGCTACTGTCATGGGAGTTCACCCGAGGTCGGGAATACCGTATTTGTATGGGTCTGCGGCCACATTAATATCGGACAAGTTCTCTTCGACGGGCAGCCAATCGTGTGCTAGCTTGCACAGAATGTGCCAATCATCGGACAATTCCACTCAGGAGCTGGTGCCGCGTTTAGAGCGCATGGAATCTCGACATGATGCCCTGAAGGACAGCATGGATCGGATGATGGAAATGCAGGCTGCTATGATGATGATGCTCAGTCTTGGATATCAGTCGCCCTCTAGTGGACGCTCGGATGAAAACAACCCTGATCCGGGTAATCAGGGATCGAATGAAGATAACCCCATAAATTAGACATTTTAATTTTGCTTGACTCGAATTCTTTGATTTATTTATTTGACGCGTCATTTCTTAATTAAATACAAAAAATTCAAATTTTAATCGTATTTTTTTGATAATTTTTACTATTATTTGGTTTTTATAAATATACCGGAAAATTAAAAATATTTAAAATTAAAATAAATTAATTTTAAAAATTGACGGGTTTAATTTTAAAATTAAAATTAATTAATTTTAAAATTGACGGAAAATTAATTAATTAATTAATTAAAATTGACAGAAATTTAAAATGCCGGAAAAGGACGGTATGTAAACGGCAAAAACTTGACGGAATGGAGATGGAAGTTTGATGGTATAGAATTGACGGGATTTCGCAGGAAAAAAGACGGAATAATAATTGGCGTAATAATGACGGAAAGATTACGCAAAGCTACCTAGCGTAATTGAGACGAAATATGGACGAAAATTCTGTTGGTGGAAGTAAGATGGAAAACGGACGGAATAATCACAACGGAATTATGGCGGTATAATGACGGAAAATTGTACTAATGGAATATAGACGGAATTTGGGAGGAAAATAAAGTGGACGTAATGTAGATGGAATTTAGACGCAAAATTTGTAACGAAATTTGTCGGACTGTTGACGAATTATACTATTAACGAAATGTAACGGTATTATAACACAGATAATACCCCATCATGCCTTTCTTTTCTCTGAGTCAAAGGACCCATCACATAGGATCCAACTCCCTTGCTTTATGTCTACCGCTTCACCACCACTCAGCTCTCCCAGTCGCCCTTCATCTTTGAGCTCCCTTAACAAAAATTGTAGTCTAACTTTAAGCTCTTCTACACTCCTACCTCCCCTCCCATGAACTATCTCTGTTTCTATCTTTCCACCCCAACCACAGTCCGCATAGCAAGTTCTTGAATTCTACTTTCGAACAGCGAACATAGCTTAGCGCAAAGCCATAACCAATAACCTGGATCTAGGCACTTATTATTCCACACTGCATCAGGGAGTTAGAGTAGTTGCTCCAGTAAGCTCTTCATCCATACACAGTTCTTAAACAAATGAATGGAGCTCTCTCCTCTCGATCAACAATGGTGGCACTTGTTCACAAGATCGCAGCCTCTTCTTACTAGGTTCACCATTGTTGGCAGACCTTCATGGTATAGCCGCCAGCCAAAAGTCTTAATTCTGCTAGGTAACGTCAGTTTCCAAAACATTCTCCAAAATCTCTAGGACTCCCTACTATCTGATTGCTTACCTTTAGGGGGGTTACGAAAATTTACATTTCCACAGCACACAAGTAAGCACATCTAACTAAAAATCTCCCAGATCCATCCCTTCTCTAGTGGAAACTATCGTCACTTTCATCCCTTTCAGCCCCATATTTGATGATCTTCACTGCCTCCATTATACCTCTCCATGCAAAGGAAGGCCTCGAACCTACTGCTGCATTTAAAAGGTCGGAATCCGGGAAATATTTAGCTTTGAGGATCTTGCTTACCAGCATATTTGGCTCCGTCAGTATCCTCCATCGTTGTTTTGCTAGAAGCGCCAGGTTCATTAGTTCCAATTTACGGAAACCTAGTCCTCCCTTCCACCTTTCATTAAACAAGTACTCCGCTCTGAGCCAGTGTATGCTCCTGTTCTTCTTGTTATGCCACTTGAACTTGATAAATTCTCCTGATAATTTTCTGCATAACATTAGGCGCACTTTAAAACAAGACATTGCATAGTTGGGAATCGCCTGAAGAACAGATTTGACGAGGACTTCCCTTCCCGCACTTGACAGTAGCTTGCATTTCCCTATCACCTATCTTCCTTGCGACTTTCTCTTTTATGACCCCTTGAATAATGTTGATTTCCTATTAAATTTTAAATTTGTTATGCTATGTTATTGTAATCAGATCATAAACATGTATTATTTATTCAAGTCATAATTATGCTAAATTATAATATCATATATAAGTATTTTATTTTTATTTTTTACTTTATGCGGGTCAAACCGACCCGGTTGAACCACTGACCCAGTGACTTGACCTATTCGATCTCCGGTTCGGTTTTAATAACACTGGCTGGAACAGTTAACATAGGACTTGTGGAGCTAGAGAAATTCTAACTGAGAACAGATCCAACAAACATGAACATACATAAAAAAACAGTGGACTATTATTCTACTTCGCCTCACGCCTCAGGGTGAGCCCACTAACAATAAACGCTGACAGTATATAAATCCGAAAACACACCACACGCGCAAAAGCCATTAGCACCCGGTCTTAACCGACAAAAAATAGCAATCTGCTACATACGAATATGTACACCCCAAAAATAGCCTCCCACTTAAGCATGTTAAATGATGTTTTGAATACTTATAAGTCGAGAAAAATAAAAAGAATTTTTGTAAAAATATCTATTAGGCTTATATACCAAAATTCATCATTTTTTGTAATCTATAAATAGAGACTAGTTTCATTTGATTTGGACACAGAAAAAAAACGTTTCTTTTGGTACTCTATAAATAGAGACTATTTTCAATAATTAGAAGAGTGTTGAATTTTATTAAACAAACCCATTGTAGAGTAGGGTCATCTTATTGTGCATCAAAGATTTACTATGTATTATTCAGTTTATCCAATATAATAAGAAAGCAATCGACTTCTTCTTTTTTGATAAACTGGCTGGAACAGTTAACAGAGGACTTGGAGCTAGAGAAATTCTAGTTAAGAACAGATCCAACAAACTTGAACATACATAAAAAACAGTGGAATACTGTTCTACTTCGCCTCACGCCTCAGGGTGAGCCCTCTATCAAGAAACGCTGACAGTATCTATATCCGAAAACACACCACAAGCGCAAAAACCATCGGCACCCGATCTTAACTGACCCCAAAAAAAATAGCAATCCGTACATACGAATATGTACACCCAAAAACAGCCTACCATTTAAAGCATGTTAAATGACGTTTTGAATACTTATAAGTCGAAAAAAATAAAAAGAATTTTTTTAAAAATATATATTTGGTTTCACGCCCTTGGCCCTGCCGTGTCCAAACAACAAGCGATCTTTTTTGGTAAACCAGTGAGTCGTTGTCTTTTGCTACCGATTTTCCCGTGAAATAATTCATATATATTTTTACAAATATGAAATTTAATTTATTTTATACCTATCAAAATTATTATAAGAAAGACAAATAAAAATATAAGTTCGAGATAGAATCCGACCTTAACTGCAGAAATTAAATGCAATGATTATTTTTGAAATAAAATTTGAATCTTAATTATATATTTTATTATTTTCCATGGTTCATTAATCGAACCGTGCAATACGTTTCAAAATCTTTCTATTAGTTCCAGTCGATTTAGGGTTCTGTGAAGTTGTGCGAGGACGTTCGAAGAAGATGACGAAGAGGAAGCGCGTGGATGAGGGGAAGGAGAAGACGAAGCATAAGAAGGAGGATGTGAGTTCGAAGAAGATGACGGATCATGATGCTATTTTTCTCTTCGCTGGCTTATCCGAGGTATACATCTGCATCCAAATTGCAACTTTGACGGTTAACTAATTCCATGACGAAGAGGAAGCATGATGTTTATACAAATTCCATTAACATCTGAATCTGAGGTTGTTTCATGCTCTTTATACTAATTTAGTTCGTTTTTTGGGTTGAAGAGTGATCAGAGGGCAAATGTGCTGAGCAAGAAGGCTGCTGAGCAGGTATAAATATGTATAGCCTTTTTGCAACCTCCTGATGTGTATTTTTATTCTAACTGATGGATGAAGAGGAAGCTTGATGTTTATACAAATTCATATAGCCTTGACTAGTTCCGATGCCTTTTTCGTATAGCTGTATTTACTCCTGAAGTGTATGTCTGTATTTACTCATGTAGTATAAATTTGTATAGCTTTTTTGCAACCTCCTGATGTGTATTTTTATTCTAACTGATGGATGAGAGAGGAAGCATGATGTTTATACAAATTCCATTAACATCTGAATCTGAGGTTGTTTCATGCTCTTTATACTAATTTAGTTCGTTTTTTGGGTTGAAGAGTGATCAGAGGGCAAATGTGCTGAGCAAGAAGGCTGCTGAGCAGGTATAAATATGTATAGCCTTTTTGCAACCTCCTGATGTGTATTTTTATTCTAACTGATGGATGAAGAGGAAGCTTGATGTTTATACAAATTCATATAGCCTTGACTAGTTCCGATGCCTTTTTCGTATAGCTGTATTTACTCCTGAAGTGTATAGCTGTATTTACTCATGTAGTATAAATTTGTATAGCTTTTTTGCAACCTCCTGATGTGTATTTTTATTCTAACTGATGGATGAGAGAGGAAGCATGATGTTTATACAAATTCCATTAACATCTGAATCTGAGGTTGTTTCATGCTCTTTATACTAATTTAGTTCGTTTTTTGGGTTGAAGAGTGATCAGAGGGCAAATGTGCTGAGCAAGAAGGCTGCTGAGCAGGTATAAATATGTATAGCCTTTTTGCAACCTCCTGATGTGTATTTTTATTCTAACTGATGGATGAAGAGGAAGCTTGATGTTTATACAAATTCATATAGCCTTGACTAGTTCCGATGCCTTTTTCGTATAGCTGTATTTACTCCGGAAGTGTATGTCTGTATTTACTCATGTAGTATAAATTTGTATAGCTTTTTTGCAACCTCCTGATGTGTATTTTTATTCTAACTGATGGATGAGAGAGGAAGCATGATGTTTATACAAATTCCATTAACATCTGAATCTGAGGTTGTTTCATGCTCTTTATACTAATTTAGTTCGTTTTTTGGGTTGAAGAGTGATCAGAGGGCAAATGTGCTGAGCAAGAAGGCTGCTGAGCAGGTATAAATATGTATAGCCTTTTTGCAACCTCCTGATGTGTATTTTTATTCTAACTGATGGATGAAGAGGAAGCTTGATGTTTATACAAATTCATATAGCCTTGACTAGTTCCGATGCCTTTTTCGTATAGCTGTATTTACTCCTGAAGTGTATGTCTGTATTTACTCATGTAGTATAAATTTGTATAGCTTTTTTGCAACCTCCTGATGTGTATTTTTATTCTAACTGATGGATGAGAGAGGAAGCATGATGTTTATACAAATTCCATTAACATCTGAATCTGAGGTTGTTTCATGCTCTTTATACTAATTTAGTTCGTTTTTTGGGTTGAAGAGTGATCAGAGGGCAAATGTGCTGAGCAAGAAGGCTGCTGAGCAGGTATAAATATGTATAGCCTTTTTGCAACCTCCTGATGTGTATTTTTATTCTGACTGATGGATGAAGAGGAAGCTTGATGTTTATACAAATTCATATAGCCTTGACTAGTTCCGATGCCTTTTTCGTATAGCTGTATTTACTCCGGAAGTGTATAGCTGTATTTACTCATGTAGTATAAATTTGTATAGATTTTTTGCAACCTCCTGATGTGTATTTTTATTCTAACTGATGGATGAAGAGGAAGCATGATGTTTATACAAATTCCATTAACATCTGAATCTGAGGTTGTTTCATGCTCTTTATACTAATTTAGTTCGTTTTTTTGGGTTGAAGAGTGATCAAAGTGCAAATGTGCTGAGCAAGAAGGCTGCTGTGCAGGTATAAATTTGTATAGCTTTTTTTGCAACCTCCTGATGTGTATTTTTATTCTAACTGATGGATGAAGAGGAAGCATGATGTTTATACAAATTCCATTAACATCTGAATCTGAGGTTGTTTCATGCTCTTTATACTAATTTAGTTCGTTTTTTTGGGTTGAAGAGTGATCGGTCTGAGGTTGTTTCATGCTCTTTATACTAATTTAGTTCGTTTTTTGGTTTGAAGAGTGATCGAAATGCAAATGTGCTGAGCAAGAAGGCTGCTGAGCAGGTATAAATTTGTATAGACGTTTTGCAACCTCCTGATGTGTATTTTTATTCTAACTGATGGATGAAGAGGAAGCTTGATGTTTATACAAATTCATATAGCCTTGACTAGTTCAGATGCCTTTTTCGTATAGCTGTATTTACTCCTGTAGTGTATAGCTGTATTTACTCATGTAGTATAAATTTGTATTATTTTATATAGCATTTTCTTAGTTATGTTTACAGGTTGATGCATGTTCAATGCAGAGATCAGATGCAAGCAGGTATAACAACAAGGAGGAGGATAACTTTTTGTTGTTGCTACATGAGTTGGCGTCAAATCATTTAATTCTGGGAAAAAAGAATGTGAAGTTGAATGATGTTCGCAAGCAAATGAGACGTGATGACACAGTTAGACCTAAAGAGGTCAAAATGTCTAATGAGGTTTGGCGGTTAAGAAACAATATACGAGAATATATACAAAAGCTGGGAACAAAAAAGACATTCTATGCAAGCAACAATATTGACCTGGAAATGATTTTTTTGTATCTGGAGAGGAGGAATGTCAAGATTGCTTCAGATCTGACTGAGGAGAAGTTAACCAGTCTTAAGGGGTATGCAAGGGACAAGAACATCAATCTAATTGATTGATTGTCACACATTCCATAGCCTTTTCATTGCCAGCTTACCAAACATTCCTTCCATAGCTTTACGTTCCACTGTTGGCATGTAATAAGTTTCAAAATACTTTCCCTCTGGCACATTTGATAGCTTTGTTTTTCAATTCCACTGAGATGTTTCAAACAAGGCGTAATTTTGTTTCAAAATACTTTCCAGTGGCCCGTACTCTGTGATATGATGCAAAATTTCAAACTCCTAGAGCATTTCATACTGTCCATACTGAATTGGAAGGTGTTTGACAAAGCAATTCAGGTATGGCAGCCTTGACAAAAGTCCAAAAAAGTGTAAAAGTGCCCTGGGTTTCACCAGGTTATATATTAGAAGATCGTCCGATAACACTAGATGCTTTGAAAGAAGTAAGGACAGATTGAAAGAAATATGTAGAGAGGTGAACTTGAAAGATCGCCCAGGTTATGTATTGAAAGATCGCCCAGGTGAACTTCCAGTGGGTCTTATGTATTGAAAGATCGCCTAGGGTGAATTTGATTATAAGAATCCTTAATTCAACAATCTAAGCATAGAGGATTGGGAATCTGATTTAAAAACAAAGTTAAGTCTCTGAAATCCTCATCAAACAAAACCCAAAAAAAAAACCAAAGCCCAATTCTAATTAGAAGCATCAGATCTCAATTCAACAGCACAGGAACGAAAAAGATCTCAGATTCATATGCTGAAGAAGCATCAGATGTCAATTGAAGAACAAAAACCAAAACAAATAAAAGAGAAAAACCCACCTCAGCTTCATATGCTGATGAATCAAATCTCACTTGAACAACAACCAAAAGTACTACTGTACTTTAAAAGAGAAAAACCTCAGATTCATAAGTCAGATCTGAATTGAACAACAAAAACCAAAAAATAATCCATGTTTCATAAGCTGAAGGGGTGGCAGAGAGATTGTACTCCTTTACCTTAAATAGGAAAGAGAGATTGTTACTAACAACTTTTATTTTCTTCCATTAATTCTTTCTTTTAAAAGTTACAACGAAACAATTAATTATGTTTCGTAACTATGGAAATTATGGATATTAATTAAAATTTTAAAATCATCAAAATTCCGAGAGAGTCGATAAAAACTCATTTTTATATAACTGTAACACGTTGTAAATTTAGATCTTTATTACTATTCATTTATGATAAAATTCAAGTTGCTAAGAATACAGTCCAATATAAGAATCAAAAAAAAAAAAAAGAATACAGTCCAATATCGCAATTGCGACAGTTTTTTCTATATCATGAGAACCTGTGTTTCAACCGACTTAAAATAGTAATAATTAGACTTAAAAAAATGATCAGGCTTAAAAAAATAATGATCATACTTAAAAAAATTAATCAGACTTAAACTAGTAATGATCAGACTTAAATAGATAATGATCAGACTTAAAATTGGTAATGACCAGCTTTAAAATTGATAATGATCAAACTTAGACATTTAATGATCAGACTTAAAAAATAATGATCATACTTAAACAGACAATGATCAGACTTAAACAATAATGATCAGACTTAAACCAATAATGATCAGAAGAGTAAAACGCAAATTTGACCAGCTAGATGAAGGAATTAGCCTTATAAATGCCGAGTTCATGGCAAAGCGATGAGTTTTGCTCAGAATGCCATTTTCACCCAAAAAAACACTAGCCGTTCATCAAATTCTGACACAGACGTAGAAACATCAAATTTAAGTCCGATCATTTACTGGTTTAAGTTTGATCATTAACTGTTTAAGCCTGATCATTGTTTTTTTTAAGTCTGATCATTAACTTTTTAAGTCTGATCATTGTTTTTTTAAGTCTGATCATTAACAGTATAAGTCTGATCATTACTACTTTAAGTCTGATCATTGTTTTTTAAGTCTGGTCATTGCTTCTTTTTTTAAGTCTGCTCATTAACTGTTTTAAGTCTGATCATTGTTTTTGAGTGTGATCATTAACTGTTTAAGTCTGATCATTAACTTTTTAAGTCTGATTATTGTTTTTTAAGTCTGATTATTGTTTTTTAAGTCTGATAATTACTGTTTTAAGTCTGATCATTACTGTCTTAAGTCTGATCATTACTGGTTTAAGTCTGATCATTAACTGTTTAAGTCTGGTCATTACTGTTTTAAGTTTGATTATTGTTTTTTAAGTCTGATCAAATTTTGTTTTAAGTCGGATCATTGTTTTTTAAGACTGATCATTAACTGTTTAAGTCTGACCATTATTTTTTTAAGTCTGATCATTAACTGTGTTAAGTCTGATCATTGTTTTTTTAAGTCTGATCATTAACTGTTTTAAGTTTGATCATTAACTGTGTTAAGCTGATCATTGTTTTTAAGTGATCATTAACTGTGTTAAGTCTGATCATTAACTGTTTAAGTCTGATCATTGTTTTTTTAAGTCTGATCATTAACTGTTTAAGTTTGATCATTGTTTTTTTAAGTCTGATCATTGTTTTTTAAATATGATCATTGCTGCTTTTTAAGTCCGATCATTTCCAAGTTTAAGTCTGATCATTAACAATTCGAGGATTACATTGAAAATTACATCATTAGTTTTATACCCCTCCGTGTGGAATGACTATAATACCCCTCCGCGTGTTTGTTCCGGATTTTGACTAAATGGGACACATGTCAGCTTAAAATTTGGTTTGTAGTTTTTATATATAATTTGGTTTGTACCTGAACAGTGTTATTAAAACCGGACCGAATCGGCCGGTTTGGCCGGTTGGATCGGGAACCGGTCACCGGATCGGTTCGGTTCTGTAATCGGATCGAAAATGCAGCGACTCGGTCAAACCCGGTCAAAACCGGTTAAGACCCGGTGGGTTGACCCGATTGACCCAATTTTTCATTAAAATGTGATTTGATCAGTTCGATTTGGTCTGAAAAAATATATATTTATTTTGATTTGGACAAGACTCGAACCTAGTCATTCTCTATAATTATCTCCTCTCATTCCACCAAGCTAAACATGATTCTTGTTTTATTATTTGTTTCAATAATGTATATTCATTTATCAAATCTATAAAATTTATTACTTACTATCAATTTAGCTAGAAATTCAATTAGTCTTAGAAATCCCTTATCGTCGTGACTTACAAATTAAGACTAAAATTGTTATTGTTGTATTATTGATTTGTACTTTATTAAATTATAAATTTGTTATGGTATGTTATTGTAATTAGATCATAAACATGTAATATTTATTCAAGTCATAAATATGTTAAGTTATAATATTATATATAAGTATTTTATTTTTATTATTTAATTTATGCGGGTCAAACCCGTTCGACCCGGTTGAACTACTAACCCATTGACCCAATGACTTGACCGGTTCGATCACCGATTCGGTTTTAATAACACTGCCTGAACTGCACTCTTAATTAAAATCATCAAAATTCCAAGAGTCAATAAAAATTCATTTTTATATAGCTGTAAATTTAGATCTTTATTACTATTTCTTTTATGATAAAATTCCAGTTGCTAGAATACCGTCCAAAGCTGCAAAATGTCATTAAGATTTTGTGTAACTCATACCTCAAATGATCTTTGAGCACATATAATCATGTGCAAAAAATTAAATTGAAGCAGTTAAGAACTTAAAATCTTTCCCGTCAGAAGAGTGATGATTTAGTGATGTGAATATCAGACTGAACTTATACTGTATGCACGCACATATCCTTTAAGTATGGGGACAGCCGCACCCGGCCCGGTCATTTCGAAAAATTCACCAATATTAACTTTTTTTTCTTTACATTCTTACTGGTTTTAATATTCTGCCTCCACTAATTTCAACATATGTTTTAATAATTTGATGTCTCATTTAGAAAAGAATCTAAATTGATACTAGAACTAGTAGAATTTAAGCTTAAATTATTGAGTAGACATGCACAAACAATTGGGAATTTTATTCATATGCCTATTGAGAAATATTTTTGGATCCGACATTATTATATAGTCAAGAGTTTTAAATTCATTGTAATATATTTATGGTATGTTTCATAACTAAAATAGAAAATTCGGAGAGTCAATAAAAATTCAATTTTGCACATAGCTTTAGCTATAACACATTGTAAATTTATATATTTATTATGATCTTTTATTTTATTGTATTTTTTTATGATAAAATATAATTTGATAAGAAGATAATGGCAAACAATGCCGGAGATAATGATGAAAGTTGGGCAGATCAAAAGTGTTTCTATAAAATAGTAGAGTTGAGATTACGTGAGAAGTATGTTTTAGGTGAGAAAAGGAAATATATCTCCGCCTTCCATCTTAATTTCATCTATGATCAATATTAATTATCCTTAAATTTAAATTTGGTAAAAAATTCACACTAAGATATGAATTAAGGGCAAATCAGTCCAATTAAAAATTAAGTTAATAACCATAAATTGAAAACGTAACATGAGCTCGAACGCATAGCCGCCGCCAGCATCGCCGACATGCACTGGCATAGGCTTAATTACCTTCTTCTTCTGGCGATATGATTGAAATAGTTGAAGCATCTCTTGCACTCGCATAATTAAAATATTTTTAAATAGTTGAAATAGTTCAATGACACTAAAATTTGTGCTATATTGATCATAATTGGTAACTCATAAAGTGATGCATTGTATCGTGAAGTACGTAAGATTGTATCATAATTGGTAAATTGTATCCCAAATTTATTTGTAGGACGCAGGAGGACAAGAAACCCATGGGTAACAAAGACAGGCATGCAAAAGAGCAACAAGCTAAAAACGAAAAATAGATTTCTTACCAAATAAGCACCCAAACACTTAAAAGATAAATATCATATATGAGATCGGCAGCCAAATTCATTATCTTCAAAGCCTATGTTGTGAGAATATTAATTTTATATATGATCAGAGATACACGTCTCATATGTTTTGAGTCGTCTTGAGACTAAACCCTCCTTATGTGCTAGGTAAATGCCTTCAATATATCATTGTAGTTGCACTCAAGTGTAACTGCTAGCATTTAACCGTCTAGTTCAAAGTGTATTCAGATTTCGAATCAGAAACGTTTCAGTCTCACCGTTTATTTCCCTTGTTGTCATTCGTAAATTCATCCTACGTTAATGTCAAGTCAAGATTTCAGTTAACCAATAAATCTGACACCAATCGAGGCGAATCACAGGAATACAGATGAGCAACTAAAAGGTTCTAAAACCAAGAAGTCTCGATACCTCAGATTCGAGACAAGAAATACACAAAAGACTCAACATACTTTGATAATATGCGTAGATGACATACATGTAACCAAGTTGATCAAATGAGTTTACATTGTCCAAGAGCTCTAAGATATGCAACTGTGCAGTGAACTTTGAAACTATTGATATGGGTTTGGTTGCAACTTGCAAGACAACAGGATATATAAACAGTCAAAACATTTAATTTGATCAAACAAAGAATATGATGATTAGATTACTGTTTCCCATTTGCTGCAAAACTACATTTTTCATATGTTGCTCATCATTTTGAAAATAAGGGAATTATATTCAGGATATTGTCTATGTACACCCCACTACAAATTGTACTCGTTATCCTACGAATATTATGTACTTGGTATTTTCATTTCAATGCAAAAGTTGTTAGTTCTTCGTAGTATTAATACATACATGGTAGTCTCATAATTCATAGTAAACTATGTAAAGACTACCAATTATGTTAACTGAACTACAAATTATTTGAACAAGACTACGCTGTAACGTCACAATATTTCGTATTAAATACAAAATAATGTTTTGCAAATTATTTATGCTTGAAGCGGAAGTTGTGTTCGTAATCTCAAATGCTCCTCTGATTCTACGATGTTTGCTTGCTTCGATCTACTCAGCTTGATGTATGTGGATGAAGGTGCGGTGCAACGTGTCTTGCGTAGCGAGGGTCTTGGTGACTTGACTCACGTGCGCAGCGAAGTGAGGGTCGCGGTTGGACTTGATCTCACGTGCTTGCGTTGCGGTTGGATGCTTTAGCAGACGACGTTAGGATGCTTGGGCAGACGGCGTTGGAATGCTTGGGCAGACGGCGTTGGAATGCTTGGGCAGACGGCACGTGCTTGTCGGTAGCTGGCGGTTGACGGTTGATGGTTGACACTTCCTTTGAGGGCACTCTTCTTTGTGCTTTCTTCTCAAATTTCCGAGTCCTTCATTTGTGAAGTGAAATACTCTATTTATAGAGTTCACTAGTGGGCTTGAGATTGGGCCCGTGCTTTGGGCTGAGTTTAATTCATGGACCGGGCTTTGTAGCTTTGACCCAAATATCACTTATGGGCCAGCCCATTTATACTTTAAATAATTTTGATTTGGTCCTTGAACTTTTAGTGCCTACAAATTGCCCCCTCATGATCATGTTGTGCGGCACAATTTGAGTGTCTCAGCGCGACGTGATCGTGAGTGATTGACTTGAGAGTCTTGTGGATGTCGAACCTGTCGTAAGAGCTTCCACGTAATAATAATTTTTTTTTTTGAGCCACCATGTTTTTCTCCAACTTGACGGTTGACTTGTGATCTTTGTGAATGTCGAACTTGTCGTACGAGCTTCCACATTTTTTTTTGAGTCACCATGTCGTTCTCCAACTTGACGGTTGACTTGAGATTTTTTTGAATGTCGAACTTGTCGTACGAGCTTCCACATTTTTTTTTTGAGTCACCATGTCGTTCTCCAACTTGACGGTTGACTTGAGATTTTTTTGTGTGAATGTCGATGCGTTGTGGTTGATTGACCTCATGGCATCCCGACTCTGTGCCACGGAGCGCTGCTGCGAGGGATATGATATCATCTCAGGAAGTTGTAAGCGTTTCAAAACAGAACGAGAATATTCACGCAGCCTCTCTACTTCATTGATCGTGGTCATAGAAACATCAGCGTTTAAAGCCATGGATGGGGAATCTTGAGACTGTTAGACTATGGAGCCGAAAGGCTTTTGCAAGTGGATGACAATGGAAGGAATCTTGGATTAAACTATGGAGCCGAAAGCCGAGAGGCAATATTCAATTGAAAGTGAAGAGCAATTGATTATTGAGGAGTCGAAAGCCATTCTTAATGGGAGCCGAGAGGAACCGAAAGACAAAGGAACATTGAATTAACAATGTTGCCCAAAAGTGGTTTGCCTCCCTTTGTTTATGCAAGAATGATGGGACACGTCTCCTCTCATGTTTTGATATATAAGGGGCATGAAACCGAGAGAAGAATGCACCTTCACAATATAGTCTCGTCGGGTAGTGAGATGGTGAGAGCAAAACATGGTGTAGTGTTTTACATCTCTGAGCTTGTGTTTATTCCATTTGATGAGTACTGTAATTGTATATCATCATGATAGTGGAAATTTCCTGGCTTGGTAGTACCGGAATTTGGCAGTCGGAATTTGGCAGTGTCGGCCACTTTTTTTTTTTTTTTTTTTGCTCTCTCCCCAGTTCGTGCGAATGTTTTTTTTTAATTTTTGACTACATCTTGTCTGACTGATTTTCTTTTTCTTGTCCATAACTAGGCCCCTCTTCTATCCACGGTTGCCGATTTTACTGCTCTGATGTTGGTGCGTTGTTGTTGACGGTACTCTAGCTTGTTGTTGAGAGACCAACCCGCTATCCTTCTTTGCGTAAAACTGCTATCCATCGTGGGTAGTTTCACACCTTGAATTCATTGTGTCAAGAAAAAAGCTTTTGAGGATTCTGTCATCAAGACTTACGAGTCTAAGGAAATTGGTTTTTAAGTGAGACCGTTTGTGACTCCTCCAATTTCCTGGGAATTCCTTACTTGTCTTAATTTCTTGGGCATAGTCGTTTCATTGTGTGACGAACTCACGTTGCGATATAAGTCTCTACCAAAAGAAGGCAGGCGCAATGGTGCTCTTCTGCCCCCAGTGCCAATTGGTGATGCCGCGGATGAGACACTTGTCGATAATGGAGGACAGCGCTCTATACGGTCGGGACGACATAGCCAACCGGTCTCCGATGCTTCATCTTCCTCTGGGCGACCGTAGGATAACAAAGCACCAAGTGCTGAAGCTGTCACTGCTCCACCCTCTTCATGCCAAACTGTCAAGATGACACACCAGCTCGTGAGGGTTCTCCTTCAAAACCTAATGGAAGCTCCCTACGCAGAAGTCGCCGATGTAGCTGTGCGTGTTATACACTTCTTTGCTAGCCTTCAAAATGTTGGCGATGACATCTCCTTTCTTCAGGCGGCCGTTGATGCGTATGTAAAGTGCGTTGCCAAACTCCTTGTAGTCCAGCAGGGTGTTGTTAGCAACTCCGCCCGTCATGCCTGTGAGATTTCTGCGGTTGAGGGCAGTCTACGTTCGGCTCGAGTGATCTTACAAAGGTGCTCTTCGAACTAGCAAGAGTTTGGAGGGACATGGAGAAGCAGTGGCGCAGGCAATAGAGGAAGCTAAAGCCAAATTACGAGTTTTGCACGAGGAGGCAGAGAGCATAAGACACCAGCAGAGCCGCCAAGTGGATGTAATTGCTGCGGCCGAGTCAAGCGTTGGTGCACTTCAACAGAAGTTAGATGAACTGAGAACTTTTCGAGCAAGCTCTGACGACATGGTGAAGGTGAAGCGTGAGTCGGATCAATGCAAGAAAGCCATCCATGCAGTTATGCATTAGAACCGTCAGACTACTTTGTTATTTTTTTTTGAGACTGCACTTGAACACATTTTTTTTGTACTCAAGCTACCTACGTACTTACGAAGTCACGTGCGTGACACTTCGCAAGATCAAGTCAACGTAGTTCAAATTTCCTTGTTATTTTTTGTTTTGTTTTGTTTAGCCGTTCACAGTTTATACTCTTGCGGGCCAGGAGTATCGGTCTGCACCTTTAGGAGTAGTAGCGCTTTAAGAATTTTCCATTGATTGGTCTGACGCGTAATCCTTCTTGATCCACGATCTTGTATGCCCCTGAGGTTGCGTTGACACCAACTTTATCGAAGTAATCCTCCGGAAAGAAGTCTTCTAAGGTAATGGGACTTGGTGGAATCTGCTTCAAAGAATCAATAGGCAGTATATGTGAGTTCAGACTCCTCTTGAGTCTTTTCTTCCCTTTCGCCTGACGTAGTCTCTTCTTGGTCACCTGGTTCTTCTTTCGGCGGACAGGTTCTGGTTGTGGACTGACTTGCTTCTTTGATTCAGCTTCAACAGATGGCTTTGATATCCACACTTTTGTTGGCTCAAGGGTGCCAAATTGGACTTGTTGCATGTACCATTCTTGTGGCTTGCAAAGTGAGTCGCAACTAGTCATCACGGAGGCGTGGTTTGCTTCTATTGTCTCATCTGTGTCGAGCTCGATGCGTCCTTCTTTGACTAATCTCATTATAAGCTCCTTGAGAGTGACACAGTTTTCGATACTGTGACTAACCAATCTATGGTAGCGACAGTATTTGGGATCATTCATCATGTTGACTTCATCTGGGCGTTTTGCTTCTGGTAAGTTGATGATGCCTTTTTCCAACAGGTCATCGAGCATGCCTGATAGATCAGAGTCAGGGAATGGATATTCCTTGGCTTGTAATTCTTTCAGCGTAGGCTTCGTGCGGTTGAAGTCTTTTGAGGTGACTGCTTTCCTCTTCTCGTGCTTTGGTTTTGATGATATCTTCACAGGATTGTCGTTGGTGCTGATGGCCATGGCCTGGTCGATGATCGCCTTTAACCAAGTCGTCAGAGCTTGCTCGAAAAGTTCTCAGTTCATCTAACTTCTGTTGAAGTGCACCAACGCTTGACTCGGCCGCAGCAATTACATCCACTTGGCGGCTCTGCTGGTGTCTTATGCTCTCTGCCTCCTCGTGCAAAATTCGTAATTTGGCTTTAGCTTCCTCTATTGCCTGCGCCACTGCTTCTCCATGTCCCTCCAAACTCTTGCTAGTTCGAAGAGCACCTTTGTAAGATCACTCGAGCCGAACGTAGACTGCCCTCAACCGCAGAAATCTCACAGGCATGACGGGCGGAGTTGCTAACAACACCCTGCTGGACTACAAGGAGTTTGGCAACGCACTTTACATACGCATCAACGGCCGCCTGAAGAAAGGAGATGTCATCGCCAACATTTTGAAGGCTAGCAAAGAAGTGTATAACACGCACAGCTACATCGGCGACTTCTGCGTAGGGAGCTTCCATTAGGTTTTGAAGGAGAACCCTCACGAGCTGGTGGGTCATCTTGACAGTTTGGCATGAAGAGGGTGGAGCAGTGACAGCTTCAGCACTTGGTGCTTTGTTATCCTACGGTCGCCCAGAGGAAGATGAAGCATCGGAGACCGGTTGGCTATGTCGTCCCGACCGTATAGAGCGCTGTCCTCCATTATCGACAAGTGTCTCATCCGCGGCATCACCAATTGGCACTGGGGGCAGAAGAGCACCATTGCGCCTGCCTTCTTTTGGTAGAGACTTATATCGCAACGTGAGTTCGTCACACAATGAAACGACTATGCCCAAGAAATTAAGACAAGTAAGGAATTCCCAGGAAATTGGAGGAGTCACAAACGGTCTCACTTAAAAACCAATTTCCTTAGACTCGTAAGTCTTGATGACAGAATCCTCAAAAGCTTTTTTCTTGACACAATGAATTCAAGGTGTGAAACTACCCACGATGGATAGCAGTTTTACGCAAAGAAGGATAGCGGGTTGGTCTCTCAACAACAAGCTAGAGTACCGTCAACAACAACGCACCAACATCAGAGCAGTAAAATCGGCAACCGTGGATAGAAGAGGGGCCTAGTTATGGACAAGAAAAAGAAAATCAGTCAGACAAGATGTAGTCAAAAATTAAAAAAAAAACATTCGCACGAACTGGGGAGAGAGCAAAAAAAAAAAAAAAAAAAAATTGGCCGACACTGCCAAATTCCGACTGCCAAATTCCGGTACTACCAAGCCAGGAAATTTCCACTATCATGATGATATACAATTACAGTACTCATCAAATGGAATAAACACAAGCTCAGAGATGTAAAACACTACACCATGTTTTGCTCTCACCATCTCACTACCCGAGGAGACTATATTGTGAAGGTGCATTCTTCTCTCGGTTTCATGCCCCTTATATATCAAAACATGAGAGGAGACGTGTCCCATCATTCTTGCATAAACAAAGGGAGGCAAACCACTTTTGGGCAACATTGTTAATTCAATGTTCCTTTGTCTTTCGGTTCCTCTCGGCTCCCATTAAGAATGGCTTTCGACTCCTCAATAATCAATTGCTCTTCACTTTCAATTGAATATTGCCTCTCGGCTTTCGGCTCCATAGTTTAATCCAAGATTCCTTCCATTGTCATCCACTTGCAAAAGCCTTTCGGCTCCATAGTCTAACAGTCTCAAGATTCCCCATCCATGGCTTTAAACGCTGATGTTTCTATGACCACGATCAATGAAGTAGAGAGGCTGCGTGAATATTCTCGTTCTGTTTTGAAACGCTTACAACTTCCTGAGATGATATCATATCCCTCGCAGCAGCGCTCCGTGGCACAGAGTCGGGATGCCATGAGGTCAATCAACCACAACGCATCGACATTCACACAAAAAAATCTCAAGTCAACCGTCAAGTTGGAGAACGACATGGTGACTCAAAAAAAAATGTGGAAGCTCGTACGACAAGTTCGACATTCAAAAAAATCTCAAGTCAACCGTCAAGTTGGAGAACGAGATGGTGACTCAAAAAAAAATGTGGAAGCTCGTACGACAAGTTCGACATTCAAAAAAATCTCAAGTCAACCGTCAAGTTGGAGAACGACATGGTGACTCAAAAAAAATGTGGAAGCTCGTACGACAAGTTCGACATTCACAAAGATCACAAGTCAACCGTCAAGTTGGAGAAAAACATGGTGGCTCAAAAAAAAAAAATTATTATTACGTGGAAGCTCTTACGACAGGTTCGACATCCACAAGACTCTCAAGTCAATCACTCACGATCACGTCGCGCTGAGACACTCAAATTGTGCCGCACAACATGATCATGAGGGGGCAATTTGTAGGCACTAAAAGTTCAAGGACCAAATCAAAATTATTTAAAGTATAAATGGGCTGGCCCATAAGTGATATTTGGGTCAAAGCTACAAAGCCCGGTCCATGAATTAAACTCAGCCCAAAGCACGGGCCCAATCTCAAGCCCACTAGTGAACTCTATAAATAGAGTATTTCACTTCACAAATGAAGGACTCGGAAATTTGAGAAGAAAGCACAAAGAAGAGTGCCCTCAAAGGAAGTGTCAACCATCAACCGTCAGCCGCCAGCTACCGACAAGCACGTGCCGTCTGCCCAAGTATTCCAACGCCGTCTGCCCAAGCATTCCAACGCCGTCTGCCCAAGCATCCTAACGTCGTCTGCTAAAGCATCCAACCGCAACGCAAGCACGTGAGATCAAGTCCAACCGCGACCCTCACTTCGCTGCGCACGTGAGTCAAGTCACCAAGACCCTCGCTACGCAAGACACGTTGCACCGCACCTTCATCCACATACATCAAGCTGAGTAGATCGAAGCAAGCAAACATCGTAGAATCAGAGGAGCATTTGAGATTACGAACACAACTTCCGCTTCAAGCATAAATAATTTGCAAAACATTATTTTGTATTTAATACGAAATATTGTGACGTTACAAATTTTTCGTATTTGTAACTGAACTACAAATTATTGAACAAGACTACGCATTATATGAACTAGACTACGAATTTGAACTAGCTAGAAAGCTGCGTATTATAAAAAATAGTTAAATGACAGACTACGAATTGTAATTAAAATGCAGAAATGTTGCACATTACAAATGCTATGAATTTTAAATTTATTCAAATTATTACAATGCTTTAGGGATGTCATTCTAAATTCTCCGACACATCTACTAGCAGCTAGCATGGGTACTAATAAACGGAAGAATCGAGCAGAGGTTTGGTGACCCTGATAAACGGAAGCCACAACTTCACCATGTGTAGTCGTTGAGCTGTTGGCAGGAGCAGTATGACTGTGCCCATTTTCCAATAGGCAGCTCCAATACTTTGCTTGTTATTTCTGAACTTTGTAGTCATCAGGTGCTGGCTTGGTGCTGACTTGCTCGCTTAACTATAAATGGATTATCTTTTCTGAAGATTCCATCCGTTTGATGACAAGGTCTTTCATAAATCAAGCTTTATCAGAATCTGACATGCCCATGATATATCCAATAAATGTGATAGAAATAACTCCATTCCGCGCCTTGTTTACAGGTGGCAGAATATTCCATATCAGATATTGAAGCTTCAATGAAATGGCCAAACCTGGATAATATTTTTTTTCTGAACACAATATTTAACTTCACCACTAATCTCCACGTCAACTGTTAGTATATGGGAGCATCGTTATCTTCATGAAGAATGTACTCAAGCTGCTCCTGTGCAGTGGATTTGATATCTTTCACGGTTAAGGGAGGCAGTTGTTGCTCCTGTGCTAATATTCGTAGTATGAAATACATGTGATGATTACAAAGCACGCCGATATTTCAGCAGTTGGTATTTTGTCAACGTTATTAGCTTGAATAACAGAAAAAAGAAGTGTGTGAATTCATCTGCGAATGATTACAAAGCACACGTTATTTTGCCAAACCTAGATAATATTTCACGGTTAGGCTGTTACAAATGATATATTTCATACTACGAATGTTACGAACTGATTCATTGATAGGGAAAACCAAACAGTGAGGCATACTTAAATATTTACGAATTATATATTTTAAATTATAACTTGAGAACTATACCAATAATATGCAAGTCATGTAATACTTGAATTGAAACAGAAAAGAAAAAAAAACAAACGCTTTTCTCTCCTTCGGCATACAGTCCCTAACTGCGCTAATATAACAAAAATGCCAAACTTCACTATTATAAAACAAAACATTAAACAATCAGGCCAACAGAATTCACTAGTATAAAACAAAAAATACACTCATAACGCATTTGCCTTCAAATTTTACCTTCGCATCGCCAGTACTACTGAATGATGTTCAATGCGCAGCTCTTCCACTTCTCCAATCCTTCATGGAGGGTCCGTTGTAAATGATATATGGATGATCAAGTCTTATTTCGAATGATCTTATGATCTTAAGTTCAATTAAGTGCTTTGAGAACTTAAAGAAATAACAACAAGATATAACGTGATTCGGGGGCTGCCCCTACTCCACGGGGGTGCGAGGATCAATCCACTATAGAATGTAATGGTTCGGTACACGCAATGTCAAGAATCCTAATTAGACTTATTGAGCCCTAATTTAATCAAGCAATGCTATGAGTAAAATTAACCGACAATAAGCACAATTAATAAAGGTGAAAGCTTCCCTGATATCTGAATTGAAAATTCTGATCGATTCGAGGCTGAGGCGTGACCGGCGGCGGTGAACGTCTCCGGTGTAACTCCGACAAAGCTAGCGGTGAGAGAGCATAGTGATGGCTTTCGTCGTTCCGATCGGATGCGCGAGCACGATGCACTTCACTTCGAAGACCGAACGAGAAATGCTCTGTCGCTCTGGATTTCGTCAGTCCGTTCGAATGAGCTTCACAGCTCTCTTTTGAACCAAAACAAAGAAGAAGGGAGAAACGACGACGTTTGGCCAATCTTCAAATTTGGACGTGCCTTGCTGAAACGACGATGTCCCACTTGTAACCAAAAATTGCCGCGTAGGCAATATGCTGTAGTCCCATTTAAACTACTTCGCGCCTAGGGCAAACGACACCGTTTCCTCTAGTCTGAACCCAGAATGCTCCTTTGGTTTGCTGATCGTCCTCCAGTCTTTCTGGCTATCAAACTCGACCAAACTTGCACATAATGAATATGCAAAAACCACACAAATATACTACAACATATGTACTATAAGTGCATGCCAATAACCAATCCAAAGGAGCCTCTATAAGGCCTGACTCTAAGCCTAAACATGCTAGTATGACTAGACAAGTATGAGGCACTGATCGCTTGTAAATGTAGCGGAAATATTCAAATAAGAATTCAAATACTTATGCTAGTCACGATTAATCAACACATTTATAAAGACTCGGGAATCCGAGGTCGAACCCAAAGGATTGGTGATTAAACCAATAATGCTAAAGATTAAACTAGAATGTCTAAGGTTTGGGGGGGGGGGGTTTGTTCCTCTTAAGAGGTTGATAGCAAGATTTTACTATCCTAAATGGAGGATTGGTCAACAAAAAGGGTAACCAATCAATTCAAATATGATTAAGGATCTATTTTTCTACCTAGACAATTATTGTGATAGTAAATGGGGTTGCTAACGATGAAATCACATGCACATGTTTAGAATTTGGCTATTGCAACATTAATACCAAGTTCAACTCACGCTACAACTTAGTATAAAGAGGTTGCATCTCGCATAATGCCTCACACTCCCGCTCTATTGGCATTATAGAATATGAATATCTAGCCTCACACTCACGCTTTATTGACTAGATAATCATGTTCTTGTTAGGTTCAAGCCATTCTCATTAGAATTAGAGTGTCGCCATGTAACACAAAAACCCTAATGCTTCTTCATTTAGTTCATTTGAAATCATGCTTTTCAACGCAAGTTACATCAAACATGAAATCAAGCAAAATTGCTATTGAGGACTTCTCACAAACACCTTATAGGCAATCCGAAACATTAAGTTCAAATGAAGAAGAATCATGTGTAAATCATTCATCAATAGCATCCATAATATTTACAATATCACAAACATGTCTAGGGGATCCATAGATCCCCAACCAAGGTCACTACTCACTCATGGTGAGTTTACAAGCAATAAAAAAAATGAAAGTGCATGAACCCATAAGGAAACTAGAGTTTAGGAATCTAAAACCAATATGGAGCACTAAGAACAATGGATGATTCAATCTTTGTGTTGTTGATGACTCTAGAAAATCTGGCTTCCTCTCCAAGCAATCTTCTCTCAAAAATCCCAGCAAATCCAAGAGTGTGGTTTTGAAAACCCTAAGTTTCTATTTATAGTTCAGCCGTAAAAATCCAGACTTTACGACTTCATGCGAGCGCACGGATGGACTGTGTGAGCGCACAGCTGCCCAAAATCTGGCCTTGTGCGATCGTGGCTTATGAGCATGTGATCGCATGAAAAACTCATGCGACTGGTCTGACTTGTGCGAGCGCATAAAGAAGTTATGCGAACGCATGAGGAACGTTGTGCGACCGCATGAAAATTCCATGCATCTATTTTCATCCATGCGGGCGTGGGGAAGCTGGCCGTGCGAGCGCATAAAGAAGTTGTGCGAACGCATGAGGAACGTTGTGCGACCGCATGTAATTCCTATGCGTTTGGTCCTATCCATGCGAGCGCATGGAATTCCTATGCGAGCGCATGGATGCCTTGTGCGAACGCATGCTCTTAGAGAGTTTGTGCTCCGAATTCTATTTTGCTCATTTTCGCTCCAGAATGTTCGGTTTTTCTCCAAAATCAATGCTCACTTGTGTTCTCAGCTTAAGCTCTGTAATTGGCCTGAAATGAACCACAAGGCATCAAATAGCAAGTGAAACCATGATAAAACAATCGAAACAGTAAGTGTAGAGGTTGCCTAAAATGCATATATTTTAGTGCTATCAAATCACCCCACACTTAACGTTTGATCGTCCCGAGCAAACTAATCATAGAGATCATCAACAATATTGCATTACATTTACTCAGGATCAGTTCAAAAGAAACTCCATACGGTTACGAAAACTAACTAAAAACATTAGGAAACAATTACTACTTATGATAAACCACTTTCGTAGGGGACACGAGTGCGTTTAGCAAATGCACCAAGCCTTTAAACCCCTAGGCTACCCTAGTGGAGGAGTTGTAGTCTCCTAAGAGTTTTCAGATACGGGAATACTCACAAATCCCACAAAGAGAACAACCATCCAAATAGGCATTTTAAGTTCACAATTGTCAAAGTACTACGCAAGGTGTTTTTTCATGACTTTCATAATGTATTCAACTAGATATGTGCATTTCAATCACTACATGATTTCTCTTCAAATCCTTGTGGAAATTCATGAATTACGACATTCAAGCGAATCAAAGCAAAGACTAATAAATCTTTAATCAAGGATTCTAGTCATTTTCTATATTAGTGACTTCAAGAAAACAATCTAATAGTCGCAAAGAAATCTTGTTGGATCACTCACCAATGCTAGTAAGGAGGCTAGTCCATTGGCTTGTGAGCTTTGAACTCATTCTCAAGCCTGGGACGCAAAGGTCACTTAGTCATAAGAGAAGAGGAGTTCCAACAATAAGGTTTTTGTACACCCTTGCAAATCATATCATGCCTAAGTATAAAAGAATACGTGGTTCGTCCCTTAGTGAATTCTTGCTAGGAAGTATCAATTGCCTCATTGGTTTTCATGCTAGAGGATGGTGGAATAGCCGATTGTCAAGTCTAAGTGCTTCTTATTTTCTTTTTTTTTCTTTCAAATGGCCTTTGGCCTACAAATGCTTTCGAGGGAGAACTTTTCTTCCTAACCCCCGGCATTTGTATCATTTTTGAAACAAAACTTCTCGTGATCATCGAGAGAGTTTTTAGTCGGGGTTTTGCCCTCTTTTGACCATAAGAATGAAGTACATACATATTTTTTGTTGGGGCCTATTTTTCGCCCTCTTTTGACTCCACACTTAGAACTTGACAAAGGTCTAAGTGTTAAAAATGGAGCATGACAAACCAACAAGACAAATCCGCAAGATAAGCAAGGTCACTAAGGTCACCTAAAGGCAATCATGCCATGCAAGGGTTTTTAAAATTATAAATCATTTCGATTTTATGCTTTCAAAGATCAACTCTTTAGTCTCAATGAGAAAACGCTTAGAATAAAAGATAAAGAAGTGCTAGTAGATGCTTTGATCCTCCAGAATGAAGGTCAACAATCCAATCCATTAGTCATCTAAAGGATTAATCAAGTGAAATCATGCACGACTAGTTGAATTTAGAGATGAAATTTTTCGAAAATGTAGCCTTGCCTAGACTTTTTGTTCTCATTAATAATTTGAAAAATTTGGATGAATTGTGCAGTAGTGTGAGTGTTTTCCCTTAAACATGCAAGTCGATTGGATTCCACACATGAAAGTACGTCAAGCAAGCACAAACATCTCATGTATTCAAAACATGTCAAAACATAGGCCACCCCACACTTAGCGATTGCTTAGTCCCTAAGCAATGCATAGAATGTAAAGCAAAGAGAGAGTTAAGAGAAACTTCTCTCGTTTGGAGGTAGCCATTTCAATGCAAGAGATGTTGCTATGCGCGTCTAGCTTTTGGGCAACTGATCTTGCATAAAGATTCGAGTGATGATTTCCCTTTTTCTTCTATAAGTCAAGGAACTAAAGATGAGAGTGTTAGGCATACAAGGTAGGGGAAATCATCATCGTAAATGTATCAACATAATGCAAGTTAACTCCAAATTTTATCAAAAGAATTTCCTTAGAGGGGCATACGCTCGCATGCTTTGGTTCATGCGATCGCATGGTATAAGGCAGTCGCATGGTTTTCTCATGCGAACGCATGAGTTCATGCGACCGCGGTACACGGGGAGTTTAAACGTTCATGCGAGCGCATGAATGAATTCATGCGAACACACAACATTGGGCAGTCGCATAAGATTCTCATGCGAGCGCATGAGCTCATGCGAGCTTGGCGAAGAATTTCTACACCCCACACTTATGCCCTATCAAGACATCTAGTTAACTTAGCACATGTTAAGAAATCATCAAATATAGGCATTCACACATGCATAGTTCATATCCTCAAATTCTTGCACGAAGCAAATAGAAATCCAATCAAAATAGATATACTTAAAAATCGAGAGAGAAAACACTCACAAGCCTAGTTTAACGTCTTGGCTAAGACGGAGCCGATTCTCTGTGTAGGGGTAAGAAGTACACTTGAAGAGTCTTTTGCCAAGATCCCTCCTCAAGCGGAATTGTTGAGAAGTGAAGGAGTCAATCCGGGTTCTTTGAAGAGTTGCAAGCAACTTGCTTAACAGCTCTTCTCCAAAGTGATGCTTGCTTCTCCCACTTCACCGTTTTAGCATTTGCATTCCTTTTTACCCCATCATTGTGTGAAGGCAACTTATAGTGATCAAGAGAGGGGTCCTTATCGGGATCAATCAACTTGTACAAATCTTTTTTGGTTACCTTCCGGACCTCAACATCCTCGGCCTTAGCACTCTTTTGCTCATTCAAATTACAAAGCTCTTGTGCAGCCACTTGTTCACTCAAAGGCCTCTCTATTTTAATCTTTTCTCCCCTTATCTTCAAGGTCAGCTTCCCCTTCCCCAAATCAACTTTAAAACCGGCGGTGGCTAAGAAAGGGCGCCCAAAAATAAGGGAAGTGTTGGCATTATTCCCCGTGTCCATCACCACGAAGTCACAAGGTATGTGGAACTTGTCTATCTTTATAGGGACATTCTCGATTAATCCCTTGGGTTTCCTTGTGGTTCCATCGGCGAGTTGCATCACCATCTTGGTAGCTCTCATTCCTCCTAGCCCAAGCTCGTAATAAGTCGCTAGAGGCATGACACTTACACTAGCACCAAGGTCGGCTAGTGGGTGTTCAAAACTCACGGCGCCAATAGAACATGGAATGGTGAATCGGCCGGGGTCTTTCATCTTGAGAGGTATTTGTTCTGAGAAAAGGGCGCTGCACTCATGGTTCAAGGCAACCATGCTAGGTTCTTCAATAACTCTAAGACCAGACACAATATCTTTTAAGAACCTTGCATAGGTAGGATTTTGAGTGATTACCTCATGGAATGGAAGAGTGACATACAACTTCTTTAGCATTTCAACAAACCGTTGGAAATGAACATCTAACTTGCTTTTGTTGAGCCTTTGAGGAAAGGGGACCATCGGCACATATTTCCTCATCAAAACCGGTTCTTCCTTTTCTTTTTCTTTTTCTGCAGGAACTTGAAGTTCAATGTCAGGACTTTCGCGGGCAATTTCCAATTCAATCTTCTTGTCTCTATGACTCGGCTCTCTTTGAGGAGTAGGAAGGATTCTTCCACTTTTTAATGTTATGGCATCGACATGCATGATAGAATGCTCTTCACCTTCAAGAAAAATGGCATTGCAATGCTCGGTCGAATTTACATCCGGTTGAGAAGGGAGTTTCCCTATTTGCTTCATATGAGCATTCTCTTTAACAAGCCTTCTGTTCTCGGCCACTAATTCCTCCATCTTTCTGTTGCTCTCCTTGTTACTCTCTAGTATTTGCGCCATCATAGCCATCATAGGGTTATCTTGAGCGTTGGAAGAAGAATTCCCTTGATCATTCATAGGAGATTTGGCTTGATAAGGCCTTTGATAATTCCCTTGAGAATATTGAGAATTTTGGTTGGAACTTTGGCCTTGATTAGAATAGGAATCTTGTCCTTGGTTTTGGTTAGAGCCATACCCTTGTCTTTGGTAGTTCCCTTGGTAATTATTCTGCCCTTGAGGCTTTGGAGGGAAATTTGAATCATTGGATATTCTTCTTTGAGGAGGCTCATAATTCCTAGTAATAGGATTAGCATTTTGAGCATAATTCCTTTGTTGATTTACAAGGTGTGCCTCTTCATAACCATCATCATCATCCTCGTATTTCCCATCAGGACAATTTTTTGTAGAATGCCTCGTGCTAGCACATAAGAAACAAGATTATTGAGCCGAGATTTTCTCTTTATCAGCTTTTGGCTTAGTTGCTTCCACAGAATTCACCATACTTATCATTGTCTCCACTTTCTTTGCCAAATCACTTACTTGATCCTTAGTTGCATAATTCGAAGAGTCATCTCTTGACTTAGCCATTTTCTTGTGATCAACTCCTTGATATCTATCAGAGTTTATAGCAATTTTGTCAACAATTTTGAAGCCTTGGCTCGCCGGTAAATCCATAATAGCACCGCCACTAGCCGTATCCATCTGATTTTTAGCTTCCTTGCTCATACCCAAATAGAAATATCTCATGAGATCGGCTTTTCTGAAATTGTGGTGGGGGCATTCCCTCAGATAATGCTTGAAGCGATCATAAGCTTGATGAAATAGCTCATTATCTCTTTGGGAGAACGTCAGAATAAAATCAGTGAACTTTTTGGTTCTTGATGGAGGAAAGAACTTGTTCAGAAAAGAACTTGCTAGATGATCCCAAGTTCTGAAAGTTCCCGGCTCATGGTTTTGCAACCATTCTTTGGCATCCCCATACAACGAAGAAGGAAATAGCTTCAAGTAAACATATTCAGCGGGCACATTCCTCGGTTTATAAGTTCGGCAATACTCATGAAAATTGGCCAAATGAGTAGAGGGATTCCCGACCCCTTGATATTGGTCATTAGTCACCATATGCACTAGAGAAGATTTCACATCGAAATCGAAAGCATCCTCATCCGGAGGCAAAATAGGCGATCCATTCCCTTCAAGAGTGGGAGTCATATAATCTCCAACGGGCCTTTCATCTTCTTCCTCATCATCATATCTATAATTTCTGTTTTCTCTTCGAGGGACGGGAGGATTCCGAATAGGACGTCGATCATCATTGTTGTCATTTCTAGCGGGAGGATCATCTATCTCATCCCCATCAATTCTACGATTCCGAACATCCCTTTGAAGAACAGGACGGTTTTCTACCTCATCATCCATAATAAATTCTGGTCTTGGGTCTTGGATAACCGGTGGGATAATACGAATAATAGGAGCAATAGGAGGTATGAGATTCTTGCGAGGTCTACCTCTTGGTTTCTTGACGATTGGGAGAGAAGTGTTTGAAGATGAACCGGTAGCTACGTGTTTTTGCCCCTTAAACCTCGTGTTCATTCAAAAGCCTGCAAGAACAGGGAAGGTTCTTAGCAATGAAAGGCAAGAGAAATAATCCACAGTTTAGGCACAAAACAAGCAATAACTAACAAGTAAAGAGAGAGTAAACAAACTAACTTATCTAATAGCACCTAGTTAATTAACCTATCCCCGGCAACGGCGCCATTTGATCGCTTGTAAATGTAGTGGAAATATTCAAATAAGAATTCAAATAATTATGCTAGTTACGATTAATCAAAACATTTATAAAGACTCGGGAATCCGAGGTCGAACCCAAAGGATAGGTGATTAAACCAATAATGCTAAAGATTAAACTAGAATGTCAAAGGTTTGGGGGGGGGGTTTGTTCCTCTTAAGAGGTTGATAGCAAGATTTTACTATCCTAAATGGAGGTTTGGTCAACAAAAAGGGTAAACAATCAATTCAAAGATGACTAAGGATCTATTTTTCTACCTAGACAATTATTGTGATAGTAAATGGGGATGCTAACGACGAAATCACATGCACATGTTTAGAATTTGGCTATTGCAACATCAATACCAAGTTCAACTCACGCTATAACTTAGTATAAAGAGGTTGCATCTCGCATAATGCCTCACACTCACGCTCAATTGGCATTATAGAATATGAATATCTAGCCTCACACTCACGCTTTATTGACTAGATAATCATGTTCTTGTTAGGTTCAAGCCATTCTCATTAGAATTAGAGTGTCGCCATGTAACACAAAACCCTAATGCTTCTTCATTTAGTTCATTTGAAATCATGCTTTTCAACGCAAGTTACATCAAACATGAAATCAAGCAAAATTGCTATTGAGGACTTCTCACAAACACCTTATAGGCAATCCGAAACATTAAGTTCAAATGAAGAAGAATCATGTGCAAATCATTCATCAATAGCATCCATAATATTTACAATATCACAAACATGTCTAGGGGATCCATAGATCCCCAACCAAGGTCACTACTCACTCATGGTGAGTTTACAAGCAATAACAAAAATGAAAGTGCATGAACCCATAAGGAAAGTAGAGTTTAGGAATCTAAAACCAATATGGAGCACTAAGAACAATGGATGATCCAATCTTTGTGTTGTTGATGACTCTAGAAAATCTGGCTTCCTCTCCAAGCAATCTTCTCCCAAAAATCCCAGCAAATCCAAGAGTGTGGTTTTGAAAACCCTAAGTTTCTATTTATAGTTCAGCCGTAAAAATCTAGACTTTACGACTTCATGCGAGCGCACGGATGGACTGTGCGAGCGCACGGCTGCCCAAAATCTGGCCTTGTGCGATCGTAGCTTCTGAGCATGCGATCGCATGAAAAACTCATGCGACTGGTCTGACTTGTGAGAGCGCATAAAGAAGTTATGCGAACGCATGAGGAACGTTGTGCAACCGCATGAAAATTCCATGCGTCTGTTTTCATCCATGGAAGCTAGCCGTGCGAGCGCATAAAGAAGTTGTGCGAACGCATGAGGAACGTTGTGCGAACGCATGGAATTCCTATGCGTCTAGTCCTATCCATGCGAGCGCATGGATGCCTTGTGCGAACGCATGCTCTTGGAGAGTTTGTGCTCCGACTTCCATTTTGCTCATTTTCGCTCCAGAATGCTCGGTTTTTCTCCAAAATCAATGCTCACTTGTGTTCTCAGCTTAAGCTCTGTAATTGGCCTGAAATGAACCACAAGGCATCAAATAGCAAGTGAAACCATGATAAAATAATCGAAACAGTAAGTGTAGAGGTTGCCTAAAATGCATATATTTTAGTACTATCAGGCACCAATTCCTCACAAATGCCCTCTTGATTCATACTTGTACCAAACCTAAACTAGTTATGGGGAGTCAGTATCTATAGTGGATTGAGGGCCCTTACCTTTGTCCCATCTCATGGGCACCCCATGCCCTCTCATATAACAGCTTCATTGTGGAGAAAGTCCCTGCAAAACTCAAACTTTTGGGAAGGCACAATCTTTGTGACAAAGTCAGCAAGGTTAGTTTCACCAGCTATTTTTGGAGTTTTTTTCCCTGTTTCGCAAATTCAATCTCACTTTTGCCCTGCCTGAAACTCAAATCTCATTTTGCCCTATTTTTAAAGGAACCGATTTGGGCGAAATCGGTTTGGTTGATTTTTGAGTGAAACCGGTCTCGCCTAAATCGGTTTTATTGATTTTCAACCAAACCGATTTGAGAGAAATCGGTTTGCTGACTGTGTGTCATCGTGGACCGAAAAAAATGTAAATATGGCCACGTGTACAAAACCGATTTCCCCCAAATCGGTTTGACAGTGAAATCGATTTGGGGGAAATCGGTTTCATGCGGAATAAAATTAGGGTTTCATTTCTTTTAATAAAATCGGTTTTCTTTAGTCAACGACAATTATTTTGAAAAATTCTACTAATTACCATACATTTCAATAATTCAATACAAACAATTCAATTAATTATCACCCAATTTAAATAATTAATACCCAATTCAACAATTAAACACAAACATTTTAACTAATTAACACTCAATTCAACAATATATGCATTCTAGGCGTCCTCTATGCTTATTGTTTCGGTCATTCCTCTACGATTTCACTTGCTATTTGATTTAGCTGAGAACACGAGCGAGCAGTGATTTTGGAGCAAACCGAGCATTCTGGAGTGAAAGAGAGCAAAATGGAAGTCGGAGCACAAACTCCTCAAGAGCATGCGCTTGCATAGATAGATCATGCGCTCGCATGGACCGGACCAGTCGCATGAGGATGTCATGCGCTCACATGAAAGGCTTCCCAGAGCTCACATGGACCAAACCAGACGCATGAGAATGTCATGCGATCGCACACCAAGGGACCATGTGTTCGCATAGACCATTCATACGAACGCACAACGCAAACCAGACGCATGAAAAGTTCATGCGTTCGCATGAAAGTCCATGCGTGCTCGCACAAGATCAATCTTCTCCAGACCATGCGTTCGCATAAGTCCATTCCATGCGAACGCATAAAACAAACCAGTCGCACGAGAAACAAACCAGTCTCATGCGGTCGCATGCCTCAAGCCCATGCTCGCATATGACCAACTTTGGGCATCCATGCGTTCGCATGATTCATTCATGCGTTCGCATGACGTCGTAAAAGTCGCATTTTACTGATGGGCTATAAATAGAAACTTAGGGTTTTCAAGCCCACACTCTTGGATTTGCTGGGATTTTGGAGAGGAGTTTGCTTGGAGAAGAAGCCAGATTTTCTAGAGTCATCAACAACTCAAACATTGGATCATCCATTGTTCTTAGTGCTCCATATTGGTTCTAGATCCCTAAACCCATCTTTCAAACATGTTTTTCTGCTCTTTTATTGTTGTTTTTGCTTGTAATCTCACTATGAGTGAGTAGTGACCTTGGTTGGGGATCTATGGATCCCCTAGACATGTTTGTGACTTAGTAAATATTATGGATGCTATTGATGAATGATTTTTCACATGATTCTTCTTCATTTGAACTTAATGTTTCGGATTGCCTAGACATGTTTTTGACAAGTCCTCAATAGGAATTCTGCTTGATTTTATGTTTGATGTAGCTGCCCCTGAAAAGCATGATTTCAATGAATTAAATGAAGAAACATTAGGGTTTTTGTGTTACATGGCGACACTCTAATTCTAATGAGAATGGCATGGATTTAACAAGTGTATGACTATCTAGTCAATAGAGCGTGAGTGTGAGACTAGATATTAGTATTCTATAGTGCCAATAGAGCGTGAGTGTGAGGCATTATGCAAGATGCAACCTCTTTTTACTAAGTTGGAGCGTGAGTTGAACTTAGAATTAATGTTGCATGGCTAAATTCTAATTATGTGCATGAGATTTCATCAATGATGTCCTATTTTACCGTCACAATAATTGTCTAGGTGGAGAATTAGATCCTAGTCATCTTTGAATTGATTTTTAACCCTTTTTGTCGATCAAACCTTTATTTTAGATAGTAAAATCTGCTATCAACCTCTTAAGAGGAACAACCCCCCCAAACCTTAGACATTCTAGTTAAATCTTTAGCACTATTAGTTTGATCACCTGTCCCTTGGGTACAACCTCGGTACACCCGAGTCAATTGATGGACCACAATTATACGAATCAAAAACACAGTAAAACCCCCCAAGTTAGGCTGTTTGTCTATCTAACATCCACTTGTTAGTCCCGATATATTTCCACAGGGCATTTTAGAGACTGAAGTGAAAACACGCTAAGGAGAGGATTTTATGCTGAAAAGATAACAAGAGTCAATCCAAGGTCAAGATCATATTCCGACTGAAGAAATATCAAGGATCCTGACGTGAAATTGACCATAACAAATTAATCAGAAGAATCAGGAGAGGAATCAAGACAGCCCGGGGAAGGAACACACTGACAGTTTTGTGAAAAGACTGCACAAAACTGTACAAAACTCACATATGGCAAGATGACTTGGTGACTTGATGAAGAGGTGGCCAAGGGAGGAAAACCTCCCCATTCCACCACCCAAAACCGGCGGCTCCTCCACCCTCCTCCTCCATGTGACCGGTTGACTTGCCTTGGAGGTGGCAAAGCCACCCTCTCCTCCTCCTCCTCCACCGGCTACCGGCGGCTGCCCTCCTCCACTCCTCCTCCGCCAAGTGGTGGCTCCTCCACCACATCTTCTCCTCCTCCTCTCCTCCCTTGGATCAAACCAATCTCCACCACCCATCTCCACCCATTTTTCCTATAAAAGGAGGTGCTCCTCCTCCTCATTTCATAAGCCAAAAATTGTAAATCACTTCTCTCTCTACATTTTGTTACTTGTAAGTTTGGTTCGGTTTTGAAATAATACTCCTGTTTGTTCTTGAGTATTATACTGGAAATTATAATACTCTTGTCGGTTCTCGAGTATTATAATACTGTAGAGAATACTCCTGTTGGTTCTTGAGTATTCAGTAGGAATTAGGAATACTCCTGTTGGTTCTTGAGTATTCCACCCCTTTCCCTCTTACTGTTTTCAAAAACCCCCGAGTATTTAGCTATGGTATCCATCTCTATGGATATTCGTAGCTAAACTCTTTATTCGGTGGAAGGTATTTTCTTGTATTATATAATGTTGTAATATCTTTTAGTTTCATTTCTTTGTATTTAAAACTTGTTCTATGTGCCATTTATAGTCAGAATTTCCAAGGTTGAGTGGATGCTACGAAAGGGCAAAACTCTTCCGTGGGGTTCGTGAACATACTCGGGTAAGTGGATGCTAGGAAAGGGCAAAGCTTATCTGAGAAGTTCGACTCATCTAAAACACCACTTGGTCAATCGTAACTGTGAGATCAGGTGGATGCACAAAAGGCTAAGATACTTCGAAAGGAGGAATTAGTCTGAAATAGAACAAGGGTTGCTTTAAACGATGTTGCAAGTCTTGCGCTACGAAAGGGCCTCGATTCATCTTTGAATACTTAGAAAAGTTACTAACAGTTTATTATATACATGTTATAATACAAGAGTACCTGAAACCGAATGCTTCTCTTTACTGTTAAACCGAAATCACCAACTGCTGATCTACCGGAGGAATTACAATCACGCATCACCCACTGTAAGTCTTCTTTGTATTTACAGCATTTAATTTCTGTATTTACTTTTCCGCAATCAAAACCAAAAACCCCCAAAAAATCACGTAGTTAATCAGAGCGCTAAAACCTCAATCAACCATAAAACACGCTCCCCCCCAGTTCAATCACCCTAAAAGAATAGCCTATTCCCCTAATTCCCTTGGGTTCGACCCCTACTTACCACTTACTACCCAGTAGTGTAGTCATAAGTAGCGGATATTATAAATTTATTTGTACAGAGGACACTGCACCTTAACGACAGTGCGGTGGCTCTCCGTCATCAATACAAATGTTTTGATTAATCGTGACTTAGCAATAGTGTTCAAATTTCTATTTGAATATTTACACTATATTCCGCAATGATCAATTGGTTCCTTTAAAAACAGGGCAAATATGAGATTTGAGTTTCAGGCAGGGCAAAAGTGAGATTGAGTTTGCAAAACAGGGCAAAAAAACTCCAATTTTTATTACAATAACTTATCTATTTTCAATCTTATCCCTTATGAAATGATACCTAACATCTATGTGTTTGGTTCTTTCATGATAGACTGGGTCCTTACACAAGTATAAGGTACTTTTGCTATCAATATTCATTGTAGGAATATAGACTTGATTTGGAATTTCCCCTAAAATCCCTTGAAGCCATATGGCTTCTTTGATGGCTTCCATAGCTGCAATGTACTCAGCTTCAGTGGAAGAAAGAGCAACAATAGATTGTTGCTGGGATTTCCAACTTATGCAATTTCCAGCCCAAGTGAAATAAAGGGATGTGGTGGATTTCCTTGTATCTTTATTAGTTGCATAGTCTGAATCTACATGCCCCTTTAACTCAATTTTAGTTTCATACTTCTTGTAGACTAAGCCTAGGTTCTGTGTCCCTGCTATGTACTTGAGAAGATACTTCATGATAGTCCAATGAGCATTCCCAGGATTTGACATAAACCTGCTGAGAACACTCACTGAAAAGGCCAAATTTGGTCTTGTGCATAGCATGGCATACATGACTGAACCTACTGCTATGTCATAGGGGATGTCTTCCATTTTGTGTTTATCAGATTCAGTAGAAGGGAAATCTGCCTTGGATAGAACCAAGTGCCCTCCTAAGGGGATAGGTGAAGGTTTAGAGTTAAGCATTGAGAATTTATTTAGAACCTTAGTTATATAATCAGCTTGTGATAAATACATGGTTCCTTTATTTCTGTTTCTCAGTATTTTAACTCCTAAGATCTTTTGTGCAACCCCTAAATCTTTCATGTCAAAGTGTTGTTTTAACTCAGATTTCAGTTTAGCTATTGTTGGTTTTGAGTTGGATATCAATAGGACATCATCAACATAGAGCAGAACATATAACACCACATCAGATTTCATAGACTTAAAGTAAAGACATGTATCATATTTACTCCTAAGAAATCCCAAAGACAACATACAAGCATCAAAATTTTTATTCCAAAGTCTAGGGGACTGTTTTAGGCCATAAATTGATCTCTGCAAGAAACAGACATGTTCATGGTGATTTTTGTCTATGAAACCTATAAGTTGTTTCATGTAAATTGTTTCTTTTAAGTCTCCGTGAAGGAAGGCTGTTTTAACATTCTTTTGCTCTAATTCATAGTCATAAACTGTTGTCATAGCTAATAGCAATCTCAGAGTTTTATATTTAACAACAGGGGCAAAGATCTCATTATAATCAATTCATTCTTTTTGGGTGAAGCCCTTAGCTACAAGTCTAGCTTTGTACCTAGGTGGATCATTCACACCATTTCCCTCTTTTATTATGAATATCCACTTACAGTTTATTGTTCTAGCATGCTCAGGTTTTTCAACTAGTTTCCAAGTTCTATTAGCATACATAGACTGAATTTCTTCATGCATAGCAATTTTCCACTCATTTGATTGTTTACATGTAATTGCTTGTTGGTAAGTTTCAGGAATTTCATGTTTTACAATTTCAGCAGCAGTTAAAGCATACTCAACAATATTCAAGGAATTCTCAAGCAAGCTAGCATCATTTTCAGCAACATTAGCATACTTTGGGTTAATTATTTTTCTTCTAGGTGCTCTATCTCTAGTTAGCCTATAGTTTCTTAAAGAGTTATCAGGCTCATAAGGCACTATAGCATTAGAGTGAGCATTAGAAGTTGAAGTTTGAGAATGACTTACTTCCCCACCTGATTAGTGAGGGTGCTGAACTGCAATATCAGTTTGAGCATCATGGTGCACCACAGGATCAGTTTCTTGTTCTTGGATGGTGGCTGGTGGTTTAACAGTTGCAGCAGATGTATGATCTTCCCTTTGGTCCAGTGACTGGTCCCCTAGTGCCTCCCCACCTTGATGAGTATCATCTTGTCTAAACAGAGAAGATGGGGAAAAGAAGCTGGTCACACCATCAGGTGTGCCTGCTAACTCATTAACAGGGCTTAGTTTAGATTTAAAATGGAAATCATGTTCATTACAAGTCACATCTCTAGCAACAACAATTTTGTAACCACCTGGTTGAATCAATAAGATCTTATAACCTTTCACACCTTCAGGATAACCAAGAAATACACCTTTGTCAGCCCCATGATTTAATTTACCTTGAGAGGTTTTAACATACATTGTACATCCAAAAGGCCTAAGGTGATCTAGATTAGGTGGTTTGCCAGTCCACATTTCTTGAGATATTTTAAAATTGAGGGCAGAGCATGGTGATCTACTGATCAAATAAGAAGCTGTAATAACAGCCTCTCCCCACATAGAAGGCTTAAGGCCAGCACTTATAAGCATACATCTAGCTTTCTCAAGAAGAGTTCTATTCAATCTTTATGCAGTTCCATTCTGTTGAGGTGTGTATGGGACTGTTAGGTGTCTTTTAATGCCATTTTCATTACAAAACTCATTAAAAGCCTTGTTACAGAATTCTAGACCATTATCAGTCCTAAGGCATTTTAGTTTGAGGTTTGTCTGGTTTTCTACCATGGTTTTCCAGGTTTTAAAACTGTCAAAGGCTTCATCCTTAGTCTTAAGTAGAAAAACCCAAACCTTCTTAGAGAATTGGTCAATTAGGGACAGAAAATAATTTCTGCCACCAACTGTGGACACTTGTGCAGGGCCCCAGAGGTATGAATGAACATATTCTAGAGGCCTTGCAACAGTGAAGGTTGATGGCTTAATCTTATTTCTGGTTTTCTTCCTTAAGACACAATTCTCAAAGAATTGAAGGTCTGAAAGCTTGTCTTTAATTACCCCAGTTTTAGCTAGATGAGACAGACCCTTATTACCTATGTGTTAAGCCTAGAGTGCCATAATTCAGTTAGTAACTCAGATTTATCTTGGTTTTTAGTGAGGTTAATCTGTTTAGGAGAACAGACTACATGATATAGTCCTCCCCTGTTTATGCATTTTATTAGGACTCTATTATCTCTAATGATTTCCTTCACACCATTATGAGTTACTATGTGACAACCTTGTTTATCAAACTTAGACTCAGATAGGGGTTTTCTTCTTAAGTGTGGCACACATGCTACCCCAGTTATGGTTCTAAAGACACCATCAAACATGTGCAAGGTAACTTGACCAATACCCTTAATTTTCAAAGAAGTATTATCTCCTAACATAACATCACCACCATCAACATACTTCAAAGAACAGAATAATGTTTTATCAGATGTAGCATGAATTGTGCAACCAGAATCAAGAATCCAAGAGCTAGCAATAGAGTTATCAGCACACATCATAATCTCATGCTTATAAGAAGTACCACTTTCACAAATGTTGGAAAAATCATGATTAGCATGCTGTTTTCCTTTACCCTTTTCTTTTTCAGTTTCCTTCTCTTTCTTTTTAAGTTTATAGCAATCTTTATGAAAATGCCTAGACTTTTTACAGTATGAGCATTCCACATTGCTTTTATCAAAAGCTTTTTCAGATGAGGAAGAGGAGAAACTATCATTTGGTTTTCTAAATTTCCCCTGCCCCTTTTTCTTGTTTTTGAAAACCATGACCTCAGTGTTAGGTTCAGTTTTAACATCTGCCTTTGGGGCAGATTTAGTTTTGAAAACTCTTAAGGTCTCATTTTTCTGAATGATGGCTTCTAGGATTTTAGTTAAGGTGATTTCATCCTTGCCATATTGTATAACATCCTTAAGGTTTTCAAACTGTGAGGGGAGGGCATTTAGAATGATAACAGCCTCAAAAGTTTGTTTTATTGTCTCTTCACATCTAGCTAAGTCTTGGGTCAGTTTTAAGAAAACATCTAGATTTTCCTGAATGGACCAAGACTGGTTCATCTTAAAGTTGAACAATCTACACAAGAGTGAGATTTTAATAGGCAAAGACTTAGACAAGAAGATCTCATCAAGTTTATCCCAAAGAGTTTTAGGGTTATTGATATTTACAACCTGCCTAATGATATCATCAGACAGCTTCATCATAATCTTTGCATGAGCCTGCTCTTGTAGTTCCTTTTCCTTCTCATCAGAGGTTGGATTTGCCCAGGATTCAGTGATTGCCTTCCAGCACTTTTCTTTGGTGAGCAAGGCTTGCATTTTGACTTTCCAGATGGAATAGTCTTGTGTACCATCATAGATTTGGACCCTCGAGTCTCCCATTGTTCCTGGAAACAAGCAGCAGAAGAGAGTGAGACCTAAACAAGTTTAGGATCAGAAATAGTGCAAAATAGTTTGAGAACAAAGTTCTGGACAATTTTTAATCACTATCCCAATTCAAGATCAGTACAAGAAACACATATCAAAAACATATAGGCCCTGATACCAATTTGTAAATGATATATGAATGATCAAGTCTTATTTCCAATGATCTTATGATCTTAACTTCAATTAAGTGCTTTGAGAACTTAAGGAAATAACAACAAGATATAACGTGGTTTGGGGCGCTGCCCCTACTCCACGGGGGTGCCTCCAGGGGAGGAGGCGAGGATCAATCCACTATAGAATGCAATGGTTTGGTACAAGCAATGTCAAGAACCCTAATTAGACTTATTGAGCCCTAATTTAATCAAAATGCTATGAGTAAAATTAACCGACAATAAGCACAATTAATAAGGGCGAAAGCTTCCCTGATATCTGAATTAAAGATTCGGATTGATTCGAGACTGAGGCATGACCGACGGTGATGAACATCTTCGGTGTAACTCCGACGAAGCTAGCGGGGAGAGAGCACAGCGATGACTTCCGTCGTTCCGATTGGATGCGCAAGCACTGTGCACTTCACTTCGAAGACCGAACGAGAATGCTCGTAGCTCCAAGAAACGCTCCGTCACTTTGGATTGTGTCAGTCCGTCAGAATGAGCTTCACAGCTCTCTTTTGAACCAAAACAAAGAAGAAGGGAGAAACGACGACGTTTGTGATCGGTTGTAAATATAGTGATTAAAATGCAACACACGATCAAACAATTAATCTGAGTGTGACTCAGGTCGAATCCTCAGGGAATTAGTTTGCTACTTTCTGTAAATGATTGTTTATATTAGTACTGAAATGGGGGGGTTTGAAATAAAAATGCAGTACATTAGAATGAATAAATTGAACAATGAAATGAACTAACACAGAACTAAAGATTTAACTTGTTGTTGCATACGATTTGTTGTTTGGTTGTCTATTAATTTGATGAAACATTGGTAATCAATGACTCCCAAAAAACAAACAGATTATAACACAAAGTTACTGCAAACTCAACTTTCGCTTCTTGCCTAACAGTAGATCTTGATATATGATAGTGAATTATTTCTCTAGGTCATTTGCCTTATTATATGCTCAACTTTCGCTTCTTGCATAATAACAAAACTAGATGCACAAATCATCAAGACTCAACTTTCGCTTCTCGCCTATCAGATTTTATCTCATTACATGCATAGACTCAACTTTCACTTCTCGCCTATCATGCAACTATGTAAACCTACTGTGATATGCTACTGCAAACACAAACAATAGGTACAAACAATCCTCATACAAACATTATTAATATCTCGCAAAAATACCAAATACAGGATGTATGAATTGAACTATTCATATCTAATGTAAAGAAATAAAATTGCAATCATATAAAAAGACATGTTATGTTACAACTGCAGATGTTTCTGGGGATCCATTGGATCCCAATAAGTGGACTAATCACTCATGGTGAGTTGATACATGACAACAGATAAATAAAAATGGAAGGACAAGAACAGGTTAAGAGAAACCCTGATGTTGAACTCATTTGCTCTTGTAAATGTTGTTGTCGCCAAGTATCTCCGATAATTTTCTTTACTGATGTGCGCTCCTTCTATACGGTTGTCCTTCATTACTATAATAATTACTTTGTCTCCATGCTTCCCAATGCAGGCTTCTCAATCTTCAATTACTTCTTTGTGTCCCCATAAAACTCACACTGCTCGATGGAAATAAATGCGTTTGAGCCGACTTGTCAATTTATTGTTTGCAAGTAACTTGGGTCGGGTAGACGGTCGCGCGCCCTAGGGATGCTTAGGTCGGGTACACGGTCGGCTGGAGATTTCACGCAGCTTAGGTAGGTCAGGCGCACGATCGGGTGCCCTAGCTCACATTTTTGCTTTTTACTTCTCAAATTGCTTTGTTACTGAAACACTAAGTAAAAACATCAAATCTGCGTAATATTACATGAAAATGGAGCTCAAAGTGTGTGAACTTGTACATCAAATATCATGCAAATAATCGCTCATCAAAATACCCCACACTTAGATTTTGTTCGTCCCGAACAAACACACATCATCAGAGGCATCACCCCGGAACATCTTAAAACAAAAGAACAAATAAAACTAGTGAGAGTTTTCAGAACAGGAATACTCACAAATCCCGTGATACTTGCTCAGTTAGGAATGAAATTTCCAAACAGTGATAAACGTAATAACTCATCAGTTCAGGCAGTGCTGCATCGATATCACTTACTTCAAAGCAGACCAGAGGTTCCTTCATTTCAATATGATATTCAGCGTATGCTAGTTAGACTCAAATAAGCTAGCATTCATTCAGACTAATCGAAAATTCAGTTTAGACAATCAAATTATCAAGAAGAATTTCACTTACACGAAACTTGTAAATTCTCTTCAAGGCTCACACAGTAATCTGCAATGGTCTTTCCTCAAACAATACCTGCGAATATGTCAGTGCACAAAATCTGGTACAAAGTCATGATCAAGTGAGGGTTTATTTATATACAAACTTTCACACTACTTTAGTGCAGGTGTGGATGGTTTCGAAAGGGAAGACCTGGCTCAGGGAGTTACCCATATCTACCGCTTCCTAACCCCCGCCATCTAAACTTCTCTTTTTTTAAAGAAATAAAATTGCAAATACTCCACACTTGAAATTTACAGTGTACCAAAATAATGTGTAGCACAGAAACACAACCACAATATTTCTGAAGTCACCTAAGAGCCAATCTGAAAAATAAACTCGTTTGCGGGAGTTTGTTCATCATGATTTTTCCAAAAGCCTAAACAAATTCAACACGCTGAACTAAGCTAGCATAAAATCGTCCATTTACATAAACTTTCATATCACAAGGAAAATTAGAAGTCAGATGCTAACAAATTCATGAGTTCAGAGCAGCAAAGCCATAGCATCAGAGATTAACATGCTCATCATTCAACGTGTTTTCAGCAAAGATTTTGAGAAAGTATCAGGTAAGCAAATTCAATCATTTTTCTGTAATTTATTTTTTTCAGCACACATAACAATCATCAATCGAATATAATCGAATAAACATCAGCCACCCCACACTTGAAACATGCTTAGTCCCTAAGCATTCTAGCGTAAATAATGAGCAAGCATGGTAGAAAATATTATTTGATTGATGAAAGTGAAAAGAGTTTACCAAATGAACGCTTAGAGGTAATAGCAAAAGTAAAATGCAGCAAGCTTTCCTTCTAATTCCAGCTGGGTCACTCTTGAGGAGTGCCGTCAACAGATGCGGTAGAGGCAGGCGCGGCAGTCAGGCGTTGGAGAATGGTCTGCAAGATGGTGTGAATATTATCCAGCTTAGTGTCAATTTCAGTCTGTTTACCATTTATTTCAACCTGACACTCCTCTATAGCTTTTAGCCGTGCCTTAACATCTCCATCAGCAGTGACAGCCGGTGCGTCTGAATTCCCCTTTTTCTTCTTGCTGCTTTGCGATGCCGGAGGCTCCTTTATCCAATTATTCTCTTTATCAACCATCGTGCTATTTTTCATCATTGTCAGGCCTAGTGTATTTGGCTTTAGCAGCTTCCCATTATCCAGCTTATAGCCAAGGTGCTTAGCAATAAGCGTGATGATTGACCCTCCTCCAAGCACGCTGCAAGACAAGCACTTTTCAAAAAGATCAGAGAATATAGTCATAAGTTTTACTCCATTTCCTTTTCCTCTGCGCAGGGTCCTCATAGTCTCCAGATCTCTGTGATTTACTCTAGTTCCCTTATCAGCGCGAGTAGCCAAGTTTGCAGCAACGAGACGGTGGATAATCCTCCAGGCTGGCAATCTGATCAAGTTGGAAGGTGAGTTAGTAGTGAATGTGGTGGTGTTGTTTTCAGTGATGTACCTCCAGAATTCAGTGTCTTCATCGGTAGATTGATTGGTGAATGAGGTAGCTTTCCATTGATAGTTGAAAATCTTTTTGAACTCTTCCTCAGTCAGAGTGTGAAAGTACCCATTAATCTGGAATATCCATCTTTGCGCCCACCGCTTGGATCCTGCTTTTATTAAGCTCTCTGATCCATCATGAGTTGCCCAAATGACTTCAAATGTCGAAATAAACTCAATGACCAGCTTCTGATAGGTGCCAGGATCATCCCACATCATGAACCCCAAGTTTCCGTCTGTCAGAATGGAATTGACCTCATCAAAAATCTTCATTATCCTCAGGTCACCATGCACGAGGTACAACGGCCTGGCAGCTTTAGCGTGCTTGATCTTCATCCACTTTTCACTGTCCCTTGAGAGTATGATCCTGCAGACATGGTCAAAGTTGTAGGCTAGCTCTTTTGGTTGTGTATCAGGGGGTATGAATCGCGACAGTGCATGCTGATGAGCTGGTGTGAGGGGGTTTTGCCCTTATTGTGGCGATTGTGGAGGAGGAACAGGTGGGGCTTGGACTGTACCAGCGTTAGGGCGAGTGTGCGAGGATTCTCCAGCAGTATTTTTGCGCGGCTTAGGAGGTGATGTGGTGCTTAGATGTGCGGGGTCATCTGGTGGCAATGGGTATAGGTTGTCTGCAACTTGTATTCGCTTCCTCTTTTTCTCTTTTGATCCCTCTGCATTAGTAACTTTTCCTCCCATGGTCCTCACCATAGCCACAAAATAGCAAGAAAAATTAGGGCACCAATTCAATTCAAACTGAAATTTTTTTACCGAAGAGGCGCTGATCGGAAGAGGCTGCTAGGTTGGATCGGAGAAGAACTTTGGATGCGGCTGCTAGGTTGGATCGGCTGCAAAGGATTGGTTGGATCGAAAGAGGCCGATGTGAGGTGGAGCGCTCGGGTGTGTGATCGGATGACGAGAGGTGTGCGAGCAGATGTGCGATCGGCAGAGCGAGCGGTGGTCGAGCGGGCGTGCGATCGGCTATGCGAGAAGGGCGTGTGATCGGCTGGACGGGGCGGACGTGCGATCGGTGGTCGAGCGGGCTGCCCAATTTTCTTCTTCGATCTTTGATGTGTAAACCCTACTTTGTTTATTTAGCCAAATCTGAATATGAGAATTGCAAGAATAGGCTAGCAAAATTAAATTAGTAAAATTGGGCCAGGCTAGCCTATCGGGTAACCGATTATTTTTGCTAGGCCAACCGATCGGTTAGTTTAAATATCAACAGCAAGCATATTTCTAAATTTTTGCAGAAAAATAAAATTGAAGTTCTTACCAGCCTAGGTTAACGTCTTGGCCAAGACGGAGCTGCTCTTAAATGTTGAGATTGTAGGGTAGATTTATTCAACGTCTTCAAATTTGTAATCCTCCAAGTTATTAGGCTTGTATCCAAAATATTCCTTCACCCTGTGTCCATTCACCTTGAAAGTTTGGCCATTGTCATTTGAGAATTCTAAATGTCCATCGTCAAAAACTTTGCTCATTGTATATGGTCCTGCCCATCTTGACTTGAGCTTTCCTGGAAATAGCTGGAGTTTGGACTTGTACAGTAACACCTTTTCTCCAACAGAAAGTGTTTAGCTCTTAGTTTCCTATCATGCCATTTTTTCGAACGGTCCTTGTATAGCTTGGCACTCTCATAGCTCTCCATACGAATTTCTTCCAATTCATGTAAATCTAACATCCGTTTTCACCGGCTGCTTTCATATCTTAGTTCAGCTTCTTCACTGCCCAAATAGCTTTGAATTCCAACTCGACTGGTAAGTGGCAGGGCTTTCCATACACCAGCCTATAGGGAGACATCCCAATAGGCATCTTGAATGCGGTTCTATATGCCCATAAAGCTTCCTCCAACCTTGACGACAAATCTTTCCTCGAATTGTTTACTGTCTTCTCCATTATTTTCTTGAGTTCTCGGTTGGTTACCTCAGCTTGTCCATTGGTCTGCGGATGGTAGGGTGTAGAAAACTTGTGGTAGACTCCGAACTTTTTAAACATAGTTCCGAATTGCTTCTCTCGAAAGTGACTCCCATTGTCGCTTACCACTGCTCTCGGAGTTCAAACCTCGGAAAAATTATCTTCTTGAATAAGCCCGTGACATTCTTAGCATCGCACGTTCTGGTTGCCACAGCCTCTGCCCACTTTGACACAAAATCCACTGCAACTAATATATAGTGATTTCCGTATGAAGATGGGAATGGTCCCATATAGTCTATGCCCCAGACATCGAATATCTCGACTTCTAACATTCCTTTTTGCGGCATCTCATCGCGCTTCGAAATGTTCCCAGTACGTTGGCATGAATCACAACTCTTCACGAATAGGTAGGCGTCCTTAAACAGAGTTGGCCAGTAGAATCCACTTTGTAAGACTTTAGTTGCAGTCTTCGTTTTCGAACCATGACCACCATATGGAGATGACTGACAACGTTCCAAGATGCTCTGTTGATCTTCCTCTGATACACACGTCCTGTAGATGCCATCGACACACAATTTATATAAAAATGGATTATCCCAGTAATACCTCTTTACATCGTGCAGAAATCTCCTCTTCTTGTTGTAATCCACGTCTCCGGGCAGGATTGATTAGTCGTAGTTGTACGACTATTTTATATGTTAAAACCCCGTCTCTTAGTGTTACCTGTATATTATTTCACTACCTGTGTGTAGTTTTCGTTCTCAGGTACACTCGGAGACCATGGAAGAAATACCGGCTAAAAGGAGCCCATTTGAAGATGTTTGGTGCAGAAAGAAATGAAGTCCGAGGCTCTTGGTATTTTCGTCAGTGCAAACCGCGGAGGGCTTAAGCATTATAGGCGCGGACGTCTTATGAATTCCCATAACTGCTGAGACGTCCACGGGTCGCAAATCAGGAGACGTCCGCGGATGACAGCTGGCAGTCGAATTTCGTTATTTCCAAATTGCATTATTGGAAAGCCCAAAAAGAGAAATAAATAAGCACGAAACCCTAGCGACCAGAGAGCGAATTTTTGAAGAGAGAAAAAGAGACACGGATTCAAGTGTTCGAGTTGAGCTGCAGCTTGGTGGAGAATTCACCATTAGTATTTTCATTCTCTTTTATTCATATAAAACTTCATGATGTATTCTATTGCGATGAGTAGCTAAACTCATACGTGTAGGCTAGGACTCGACATTGTGATGATTTGACTTGAAACCTATATTTATCTTTATGTTTTGCGTTATATTACTATGCATTGTTTATGGATTTGATATGCTAGCATAAGTGGAACCCTAGCGGGGGAGCTTCTGTTAGTGTGTTGATTCCGATTATCACAGTTTACTAGCAACCTAGCGGGGATAGCAAACTAGGATACTAGTAATATACCACTAGGATTGACACCCTAGGACAACTTGTAGTGCAACCTAGAGGGGAGCTATAAGTTGTAAAACATTAGAAATCAAAACGGTTAGGTTAATGATTTAGTCTTGCATCATAGTCGAGAGTTCTAGCTTGCACTTCTCTCTGATATTTGATACCCGAATTTGTGTGACGATTGATCTCTTGACAACGGATCATTGTTGCAAGCTTTTATTTTTACTTGTTACTTGTTCGAACCCCCCCAATTGTTACTCTAATACTTAGTGAACAGATTCTCAACCGATCTCTGTGGATTCGACCCGACTTACCGCTTACTAGTCGGAGATAAAGAAATAATTATTTTTTGACGGGTAAACGACGCCCGTCAAGGATTCCACATGCTAGATAGTTCACAAAATCCACATACCAAGGTGCTGAATTTTTCTCTATGTTCATCAAATCTTCACCCGTGTACGAATCTCGAATAGGTGCATCATCAAAAATTTCCGCAGGGTCCAATTGTATTCTTGATAGATGATCGGCTACCACGTTTTCAACTCCCTTTTGTCCTTGATTTCAATATCGAATTCATGCAAAAGAAGTATCCAACGTATTAGTCTAGGTTTTGCATCTTTCTTTGTCATCAAATACCTGATAGCCGCATGGTCAGTATACATAATTGTCCTCGAGCCAACTAAGTATGGTCTGAATTTTTCAAACGCATAAACAACTGCCAACAGCTCCTTCTCAGTTGTTGTGTAATTTACTTGGGCTGCAACCAAAACCTTACTGACATAGTAAATCACATGTAGCTTCTTATCGGCCCTTTGACCTAGCACTGCTCCAATTGCGTTGTCACTTGCGTCACACATCAGCTCAAATGGCAGGCTCCAGTTGGGAGGTTGGATAATTGGCGCAGTAATTAGAGATTGCTTTAGAGTTTCAAAAGCTGTAACACACTCATTAGTAATTTTAAATTCAACATCAGTGCAAAGTAAATTGGTGAGAGGCTTAGCTATTTTTGAAAAATCTTTGATGAAGCGTCTGTAGAAGCCTGCGTGCCCTAAGAAGCTTCTGATGTTTTTGACATTGTTGGGAATTGGCAGCTTTTCAATTGCTTCCACTTTTGCTTTATCTACTTCTATCCCTTTCCTTGTTATTTTGTGTCCGAGCAAAATACCTTCTTTTACCATGAAATGACATTTTTCCCAGTTAAGCACAAGATTAACCTCGACACACCTGGCAAGAACTTTAGATAAACTAGATAAGCATGAATCAAATGAATAACCATGAACAGAAAAATCATCCATGAAAAATTCCATGGATTTTTCCAAAAATTCAGAGAATATTGAAGTCATGCATCTTTGAAAGGTTCCTGGTGCGTTGCACAACCAGAATGGCATGCGTCTGTAGGAAAAGGTACCAAATGGACATATAAATGTCGTTTTGTCTTGGTCGTCAGGGTGTATGGGGATTTGGAAAAATCCACTGTAGTGATGAGTCGAGTTTTCGACTCATTAATGCCCATTTTCACTATATCTTTAGTTCGTTTCCGACGACTATTAGATGTCATTTGATCTCTTTTTCGTGCGTTTCAGGTGCAAAGCAAGATGTCTCAGTGTCAAGAGCCATTGGAAGAAAACTCGGGGAAAATCGGTGTTTTAGAGCAAAAAGTGGCAGTATTTGGTCTTCAGTCGATCGACTGGGAAGCTCCCCTGCTTCAGTCGATCGACTTAACAGACTAACAGGAGGTGCTGCAAATTGATCAGCGCCAGTCGACCGACTGACCCATTCAGTCGATCGACTGAAGAGTTCCCTGCCCAGAGCATGCAGATCACGTGACCCCCAGTCGATCGATTGAGGTTCCAGTCGATCGACTTAATGGACTTTCAGGAGGAGCTGCAAATTGAGTTTCCTCAGTCGATCGACTGGGAGCCCACCCTGTGCCAGTCGATCGACTAAGAACCTGCTTCCCAAGCGCCTTATCTCGCTCCAGTCGATCGACTGGGCCAACAGCCCAACGCCAGTCGATCGACTGGGCCAACAGCCCAACGCCAGTCGATCGACTGGACCTGCTACAGTACCGAATCTTTTCCGAGGCTATAAATAGAAAGAGGCAAAGTTGACCTAATATCTTGGAATTTTCTGGAGAGAAGACAAGAAAAAGTGATCCAAATCAAGGGTTTCATCATCATCAAATCAAGGAGGAATCAAGATCAAGGGAGTTCATTAGGACTAATCATCCTACTCTATTCCCTCTTATTTCTCTTAGATTTGTTTGTAAAAACCTACACATCATGTTGTCTTACATGATGTGTGAGTAGTCCCCCTTGTGTTTTGAGGGTTCTATGAACCTCCTTGGTACTCAATGATCATTGTAAACACATCTATTGAATTGATTATAGTTGATTTCATTTTTACTATGATCTTCATGTTAGGCATGCCTCTAAGTGTTTGATAAAATGCCCAAGTGACATGTTTATGCTAGAACTTTGATCTAAGTCTTGAGAGAGCTTAGGGATGGTTTTGATGTAGTAAAAATGGACTTAACCTACATTTATGAGAGTAAATGCATGGTGAGAGGTGAACTAGAACTTTGTGCATGTGCATTTATGAGGGTAAATGCATATAGGGGGTCAATATCCTTTAAGTAGCGAGATCCTATCTAAGATGGCTTTACTAGGATTAGACATACATGGTTTGCCTAATTCATAGTCTAAGCTAGGTTCAAAACCTATCAACTCTAGTTTACATGATCATTGGGAAATTGCCAAGGAGGGGATTATTCCCTCGAAACTCGCTTTAAATTGAATTCAATCCTTTAAATACCATTTCATTGTTGCTTTGAATCATTGATAACTCAACCAAATTGAATTGTAGGAATTGCCGAGTAAGAAAACTTGATTGACTTAGCTTGTAATCCGTTTGCTCCCTTGGGTTCGACACCGGTCTTACCGGTTCACTTATAAATTGTTTTTGACAAAGTGTATCTCAAAAATACTCGACGTCAAAATGGCGCCGTTGCCGGGGAGCAATAGCTAGATTACCCCTAAGAAGATCATTTAGTGCTCCGATTATTCCATGTTTTACTTTATTTTACTTGTTACTTGCATTTCTTGAACTTATTCACTACGCTTGCTTGTTTTAATTGGCTTCTCTTGTAGGTTCACTTCTTTTATGCCACCGAAGACCAAGAAACTTACTCAAATCGTGGATAGAGACTTGAACCAACCTATTAGAGAGCTAGTTAATCCTCATATCACAAGGAGTAAGACCAACAAAGACAAAGGGCAAACCTCCAATACTCAAGGAGTCATGGCCGAAAACAACAACAATAGACCTCCTCCCCCACCACCACCTCACCATAGAAACCAAGACAACCTTCCTCCGCAATTGCCCCTAGCTAGAAGGGCCCTCAAGGACTATGCCATCCCTACGGCATATGGCTACCGTTCTCCCATCCAATTGCCTACCGTGGATAACCGGGATTTTGGTTTGAAGACGTCCACCATTCAAATGGTTCAATCTAACCAATTCTCGGGGAGGGACAATGAAGATCCGAATTCCCATTTGACGTCATTTCTTGAAGTTTGTGCTACATTCAAGATCAATGGAATTTCAGAAGATGCTAAGCTACTTAGGCTTTTCCCCTTCTCCCTCACGGGAAGAGCAAGGGATTGGTTGAGGAGTCAAACTCCCGATAGCTTCACCACTTGGGAGGAACTAGTCGTGGCCTTCTTGAACAAATACTTCCCTCCTTCCAAGACGGCGCATTATAGGAGTCAAATTACCAATTTTGTGCAAATGGATGGAGAGACTCTTTATGAAGCTTGGGAACGGTATAAGGAATATCAAAGGCTATGTCCTCACCACAACTTTCTACCAAGGTATGGATGGCAACTCTCGTCTTGCACTAGACACCGCCTCGGGCGGAGCTATAATGGACCTTGCACCACATGAAGCATTCACGGTGATAGAGAAAATAACACAGAATTACTTCATATGGGGAAGCGAGAGAGGGAATCCAAGAAGGAGAAATGAGAGGCACGAGGTGAAAGCGGTGAGTACTAGTGACTACGATGCTTTGAGGAAAGATGTTGATAGCGGAAAAAGAGCCTTCGACAAATCAAGGGTGTGATATTTGTGAGGTAAATGAGCATGAAACCAATTCTTGCCCCTTAGTTCAAAGGGATGTGCATAGGCGAAGCTATGAAGAAGTGAATTTTGTGGGAGAAAACCAAGGTAGAGATTATGAAGGTAGTGCCAATCAAGGGCAAAGCTCTCAAGCGAATTATACTACGCCAAAATTCTCTTCGGGATGGAGGAATCGCCCTAATTTCTCCTATAAAACCACAAATCCTACCCGTCCCGACTTTGGATCCACACCTCCCGGATTTGGTCCTAAACCTACTCAATCCAATCAAGCGTTCCAACCTAGGAACCATTATCAAGGTCAAGCTCCGACCTTACTTCAAAGGGACCAAAACCAAGTGCAACAATTCCAAAGCCAAGCTCAAAGACCCTACCAACAAGTAGAAGCCCTGTCACAACCTTCTAATGAACTCTCCGGAATTGAGGCGATGTTTGCAAAGCTCTTAGCAAATCAAAGTGAGATGAGGCAAGAACTGAATGAGGTAAAGCAATCAAATCAAGGTTTGCATACGCATGTCAAGATGCTTGAAAACCAAATAACTCAACAAGCCGAATCCTCGACTAGGGCGCTAGGAAAGTTACCGGCGCGACCCGAGCATGAAAAGAAGGAGTTTTGCAACGCCATCTACATAGAGGATTTGCTCGAAGATGAATTGCTTGAGTGTGAATTTCTAGAAAGGGAAGAACAATGTGGGGCGGTGACTCTTAGAAGTGGAAGACATTTGGAGGATGTTATACAAAAGAAATCCGTTCAAAGACCTCAAAAGCCCATTGGCCAAGCTAGAGCCGAAGAAAAAGAACTCAATGAAGAGGCCCTTCCTCCTCCGACCGAAAGGGCAAAGAAAAGAAAAGAGGAACTCAAGCCTTATTCTCCACCGGTTCCCTTCCCTCAAAGGCTCCTTAAGGTCTCCAAATTGGACAAGGAATATGAGGTCTTCACCAAGATGTTGAAAAAGCTATATGTATACATACCATTTCATGAGCTCATCAAGAAGGCACCTTTATACAACAAGTTTCTTAAAGAAATCTTGTCCAAAAAGAGGACCATTGAAGAGGATGATCACCATCCCCTCGACCACGAATGTAGCGCTGTCTTCTCGAAGGAAATGCCCCAAAAGGTGGGAGATCCCGGAAAGTTTACTATCCCATGCTTAATAGGAGATATGAGTTTCTCAAGCCCACTAGCCGATCTCGGGGCTAGTGTGAGCGTTATGCCTCTTGCCATCTACCAAAAGCTTAAATTGAATGGGGTGAAGACCGCTAAAATGACTCTTCAACTCGCGGATGGCACTACAAGGCGCCCTTGGGGCCTAGTGGAGAATGTCCCCATCAAAGTTGACAAATTTTACCTCCCTTGCGACTTTGTGGTGATAGATATGGGGGAAAATTTCACTTCATCATTGATCCTTGGGCGTCCCTTCTTGGCCACCGCTGGTTTTAAGGTTGATGTAGGAAAAGGAAAGTTGACCCTAAAAATTGGTGGAGAAAAGGTAAAAATTGGAAAACCAAGAGAAGAACAAGTGGCTAAGGTTGAGGCCAAGCGAGAAAAGGAGGGAATTAAAATTGCTAAGGGGGAGAAAGTTGATAAGAAAATGTGGAAAAACATGATTAATCCCGATGAAGACCCTCCAAATGATCAATACGAATCACCGTCTGACAGGTGTCGTCATACCTGTGCAAAAACATTTGTATTTTCCGACTAGCAAGTGGTAAGTCGGGTCGAATCCACAGAGATCGGTTGAGAATCTGTTCACTAAGTACAAGAGTCACAATGGGGGGGTTTTGTAATTCCAACAAGTAAATGAAGCACAAGCAAGTAACAATGATCAAGAGAGCAGTCGTCGCACTAATTCACGTGTAAAATATCAAAGAGAATGTGCAAGCTAGAACCGTTGATTGTGATGTAAGACTAAATCATTGACAAATCCGTTTTGATTTCTAATGTTCTACAACTTAGAGCTCCCCGCTAGGTTGTACTCCCCGTTCGTGTTCTAGTACTTGACCTCGCGCTAGCGATAATCAAGACCCTAACTCGCTAGAGTTGCATGAAGAATTGAACAAGTTGTCCTAGGGTGTTTAATCCTAGTGGTATATTACTCGTGTCCTAGTTCACTATCCCCGCTAGGTTGCTAGTAAACTTGACAATAGAAATCAACAAACTAACAAGAACTCCCCCGCTAGGGTTCCATTCATGCTAGCACATCAATTCAATGAACATAGAAGAGTATTATGACTCAAAACATAGAAACCAATATGGGTCTCAAATCATAACATCACAATATCAAGTTCTAGCCTACACATGTGAATTTAGCTACACATGGTGAATAAGTACAACATAAGTTTATTGAATGAAAATGGAATTACAATACAATTGATGAACTCTTCTTCAAGCCTTCTTCTCCAAACGTGTGCTTTTTCCTCTCCTTTCTCCTCTTGGAGAGAAGCCTCCAACCGTGTGTCACACCTCTCCTCCTTGGAGAGAAGTCTCCTACCGTCTGTCCCTCAATCAAAACTTGTCTTCTTTCAAGAACATGAATGTCCCTTTATCATTTGTTTTCATCTCCTTTTAATTCCACTCTTCATTTGTTTATCTTGTCATCTTCTCCAAGATGTCATAACTTCCGTGTCTTCATCCTCTCATATGTCAAATGTGGGTTGTCTAGTTGTGTTTAATATGTTGTGTCTCCTTTGTCTTCTTAAAGTCATAAAAGTGCCAAACACTTGTGTTTTCTTTTCTTTGTTTTCTTTCTCCTTTCCAAAAGTAAAACCTTCTTTCCCCGAAAACCTTCTCCTCGATTTATAAAACTCCAAGACTCCAAGACTCTCCCACAATGCCACACGGTTGTGTGTCATGTGTTGGATTCCTTGTTCTTCACCCACATCTTCTTTTTAATTTGTTTTCTTTCTTTTGCAAAAGTGAAACCTACATGTGCTGATAATGTCTTCTTCTTTCCCGAATTCAAGCCCCATGTATTACTCCTGCTTTCTTCCATGAAATGACAAATCAAACTTTAAGAAAGTCGACTGCCAGCTGGCACGCGGATGTCTTCTTCAATTATATTCCGCGGACGTCTCAAGCATTTCGTCTAATTATTCAGACGTCCGCGCCCGATATTTATCAGCCCTCCGCGGTTTACACTGAGGAAAACTCCAAAGTGCGGACTTCATTTGTTTCCGCACCAAACATCTTCAAATAGGCTCTCTTTAGCCGATATTCCTTCTATGGTCTCCGAATGTACCTGAGAATGAATACTACACAAAAGTAGTGAAATAATATATAGGTAATCATTAAGAGACGGGGTTTCAACACATAAAATAGTCGTACAACTACGACTTATCTAACTACCCCACACTTGAACTTGTTTGTCCCGAACAAAAACAAAGCCATAGAAAGAACTTACAATGTACTAGTTATGCTAATCCTTATATCTCAATCCGAAATCCAGCTAATTATCTTATCATGCTCATGATGCTAACAATGCGAGTATAGATATATTTTTCGATACTTGTTACCTCGCGAGTTGCAATTCAAACGACCATGGATGTTTGGGAGATAGTCCTCTATAGGTACCACGGACATTGCATTCTATTCTGAGTTCTGGTCTTTTGATTGAGTCAGCGGCTTTCTCTGACACGTGATTAATTCACTGCTTTCGTTCCGTTGAGCCTCGAATTCCTTAACTTGTATGGACTTTGATAAACTTCACATCTTGCTTGAATCAATCATATTCTGATTTTCTTCTTACTTGATGATTTGCCTTCGGCTTTTGAATTGTTTCTTGTCCACATAAACATTTTGCGCCCTTGAACTACTCCAATCATAGCCTCCGAATAACAGCATAGGAGTGCGTCCCGCTCTTTCTCATCCTTGTCGTTTCTGCATGAGGCAAGGTAGGGGTTACCCACCCATTCCCAGCTACTCCAACTAAAGATGGACAGTTTGTTTTCTCTGTCCCGTCACCACTACGAACGCATGAATAGACTTGTATAACTTGGTGACGGAGCTACTCTTAGGATTAGGCTAGTGAAGCGTCAACCTCCACCGCTTTTCTCAATCATCAGAACCAAAACTCAGAATTTCCTGCAATTTGCCGTACCTTTCTAGGACATTTCTGTCAACTCCACATCCCTGCATATCACAACTCACAAGAACAAAGCATCGAAATTTTTGAAATTTTGCATTTTTAGTCAAATGAGCACAATAGTCATATGAAGCTGGAAATAAGATTTTCGACATATGAGAAAAGCATAGCAGTGCATCGTCAGTTCATAACGAGTTCATCAAGACACATAACATGCGACATAAAAATTTAAAACAGACACGACACACGACTGACTCTATGACATCCCACCCCACACTTAAATTTACCCGTGTCCTCACGGCACAACTCAAGAGATAAGATGGTTAAACAAAACAGACTCAAATAATAAAAAAATAAAAATAAAAAACAATAAATAGAAAAACACACCGGATTGCCTCCCGGTAAGCGCCTTTGTTTTACGTCCTTGGCTGGACATTACCTCTTTAGGGATCACAAGTTATGATCCCATGTGCGTGTGAGGTCAAATTTCTTTACCCCCTTGTGATGCTCATAGCTCTCATCGAGTAGTTCTCTCGTCTCTCTACATCCTGGTTTCCATCCAAACGTACCATGTCTCGACCGCTTCCTCGTGTATGGACGGTCATCATCCTCATATATGTAAAAATTTGATCTCTTGCCACCAAACGCAAGTGACAACAAGCGTGTTCCCATGTCAATTTTGGTTTTGGTGGCAAGGAGGAATGGTCGTCCCGAAATCAGTGCAAGAGAACTGTTAGCGCCGGCATCTCCCATCTGCAAAATATAAGAGTCGACATCACGGTTGATTATGAAGGTACATGGGTCCTTACACTTTTCGATCGGCGCTTGTTGACTCCTGGTGAGTGAGTGTTCCACTGTTGGCTCTTCCGGCTCATGCTTCACCTCCAACTCATCTTCCAGCTCGTCATTATCGATCACATGGTCTTCGGGAGCTATCATCTGCACAGAAATCGAAGGTGTGACGTTAGACTGTAAAAATAAATTTTCACCTGCCAAGGAGGTTGCGTCCACAGGGCCATTTTATATCGTCGCATCTATCCTCAATCGCTTCTTCAGACGCGGGCTTAAACTCTTCTTCGGACGCGAGAGTCACGGTCTCCGAAGTGTTTTCTTCATTTTCGGCCTCTGAAACTGGGGAGCCCGCGCACGTCTCTTGAATATAATACGCGGACGTCTCTTGATTTACTGGTAATTCCTCAGGCGTCCGCGCCGTAATGGATGAGACGTCCGCGTCCTGCACTGAGGGCGACTCTTCATTCTGCTCTTCTTCTTGCATTTCGTAAACGGCGCTGGCAAGTTGAGACACTTGCTCCCTTAGCTCGTTAAAGTCTTCAGCTTGTTGAGCGAGTTCTTTGAATATTCCTCTCATTTCCTCTATTAACTCTTTAAACTCGATTTCTTCCGTGTTCTCATTCATCCTATTGCACCTAGGTGCCTCATCAATACACGGCTCATAATATCCTTTCATAGTGCGTCTCGGATCCCGACGCCTAGGATGTCCATATTGATTTCCTCCACCGAGGTATTCTCGATCAAACTCATCCTCATAATCCTCATGTCTAGCTACACGAGGTCTAGCATACTCATTGACATATTGCTGATTTATGTGGGTTGGTAGTCTTCGAATTTCAGCATCGTCATAAACTGGTTCCCTATAATATGAATACATAGCGAACCATAAAACCGAACAAAAACAAAAAAAATTGTAAAATAAAATACTTAGTGAGATTCTGCGTTACCGATCCCCGGCAACGGCGCCATTTTGACAGGTGTCGTCATACCTGTGCAAAAACATTTGTATTTTCCGACTAGCAAGTGGTAAGTCGGGTCGAATCCACATAGATCGGTTGAGAATCTGTTCACTAAGTACAAGAGTCACAATGGGGGGTTTGTAATTCAAACAAGTAAATGAAGCACAAGCAAGTAACAATGATCAAGAGAGCAGTCGTCGCACTAATTCACGTGTAAAATATCAAAGAGAATGTGCAAGCTAGAACCGTTGATTGTGATGTAAGACTAAATCATTGACAAATCCGTTTTGATTTCTAATGTTCTACAACTTAGAGCTCCCCGCTAGGTTGTACTCCCCGTTCGTGTTCTAGTACTTGACCTCGCGCTAGCGATAATCAAGACCCTAACTCGCTAGAGTTGCATGAAGAATTGAACAAGTTGTCCTAGGGTGTTTAATCCTAGTGGTATATTACTCGTGTCCTAGTTCACTATCCCCGCTAGGTTGCTAGTAAACTTGACCATAGAAATCAACAAACTAACAAGAACTCCCCCGCTAGGGTTCCATTCATGCTAACACATCAATTCAATGAACATAGCATAGTAATATGACTCAAAACATAGAAACCAATATGGGTCTCAAATCATAACATCACAACATCAAGTTCTAGCCTACACATGTGAATTTAGCTACACATGGTGAATAAGTACAACATAAGTTTATTGAATGAAAATGGAATTACAATACAATTGATGAACTCTTCTTCAAGCCTTCTTCTCCAAACGTGTGCTTTTTCCTCTCCTTTCTCCTCTTGGAGAGAAGCCTCCAACCGTGTGTCACACCTCTCCTCCTTGGAGAGAAGTCTCCTACCGTCTGTCCCTCAATCAAAACTTGTCTTCTTTCAAGAACATGAATGTCCCTTTATCATTTGTTTTCATCTCCTTTTAATTCCACTCTTCATTTGTTTATCTTGTCATCTTCTCCAAGATGTCATAACTTCCGTGTCTTCATCCTCTCATATGTCAAATGTGGGTTGTCTAGTTGTGTTTAATATGTTGTGTCTCCTTTGTCTTCTTAAAGTCATAAAAGTGCCAAACACTTGTGTTTTCTTTTCTTTGTTTTCTTTCTCCTTTCCAAAAGTAAAACCTTCTTTCCCCGAAAACCTTCTCCTTGATTTATAAAACTCCAAGACTCTCCCACAATGCCACACGGTTGTGTGTCATGTGTTGGATTCCTTGTTCTTCACCCACATCTTCTTTTTAATTTGTTTTCTTTCTTTTGCAAAAGCGAAACCTACATGTGCTGATAATGTCTTCTTCTTTCCCGAATTCAAGCCCCATGTATTACTCCTGCTTTCTTCCATGAAATGACAAATCAAACTTTAAGAAAGTCGATTGCCAGCTGGCACGCGGATGTCTTCTTCAATTATATTCCGCGGACGTCTCAAGCATTTCGTCTAATTATTCAGACGTCCGCGCCCGATATTCATCAGCCCTCCGCGGTTTACACTGAGGAAAACTCCAAAGTGCGGACTTCATTTGTTTCCGCACCAAACATCTTCAAATAGGCTCTCTTTAGCCGATATTCCTTCTATGGTCTCCGAATGTACCTGAGAATGAATACTACACAAAAGTAGTGAAATAATATATAGGTAATCATTAAGAGACGGGGTTTCAACACATAAAATAGTCGTACAACTACGACTTATCAAACTACCCCACACTTGAACTTATTCGTCCCGAACAAAAACAAAGCCATAGAAAGAACTTACAATGTACTAGTTATGCTAATCCTTATATCTCAATCCGAAATCCAGCTAATTATCTTATCATGCTCATGATGCTAACAATGCGAGTATAGATATATTTTTCGATACTTGTTACCTCGCGAGTTGCAATTCAAACGACCCTGGATGTTTGGGAGATAGTCCTCTATAGGTACCACGGACATTGCATTCTATTCTGAGTTCTGGTCTTTTGATTGAGTCAGCGGCTTTCTCTGACACGTGATTAATTCACTGCTTTCGTTCCGTTGAGCCTCGAATTCCTTAACTTGTATGGACTTTGATAAACTTCACATCTTGCTTGAATCAATCATATTCTGATTTTCTTCTTACTTGATGATTTGCCTTCGGCTTTTGAATTGTTTCTTGTCCACATAAACATTTTGCGCCCTTGAACCACTCCAATCATAGCCTCCGAATAACAGCATAGGAGTGCGTCCCGCTCTTTCTCATCCTTGTCGTTTCTGCATGAGGCAAGGTAGGGGTTACCCACCCATTCCCAGCTACTCCAACTAAAGATGGACAGTTTGTTTTCTCTGTCCCGTCACCACTACGAACGCATGAATAGACTTGTATAACTTGGTGACGGAGCTACTCTAAGGATTAGGCTAGTGAAGCGTCAACCTCCACCGCTTTTCTCAATCATCAGAACCAAAACTCAGAATTTCCTGCAATTTGCCGTACCTTTCTAGGACATTTCTGTCAACTCCACATCCCTGCATATCACAACTCACAAGAACAAAGCATCGAAATTTTTGAAATTTTGCATTTTTAGTCAAATGAGCACAATAGTCATATGAAGCTGGAAATAAGATTTTCGACATATGAGAAAAGCATAGCAGTGCATCGTCAGTTCATAACGAGTTCATCAAGACACATAACATGCGACATAAAAATTTAAAACAGACACGACACACGACTGACTCTATGACATCCCACCCCACACTTAAATTTACCCGTGTCCTCACGCTACACCTCAAGAGATAAGATGGTTAAACAAAACAGACTCAAATAATAAAAAAATAAAAATAAAAAACAATAAATAGAAAAACACACCGGATTGCCTCCCGGTAAGCGCCTTTGTTTTACGTCCTTGGCTGGACATTACCTCTTTAGGGATCACAAGTTAGGATCCCATGTGCGTGTGAGGTCAAATTTCTTTACCCCCTTGTGATGCTCATAGCTCTCATCGAGTAGTTCTCTCGTCTCTCTCCATCCTGGTTTCCATCCAAACGTGCCATGTCTCGACCGCTTCCTCGTGTATGGACGGTCATCATCCTCATATATGTAAAAATTTGATCTCTTGCCACCAAACGCAAGTGACAACAAGCGTGTTCCCATGTCAATTTTGGTTTTGGTGGCAAGGAGGAATGGTCGTCCCGAAATCAGTGCAAGAGGACTGTTAGCGCCGGCATCTCCCATCTGCAAAATATAAGAGTCGACATCACAGTTGATTATGAAGGTACATGGGTCCTTACACTTTTCGATCGGCGCTTGTTGACTCGTGGTGAGTGAGTGTTCCACCGTTGGCTCTTCCGGCTCATGCTTCACCTCCAACTCATCTTCCATCTCGTCATTATCAATCACATGGTCTTCGGGAGCTATCATCTGCACAGAAATCGAAGGTGTGACGTTAGACTGTAAAAATAAATTTTCACCTGCCAAGGAGGTTGCGTCCACGGGCCATTTTATATCGTCGCATCTATCCTCAATCGCTTCTTCAGACACGGGCTTAAACTCTTCTTCGGGCGCGAGAGTCACGGTCTCCGAAGTGTTTTCTTCATTTTCGGCCTCTGAAACTGGGGAGCCCGCGCACGTCTCTTGAATATAATACGCGGACGTCTCTTGATTTACTGGTAATTCCTCAGGCGTCCGCGCCGTAATGGATTAGACGTCCGCGTCCTGCACTGAGGGTGACTCTTCATTCTGCTCTTCTTCTTGCATTTCGTAAGCGGCGCTGGCAAGTTGAGACACTTGCTCCCTTAGCTCGTTAAAGTCTTCAGCTTGTTGAGCGAGTTCTTTGAATATTCCTCTCATTTCCTCTATTAACTCCTTAATCTCAATTTCTTCCGTGTTCTCATTCATCCTATTGCACCTAGGTGCCTCATCAATACACGGCTCATAATATCCTCTCATAGTGCGTCTCGGATCCCGACGCCTAGGATGTCCATATTGATTTCCTCCACCGAGGTATTCTCGATCAAACTCATCCTCATAATCCTCGTGTCTAGCTACACGAGGTCTAGCATACTCATTGACATATTGCTGATTTCTGTGGGTTGGTAGTCTTCGAATTTCAGCATCGTCATAAACTGGTTCCCTATAATATGAATACATAGCGAACCATAAAACCGAACAAAAACAAAAAAAATAGTAAAATAAAATACTTAGGGAGATTCTGCGTTACCGATCCCCGGCAACGGCGCCATTTTGACAGGTGTCGTCATACCTGTGCAAAAACATTTGTATTTTCCGACTAGCAAGTGGTAAGTCGGGTCGAATCCATAGAGATCGGTTGAGAATCTGTTCACTAAGTACAAGAGTCACAATGGGGGGGTTTTTGTAACTCAAACAAGTAAATGAAGCACAAGCAAGTAACAATGATCAAGAGAGCAGTCGTCGCACTGATTCACGTGTAAAATATCAAAGAGACTGTGCAAGCTAGAACCGTTGATTGTGATGTAAGACTAAATCATTGACAAATCCGTTTTGATTTCTAATGTTCTACAACTTAGAGCTCCCCGCTAGGTTGTACTCCCCGTTCGTGTTCTAGTACTTGACCTCGCGCTAGCGATAATCAAGACCCTAACTCGCTAGAGTTGCATGAAGAATTGAACAAGTTGTCCTAGGGTGTTTAATCCTAGTGGTATATTACTCGTGTCCTAGTTCACTATCCCCGCTAGGTTGCTAGTAAACTTGACAATAGAAATCAACAAACTAACAAGAACTCCCCCGCTAGGGTTCCATTCATGCTAGCACATCAATTCAATGAACATAGCATAGTAATATGACTCAAAACATAGAAACCAATATGGGTCTCAAATCATAACATCACAACATCAAGTTCTAGCCTACACATGTGAATTTAGCTACACATGGTGAATAAGTACAACATAAGTTTATTGAATGAAAATGGAATTACAATACAATTGATGAACTCTTCTTCAAGCCTTCTTCTCCAAACGTGTGCTTTTTCCTCTCCTTTCTCCTCTTGGAGAGAAGCCTCCAACCGTGTGTCACACCTCTCCTCCTTGGAGAGAAGTCTCCTACCGTCTGTCCCTCAATCAAAACTTGTCTTCTTTCAAGAACATGAATGTCCCTTTATCATTTGTTTTCATCTCCTGTTAATTCCACTCTTCATTTGTTTATCTTGTCATCTTCTCCAAGATGTCATAACTTCTGTGTATTCATCCTCTCATATGTCAAATGTGGGTTGTCTAGTTGTGTTTAATATGTTGTGTCTCCTTTGTCTTCTTAAAGTCATAAAAGTGCCAAACACTTGTGTTTTCTTTTCTTTCTTTTCTTTCTCCTTTCCAAAAGTAAAACCTTCTTTCCCCGAAAACCTTCTCCTTGATTTATAAAACTCCAAGACTCTCCCACAATGCCACACGGTTCTGTGTCATGTGTTGGATTCCTTGTTCTTCACCCACATCTTCTTTTTAATTTGTTTTCTTTCTTTTGCAAAAGTGAAACCTACATGTGCTGATAATGTCTTCTTCTTTCCCGAATTCAAGCCCCATGTATTACTCCTGCTTTCTTCCATGAAATGACAAATCAAACTTTAAGAAAGTCGATTGCCAGCTGGCACGCGGATGTCTTCTTCAATTATATTCCGCGGACGTCTCAAGCATTTCGTCTAATTATTCAGACGTCCGCGCCCGATATTCATCAGCCCTCCGCGGTTTACACTGAGGAAAACTCCAAAGTGCGGACTTCATTTGTTTCCGCACCAAACATCTTCAAATAGGCTCTCTTTAGCCGATATTCCTTCTATGGTCTCCGAATGTACCTGAGAATGAATACTACACAAAAGTAGTGAAATAATATATAGGTAATCATTAAGAGACGGGGTTTCAACACATAAAATAGTCGTACAACTACGACTTATCACCGTCCGGCGATGAGATGAGCAAAAATGGACAAGCAAATACATCTAAAGGAGGGAAGCTACCATCATGGAAAAGGGTTGTTAAACAAGTTGCTTGCAACTCCTCAAAGAACCCGGATTGAGTCTCCTAATATTCTTCAAGTCCGCTTGAGGAGGGATCCTAGCTATGGACTCCTCGAGTGTGTTTCTTAGTAAGAAGAGGATCGGCTCGGTCTTTGCCAAGACGTTAAACTAGGCACCTCACGGGAGGTATCCCGGTTTGTGAGTTGTCTATCTATGCACAAGTAACTTTGATATATGTGTAGCATGCATCTTGTGAACTTATCATGTGGCTTGGTGATTGGGATGATTCTAAATGCATGATTAAGTGTGTGTGACATGATACAAGGCTTGCATGAATTTTCTTGATGATGGTGGCATTCTAAGTGTGGAGTGGTAATCCTAGCTCGTATGTTTGAAAATCGTATGTTTATGTGCTAGTGATTGCTTAGGAGAGGGTGCCTTGATTATATGTGATATTTGAGTGCTACCTATTCTTGATTATGAGTAAAAATTGTAAGTGTGGAGTTGGGATTCGACGCGAAGTGGAAAACTTTTTTGCAGGAGTTTGGGTCCAGTCGATCGACTGGAGGCAAGCTATAGCTCAGTCGATCGACTAAATGATGTTTCAGGAGCTCATGTTTTTGTGCGCCCTCAGTCGATCGACTGGGCTCTCAGTCGATCGACTGGGCTCTCAGTCGATCGACTGGGCTCTCAGTCGATCGACTGAGCTTTCCTTATCCAAAATCATAGCTTCCCTTCCTTCTTCTTCATTTCACTTTCCACATGTGTATTCTCTTTATTGACTTGTGGCATTGGATGTTATTTTGGATATTAAGTCGCCTTTTGGCGCAATTTTGATGATGTATGCTATTTTGGTGATGTTTACCCTCACTTGCCTATTGGTTGCATGCTACATTCTTATGATGATATTGGAGGTGTTTACCATTTATATTGTTCACTCTACAGGATATACATTCACATATTCTTATCATGTCTAAAACACCCTCTTATATCTACATTTGCAACCAAAAGGCTATTTCTCACTCTTATGGATTATATCACCGGCACTACAAACGAGGGGAGTTCCTATGCGCCTTTGCCTTTATTTTATCATTCTTTGCGCTTATGGACTAAGCTTGAATTAAGTGTGGAGTGGTTTGATGCGCATAGTTCACATGTTTGCATGCCATGCATATCATTTTAGATGGACGCTTGCACACTTGCACATTATCCCAACATGAGAGTGTTTTTAACCTCAAAGGCTTATGATTTTCGATTCTAAATCCCTATAAATCACATCTAGCCTATTTACCACATTCAGCAACCTAGTCCTTTGAACATGCATTCTTGAGAATCAATATCATTGCTACGCCTTGTCTATCCAACTTTCTAAGTATTTTCGTTGCAACACCTTGGATCAAGCTAGCAAACACTTTTAAAAATCTTCATGAAAAACTTAGATCACTTGAATGCTCTTTGGTGACTTGAGTTGTCTAACATAGTGCCTTGTTTATGATTGATTCCCGCACATTCCATTCACTTTTTGAACGTATTGTCAAGTTTTAAGTGTGGAGTCAAAAGAGGGCGAAAAATAGGCCCCAAAAAATGTTGCGGTCAAAGAGGGCAAAGCCCCGACTAAAAACTTTCTCAATGATCATGAGAAGTTTTGCTCAGATTATACAAATGCCGGGGGTTAGGAAGGTAATTTCCCCCTCGAAAGCATTTGTAGGCCAAAGGCCGTTTCAAACAGAAATAAAAAGCACTTAAAGCTTGACTTCATGTTCTTCCATCATTCTACACTTGTGCGGGATTCGTCATTTTCATTGTGTGCTTGCTAGAATAACTCTTGAACGACCCATGTGCTTGCACGTGAGCAATCATTTGGCCTATGCTTGTTTGTTAAGAAACTCTAGTGTCGAGCTCCACTTCCCTTATGGATTACGGCTTAAGCGCCTAAAACTTGGGAATGAGTTCCTTATCGCGAGCCCTTGGACTAGCCCTAGCTAGCATAGGCGAACGGTTGACACTCTATTGTGCAAGCTATAAGCCTTACCTCTATTGTGTTGCCTTGAAAATGAGTAGAACTTTGGATGAGACATTCTATAGCCCTAGTATTGATAATCTTGAATGCATATCCTCAAGGGTACTCAAAAGGTTGAAAAAGTTCTTTTAATGATTTTGTGATGATAGTTCTAGTTTGGGGTGTGGGATTGGTCTTGATAAATCATAGCCTTGGTTGAGCACTCTTGCATTCACTCTTATGGGATATGTGCATTTGGGATTTGTGAGCATTCCCTTTTCTGAAAACTCTCACGAGACTATAACTCGTCCACTAGGGTAGCCTAGGGGTTTAAAGGCTTAATGCATACGCTAAATGCATTCATAACGCCTACGAAAAGGAGCTAGGTAGATTGTGCATACTTGCCATTTTATTTTCAATAACATGTTTAGAAATAAGGATGGAGACCTTGTGAAATCTAGTGAGGCAAATGCACGAAAAACATAGCACCACTAGCATTTCGACATTTGCACTTCCTTGGCATATTTGCATACTTTGTTCGGGACGAGCAAAGCTTAAGTGTGGAGTGTTGATGAGTCGAGTTTTCGACTCATTAATGCCCATTTTCACTATAGCTTTAGTTCGTTTCCGACGACTATTAGATGTCATTTGATCTCCTTTTCGTGCGTTTCAAGTGCAAAGCAAGATGTCTCAGTGTCAAGAGCCATTGGAAGAAAACTCGGGGAAAATCGGTGTTTTAGAGCAAAAAGTGGCAGTATTTGGTCTTCAGTCGATCGACTGGGAAGCTCCCCTGCTCCAGTCGATCCACTTAACAGACTAACAGGAGGTGCTGCAAATCGATCAGCGCCAGTCGACTGACTGACCCATTTAGTCGATCGATTGAAGAGTTCCCTGCCCAGAGCATGCAGATCACGTGACCCCCAGTCGATCGATTGAGGTTCCAGTCGATCGACTTAATGGACTTTCAGGAGGAGCTGCAAATTGAGTTTCCTCAGTCGATCGACTGGGAGCCCACCCTGTGCCAGTCGATCGACTGAGAACCTGCTTCCCAAGCGCCTTATCTCGCTCCAGTCGATCGACTGGGCCAACAGCCCAACGATAGTCGATCGACTGGACCTGCTACAGTACCGAATCTTTTCCGAGGCTATAAATAGAAAGAGGCAAAGTTGACCTAATATCTTGGAATTTTCTGGAGAGAAGACAAGAAAAGTGATCCAAATCAAGGGTTTCATCATCATCAAATCAAGGAGGAATCAAGATCAAGGGAGTTCATTAGGACTAATCATCCTACTCTATTCCCTCTTATTTCTCTTAGATTTGTTTGTAAAAACCTACACATCATGTTGTCTTACATGATGTGTGAGTAGTCCCCCTTATATTTTGAGGGTTCTATGAACCTCCTTGGTACTCAATGATCATTGTAAACACATCTATTGAATTGATTATAGTTGATTTCATTTTTACTATGATCTTCATGTTAGACATGCCTCTAAGTGTTTGATAAAATGCCCAAGTGACATGTTTATGCTAGAACTTTGATCTAAGTCTTGAGAGAGCTTAGGGATGGTTTTGATGTAGTAAAAATGGACTTAACCTACATTTATGAGAGTAAATGCATGGTGAGAGGTGAACTAGAACTTTGTGCATGTGCATTTATGAGGGTAAATGCATATAGGGGGTCAATATCCTTTAAGTAGCGAGATCCTATCTAAGATGGCTTTACTAGGATTAGACATGCATGGTTTGCCTAATTCATAGTCTAAGCTAGGTTCAAAACCTATCAACTCATAATTAATTGAACTCTAGTTTGCATGATCATTGGGAAATTGCCAAGGAGGGGATTAAGCCATCCAAAAAAGCAAAAATATTCGTGCCCGGCTAGTCTCTCCAACATCTGGTCGATGAATGGGATGGGAAAGTGATCCTTCTTCGTAGCTTTGTTCAACTTCCTGTAGTCTATACACATTCTGTGTCCGGTCACTGTTCTCGTCGGAACAAGTTCTCCCATGTTGTTTGTTACTACAGTTAGTCCTCCTTTCTTTGGCACTACATGAATAGGACTCACCTATTCCGAATCTGCAACTGAGTATATTATCCATGCATCACGAAGCTTAGCAATTTCTTTAAAAACAACTTCGTTCAAATTAGGGTTTAATCTCCTCAAATGCTCACTGCTAGGTTTAGCATCATTTTCTAAGTGTATCCTATGCATGCAGATGCTAGGACTAATTCCTTTAATGTCATCAATAGAGTGTCCGATAGCAGATTTATATTTCCTAAGTACATTGAGTAATTCTACAGTCTATTGTTCATCTAGTGAGGCATCAACGATCACAAGCAATGTAGAGTTAGGTCCAAGAAATTCATACCTGAGATTTGATGGAAGTGGTTTTAAATTTTCATCAAATTCGTTACCTGATTCATTGTCTTCAATATCTTTATTCTCAATAGCTTCTTCAATTGCTTCACACTCCGTCAGCATCATAAGTGCACCTACTTCTTTGTCACTGCTTAGTAGTTCATGTTCAAAATTTGGCAGCTCATCAAAATGGTTAGAATCATCATAAGTATCAAGCCAAGCACAGTCCAAAGAGTCCCTAGGTGCTTTCATCATAGATTTCAAGAAAAAAATTGCTCTCACTGCCCAGGTTCATCTCAATGGTTCCATTACCACAGTGATCAGTCAAATTATTGACTAATATTCCTCTACTTTTATTAGACGTTTTGATCCGTTTTGAGTATGTTTTGATGTCATTTGACCCTCTTGATTGCCTATTAGGTCCCAAAATGCATTTCGTCTCACTCGGAGCCTCAAATATCAAATGGAGCAAAAGTTGGGTGAATTTGAGCAAAAACGTGCAGTTTCGGGCAAAACGGGACAACCCGACCTCTGCGGCGTATTTTGGGCATAAAGATCTCATTCGGTGTCCGATTTGGCTGATCTTTATCTTGTTGGAAAGGTATTTCAAAGACCTACAACTTTGTAGTTTACACGAAGACCAAATTCGGACGGGAAGATTTCGAAAAAGCGCCAAAATCACCCCAACCGGCCATGTGCATTTCCCCAGCCGGCCGGTTAGAAATTGTGCCTCAAAAGACCAATTTTTCTGAGGTTTTTAACCGGCCAGAATATGCAAAAATCATCCAACCGGCCGGTTAGAAAAGGTGTCTCAAAAGACCTATTTTTCTGTGGTTTTTAGCCGGCCGGTTAAGCTCTGGAGACATACTTTTTGCTTTAATTTCAGATCTGGATCTGATTTGAAGAGAGAGTTGGAGCTGGGGGTTTTTGGACGAAAAATGGAGGGTTTCTAGAGAGAGAAGTGACCAAGGCTTCAAGGGAGGATTATCCATTGAAGATTGAAGTTCAAAGGGGGGAAGAAGATCATCTACACTAGATTGGTTCATTCTTTCCTTGTATTTTCATCTATGTACTCAATACAATTGTGTTTGTCTATGAACATGAGTTGTGAGTAGTGTTTTGTATTCTAGGGTCCTATGGATCTCATGTGTGTAAATACTCCTAATCTATAATGAATCAATGTTAGAATAACATGTTTTGGGTGATTGTGGTTTACTTTGATTGAATACTCAAATTATGCACTCTAGGTGTTTGAGAAAATGCATAAGTGAATGGTTTTGGTATATGACTTGAGTTAAGCATTCTAGGTGTTTGAGAAAATGTCTAGATGATTAATTTCTATGGTTTCTTTGGTTAAGTAGCCGAGAGGTGGACGCCAAGGTATCTAGATATCGAGTCATTAAGGAATCATAGGTCAAAAATATTGAGAGATTGAGACCAAGGTTCTCAAAAACAAGTAAATTACCCTTGCTACGTGGTGTTACATGGCGACCCCCCTTAGCATTTGAGATAGGCTAGAGCGTAATAAATTCACATGACTTGGTCTTGCAACGAGAGTTGATAATCGAGAAGTGTGAGTTACGTGAGTCAAAAATATTGAGAGATTGAGACTCACGTGCGAGGTGCCTCTCCCTTAAATCGAGTAAAAATATCGAGAGATTGAATTTGATTTAATAGTCGCACGCCTTAATCTAATCATCTATGACAATTATCTTGCATGATATTGAACTCTTGGAGTCTAAAAACACACATGAGTGAAGTAGTTCCCTAGAGTACACCCTTTGCCTTGATAGCGATATTTCTCTAGATCCCTTAGGTTGTTTACATTGTTCATATTCATCTTCTTTAGTCACTCCATCAACCAAACCTTTTGCATATAGGATAGACTTATCGGAACGAAATCGAATAGTGCTCATAAGTTTAAAACTGCTCCTTGGACGACCCGGTACTTACCGGTCAAATATAAATGTTTTTGATCATGCACTAAAAAATGCACGTCAAAATGGCACCGTTGCCGGGGAGTAGTGAATTAACTAGGGCATTAGAGTAGATTTTGTGAGATTTGGATTATTCTTGTAAATATTTTTCCTTTTTCTTTTGTACATTCTTTTCACTCATATCTTTTGCTAACTTTTGTTCTTTTGCCTTGCGAGGATGTACTCATACAACCGACAAGTCTTTCACAATGAAGAATATGATCAAGAGGAGGAGCAACCATATTGGAATTACCAAGAGCATGACTATCAAACTAATCGTTATAATTTGGATGGGGATGACCAAGAAGAGGAACAACCACACGACTATTGGGAAAACTCTTGGAACCCATCTCATACATACACTCAAAATTTGGATGATAGCCAATACTCATTTGAAGATGCCTCCTACCCTCAATGTTCCTTGGATCCTCAACCTAACAGTGGACCTTCCATCTTTGAAATGCTAGCCATGATTCAAGCTAATCAAGAGGCCCACCAAGCAAGGGTTGCCCAAGGTTGTCTTCGCATGGATGAACTTATAGCCCAAAGAAAAAGGTTGGAAAACATATTGGCGCAACAAGCAATGGAGAATGAGATCATGGATGTGGAAGAGGAGATATCCGAAGGAGAAGTCATTAATTCTAATGCCTCAAGGGAAGAAGTGGATCAAGAAATGGAGGATGAGTCCATGAGAGCCGCGCGCCGAGCTTGTGATGAGGCGTGGGATGATGAATCTTGCACCGAGGATGAGTTGGAACATGAAAGTGCACCACCCTTCACTACTAGCACGTTTCAAGATCAATCGGTTGAGAACACACAAGATGTCACCATTCCATCAACGCCTTGGCTCTCCGACGAGGAATTCTTCAAGGATGACGCCTCTTGCATTGAGGAAATGACTTTTATCGATGAAGAAGAACTCCTCCCTCCCGCTTTAGAAGAGCCTAAATGTGAATCCCAATTTCTTGTTGAGGACATGGTAGAGGAAGATGGTATTGAACCAAAAGAACTTCAAAAGTATGAAGACTTTGTCGAGACTTACATGGACGTGACTAGAGAGCCACCTCGCACACAAAGACACAAGTTTAATGAGGGAGATTGAGAATTGGGCACCCAAGGAAATTATTGAGAAATTAAAGGAGGGTGTGCCCATCAAGCTCGAGACAAATTTTGAAGACTCCTTCTTCATTCCGACGTCTCGAGACAAGTTGGGGAGCTTCGCGCCTTATTTTGCAAGATCTTTGGAAGGAAGCTCTCATGACCCCTTTGTTCTAAAGGGATCTTCATATTTGAAGGGGTCAAGGTCCCAAAGGAAAGTTGATGGACCACAATTATACGAATCAAAAACACAGTAAAACCCCCCAAGTTAGACTGTTTGTCTATCTAACATCCACTTGTTAGTCCCGATATATTTCCACAGGGCATTTTAGAGACTGAAGTGAAAACACGCTAAGGAGAGGATTTTATGCTGAAAAGATAACAAGAGTCAATCCAAGGTCAAGATCATATTCCGACTGAAGAAATATCAAGGATCCTGACGTGAAATTGACCATAACAAATTAATCAGAAGAATCAGGAGAGGAATCAAGACAGCCCGGGGAAGGAACACACTGACAGTTTTGTGAAAAGACTGCACAAAACTGTACAAAACTCACATATGGCAAGATGACTTGGTGACTTGATGAAGAGGTGGCCAAGGGAGGAGCTCCTCCACCCAAGGCAACCGGCAACCGGCGGCTGCCACCACCCTCCTCCTCCTTGACCGGCGGCTTTTGGCCCCTCCATGTGGTGGCTCCTCCTCCCTTGATTTGCCCATCCAATATCCATGCAACAAGTGCCCTCATCTTAGCCCTCCATTTCTCCTCCCCATGGCTATAAATACACCCCTCCTCCTCCTCATTTCATAAGCCAAAAATTGTAAATCACTTCTCTCTCTACATTTTGTTACTTGTAAGTTTGGTTCGGTTTTGAAATAATACTCCTGTTTGTTCTTGAGTATTATACTGGAAATTATAATACTCTTGTCGGTTCTCGAGTATTATAATACTGTAGAGAATACTCTTGTTGGTTCTTGAGTATTCAGTAGGAATTAGGAATACTCCTGTTGGTTCTTGAGTATTCCACCCCTTTCCCTCTTACTGTTTTCAAAAACCCCCGAGTATTTAGCTATGGTATCCATCTCTATGGATATTCGTAGCTAAACTCTTTATTCGGTGGAAGGTATTTTCTTGTATTATATAATGTTTTAATATCTTTTAGTTTCATTTCTTTGTATTCAAAACTTGTTCTATGTGCCATTTATAGTCAGAATTTCCAAGGTTGAGTGGATGCTACGAAAGGGCAAAACTCTTCCGTGGGGTTCGTGAACATACTCGGGTAAGTGGATGCTACGAAAGGGCAAAGCTTATCTGAGAAGTTCGACTCATCTAAAACACCACTTGGTCAATCGTAACTGTGAGATCAGGTGGATGCACAAAAGGCTAAGATACTTCGAAAGGAGGAATTAGTCTGAAATAGAACAAGGGTTGCTTTAAACGATGTTGCAAGTCTTGCGCTACGAAAGGGCCTCGATTCATCTTTGAATACTTAGAAAAGTTACTAATAGTTTATTATATACATGTTATAATACAAGAGTACCTGAAACCGAATGCTTCTCTTTACTGTTAAACCGAAATCACCAACTGCTGATCTACCGGAGGAATTACAATCACGCATCACCCACTGTAAATCTTCTTTGTATTTACAGCATTTAATTTCTGTATTAACTTTTCCGCAATCAAAACCAAAAACCCCCAAAAAATCACGTAGTTAATCAGAGCGCTAAAACCTCAATCAACCATAAAACACACTCCCCCCAGTTCAATCACCCTAAAAGAATAGCCTATTCCCCTAATTCCCTTGGGTTCGACCCCTACTTACCACTTACTACCCAGTAGTGTAGTCACAAGTAGCGGATATTATAAATTTATTTGTATAGAGGACACTGCACCTTAACGACAGTGCGGTGGCTCTCCGTCAAAAGTCCATTGTAGACTTGATGGGAAGAAAGTCAAATGGGATTTGAAGGTGGATTGACACGCCAAATGCCCAAGGCCCCGTGAGAAGGGATCCTAGCAAAGGACTTCTCACGAGTGATTTCTATGGGGCGCTTTGCTACGTCTTTGCCAAGACGGGAAAAACTAGGTCCTTGCGGGAGGTAACCCGGTTTGTAAGTCTTTCATTCTCATCCTTCATATTTAAGTGTTTTACATGACTTGAGTGTGGCTTGGATCTTAAGTGTGGAGTGAGTCCTACTCACTCCAATATCAATTCACATTGCCTACCACCTCCCTTGATTCCTCTATGAATGATTGTGACACCCCTTGGTGTTCATGCACTTAATATGACTTTATTGTATTGGAACTACCTTGTTGCTATGACTTAGACACCATGTGCATATTATGAAGGATGTAGATTACTTTCCTTGTTTGAGGTGTATCAATCTTATGCCATGATGTTTTTATGTAACTAGTGAAGCTCACTTGCTCATACTTGTATTACCTTGTATGTCACGTGTTACATTTAACCTCTCATGCTCTCTTGTCATCAAGGAAAGTATTCGCATCATGTATGATAAAGTTTAGCACATTGGCGTCTCTATTATTCAAGGGGCACGTCTACAAACGAGGGGAGTTCCTATGCGCCTTAATCTCATTTTCTTTATTGTTTGCGCTTAGGGACTAAGCTAGCTTTTAAGTGTGGAGTGGGTAGTCGCATAGTTCACTCATGTCATGTCATGCCTATCTTTGTTGAATGGACACTTGCATACATGTACCTTATCCCAATTTTATGAGTGTTATACTACTAAAGGCTTGTGACTATCATCTCTCAACTTTTATAAGTCACATCTAGCTTACAATTCCCTTTTACATGATTTAGAGTCTAAGACCAAGCTATCTCTAATGAATGCACATTCTCATGAATCAATTTTCATTGCTATCTTGTGCCTATCTAGCAATCTAAGTATTTTTCGTGCATGCTTTGAAAAAGTTTTTAGCAAGCACACTTTAAAACCTTCATGAAAAACTTAAACCTCTTGATTGCTTTTAGGTGACTTTAGTTCTCTTGTCTCGTGCCTTGTTTGTGGTTGTTCCTCGCACATTCCATATTCACATTAGGCATATTGTCAAGTTTTAAGTGTGGAGTCAACAAAAAAAATGTGTTTCTTTTTGGTCAAAGAGGGCAAAGCCCCGACTAAAAACTTTCTCGAGTACTAGAGAAGTTTTGTTTCAAAAATATACAAATGCCGGGGGTTAGGAAGAAAAGTTCCCCCTCGAAAGCATTTGTAGGCCAAAGGCCATTTCGAAAAGAAAAAAAATATATGTGAATAAAATACACTTAAACTTGACATTATACCTTTCCACCGTCTCTTATATGTGTGAGTTTACCATTTGCATTGTGTGCTAGCAAGTTGAGCTTTGGGATGACCCTTGTGATTTTCACGTAAGCTATTGATTGGTTTATGCTTGTTTTTAGGAACTCTTATTGTCAAACTCCTCTTTCCTCATGGATTATGACTTTAGCGTCTAAAACTTGGAAATGAGTTTTATATCGTTAGCCCATGGACTAGCCCTAGCTAGCATAGGTGAGAGATTGACACTTTTTGTGCAAAGCTTCAATCATGTTTCAAAAGCCTTGCAATGAAAATGAATAGACTTCTAGGTTAGGCACTTGATAGCGCTAGCATTGACCTCCTTGAATGTGCGTCCTCATGTAACCTTAAACGGTTGAAAACTCTTTTGAAATGTATAGTGATTGTGATGCTAGCTTGGGATGTGAAGTAAGTTTTGAGAAATTCATGCCTTAATTGTTAAACACTCTTATTTTCACTCTCATGGGATAAGTGCATTTGGGATTTGTGAGTATTCCCATCTTTGAAAACTCTCACGAGACTATACTCGTCCACTAGGGTAGCCTAGGGGTTTAAAAGCTTAATGCATACGCTAAATGCATTCGTAACGCCTACGAAAAGGAGCTAGTTAGGATTTACATGTTTTCTTGTTTAGAAATAAAAGTTTGAGACATTAAATGGATGTGGAGAGCAAATGTGCGACAAAACATAATGACTTAACTCTTCGACATTTGTTTCTCTTTGGCTTGTTCTTATTGTTTGTTCGGGACGATCAAATTCTAAGTGTGGAGTGTTTTGATCAGTCAAATTATTGACTAATATTCCTCTACTTTTATTAGACGTTTTGATCCGTTTTGAGTATGTTTTGATGTCATTTGACCCTCTTGATTGCCTATTAGGTCCCAAAATGCATTTCGTCTCACTCGGAGCCTCAAAGATCAAATGGAGCAAAAGTTGGGTGAATTTGAGCAAAAACGTGCAGTTTCGGGCAAAACGGGACAACCCGGCCTCTGCGGCGTATTTTGGGCATAAAGATCTCATTCGGTGTCCGATTTGGCTGGTCTTTATCTTGTTGGAAAGGTATTTCAAAGACCTACAACTTTGTAGTTTACACGAAGACCAAATTCGGACGGGAAGACCTCGAAAAAGCGCCAAAATCACCCCAATCGGCCATGTGCATTTCCCCAGCCGGCCGGTTAGAAATTGTGCCTCAAAAGACCGATTTTTCTGAGATTTTAACCGGCCAGAATATGCAAAAATCATCCAACCGGCCGGTTAGAAAAGGTGTCTCAAAAGACCTATTTTTCTGTGGTTTTTAGCCGGCCGGTTAAGCTCTGGAGACATACTTTTTGCTTTAATTTCAGATCTGGATCTGATTTGAAGAGAGAGTTGGAGCTGGGGGTTTTTGGACGAAAAATGGAGGGTTTCTAGAGAGAGAAGTGACCAAGGCTTCAAGGGAGGATTATCCATTGAAGATTGAAGTTCAAAGGGGGGAAGAAGATCATCTACACTAGATTGGTTCATTCTTTCCTTGTATTTTCATCTATGTACTCAATACAATTGTGTTTGTCTATGAACATGAGTTGTGAGCAGTGTTTTGTATTCTAGGGTCCTATGGATCTCATGTGTGTAAATACTCCTAATCTATAATGAATCAATGTTAGAATAACATGTTTTGGGTGATTGTGGTTTACTTTGATTGAATACTCAAATTATGCACTCTAGGTGTTTGAGAAAATGCATAAGTGAATGGTTTTGGTATATGACTTGAGTTAAGCATTCTAGGTGTTTGAGAAAATGTCTAGATGATTAATTTCTATGGTTTCTTTGGTTAAGTAGCCGAGAGGTGGACGCCAAGGTATCTAGATATCGAGTCATTAAGGAATCATAGGTCAAAAATATCGAGAGATTGAGACCAAGGTTCTCAAAAACAAGTAAATTACCCTTGCTACGTGGTGTTACATGGCGACCCCCCTTAGCATTTGAGATAGGCTAGAGCGTAATAAATTCACATGACTTGGTCTTGCAACGAGAGTTGATAATCGAGAAGTGTGAGTTACGTGAGTCAAAAATATTGAGAGATTGAGACTCACGTGCGAGGTGCCTCTCCCTTAAATCGAGTAAAAATATCGAGAGATTGAATTTGATTTAATAGTCGCACGCCTTAATCTAATCATCTATGACAATTATCTTGCATGATATTGAACTCTTGGAGTCTAAAAACACACATGAGTGAAGTAGTTCCCTAGAGTACACCCTTTGCCTTGGTAGCGATATTTCTCTAGATCCCTTAGGTTGTTTACATTGTTCATATTCATCTTCTTTAGTCACTCCATCAACCAAACCTTTTGCATATAGGATAGACTTATCGGAACGAAATCGAATAGTGCTCATAAGTTTAAAACTGCTCCTTGGACGACCCGGTACTTACTGGTCAAATATAAATGTTTGATCATGCACTAAAAACTGTACGTCACACAGTCAATGACAGCATGAACTGTATTCAAAAATGGCCTACCTAGTATGATCGGAGTTTCATTCTCAACATCTATCTCTAGAACATAGAAGTCAACGGGCACCCAAAGTTCACCAATTTTAATGAGCATGTCTTCTAAAATACCTTTAGGCAACCTAGAGCTTCTATCAGCTAATCTCAGGCTAATGGGTGTTGGTGTTAATTCTCCTACATCAAGCTTTTTGTACAGAGAAAATGGCATTAATGAAATACTCGCACCCAAGTCTCATAGAGCATTAGACACATTAACAGGACCTATTGTAATGGGAATACATAATGCACCAAAATCATTCAACTTTTTAGGCATGGCATGTTGTATAATGGCACTACAATTTGCATCGAGTGTAACATGATCAGTATCTAACTTTTTCTTGTTTGTGACAATATCTTTCAGAAATTTTCCATAACCAGGCATCTGAAGTATTATATCGGTGAATGGCATTGATACCTGAACATTGCTAAGAAGTTTAGCAAACCTTTGGATGTGCGAATTGTCGTTACGCTTTTTCAATCTTTGCGGAAAAGGTACTTTCTCCTTGTTCTCTTGCTTTATTTTGTCGACTTCTTTCTGCAAAGGTTCAAACAAGTTAGCGAAATTTTTATTTGAAGAAGGTTCGGTTGCCTGGTCGAGTACACGCTTGGGTACACGGTCGGTTGGCCTGGCATTTTGCTCGAGCATGGCTCGGAGGTGCAATCAGTTGCCCTGGCGTTTTGATCGGGCACACGGTCGTTTGCCCTAGTGTTTTGATCGGGCATGCGGTCATTTGCGCGAGCTTGTTTAGCTGCTTGCAACTCCTTCCCGTTCCTCAAAGTGATAGCATTGATGTTCTCCGTCTGATTTACAACGGCTTGAGGTGGCAATTGACTCTAGAATCTAGATGCTGATGCTTGCTGAGCTATTTGATTCTCCAATATTACATTATGTTTCTGTAGTTTGTTAAGCTTCTGCAGTATTAGTTGGCTTTCCTGTTGACTCTGTTGCTGCTGCTGCATCATCTGTTGTTGTGTAGCTGCAAGCTGTGCAACAATAGAAGATAGGTCAGTCTGATTAGAATTTCTCGACGATGCAACATTACCTGGATGAGTGTTTTGAGGTTTGGGAGCAGTAGGTGCAACAGTATTGGCGTTACATGGCTTCGGGGCAGGGGCTGCATAGTTTGTTTGAGGCATTTGATTGCTTTGATGATTGTTCTGATAATTGAAGTATGGTTGACGCTGGTAGTTCCTATTAGCTTCATATGCAAGTCTACTGTTGTTGTTGTAGGGTTGATTCCGTACGAAGTTTACATCTTCTTCAGCGTGCATAGACATGGATGGTAATGGTACTGGTTGCTGAGGAAGGACTGCAGGTGGCGGTGGAACAGTGTACTGGTTACTGTATTCCATTCCAACTTGTGCTACACTAGGATTCTGATTCTTCATCATTGCTTCAAACATTGTGGTGAGGCGTTGAATGTCGTCCTTGGTTGCAACAGCACCACAGATGAAGTCTCTATCCTTAGGATAGTTGTTGCGTCCACTGCCAAACTGTAGTGAGTTTGCCGCAAGTTCTTCTATCAGTTGGAAGGCCTCAGTTGGTGGCAGTTTGTTGATGGCACCTTTTCCACTGTTGTCCATCAGATGTCGGGCTTCCTTATCCATTCCGTTGTAGAAGGAATACAGCAACTGCCAAGGTGAGTTTCCATGATGTGGGCATTCCCACATTAATCAATTGAATCTTTCATAAGCCTCATGAAAATCCTCGCACAACTTTTGAGTAAATTTGCTGATTGCTTCTCTCAGCTCTTTAGTCTTTGCTGGTGGGAAGAACTGCATCATAAATGCACTGGATAGCTGGTCCCAGGTGGTGAAGGTGTTTGGCGGATGGTTCTTGAGCCATTCCTTGGCTCTATCCTTTAGTGACAAATGGAACAGACGAAGGTACATCGTTTCCAAGTCCACATTTGTTGGCTTGTATGTCGCACAGAAATCCTTGAATTGATCCAGGTGATGATGAGCATTACCAGTTATCCCATTGTAGGCATTACTGGTTATCATCTGTATCAGGCCGGACCTCCATTCAATATTCCCTCCTTCAGGCATCTGGATGGGATTTCCTTGAGTGTGGGTGATGAGTCGAGTTTTCGACTCATTAATGCCCATTTTCACTATAGCTTTAGTTCGTTTCCGACGATTATTTGATGTCATTTGATCCCCTTCTAATGCGTTTCAGGTGCAAAGCAAGATGTCTCAGTGTCAAGAGCCATTGGAAGAAAACTCGGGGAAAATCGGTGTTTTAGAGCATAAAGTGGCAGTATTTGGTCTTCAGTCGATCGACTGGGAAGCTTCCCTGCTCCAATCGATCGACTAAACAGACTAACAGGAGGTGCTGCAAATCGATCAGCGCCAGTCGACCGACTGACCCATTCAGTCGATCGACTGAAGAGTCCCCTGCTCCAGTCGATCGACTAAACAGACTAACAGGAGGTGCTGCAAATCGATCAGCGCCAGTCGACTGACTGAAGAGTCCCCTGCCCAGGGCATGCATATCACGTGACGCCCAGTCGATCGACTGGAACTCAGTCGATCGACTTAACAGACTAACAGGAGGTGCTGCAAATTGAGATTTGTCAGTCAATCGACTGGGAGCCTACCCTGTCTCAGTCGATCGACTGAGCTTCTGCTAGCCAGGCGACAATTCTTCCTCCAGTCGATCGACTGTTCCATCAGCCCAACGCTAGTCGATCGACTGGACCTGCTACAGTACCAAAAATCAGACGAGACTATAAATAGAAAGAGGCAAGTTTGACCTACCATCTTGGAATTTTTTGGGAAAAAGGACTAGGAAAAGTGAGCTCAATCAAGGGATCCATCATCATCAAATCAAGGAGGATTGAAGATCAAGGGAGTTCATTAGGATTAACCATCCTACTCTATTCTCCTTCTTTTCTCTTAGATTTTTGTAGAAAACCTACACATCATGTTGTCTTACATGATGTGTGAGTAGTCCCCTTTGTGTTTTGAGGGTTCTATGAACCTCCTTGGTACTCAATGATCATTGTAAACACATCTATTTGTATTTATTGAAGTTGATTTCATTTTACTATGATCTTCATGTTAGACATGCCTCTAAGTGTTTGATAAAATGCCTAAGTGACATGTTTATGTTAGAACTTTGATCTAATCCTTGAGAGAGGTTAGGGATAGTTTGGATATAGTAAAATTGGACTTAACCTACATTTATGAGAGTAAATGCATGGTGAGAGGTGAACTAGAACTTTGTGCATGTGCATTTATGATAGTAAATGCTACATAGGGGGTCAATATTCTTTAAGTAGTGAGATCCTATTTAAGATGGCTTGACTAGGATTAGACATGCATGGTTTGTCTAATTCTTAGTCTAAGCTAGGTCCAAAACCTATCAACTCATAATTAATTGAACTCTTGTTGCATGATCATTGGGAAATTGCCAAGGAGGGGATTATTCCCTCGAAACTCGCTTTTAATTGAATTCAATCCTTAGAAAACCGTTTCATTCTTATTTTAGAATCATTGATAACTCAACCAATCTTGTATTTGAGGATTTTGCCGAGTAAGAAAACTTGATAGACCTAGTGCGTAGTCTGTTTGCTCCTTTGGGTTCGACACCGGTCTTACCGGTTCATTATAAATTGTTTTTGAATCGCGTACTAAAAACACAACGTTCAGTGGGTCGATGGTATCATGAAGTCTGCGACAGTAGGTTCCCTCTGTTGAACAGGTACGTTCACCAGATTGTTGTGATTGTTTTGCTCCATCTTTCCTCTACCTTTCCTTCCTCTCTTCGTCTTGCTTCTGGCTTGCATCAACAGACAAAGGAAGGATTAAAAGCGAGTACTAAACAGATAATGTACTAATGTAATAAACAAAAATAATAACAAAAAATAAACAAATGGCTAATTCCCCGGCAACGGCGCCATTTTGATCGGTTGTAAATATAGTGATTAAAATGCAACACACGATCAAACAATTAATCTGAGTGTGACTCAGGTCGAATCCTCAGGGAACTAGTTTGCTACTTTCTGTAAATGATTGTTTATATTAGTACTGAAATGGGGGGGTTTGAAATAAAAATGCAGTACAGTAGAATGAATAAATTGAACAATGAAATGAACTAACACAGAACTAAAGATTTAACTTGTTGTTGCATACGATTTGTTGTTTGGTTGTCTTTTAATTTGATGAAACATTGGGAATCAATGACTCCCCAAAAACAAACAGATTATAACACAAAGTTACTGCAAACTCAACTTTCGCTTCTTGCCTAACAGTAGATCTTGATATTTGATAGTGAATTATTTCTCTAGGTCATTTGCCTTATTACATGCTCAACTTTCGCTTCTTGCATAATAACAAAACTAGATGCACAAATCATCAAGACTCAACTTTTGCTTCTCGCCTATCAGATTTTATCTCATTACATGCATAGACTCAACTTTCGCTTCTCGCCTATCATGCAACTATGTAAACCTACTGTGATATGCTACTGCAAACACAGACAATAGGTACAAACAATCCTCATACAAACATTATTGATATCTCGCGAAAATACCAAATACAGGATGTATGAATTGAACTATTCATATCTAATGTAAAGAAATAAAATTGCAATCATATAAAAAGACATGTTGTGTTACAACTGCAGATGTTTCTGGGGATCCATTGGATCCCAATAAGTGGACTACTCACTCATGGTGAGTTGATACATGACAACAGATAAATAAAAATGGAAGGACAAGAACAGGTTAAGAGAAACCCTGATGTTGAACTCCTTTGCTCTTGTGAATGTTGTTGTCGCCAAGTATCTCCGATAATTTTCTTTACTGATGTGCGCTCCTTCTATACTGGTGTCCTTCATTACTGTAATAATTACTTTGTCTCCATGCTTCCCAATGCAGGCTTCTCAATCTCCAATGACTTCTTTGTGTCCCCATAAAACTCACACTGCTCGATGGAAATAAATGCGTTTGAGCCGACTTGTCAATTTATTGTTTGCAAGTAACTTGGGTAGGGTAGACGGTCGAGCGCCCTAGGGATGCTTAGGTCGGGTACACGGTCGGCTGAAGATTTCACGAAGCTTAGGTAGGTCGGGCGCACGATCGGGTGCCCTAGCTCACATTTTTGCTCTTTACTTCTCAAATTGCTTTGTTACTGAAACACTAAGTAAAAACATCAAATCTGCGTAATATTACATGAAAATGGAGCTCAAAGTATGTGAATTTGTACATCAAAGATCATGCAAATAATCGCTCATCAGTTTGGCTAATCTTCAAATTTGGACGTGCCTTGCTGAAACGAAGACGTCCCACTTGTAACCGAAAATTGCCGCGTAGGCAATACACTGTCGTCCCATTTAAACTGCTTCGCACCTTGAGCAAACGACACCGTTTCCTCTTGTCTAAACCCAGAATGCTCATTTGGTTTGCTGATCATCCTCCGGCCTTTCCGGCTATCAAACTCGACCAAACCTGCACATAATGAATATGCAAAAACTACACAAATATACGACATATGTACTATAAGTGCATGCCAATAACCAATCCAAAGGAGCCTCTATAAGGCCTGACTCTAAGCCTAAACATGCTAGTATGACCAGCCAAGTATGAGGCACCAATTCATCAAACATAATCTAAAAAAAAGGAATTTGCATTCACGAAATGTATCCTCCATTCACGAAATGTGACATGTACGAAAAAAGTATATTAGGATCCCTCATCAATCTTACCGGTGACAGAGTGAACGGTTGTCATTAGACCTCAACAACGCCAAACTTATCATTAACACCCAATGCCAAGCAGGTCTGATTCGTATTCACGTTCATTGACACCCACGACAAACATAGGAGCATTCTTGCTGGGAGCAGTCAACGAGCTCAAAGAATTTGGTGCTACAATAGAGAACATATTTTCTGACTTTGACATAATAAAAGCGCCAATTGGCGGAGAAAGAAATTGCAGAACTACCAACTGATACTAAACACATATTAAACCAAATAAAGTGAACTGCCCGTGGTCCTACCTTCAAATGGTCAGCAGCTTTGTCTTTGTCGGTAAATACTCATGTAGACTCAGCAATGTAGTTGATGCGGATGTAGTTTTGGAATCTGAAAATGATTTCAAATTTGGTTATCGGCGATGAGAGAACAGGCGACTGCGAATCGAACGAGATTGATGAAGTTCCGATGACCACTATGAATCTTCGCGAGCGGCTTTGCTACAATGAGGAGGTCGGCGATACTATTGCTGACGGAAGTTGTTCGGGAGAGGAGTGTCTGCATATTTTTTATTCCCATTATACTCTCTAACCATAATTAACTAATTATATGCCAAATATAATTATTAATTAATAATTGTAAGATCTTGAATCCAATGGATCTCATTTCTCATGTAGAGTCCGGTTCCTGTGAGAAATGCATCTTTGGTGAGAAATGAGAAATTTTAATATTCATCCGATCAAATTAATAGAAGGTTTGGATTAATACGGATTTATATTAAAATTTGTATTTGTTTAATTATTAAATACGCTTAAAGGGCAAATTAGGAATCAAAAAATAAATCTCAACCGTAATCCCACTTTTCACTCATTGTAATCCCTAAAACTTCGATAATCAAATAATCACTTCGATAATCAAATCAAATATAATAAAATCAATTTCCGATTTTGCCTCTAGCATGGGTCGGCGACTGTGGCTTTAAGGCAAATGATTAATCAAATATATGATTTGGATGGATTCTCGACAAGATTAATCAAAATTTTGATCCTTTCAGGACGATTAATTATTTCACATTTTGAATTCATTTGATGCCATCAGTTTCAAAACCCAAGAATTAAAATGCGTGGCATGCCTTAAAATGAGTAGTTTTTAAATCAAAATTCGTAGTTGTAATTGTGGTTGCTTTCCAACTAAAATGCGTAAGCATATCTACACATTTTAATTAAAAAGATACGCATTATAAATGTGTGCCTATTAGAAATTGCATATCTACCCATTTTAACTAGAAAGCCACGCATTATAAAAAATAGTATATGCGTATCACTCGAAAAGTTATATAACATTCGTAGCCTTGTACATAATATTCGTAGCACCGTTTCGTATATGAAATTGGTAGCCTTTTACGAATCTTATGTATTAATCTACGCATTATATGTACAAAACTACGACCCCACTAAGCATTATATGAAATTGCAATTCACTCCGTAACATTCGTAGCTTCCCATTCATATCATTTACTGCAAAAGCCCTCTGTCCTAGGTCTCGAACAATCTCCGCCAACAGCTCAGGTCTCAGAGCCTTGGAAACGACCCAAGGAAGCCCTAATTCCATCCCAAAAATCAACATAACAAACCCTAGAATCGTCAATTTACCAAATTTTCTCTGATTATTCCTCCTAACATCATCTTCATCAATCAACAACGCTATGGCTGCATCATTGGGCCCAACCCTAGCGGTGGATTTCTGATCGGGCGAGTTCTTGACCTATTATTCACCTCATTCAATGATGGATTATGTTTGTTTTCTGGACGTTTTGTTATCATTTAATCTCTTTTCCTAGCGTTTTAGGTTAGAATTACCCAATGATTTAATATGGACCTGATTGCGTGATAAGATGATGAAATCAATCGAATGGAGCATTTTTGGGTCTAGACCCCGTGACAACACCATGTATCACGGGACAAAGGGCCATCACGGGACTTGGCCGTGGCGATGCGGTTCCTCAACCCCGTGACACAAGCCTTGTCACGGGACAAAGCAGGTGTCATGGGACTTTACCGTGGCAATGACATTCGAGAGCCCCGTAACGCCCCGTGACGACCCATATCAGCCAAGCCATCATGGGACCTTGCTGTGGCAACAACACTTTCAACTCCCGTGATGTCCCGTGATAGCTCGTGACGAAGTCGGTGTCACGGGACTTTCCAAATCTCGATTTAGGGATAATTTTGGAAACTTCGACGAATGGGCTATAAAATAGAGAGATTCGACCAGAACTAAGGGTGCTGATTTATTGAGAAGAATAAACCCTAACTTTGAAGAAGACATCGCGAGAGATTGAGGATCATCGAGCCACATCGTTTACGGTTAACTCGTCCTTACCTTCTTTCAATACATTACTCTCGGTATTATGCCATGAGTAGTGAGTAGTCCTTTTATTCTGGGATCCTACGGATCCCGTGCATTGTACCCAACACTTCATGTGATCATATGAATGTTTTTCATTCATGCAAATTGAATATTCAGTTTCATCGTGCTTAACTTATCGTTCTATACAAGTATTTACATCAAAGGGTATCTTTACGAGTGAGGACATATTTAGGTTATATACCGAGAGGTAGATGGGACCTAGGGATTAACCGGATTGTATGAAATTGTATGAGAACCTTCAATTTAATAAATCGAGATCGTTGATAATCCGTGGATGGGCGGCGTTCAACGATTGAGATTAATCAAGATAATGATCCATGGATGGGCGGCTTATCTAGTGTTATTTTGGTTTAATTCGATATTCGATAGCATGATGAATTACATGATAATGATTGCATGATTAGTGGGGTTAGCACGGGTGAAGTATGGATTCTGGAATTCCTTATCTGATTTGAAATCTACTTGTCTTAGTCAAGATGAGTTCCAGATGGTGTTCGAACTGCATCTCGAACACTTGTTGGACAGTTTCAGGTTGTGTTCAAACAGAGACTGGAACACCTTAGCAGACAGAACGTAAACAGCACAAAATAGGAGCACACACGATATGATAACCCAGTTTGGCTTCGCTTACTTTGGGGGGTTTCCCACACCCGAAAAGGGACACAAATCTTATTACGAGTTTAGAGCTATTCGTGGATTTACACTTACACAATGCCTTGTTTGTAATAGCCTAGCCTCTAACACTCCGTCTCTTGGATTTGCAATCTCGGTTCACCGCAGCTCCCCTCGATCCCATGTGGGTATAACGAGACTTCCCTCTCGGCCTAGGCTTGGACCTCTCGGAAGTCCAGTCGCCTTATCTCAAAGGCGTAGCTTGATTACCGTGTGTGTGTGCGCTTTGTTGTCCTTCAAGAATAGTCTGAACAACACACTGAACAGACTGTTACTTTGCCGTTGATATTCCGGTGTAGAATACTCAGTCGGTGGTCACTCCTCCTCCAATCTCACAAATCCTCTCGTGTTTATTTTCTCTCTGGAAGCGACACAGATCTGGTCGCCCTAGCCTTGTATTTATATGCATTGGCGAGATCCAAATCTGTTCCAAATATCCTCATCAAATATTTAGGAAATATTCCTAAATATTCGATGGATATTTCCAATCCACTCTTTGGGAAGATTACGAGATTTCTTCCTCTGCAAGTCGGCGCTCCAATCTTCAATCTGATGCGAAGATATTCTTTTGAATATCTGAGTCTCGAAATATTTGCTGGCCGACTTCAAATCAGAATATTCTTATCAAATATTTCGGAGATATTCCTAAATATTTGATACATATTCAATCTCTTCTGTATCCAATCTTTGGAGATTATTTCTGTGCCAAGCCATCTAATATTCTCGAATTCAATCTGAAGATATTCATTTGAATATTTGATCTTTAATGATGACTCGTCAATTGATCCCAATCAGATAATCTCGTCGATCTTCTGGATATTCAGATCTTCATTCCAATCTTCAAGAAGATTGACGGAGCCCACTGCATTGTCGTTAAGGTGCAGTGTTCTCTGTGCAAAATAAATTTATATTTTCTGCTACTCGCGACTACACTACTGGGTAGTAAGTTGTAAGTAGGGTCGAACCCAAGGGAATTAGAGGGATAGTCGTTCTTTGGGGGATTTGTACAGCGAGGGAGCGTGTTTTACGGTTGGTTGAGATTTTAGCGCGAGTAACTAAGCTACTGTTTTTGGTTTTTTTGGTTTTTTATGCAGAAAAGTAAATACAGAAAATAAATACAGAAAATAAAAGAGTAAAGGAAAGAAGACTTACAGTGGGTGATGCGTGATTGCGATTCCTCCGGTAGATGAGCGGTTGATGGTTGTAGTTGATTGAGCAGTTTATAAAAGTAAATACAGGGGGTTTTTTGTAATTCAAGGAAAAGTATTCAGTTTCAGGTACCTTGTATTATACATGTTTATTAATAACCGTTAGTAACCTTTCTAAGTATTCAAAGATGAATCGAGGCCCTTTCGTAGCGCAAGACTTGCAACATCGTTTAAAGCAACACTTGTTCTACTTAAGACTAATTCCTCCTTTCGAAGTATCTTAGCCTTATGTGCATCCACTTGATCTCCCAGTTACGATATTGACCAAGTGGTGTTTTAGATAAGTCGAACTCCTCGATAAGCTTTGCTTGTTACAGCTTCCACTTACCGAGTATGATCACGAATTCCCACGGAAGAGCTTTGCTTGTTACAGCTTCCACTCAACCTTGGAAACTCTGACTTGATATATGGCACATAGAACAAGTTTTGAATACAGAGAAATGAAACTAAAAGAAATTAAGACATTATATAATACAAGAAAATACCTTCAACCGAATGAAGAGTTTAGCTACGAATATCCATGGAAAAGGACATCGTAACTAAATACTCGGGGGTTTTTGAAAACAGTAAGAGGGAAAGGGGTGGAATACTCAAGAACCAACAGGAGTATTCCCAATTTCCTACTGAATACTCAAGAACCAACAGGAGTATTCTTTAAAGTATAATACTTAAGAACAAACAGGAGTATTATTTCCTATTAGTATAATACTCAAGAACAAATAGGAGTATTATTTCACAAAACCAAACTTACAAATAACCAAACTTAGAGAGAGAAGTGATTTTTACAATTTTTGGGATGTTGAAATGAGGAGGAGGATGGCTCCTTTTATAGCCAAAGGGGAGGAGGATGGAGGGCCAAGATGGTGGCATGTGGTGTTGCATCCAAGGGTGGAGGAGGAGGGGAGGAAGATGTGGTGGAGGAGCCACCACATGTCACATTCCCATGGCTCACAAAGGAGCCGCCGGTTGCCGGTTGGAGGAGGGGAGGAGAGGTGGCTTTGGCCACATCTTGCCAATAGCCGCCGGTCATCCAAGGAGGAAGAGGGGAGGAGCCACCCAATGAGTCATCCATTTCACACTAGCCGCCGGTCACTTGGTCCATGGATGAGTTTTGACAGTTTTGTGCAGTCTTTTCACAAAACTATCAGTCCAATTTCGCTCCGTCTGACCTTGATTGCTCCTCGGATGGATTTGATTTGAGTAATTCCTACGTCAGGATCTTGAGATTCTTCATTCAGTGTCTGATCTTGACCTTGGATTGACTCGTAATATCTTTTCAGCGTAAAATCCTCTCCTTAGCGTGTTTTCTCTCTAAGCGCCAAAATACCCTGTAGAAATAAATCGGGACTAACAAGCAGAAGTTAAATAGACCAACAGTCTAATTTGGTGGGTTTAACTGTGTTTTTGATTCGTATAATTATGGTCCATCAAAGATCTCGATCTTTCTTTCTCACCAAGTAATTCCGGATCTTCTTAATCGACTCCTAATTGATGAGAGGATATTCATTTGAATATCTGATCCTCTAATTTATTGTTGAGCTGACTCCAATCAGATCAGATCTTTGATCGTACAGATTAGGAAAACATCTTATCTTCAGATCTGCTGTATGTGAGTTCCAGTAGTTGATTGAACACTCCTTGAACTCCTGCTAGAACTGTCTAAAGCCGTTTTGTCAAAGTCATGCCATTCATGGGAACATCATGATTAAGTACAAACCTTTATTTTCTGTTATTTAATTTATGCAATTTTCGTAGTATCAAAACTATTTTACAAAGTTTAATCGGAATAGCTAAATAGGTCACACTGTTTGCTAGTATTTGGACGCACTGTTCCTTGGATCGACCCTTGGCTTACCAAGGTATATAAATTTTGTTTGGCTGCAATTTGACCCCTAAAACACATAATTTGACAACTATAAAGGGTTCAAAATACGCTTGTCAAAATGGCGCCATTGCCGGGGAGCAGCGTATAGTGTGATATTAGAATTAACGTGTGTAGTTTAGACTATTCCACCTGGTGTGTTATCTGATTTTTCTATTTTTATTTCTTCACTCACGGGGCTATTTGACTCTTGCAAGTACCAGCTAGTTCATGCCAAGAAAAGGGCCCTTACAGAAGAAGTAAATTCAGATTTCAAACAAGGACACACCAGAGCGACGAAGAAATAATCGACAGGCCCAGAATGAAGCTCGGCAGCTACGAGCACCGAACCGCAACTTCGCAGCAATGGCTCAGAATCGAGCATTAAATGAGGTAGTCGGAGATGACCAGCGCGTCCCGTACAACAACCAGTGCACAGGACTCTCGGAGACTACACTGCTCCGTGCATCTCAGGATTTCAGTCAGCCATTGCACCACCCGGCATAGAAAACAACACTTGGGAGCTAAAAACTGGACTCATCCAGATGGTGCAGAATAATCAGTTCTCGGGAATGATTAATGAAGACCCTCACCAGCACCTCAAGCGTTTTATTCAGATGTGCAATACAGTCAAGACCAATGGTGTCCCTCCAGAGTCCTACTACCTCAGGCTATTTCCATTCTCATTATCCGACAAGGCTACTAGATGGCTGGACAGCCATGCTGAGGGTACCTTTACTTCCTGGGACAAGTTGGCTGAAGCTTTCCTCCAATAGTACTTCCCACCATCTAAGACAGCTCACTTCAGGAGAAAGATTATTTCATTCCATTCTATAGATGGTGAGACTCTGTACGACGCCTAGGAAAAATACAACGAGCTGACGAGAATGTGCCCACACCACAATCTAGAGCTGTGGTAGATTATCGACACCTTCTATCAGGGAATCGATCAAGGGATGCGCACCTTGATCAATCAAGCAGCTGGTGGAGGACTTAATGGAGTCCCGTTGGAGGACGCCTATGGTATTATTGAGAGGGCATCCCAAGACTACCACCTCTGGACAAGCAATCGAGGTTATCCTAAGGACAGGAAAGGTGTGCAAGATCTCTGTCAAGCCGAGAGCACTAATGACATCGCTAAGTTGACTGATACTGTGAAGATGATTGCGACCAAGATCCAAAATATGAAGTTAGGGTGTACTATGAAGTCCTCAGACGTCGCTCACGGAGGTGTGTACTGTCAGATATGTGTCTCTCCTTCTCATTATGTAGATGGTTGTCCAGTGATGGGACAAGATAATAACGACAAGAACCAGGAGGATGCCAATTATGTGGGGCAATACAACCATGGATCAGGCATGAATCGATGGGATAATCCGAACAGGAATAATCCCAACCTTTCTTATAAGCCACAGAATCAGGTCCCCTCAAGTTTTCCTTACAGACAGCAGCAGGACAATACACCGTACCAGCCCAGGAACCAGTATAACAACCAGACCCAGCAGTAGCAAAATTCAAATTCAGGGGGCTATAGCAACCACGATCAGCCACAACAAGCATAGAACTCCAAGCCGACGTCAAACATAGAAGCCATGCTAGCTAGCTTCATAGCCAAACAGCAAAAGACGTCTGATGATCAGCACATATTATTTGAGGATCAGCGAAAGGCGTGTGAGCAAACCATCGCTGCAATAAGTAACCTGCAAAAGACTGTCGAGCAGCTCGCTATTCATGGTAGAATGGTGGATAATCAGATAGCTCAGCTAGCAAGCTCGGCAAGCAGGGAGCACGGGAAACTGCCATCGAGACCTGATCTGAATCACAGGGAATCCGTGAATGCCATCACTCTCAGAGGAGGAAAACATATTGAAATGGTGCCAGCTCAAGCCACTCGAACTCCAGCTGCAAGATCAGCACTAGATTATACACCTGCCGAAAGGGAAACGTCAAAGGAAGCTGAGAACCGAGCTGAAAATTCTGTGCCAACTATTGAACCGGCCCCTTATATACCACCGGTCCCATTCCCTCAGCGACTCAAAAGTGCAAGAAGAGATAAAGAATTCATGCAGTTCGTCGATAAAATTCGTACTCTTTACATCACGATGCCCTTCACCGATGCGATCACCCAGATACCCACTTATGCACAGTTCATGAAGGAAATTCTGACTGGGAAAAGAAAAATTGACGGGACCGAGACAGTTGCTCTAGCCGAGGAGTACAGTGCAGCCATGCACCAGCCCATGCCACCCAAACTTCAAGATTCAGGGAGTTTTTCTATCCCCTGTGATATTGGTGGTAATACTGTTTGTTGTGATCTAGGTGCTAGTGTGTCTATCATGCCATATTCTATGAATGCTAAACTGAAATTGGGTAATCTCTGTCCCACTAATGTCACTATTCACCTTGTGGATCGTTCTTGTAGACTCCCGAGAGGGATTCTGAAGGATGTTCTAGTCAAGGTGAAGAACCTGTATTTCCCTGCTGATTTCATAGTGTTGGACATCTCTGAGGACGTAGATATCCCAATTATTCTTGGTAGACCATTTCTATATATGGCTAAGGCAGCCATTGACATGGATAGAGGTTCCTTAGCCTTGCGAGTAGGCAGTAAGAGAGTTGTTTTTTATTTGTCTGGCATGTCTAAGAGTCCTAGTCTGTTTGCTGACTGTGATATTCGAGACTCTGCTGGTGTTGATGATCCTATTTCGCTAACCTCTATTGAGCCTTACCGAGTTTTACAGGGCTACCCCATCCCGATAAATATATGCACGGTGAGCATAGAGGAAGCAGCTGAAACTGAACAGACTACCGACTTAGGTAAGGAACCATGCAAGAGAGAGCTGACACCTATACATGCAAGTCGCGGGGCTGAACTTCTTGACCCGGGTGATATCTATAAGGAGAGGACAAAGACCTGTTATAATAAGCGAATGCTGCACAGAAAATTCAGTCGAGGCGAGTGAGTCTTTCTCTACAAATCTCACCTTAAATTATTTCCTGGGAAGCTGCGCACCAAGTGGAGTGGTCCGTACACAGTGGAGAGAGCATGCCCATATAGTCACATGGGGCATAGTAACAAGGGAGGAAAGTCAGTGGTGGTCGACAGGCTACGCCTTAAGCATTATCACGTCCTGAAGCACCGGGAACCTCCTGACGACATTGATGATAACATGCTTCTCGGCAAGGGATCTCAGCGAGGGACCTCCCGAGAATACTTCTAGTCCTATCTCCCTTGCTGAGTCTCGCCAAGACGTTAAACTAGGCCTTTTCGGGGAGTAACCCGCGCTGTAAGTATTTAATTAGTTTTTCATCTGCATTCGCATGGTGTGATTTCATGTGTGTGCAGCGGCTCTAAGTGTGGAGTGCTGACTCGAGAAAAGCAGAATTTCTGTCATGTGACACCCCGTGACACAAGGACCGTCACGGGACAATGGATCGGTCACGGGACCTGGCCAAATCAATGCATATTCTCAGTCCCGTGATGTCCCGTGACACCCCGTGACAGTTACGGTGTCACGGGACCTGCTCGAATCATTTACCTCTTTATTTGTTTGGCACCCCCTTACCCAGGTTTCTTTGCGATTATCGATGCTAACCTATCACTTGTGCAGCTCTAGGTGTTTCTCTATCTATCTACCAGCTCACAAGTCATGTTTCACTCACCGGACATCGTATAATCTCCATGGATATCACGCCATCACACACGAGTGAAGTTCCTATACGCTTTATCTTATCTTTTATTTCTTCCCTTAGGGACTACCCTCATTTTTAAGTGTGGAGTGGGTAGCGCATAGTCACACGCATTGCATATCACATTCACTCTTGCATATGCTCAACTGTCTATGTATTGCGATTGAAACCCTCGTTTTTCTACGATACTCCTTGACTGATTGACACTCGTTTGGATTTGAGGTCTAGGACTTGAAATAGTTTTAGCTGTGTGTATTCTCTTGAGTCAGTATCATTGCTATCCTTTGACTATCACACGTTCTACGTATTTCTTGAAGCATGTTTGAGACCTGAAGTTAGTAGGCACCGGTTCAAAAATGTCAAAAACTTAAACTACATCTCTTCTTCTAGGTGACCTTAGTACTAGTATGCGTTTCTCTACACTCGTCGTGATTTGCATGCACCCGCCTTTATTCATACACTATGTCAAGCTTTAAGTGTGGAGTTAGACAATTGGCCTTCAAGTTTTCCCTCAAGAACAAAGTTCATAATTTTCAAAGGTGGGTGAAAAATTGGCCCCAAGCATAGTTGTTTTTGAAAGAAAACCAGTTATTCGAAGAAAAAAAATTGTTGTTCTGCGAGAGCAGAAAAATACCAAGGACCTGGTGAGAAAAGTCACCCCTTGTGTATGGAAAACACTCTTGAAACAATTTTTGCCCCCTTCTGCTTGATGTAGTGTAATTCCATCTTCTCATTGCGTGCAAATCACAACTTGTCTTGAGAATTCAGGTGCTAGAAACTAAGGGACGATCCTCGTGCTTGCACTAAAATTTTGATGTGATTTACGTATCTTTTTCAGGAAATTCTTAAGCCAGGCTCCTGTTCTCTTACGGGTCATTGCCTAGTCCTTGGCACTTGAGAATGAGCTTTGTGCCAAGAGCCCGTGGACTATCCCTAGATAGCATAGGTGAATTGCGAGCATGTTTTTTGTAACTATTCATGTTCTTATAACGTTGCTATAGGACTATTTAGAACGTCTGATTAGTCGATTGCTAGCCGTGTGTACTGATCGTTTGAATGCATAACTCATCTAATCTATGATTGTCTGAAAACTTTGATGAAGATGTTTGACTTGAAGTTGAGGTAACACAATGAATCCGAGGTATGACATGATTTATTGTGACTCGTTGAGCATCATTTCATGCATACACGTTAGTTAGTTGCATATGGGATTTGTAGGTAGTCCCATTCCTGAAAACCTTCGCGAGACTATACTCGTCCTACTAGGGAAGCCTATGAGTTTAAAGACTTGATGCATACGCTAAATGCATTCGTGTCCTCTACGACAGTGAGTTATCTTTTTGTCTTTGTTTTAGTTAGAATTGATCACATGTCACTTGAGTGGGTAGCTTGGAAACTTATGTTGGTTGAACCTTATATAGACTTGCATTTGTTCTGCCTTTCGTTCTAACATTGTTCGGGACAAACAAATCCTAAGTGTGGAGTGTTTTGATCGGTCGAGTTCTTGACCTATTATTCACCTCATTCAATGATGGATTAGGTTTGTTTTCCAGACGTTTTGTTATCATTTAATCTCTTTTCCTAGCGTTTCGGGTTAGAATTACCCAATGACTTAATATGGACCTCATTGCGTGAAAAGATGACAAAATCAATCGAATGGAGCATTTTTAAGTCCAAACACCGTGACAACACCATGTATCACAGGACGAAGGTCCGTCACAGGACTTGGCCATGGCGATGCGGTTCCTCAACCCCGTGACACAAGCCTTGTCACGGGACAAAACAGGTGTCACGGGACCTTACCGTGGCAATGACATTCGAGAGCCCCGTAACGCCCCGTGACGACCCATATCAGCCAAGCCATCACGGGACCTTGTCGTGGCAACAACACTTTCAACACCCGTGATCTCCCGTGACAGCGCGTGACGAAGTCGGTGTCACGGGACTTTCCAAATCTCAATTTAGGGATAATTTTGGAAACTTTGACGAATGGGCTATAAAATAGAGAGATTCGACCAGAACTAAGGGTGCTGATTTATTGAGAAGAATAAACCCTAACTTGGAAGAAGACATCGCGAGAGATTGAGGATCATCGAGCCACATCGTTTACGGTTAACTCGTCCTTACTTTCTTTCAATACATTACTCTCGGTATTTTGCCATGAGTAGTGAGTAGTCCTTTTATTCTGGGATCCTACGGATCCCGTGCATTGTACCCAACTCTTCATGTGATCATATGAATGTTTTTCATTAATGCAAATCGAGTATTGAGTTTCATCGTGCTTAATTTATCGTTATATACAAGTATTTACATCAAAGGGTATGTTTACGAGTTAGGACTTATTTAGGTTATATACCAAGAGGTGGATGGGCCCTAGGGATTAACCGGATTGTATGAAATTGTATGAGAACCTTTAGTTTAATAAATCGAGATCGTTGATAATTTGTGGATGGGCGGCGTTCAACGATTGAGATTAATCTAGATAATGATCTGTGGATGGGTGGCTTATCTAGTGTTATTTTGGTTTAATTCGATATTCGATAGCATGATGAATTACATGATAATGATTGCATGATTAGTGGGGTTAGCACGGGTGAAGTATGGATTCTGGAATACCTTCTCTGATGAAGTACAAACCTTTATTTTTTGTTATTTAATTTCTGTAATTTTCGTAGTAACAAAACCATTTTACAAAGTTTAATCGGAATAGCTAAATAGGTCACACTGTTTGCTAGTATTCACACGCACTGTTCCTTGGATCGACCCTTGACTTACCAAGGTATATAAATTTTGTTTGACTGCAATTTGACCCCTAAAACATATAATTTGACAACTATAAAGGGTTAAAAATACGCTTGTCAATTTTCAGCATGGAGAGGGCGGAGGACTCCCGCAAGCCCGACGGTGAATAATGCTGATTCGTGGAGTGGAATTGGACATGAGTGACGGCGAATCGAATGAGATAGGGGTGGTGGGACTGGGACGATAATTGAGGTTGGATTTTTGGATGCTGAGTGGCATCAGATCGAGTGTGGCGTTGATGCTAGCGAGGCAGATTTCCCAGCTGCAATTGGCATCTTTCCTGTAGCCAGGGAAGTAATAGCTGCTGTCCTTTGTCGGTTCGGATCTATCGGGTTCCATGGCGGTGTCGTATTGGATGTATAGCGCTTGTTGTGGATGACGAAGTGGAGGTGGAGGTGGAGGTGGATATGTTGACCATTTTCTTGATTATGAATATTAAGCATTTGAGATACGAAAATAAAGCACGAGTGCGGGCGTAAAAATAGGATCGTAACTAAAGTTAGTAAAGTAAAATGACGAATACACTCCGAATCATAATTTGATTGCTAAAATAAATGTTAATTAATTGGCGAAATCATTACCGTCGAATAATTAATCGGACGTTTGATATTTTTTCTTATTTCTCACCAAAGATGACATTTCTCATATGATCCCAACTCTTCTCATGTATTAAACCATTTCAATCTCAATTCAAATTTAGATATTTATTATTATCTTCTATTGTGTTGTCTTTTTTTATATTTTATAAAAAGATAATGATTAAAGCTGCGGCAGATCAAAAGTATTTGTATAAAATAATATTGTATTAGGGCAAAGTGGTGTTGCCCCAGTGGTTTGGGCGCTCCCTCCGGCTCCTAACGGACCGGGTTTAAGTCCCTACAACGAGTGGCGGATCAAGAGCTTCGTATGAGGGGGCCCCAATTTTTTTTTTGATGAATAAGGGTATAGGTTGGATTCGACAAATTTTTTCTATGTATATATTTGATGATATAAGCCATTTTCTATGTATCCGGTGTCTGTTGAAGATAAAATTTGTCGAATTAAAATTTTTTTCTAATTGAATGATCTATAACTTTCATGTTTAATGCAAGATAAATTTCTGATCATTTGTAAATATTCAAATAGATATTCGAATACTATTGCTAGTCACGTGATCAAAACATTTATATTGACTCGGGAAATCCGAGGTCGAACCCAAAAGATATGAGATTAAACTAATAATGCTAAAGATTATAACTAAATTGTCTAAGGTTTGGGGGGTTGTTCCTCTTAAGAGGTTGATAGCAAGATTTTACTATCCTAAATGGAGGTTTGATCAACAAAAAGGGTAAAATCAATTCAAAGATGACTAGGAATCTATTTCCCCACCTAGACAATCATGGTGACAGTAAATTAGGACGCTAATAATGAAATCAAGTGCACAAGTTTAGAATTGAGGCATGCAATATTAATACAAAGAGGTCACATCTCGCATAATGCCTCACACTCTCGCTCTATTGGAACTATAGAATAGGATTGTCTATCCTCACACTCTCGCTCTATTGACTAGATAATCATATTCTTGTTAAATCCAAGCCATTCTCATTAAGATTAGAGTGTCGCCATGTAACACAAAAACCCTAATGCTACTTCATTTAATTCATTTGAAATCATGCTTTTCAGGAGTTAGCTACATCAAACATGAGATCAAGCAGGATTTCTATTGAGGACTTGTCAAAAACATGTCTAGGGCAATCCGAAACATTAAGTTCAAACGAAGGAGAATCATGTGCAAAATCATTCATCAATAGCATCCATAATATTTACAACATCACAAACATGTCTAGGGGATTCATAGATCCACAACCAAGGTCACTACTCACTCATGGTGAGTCTACAAGCAAAAACATCAATAAAAGTGCAAGCAACCATATGAAAGTGGAGTTTAGAACTTCAAAACCAATATGGAGATATAAGATGTTGTTGAAGCTCTTCCTTCTCTCTAAAATCCCTGGCGGCTGCTCCAAAACCTCAGAAAAGCTCCCCCCTTGTTCTGAAACCCTAAGTTTCTATTTATAGCCCAGCAGTAAAAGATTAAATTTTTATGTTTTCTGTCAAAGTCATGCAAACGCATGACACTTTCATGCGAACGCATGACCTCTTGCTGGCCCAAATTAGGTCTTGACGTCAGGTAAAGAGTTGTAGGTCTTAGAGTTAGCTTTCGAACAAGCTTTTAATCAGCCAAATCGGACATAGGAAACGCCCTGGACGTCCAAAACACTCCGGCAATGTCGGTCTCATGCGCTCGCATGAAAATGTCATGCGACTGGTCTATTTCATGCGAGCGCATGAGGTGGATTGTGCGAACGCATGAGGCTGTTTGGCAAACTTAACCTCCGAATTTGGTCTCTGGGTCAACTAGAGAGTTGTAGCCCTTTGAGTTAGCTTTCCAACAAGCTTTGAATCGACCAAATCGAACATCAATTGCGATCTGTAGGTCCAAAATACTTCGGAGAGGTCTGTATGTCCCGTAACGCCCGAAAATCCATATTTTTGCTCCGGAATGCTCGGTTTTGCTCCAAAATCACTGCTCACTTGTATTCTCAGCTAAATCTCTGTAATTGGCCTGAAATGAACCACAAAGCATCAAATAGCAAGTGAAATCGTAGGGGAATGATCGAAACAATAAGCATAGAGGGCGCCTAGAATGCATATTTTTCAGCGCTATCAAATCACCCCACACTTAACGTTTGATCGTCCCGAGAAAACTAATCATAGAGATCAACAATAATAATGCATTTTGCTCACTCATCATTGGTTCGAAGAAAACTCCATACGGTTATGAAAACTAACTAAAATGCTAAGAAACAAATACTACTTATGATAAACCACTTTCGTGGGTAACACGAGTGCATTTAGCGAATGCACCAAGCCTTTAAACCCCTAGGCTACCCTAGTGGAGGAGTTGTAGTCTCCTGAGAGTTTTCAGACACGGGAATACTCACAAATCCCACTAAGAGAACAACCATCCAAATAGGCATTTTAAGCTCACAATTTTCAAAGTACTAGGCAAGGTGTTTTTCATGAAGTTCATAATGTATTCAACTAGATATGTGCATTTCAATCACTACATGAAACCTCTTCAAATCCTTATGGAAGTTCGTGAATTAGGACATTCAAGCAAATCAAAGCGAAGACTAATAAATTTTTAATCAAGGATTCTAGTCATTTTCTATATTAGTGACTTCAAGAAAACAATCTAATAGTCGCAAAGAAATCTTGTTGGATCACTCACCAATGCTAGCAAGGAGGCTAGTCCATTGGCTTGTGAGCTTTGAACTCATTCTCAAGTCTAGGACGCAAAGGTCACTTAGTCATAAGAGAAGAGGAGTTCCAACAATAAGGTTTTTGTATACCCTTGCAAGCCAGATCATGCCTAAGTATGAAAGAATACGAGGTTCGTCCCTTAGTGAATTCTTGCTAGGAAGTATCAATTGTCTCATTGGTTTTCATGCTAGAGAATGGTGGAATAGCCGATTGTCAAGTCTAAATGCAACATTAAGGGGGTAGAATGGCCTTTGGCCGTACTAAGCACTTTCGAGAGGGAACTTACCTTCCTAACCCTCGGCACTTAGCACATACTTCTTTAAGCTTACTTTCTTATGATGGCCAATCATAAGGAAGAAACATTGGGGCTTATTTCTTTTTTTTCTTTTTTTTCTTTTCTTCTTGCCCTCTTTTGACCCCACACTTAGAACTTTGACAAAGGGCTAAGTGTTAAAAATGGAGCATGACAAACCAACAAGACAAATTCACAAGATAAGCAAGGTCACTAAGGTCACCTAAAGGCAATCATGGCATGCAAGGGTTTTGGAATTGTATTTTTTCGATTTTATGCTTTTAAAGATCAACTCTCTAGTCTCAACGAGAAAAAGCTTAGAATAAAAGATAAAGAAGTGCTAGTAGATGCTTTGATCCTCAAGAATGAAAGTCAACAATCCAATCCATTAGTCATCTAAAGGATCAATCAAGTGAAATCATGCACGACTAGTTGAATTTATAGATGAAATTTTTCAAAAATGTAGCCTTGCCTAGACTTTTTGTTTTCATTAATATTTCAAAATTTTGGATGAATTGTGCAGTAGTGTAAGTGTTTTCCCTTAAACATACAAGTTGATTGGATTCCAAACATGAAAGCACATCAAGCAAGCACAAACATCTCGTGTAGTCAAATTATAGGCACCCCACACTTAGGCTTGTGCGAACGCACGGATTGGCTTGTGCGAACGCATGAATGAAGGCAGTGGCATGGAAAAGGCGTGCGAACGCATGAAATCATGGGACCGTGGCACGAAGTGAAAATAAGCCAGGCATGCGAACGCATGGAATGCTCTGTGCAAACGCACGAAATAAGGCAATCGCATGGATTTTCATGCGAACGCATGAGACTGTGCAAGCTTGGCAAAATTGAAAATGAAGGCTTGGCATGCGAACGCATGAATGGAATTATGCAAACGCATGGTTCTGGGCAGTGGCATGGATTTTTAGTGCGAGCGCATGGATTCAATGCGAGCACAACGGAATGAGGAAAAGGCATATGATGCGAACGCACAGACTGGACTATGCAAACGCATGGAGTTACGGACAAAAATTTCTAAGCCAATCTCAAATCGTACATCAACACTCATGCACAAAATTTCAACACCCCACACTTATGCCCTATCAAGGCATTTAGTTAACTAAGCACTTGTTAAGAAATCATCAAATATAGGCATTCACACATGCATAGTTCATATCCTCAAATTCTTGCACGAAGCAAATAGAAATCCAATCAAAATAGATATACTTAAAGGTCGGGAGAGAAAACACTCACAAGCCTAGTTTAACGTCTTGGCTAAGACGGAGCCGATTCTCCTCTTGGGAGATAAGAAGCACGCTTGAGGAGTCTTTTGCTAAGATCCCTCCTCAAGCGGGGCCTTGCACTTGATCGTGTCAAACCACCTTCAAATCTCATTTGAATTTCCTCCCATCAAGCCTACAATGGACTTTCCTTTGGGAGCATGACCCCTTCAAGTATGAAAATCCCTTAAAAATTAAGTGGTCATGGGAGCTTTTTCCGAATAGTCTTTGGAAATATGACAAGAAGCTCCAAAACTTGTCTCGAGACTTTGTAGTGAAGAAGGGGTCTTCATAACTTGTCTCGAGAATGATGGGCATCCCTTCCTTGAGTTTATCAATGACGTCCACGGGTGCCCACTCCTCAATATCCCTCATTGAACTTGTGTCTTCTTGCATGCGAGAATGCCCTTTAGCTTGGTCCATGTAAACCTCAACAAAGTCTTCATATCCTTGGAGAATTTTAGTCTATATACGCCCTTCCTCTATCTTATCCTCATCAAGGAATTAAGATTCACATTTAGGCTCTTCTATAACGGGAGGGAGGAGTTCTTCTTCATCAATAAAAGTCATTTCCTCTATGCAAGAGGCATCATCCTTGAAGAATTCCTCGTCGGAGACCAATGCATTGATGGAATGGTGAGTTCTTGTGTGTTTTCGTCCAATTGATTTTGAGATATGCTAGTAGTGAAGGATGCTTTACTCTTGCATTCCACCTCGTCTTCGTCACAAGATTCACCATCCCTTTGGTTGTAATGAGTTACGGTGCCGACTCTCCAAAATTCATCTTCCCTTTCTTGGTCCCATTCTTCTCTTAAGGCATTAGATTCAAGGACTTCTTCTTCTTTGAATACCTCCTCTTCCTCACCCAAGTTCTTAATGTCAATTTCTTGTTGTGTCATCTTAGCTTGAAGCTTATCCATGCGAGCATCCATGTCTTGGTTAAATTGTTCCATTTTCATTAATTGAGCTCCCATGTCTCTATGTATCTCCTCTTGGTTTTCAAGGAATGTGGCAAGCATGGCTTCTATATTGGAGGGCTCACTTGAAGGTTCAGGAGGTTGAAGGTATGGAGGGTAGGAGTCTTTAATTTCAAAACGTTGACTATCATTCCAATTTTGAGTGTAGGTATGTGATGGATTCCAAGAGTTTTCCCAATAGGCGTTTGATTGCTCCTCTTCTTGATCATCCCCATCCATATTATAATAGCTAGTTTGATAGCCATGCTCTTGGTAATTCCAATATGGTTGCTCCTCTTCTTGATAGTATCTCTCATTAGAATAGACTTGTTGGTTGTGGTTGTACATCCAATAGTATTCACAATGGGCATTTGGTTGATCCTCTTCATATCCATCCTCATCATCTTCGTACTTCCCTTTGTCAATCAAAGCATTAACCATACTTATCATGATATCCACTTTCTTGTCCAAATCACTAACTTGATCTTTTGTCGCATAATTGGAAAAATCTCCATAATAATCTCCATCGTGCATGACTTGTTGGTTATAGTGATCCATCCTCGCAAAACAAGATTAACGAAGTTAGTAAGGGATATGAGAGAAAAAGAAGAATATACAAGTATAAGAGAAAGAAAAATATTTACAAGAATAGACAAACTAAACAATCTATTAGTACCTAGTTAATTAACCTATCTCCGGCAACGGCGCCATTTGATCGTTTGTAAATATATCGTAAATATTCAAATAAATAGATATTCGAATACTATTACTAGTCACGTGATCAAAACATTTATATTGACTCGGGAAATCCGAGGTCGAACCCAAAAGATAGGAGATTAAACTAATAAGGCTAAAGATTATAACTAGATTGCCTAAGGTTTGGGAGGGGGTTGTTCCTCTTAAGAGGTTGATAGCAAGATTTTACTATCCTAAATGGAGGTTTGATCAACAAAAAGGGTAAATAATCAATTCAAAGATGACTAGGGATCTATTTCCCCACCTAGACAATCATGGGGACAGTAAATTAGGACGCTAATAATGAAATCAAATGCACAAGTTTAGAATTGAGGCATGCAACATTAATACAAAGAGGTCACATCTCGCATAATGCCTCACACTCTCGCTCTATTGGCACTATAGAATAGGATTGTCTAGCCTCACACTCTCGCTCTATTGCCTAGATAATCATATTCTTGTTAAATCCAAGCCATTCTCATTAAGATTAGAGTGTCGCCATGTAACACAAAAACCCTAATGCTACTTCATTTAATTCATTTGAAATCATGCTTTTCAAGGGTTAGCTACATCAAACATGAGATCAAGCAGGATTCCTATTGAGGACTTATCAAAAACATGTCTAGGGCAATCCGAAACATTAAGTTCAAACGAAGGAGAATTATGTGCAAAATCATTCATCAATAGCATCCATAATATTTACAACGTCACAAACATGTCTAGGGGATTCATAGATCCCCAACCAAGGTCACTACTCACTCATGGTGAGTCTACAAGCAAAAACATCAATAAAAGTGCAAGCAACCATATGAAAGTGGAGTTTAGAACTTCAAAACCAATATGGAGATATAAGATGTTGTTGAAGCTCTTCCTTCTCTCTAAAATCCCTGGCGGCTGCTCCAAAACCCCAGAAAAGCTCCCCCCTTGTTCTGAAACCCTAAGTTTCTATTTATAGCCTAGTAGTAAAAGATTCAATTTTTATGTTTTCTGTCAAAGTCATGCGAACGCATGACACTTTCATGCGAACGCATGACCTCTTGCTGGCCCGAATTAGGTCTTGACGTCTGGTAAAGAGTTGTAGGTCTTAGAGTTAGCTTTCCAACAAGCTTTTAATCAGCCAAATCGGACATCGGAAACGCCCTGCACGTCCAAAACACTCCGGCAAGGTCGGTCTCATGCGCTCGCATGAAAATGTCATGCGACTGGTCCATTTCATGCGAGCGCATGAAGTTGAATGTGCGAACGCATGAGGCTGTTTCACAAACTTAACCTCCGAATTTGGTCTCGGCGTCAACTAGAGAGTTGTAGCCCTTTGAGTTAGCTTTCCAACAAGCTTTGAATCGACCAAATCAGACATCAATTGCGATCTATAGGTCCAAAATACTCCGGAGAGGTCTGTATGTCCCGTAACGCCCGAAAATCCATATTTTTGCTCCGGAACGCTCGGTTTTGCTCCAAAATCACTTCTCACTTGTGTTTTCAGCTAAATCTCTGTAATTGGCCTGAAATGAACCACAAAGCATCAAATAGCAAGTGAAATCGTAAGGGAATGATCGAAACAATAAGCATAGAGGGCGCCTAGAATGCATATATTTCAGCGCTATCAATTTCGGAGGTTAAACTAATTTAATCAACGATCAAAGATAGATGATTAATTAAAATTTTCCGAAATTGAGAGAATCCGAGCCAATCTTCTAAAGCTCATAGAGGAATCATCTGGTGTTCGTTGAAGATGATCCATATATGTATAGAAAGCTAATTGAATGTTCTATAACTTTCATATTTACTTAAAGATGAAATTTGGAGATTAAGCTGATAAAAACAGCGACTAAAAATAGATGATTGATCGAAGTTTACCGAAATTAAGGGGGTCAAAGCCAACTTTCGGAAGCTAATAGAGGTATTGACAGGCCGTCGTCGTGCCTGTGCAAAAACATTTATAATTTCCACTACCTTAGGCTCACTATGAATTAGTAGAGCGGTAAGTAGGGGTCGAACCCAGAGGAGTTGTAATGGTTACTTTTGTTCTAGGAAAACAGTAAAGAAAGTAAAAACAGTTTGGGGGTTTTGAAAAGGTTTTTGTTGAATATAAGTACAAGTGCAAAGTAAATAACAAGGTGGTGGTGATCAAGAGAATGGTATTCGGTCTAGGGGCCTTTTGTTGTGGCTCAACTCATCATTGACCTCTAATGATCATACTACGTGTTCAAGATGTATCAAGGCCATTTCAAGCACTCGACTTGCCACACCGTCTAGTCCTTTTCAAGACATGGAACTCTTGTTCTAGTTGGGCTAATTCCTCCTTTCGAAGTATCTTAGCTTATGTGCATCCATTTGATCAATCATTTCCAATCAACCAAATGGTTTTTAAGAAAGGTCGAACTCCTCAGATAAGCTTTGCCCGTTAAAGCATCCACTTACCAGAGTATGATCACGAACCCCACAGAAGAGCTTTGCCCGTTAAAGCGTCCACTCAACCTTGGAAGTTCTAACCTAATATATGGCACATAGAACAAGTTGAACACAAAGAAGCATTAAGGTCAAGGTCTCAAAGCCTTGCTACAACATTAGGGAACCCCAAACCGAATCGTGAAGGTTTTAGCCACTCATGTTCATGGTAAGAACACAAGAGCCAAGGGAATCACAATCGGAATAAGGATGGCTCAACCTAAAATGCGTAGAATGAAATGTAAAGTGCGTAACAAAAGAAGGAGTAGAGAGAAGTTGAGAACTTGACAAGTAAGTAAAGAGTGCAAGAACAAGAACAAGTAGAGAGTGTTGTATTGAAGTGAGGAGAAGAGAGAGGAGCTCTCAACTCTAATGGGTGTCTTAGACCCTTTGATGGATACATTTCCTAAGGCCAAGACCTTCTATTTATAGCACAAACTCAAGACATAGGCTCCTCTTTGTGGAAAACATAGGCTCCTCTTGTGGTCCCTTTGAGAGTTTGTTTACTCAAAACCAAATTCCTTGTTTTGTGGCTCCTTGTTTTCCTTGCCTTCTTCTTCGATTTTTGTCTTCTTTCCTCAGGAAATATGTGTCATTATGTTCTTATATTATTGTCCCAAGATTGCACATCAAAACATATGAAGGTCGATTTCTCAGTGTAAACCGCGGACGTCTCATGCATTAAATCCGCGGACGTCTCAACCTTTATCGAAATGAAAGAGACCTCCGCGCCCTGTAATTCTTCAGGCGTCCGCGGACAGATCTTGGTGTAAACTACAAAGTTGTAGCCCTTTGGATTAGCTTTCCATCAAGCTTTGAATCAACCAATTTGGACACCAAACGTGATCTGTAGGTGCAAAACAAGTTGGGAAGGTCAATCTGTCATTGTGACATTTTTGGCATAAAATGCCGTCTTTTAAGCGTGTTTCCTCTTTAGACTCCAAAAGGCCCTGAAATGTAAAACGACATTAACAAGCATATGTTCTTTGGGTTAAGTGTCGTAATTGGTGGGTTTTGATGTCTTAATGAGTCGTATAAATACGTCTCATCAAACACCCCACACTTGAACTTGTTCGTCCCGACAAGGCCTTAGTCATAAGAGGAAAATAATGAACACACAAGTCCTTCTTCTAGATAAATGCTAGTCTAGATTTCCCCTTTCCATGCATTCTCAATCACTACTCAAGGCATTTGCTAAAACATGGAGTTAACTTGATACATGTACCTTCGAGTCGAGATGCAAACCAATTTGGATGAGTGGGAGATAGTCCTTTTTAGACCCATGATCTACACTCTTGGGTCCGGTTCTTGTTACATGGTTATACTTGTTGCTTCTTCTAGCACTTGATGAATTCGAGCTTAAGGGTTGAGCCTTTGATACTTGCTTGGACATCTTTGTAGTGAACTTGGCCTTCGGCCTTTGTATGGCATTGATGTCTTTCACTTTGTTTCGTGTAAATCTCCACATGAGTTGATTTTTCCTTGAGCTTGCTCCTTTTTGGGAATTTCTTGTCCATTCCTTTTGGGAGGTCCAATCATAGCCCTCAAGCATATGGAAATACCTCCCCGCTCTTTCTCATCCTTGTCCTTTTTGACGCGAGTCAAGATGGGAGCTCTCCACCTATTTTCCCGGTTACTTCGGACTAGAGATAGGACGGTTTGATTCCCGTCCCACCACTTGCATAAACGCTGCAATGGTGGAGTCACTCAAACCTCAAGTCTCGAAATGCAGCCTCCACAAGTCCGTTTAACCATGTAACTTGAATCCCGGATCCTTGAGTGCTTTTGTCAAGCCTCACTAGGACGTTTCTATCAACTCCACATCCCTTTTTATCCCAACTCATAAGAACACATAGTTAGTTAGATTCACATGTTAGTCGCATAATTTTAATTTCATAAGAGTAATGCATGTACTTGGTTTCATCTATTTCACAACGTTTAAGCTCAACTCTCACATATTCTATCCTTAAAAATTAAAATTTCAAAGGGAAACGTGCTGACTCATGCATGTCCAAGAAAATAAACGTGATGACACAACAACGACTCTCACCCCACACTTTTGAACAAAGCCGTGTCCTCGCGGAACGACTTACGTTCAAAACACACTATGCAAGCAAACAAACAATATGGAAATAAGAAGAGAGTAAAGTTGGACAGGCACTTCCCTCGTGCGATGCGTGATGTTCAGAGACAGCTGACCATTCTCCTTTGAGTTCGTGGAGAGCACCATTGCGCCTGCCTTCTTTTGGTAGAAATTTGTATCACAATGTGAGTTCGTCACAAAATGAAAAGACTATGTCAAAGAAATTAAGACAAATAAAGGATTCCCGGGAAATTGGTGGAGTCACAAGTGGTCTCACTTAAAAACCAATTTCCTTAGACTCGTAAGTCTTGGTGACAGAATCCTTAAATGCTTATTTTTCTTGACACAATATTTTCAAGATGTGAAACTACCCTCGATGGATGGCAGTCTTACGCAAACATCTCGGATGGCCTTGCGTGCTCGCACAGTCTCCTCATGCTTCGCATCTGTCCTCTGCATGAAGAATCATCTTCTTTCCCAAGTAAATAAATTTATATAAAAGAAATGTCGGGCTGCCTCCCAGCGAGCGCCTTTGTTTTACGTCGTTGGCTCAACGATACCTCGTTTAGGGATCATAAGGTGGGATCCCATGGGTGGGTGAGGTCGAACTTCCTCACGGTTGCTCTTTTACACCGCCCAAAGGTCTCATGGAGTGATGTGCTCGGTTCGATTCTCCATTGCTTCGGCGGTTTCTTCTTCGCATACCTTTGAGAAGGCGAGGTTCCCTAGACCATAGCTGCTGGTCCATCTACCCGTGGTTTCTTCTTTCTCCATCCGGGCTTCCACTCCCTTGGCCCATGTCTTTGCCGATTCTTCATTTTTAACCGGTTGGCATCTTTGCAATTCTGGAAGTTTAGTATTTTGCCATCAAACATAGGCGACACCAAGCTTGTTCCCATGTTGAGCCTTGCCTTTGTGGACAGGATGAATGGGCGTATTGGAACGAGTGAGTTTTCAGGCGGCTTTTCTTGAGTCGTGGTGAATGAGCGCTCTATCATCGGCTTTTCTTGCCCTTGTACTTCCTCCAACTCCCCTTGCACTGCATCATTATTGTCTACATGCTCTTCGGTGGCTACGATCTGCATAAAACATGAAGGGTTAAGTTGGGGTATTTCCACCACAAGGACTTGGTCTTTCTCGGGCGTCTCGGTAATGAGGTGTTGGACTGGTGTGATTTCCTCGGACAGATTGGTGATGAGGACCGGTTCTGCTTTGGGTAGTTCTTCTTCGGCTATCCGAGAGTCCTCATCCTTTGCCGGCTCCATAGGCTCCCATTTAGGCTCTTCCTTCATGACCTTTAGCCTTGTATTGACCAGTTCTTCGAGCAGCTTGGCCCATTCTTGCCTTAACCTCTCGGCCATATCACTTATCAAGTACCAAAGCTCATCCACGCTTAAGTTATTCATCGAGCCTCCTGCCGCAGCATCATTAAGCTTATTCCAATAAGGTGGCAGCATCCCACCGAGAAAACTTTGAAGAAGATCGAAGTTCGTGAATCCATGATGCGGGCAGCTCGTCACAATGGAATCGAAGTACCATAAGTACTCGTCCAATGTTTCCTCCCGGCCTTGCTCAAGGTTGATGATCTTTTCGCGGACTTCAAGTTGGAAAGATGGTGGGCAAAACTCCTCATTGTACCAAGGCTCGCTTCCGTAGTAGGAAGACATGGTGAACTGCAAAACAAAAACAAAGACAAAAGAACAACTAAAAGAACAACTTCACCAATGCACAACTCCCCGGCAACGGCGCCATTTTGACAGGCCGTCGTCGTGTCTGTGCAAAAACATTTATAATTTCCACTACCTTAGGCTCACTATGAATTAGTAGAGCGGTAAGTAGGGGTCGAACCCAGAGGAGTTGTAATGGTTACTTGTTGTTCTAGGACAACAGTAAAGAAAGTAAAAACAGTTTGGGGGTTTTGAAAAGGTTTTTGTTGAATATAAGTACAAGTGCAAAGTAAATAACAAGGTGGTGGTGATCAAGAGAATGGTATTCGGTCTAGGGGCCTTTTGTTGTGGCTCAACTCATCATTGACCTCTAATGATCATACTACGTGTTCAAGATGTATCAAGGCCATTTCAAGCACTCGACTTGCCACACCGTCTAGTCCTTTTCAAGACATGGAACTCTTGTTCTAGTTGGGCTAATTCCTCCTTTCGAAGTATCTTAGCTTATGTGCATCCATTTGATCAATCATTTCCAATCAACCAAATGGTTTTTAAGAAAGGTCAAACTCCTCAGATAAGCTTTGCCCGTTGAAGCATCCACTTACCAGAGTATGATCACGAACCCCACGGAAGAGCTTTGCCCGTTAAAGCGTCCACTCAACCTTGGAAGTTCTAACCTAATATATGGCACATAGAACAAGTTGAACACAAAGAAGCATTTAGGTCAAGGTCTCAAAGCCTTGCTACAACATTAGGGAACCCCAAACCGAATCGTGAAGGTTTTAGCCACTCATGTTCATGGTAAGAACACAAGAGCCAAGGGAATCACAATCGGAATAAGGATGGCTCAACCTAAAATGCGTAGAATGAAATGTAAAGTGCGTAACAAAAGAAGGAGTAGAGAGAAGTTGAGAACTTGACAAGTAAGTAAAGAGTGCAAGAACAAGAACAAGTAGAGAGTGTTGTATTGAAGTGAGGAGAAGAGAGAGGAGCTCTTAACTCTAATGGGTGTCTTAGACCCTTTGATGGATACATTTCCTAAGGCCAAGACCTTCTATTTATAGCACAAACTCAAGACATAGGCTCCTCTTTGTGGAAAACATAGGCTCCTCTTGTGGTCCCTTTGAGAGTTTGTTTACTCAAAACCAAATTCCTTGTTTTGTGGCTCCTTGTTTTCCTTGCCTTCTTCTTCGATTTTTGTCTTCTTTCCTCAGGAAATATGTGTCATTATGTTCTTATATTATTGTCCCAAGATTGCACATCAAAACATATGAAGGTCGATTTCTCAGTGTAAACCGCGGACGTCTCATGCATTAAATCCGCGGACGTCTCAACCTTTATCGAAATGAAAGAGACCTCCGCGCCCTGTAATTCTTCAGGCGTCCGCGGACAGATCTTGGTGTAAACTACAAAGTTGTAGCCCTTTGGATTAGCTTTCCATCAAGCTTTGAATCAACCAATTTGGACACCAAACGTGATCTGTAGGTGCAAAACAAGTTGGGAAGGTCAATCTGTCATTGTGACGTTTTTGGCATAAAATGCCGTCTTTTAAGCGCGTTTCCTCTTTAGACTCCAAAAGGCCATGAAATGTAAAACGACATTAACAAGCATATGTTCTTTGGGTTAAGTGTCGTAATTGGTGGGTTTTGATGTCTTAATGAGTCGTATAAATACGTCTCATCAGGCATCATGCGGTGTCCATTGAAGATGATCTATAAATGGATATAAATCATATTGAATGTTCTATAATTTTCATGTTTACTTCGAGATGAAATTAGGAGGTTAAGTTCAGAAAAATAACAACCAAAAATAAAGGGTTTAATCAAAATTATTCACAAATTTTTTTTGCTCAAATGTGAAAGGGGTCTCGAGACTAGACCTGCACAAATCCGGGTTGGCCCGACCGGCCCGACCCGTTCGCCCAGTAATTTGAACGGGCTTGGACATACATTATAGCCCGACGGACCAGCCCGACCCGGACCGCAATTCTTTTAGGGCCGGGCCTGGACACCCATTTTAGCCCGATCGGGCTAAATAGCCCGCCCGTTAACCCGCTGAAAATCAAACATAATATTTATTATTTTATTATATTATTATATTATTTTGATATGTTGTTATTCAGCAATTTGTTTTGATTCTAATTGAAGAGTTCCCATTTTTGAGCCCGACGGGTAACCCGGTTCAGTTAATGGGCGGGCTTGGACATAATTTTGAGCCCGAATCAAACGGGCGGGCTTAGCCCGACCCGGTTGTACGAACTATAAAATATCAAATAGCCCGGCCCGAACCCGCGTTTGTGCAGGTCTACTCGAGACCCCTTGCATCCGCCGCTGTATACAACTAACATTATAACACTAACAATTAACCCTCAATCAAAATAATAATAATATTGTATTGTCTTTGGGCATGTTACAATTTAATTTCTAATTAGCAGGTGGAATGACTTCCGATCTCGTGCACCGGACGTGAGTCCTTACGAACTACTCTTTTTAATGATCCAGCAGCGATTCAGAACATCACTTTACCCATGAGAAAATATTGAAGATACAAACATTTTAATCTCAGTTGATGTGTCTTGTTTTGTTTCAAAAATGACTATTTACCGGTGTTTTTAATGTAAATATAACACCTACAAACATTTCAGTCTCAATTGTTCTCTTTTGAAAGTTCATCTATGCCTCTTATAAAAGAGGTTTTCAATCCTAACTTTTATTTTTATGAAAAATTATAAAAAATAATAATTCATACAATATCAGTACACTGTTATATCAACTTCTAGAAAATTGTTTTGGCAAAGCTTTCGAGCTTTTGCTTTCACAGCCTTCAAAATTTCCGATTCAGATGAGTCAAAGAAATAACACATATGCAGGACACGTGTGTCGATAATAAGCTTCTCCAAATTGGGCGCCTTGTTAATGATATACCTTAGCACCTCCTGATCAATTATTTTTCCTTTAGCCCCATACAACTGTAACACCTTTAAGCATTTAAAAGAACCGCTCTCCTCCTCCTCCTCCGCTTTACGCCATTCCTAAGTACAAAATGAAGTCCAAATCAGTATCAGATGCCATTAAAACTTCAGAGAGTAATTAACCTATTGTGCGGAGCAAAGGTCAAGAGATAAAAGATTCGATAGTCTTGCCTGTATTCTACCCCGCCGATGGATTGACAGCGGACGTCTACGAAACTGCTCTCCTTAAAATATCTGTAAACAAACCATAAATAAATAAAAAGAGGATCGCTACTAAGAGGGTAACAATAGAGATCGATGCCATGTTGATAAGGAACACTTTACTGCACTAAATAATATAACCCCAAAAAAAATGTGTAGCCTTAGGCCCTTAGTTACCTGAAATGAAAATGTTTCTAGCAATGGGCAAGAGTTGATGAAATTTACAATTCGATAAAAGATAGGATCAGTGTCTCCGGTGAAGCTCATCTTTAGATATTTCAGTTTGACTAGCTTGGGCAGTTGTTTCAACTTGAATCTCCAAGGCTAGTGTATCAATGAAATAAAATAGATAAAATTAAATAGTGATAGAAAGCACATAAGATGAAGCAATGGAATATACATACCTCACCCATCATGAGATCAAGCTTTTCCAGTTGAGGAAGGTAACTCCAGAAGTGATCGAGGTATTTCATTATACGCTGCGCCCGGCCAATTCTATGGCCTATTGTCAAGTCCGTCAACATGGGAACATCGATCGTTTGAGGACTGAACTGGGGCGATTCGTAGAAAAGGGACGTGAGACGAGGGGCGCATAGTTTGTTTAGAGCAAAGTCATCAGCTATATCAATTCTCAATCGCTTTAACTGAAGAGAAGGCGCGCCAGAAACATCCAAGTTGGTGTAAGTACCAGCATAGTGCAACATCAAATCTTCGAGGAGCGGGCAACTTGAGAGAATGAACTCAATGAACTGGTTACTAACATTCACACTGGACAAGAAGAGTGATTTCAAGCATTTAAGGCTAGAAAGTCCAGACGGAGCTCTATACCAACACTCTTCGGAAAGTTTGTACATGTCAGCAGGATAAGAAAGATGCTCCGTGTAAGCGGCAAATTCCAGACGAAGCTTTTCAACTCGGTTTACAATAGCAAAATTAATCCATCGATCAATGTGACACCTGTACTTATCATCCAATCCGTACATAAGTCGAAGCTGTTTGACCGGAGGCAATTCGGGTATGGCATTCCTGGCTTCAATAAAATTGTTCACCCATGCGATATACGAGGCATGACTTGTTGATAACATGTCTTTAGGCAGCAAATACATTGGTGAAAAGTCCAAACGAGTGTTATAGCGCCATAGGTTTCTCCACCTACGACTTAAGATGGCTGTGCGAGATATCTCAGCTAAGTTGTCGAGAAAAGAAAGGATATGTATTAAAAGATCGTCCGAAAGTTGATCCATTCTACAAGTTTTCTGAAAGACGGTGACACAGAAATCAGTAACTCCATAATTAAATAATTGAAAAAAGTAAGGAAAGACCGAAAGAAACTTACCAAAGAACGCTTTCGTCTTTTGCCCATTGCAGTTGCAGATTGTAGAGTTTTGAAATCAGTGACACAAAACAGAGGACAGCCAATTGTGATGATTAATCAGCTCAGATCATCTGGGGTGCCAAAACACACTATAGTCAACAACAAAGCTAAAGAGGTGAATTCGACTATCAGAATCCTTAATTATAGAGAATTGGGAATCTGAATGCAAAACACAGCCAGAAAAGCAAATCACAACACAAACTAAAGTCTCCGAAATCCTCCTAAAAAAAATTAAAAAACATCTTTTTAACAAAACCCAGTTCCAAACCTCAGATTCATATGCTGAAGCATCACATCTCAATTGAACAACAAAAACCGAAAAAGAAATATGAAAAATCAAAAAATATTCATAAACTGAAGCACTAAGATCTCAAATGAACAACAAAAACCGGAAGAAAAAAAACAACCTCAGATTTTCAGAAGCTGAAGCGGTGACTTCTTCTGTAACCCTAGGGTAGTCAGAGGGTTCTGCTTTAACTTTCCAAATATCTCCTCTTGTTTTTAATCAAATAAAAATAATAATTCAAAAAGTGCTCATTTCATCATTCATATTCTTTTTTTTCCAATTCTTATTAAAAAAAGTTTATAATTTTCTAATTTAATTTAATATTCTATAATTTAATAACACACTAACAACTTAATTTTTCTTAAATTAACTCTATGAAAAGTTACAAGGAAATAATTAATTAAGTTTAGGTAACTAAGGAAATTATGGATATGAAAATTATAATTCAATTTTGCACATAACTGACTAACTGTAACGTAAATTTAGATATTTATAGGAGTACTATCTATTATTGTATTGTCTTTTTTTATATAATAAAATATAGTTATGAGAAAAGATAATCCAATAGCACTTATAAAAAATAAAAGAAAAGATAATAGCAATAACAATAATATAACTAAAATGGCGTGAAAGTGTACGACTGATTAGTTTTCGGGAGGAACATATTATATGGAGGATCCTGCGATTTGGGGAAACACACACAACATTGAAAAGACAGTTTAGATTTGCTTGCCTTGAGAATTGCATGCTGGGGAGCTTCAGTCATAACATGTGAAAGAAATTTGTGAGTTGCAACATCTAGATGCCTAACTATTCGAACATGTGAAGATGGACGATCGGAGTTGTCGGAGGAGTCGACGGCGTCCCTCGAAATTTGGGAAAAATTTTGTTCTGTTTTAACAAAATTTCGAGTCCGATTGGAGATGGCTCCGCTGAGGGGTGGCGGTTCGATTGCTCGGAGGTGTGGGTTTCGGTTTCGGTCCGGCTTTGAAGCTTCCGGTTGACACGCCGGTGCTTGTTTTTGGATGTTAGTTTAGCTTTAGTTGTGAGTTGTTTAGTTTAGTGATAGGGGTAATTTAGTTTAGTTTTAGTTTTAGGGTTTTATCTCAGCCGGTCTTCCGGTCTGAGCTATATCTCTCAGCCGTTTTATCGGTCTGAGTTGTTTTTAGATTTTATGTTTTTTAGACTCAGGAGCTTATCTCCTGTTTCTTGCAAAAGGGCACGCGGTACGTAATCCGTTTTTAAGTGTCGGCCACTGCGATCGGTCCGACCCGAACAATATGTTTGGTCGTGCCCTTTCTAAGACTTCTGTCCGTTCGGGGACAACTTGTTCCCACTTTTAATAAATCTGCACTTTAGGGCGAAGAGGAATACCTCAGTGGTTGAGGGCTCCCTCCTGGTGCTTAGCCACCAGGGTTCAAGTCCCTACAAGCTCACTTTGAGCAGATACTACTTTTCAGAACTTAAGCTCAAAATCAAAAAAAAAATCTGCACTTTGATAAAAAAAAGATTTCGAGTTTTACAAATTACACTCGATTGCAACATAGAGAAAAGCAGAAATACAATTGCACCCCCTTACTACTCAGATTGACACTAAAGAAAATTAGGGCAAAATTAAACTCAATTGCCCCCAAATCATCCGGCATCAATCTTCTCGGCTTCGTCTCCAGCTCCATTCAAGTCGCTTACGCCAATACAGGTTCATCACTTCTGATAGTGACTTTGCAGACTTTGCAGGTTCATCACTTCATCACCTGTTGTAGGATTTCACTTTTTTTTTTGTAGCCGTAAGTTGGAAACAAGAAATGTCCAGATGCAACTTTGAAGTGAAAAAGAAGAAGAATGATCATTCCTTTGAAACAAAAAAACCTTGTCATATATCATTTCCAGACTCAGTTCCAGATCTGTACAGGCAAGCCTCGTAACTAATTTTCCATTGTGACTGCGTTCTAGTAACTGTATAAAACCGAAAGGGATGGCACCTCCGCTAATATATGATGCACCTGCTTGCTGAAAGTGTATTAGTTTTCGGGAGGAACATCATTTTGAAGATCCTGCAACAGTTCAGACGGACTTGCCTCGAATAGCTCGAGAGCGTCAGTCATAACTTGTGAAAGAAACTTGTGAGTTGCAACAGCTAGAAGCCTAACTATTCGAGCATCCGAACACTGAATTCCTCTTCTGGCAAAATGTTGCTTAACCCTCTCATCAAAAATGGTGGGGCTGTAATCCGTCATAGTCGCGAGGAGATTCGATAGAGTTCCATCGTCCTCAAGCCTCCATTGGCTCGTCTGCTGCTGATTCGGATTCATCACTTGTGCAGCTTTGGGCAGTGGCTTTGCAGTGAATGCTCTCTTGAATGATTCATATAAACTAGCAACTCCCTGGAACAGCATTGACCACATTTGACTGAGATCAGACACACAAAAGTACCGTATCATTTTGAATATGAAATAAATTACCTTATCAGGCCGTCCAACAACAACAAAACTGTACAAGTAGTAGCCATCAGCTGTTGTGTAAATATGTGATTCTAGGACTTTGAGTTCCATGATAAAGAGCCAAGATGAAATCTGAAAGTAAAAAAAAAGGCATCAGTTGAAGCTTGATTTCTTGGCTGTGTTATGACTTATATGATCCTTGAGTGAATATATATAACCTGTACCTGACCCAGGAAGTTCTTCGGCTCATCGTGATTAGAAACTATTACTTCACGAATCAGGCGGGGATCTTTAACCCTGAAAACTGTCGGTATTTACCCAAATGTTACATTACAGACCGTATACAAATACACAAACTGTCAATTATTTGCAGCATAAGGCAAATTCATCAGCACATTTCATCCAATGAATGATCAATAAGTACCTCAAACGTTTTCCTGCATTTTGGTGGCCCTCATTATCATTTTTTGTATCTGATGTCTGTTTAGAAAGAAATCAAAAGTGATGAAACTGCAAGATTTCATAACATGATCATTACCGACTAGTTTCGAATCAAAAATAAACAACATTGACAGGTTTGTGGTAACCTCCAGTAACCGGATATGACAAGCGGGTCGATTATTTGGATCCTCTGCTTCCTTAAGAAGCTGCCTATGTAACAATACTTGTTCAACTTTGTCCATGTTTATCATTCTGTAGCTGAAATTATAAACTCACAGAAAGTCAAAAACTCGAAACGAGGCCAAAATGCAACCAAAAGCAACTCATTCTCCAACCCTAGAACACTAAAGAATCTACAACAATCATGAAACCAACCAACACCAGAAAAACAAAAGAATTTCCAAAACGAATACATTTCAAAAACCAAGAATTGAGACAAATCTTGAAAACCAAATGAGAACTCATCCAACCCTGAAAAAGAAACCCCATGAAAAAGCAATTGAGCTGATCAAAGAGCTAGGCGCATACCTAGAAGGAAGGCGGTTGAAATGCTCATCCCAAATCTTCTTAAGCTCAATATTACAAACTGCCTCTTCGACATTGTTCCTCGCGGTCGAAGAGCTCGCTCCGACTCCATCCATATCGAGAACCAAGTAACAAATCAATGCGAAAACTAGCAGCGCGCGAAATCGCAGTAATGATGTGGAAGGAAGGATCTTTGGCGACGTTTGGATCAAAAAGATAAGCAGAACAAGTGTTTGAATTTATTTTTTTTGGGGGTTATTTATATGGAGAGCGTGAGGGTATTTTGGGAATATGAACAAGTGTGAAATCTGATTGTAAATTATTATTATTATTTCTCATTAAAATGTATTATTATTTCTTTATTTAAATTGTAAATTGCCAACGAAAATAATGAAATTTTGCCAAAATGGATCCCTTTCCTAAATCAATTTACTCTCTTTTATAAAGGGATGTGATGTGAGTTGTGACTAAACTTTTGAGCGCCTTCAATTTAGGTAATGTCCGACAAATGCACGTGAAAGTAGATAAATGGGGGCTCGAAATTGAGTATTAGGTTTAAGGCATTGTTGATAATAATGTTGTCATCGCCGATAAAAATAAATAGATTGAAAATTGATTTCGGAGAAATAGTGAAAGGGGTATTGGTCGAGTGGCTTGATTTCTTGACAAATTATCAAAATGTTAAAGGTTCGACTGTCCCAAGTAGCATAAAATCCCATAAAAGTGGCGAACCTACCCTGGACTTCAGAAATGGAAAAAGATGTACTAAATAATTTTCGAACCTGATCAAAATGCATAGCCAAAGTTTTGGAGATCAATATGTATACACACTAGTTGTATTGAATAGTAGATTATCGGCTGGAAAATCGGATCTCTTGGAGCTAAAGATTATTCGAGAATATTTAGGTCAAATATTGAGGACTGAAATGTAATTTCAAGAATATTGGAGGATCCGAATCAGACAGCCCGCGCCAAATTTCAACCAAGACAAAACGGCCGATCGATGACGACGAATCTCGTTATCCTCACTCACCAGTCACCACCAACCTTTATGCCTGACACGTGTCATTCTCTGTACACTTTATGGACAGGATCATAATCTCTTCACCTCTCTATAGCGACCACTCCTCGATTTGCGTTCCTCGTAATCTCATCAATCTTCAAAAAAAAAGTAATTATTTTTTAAATCAAAAATTTCAAACAATGTGTCTGAAACTGAAAGTATAAAACTTGAGCGACATGTAGAGATGTTTAATTAGAGAGAGAGAAAGGTTGAAGCTTTTTTAGTGTGGAAGAATAAAATGGATCATGCGGCGGATGCGCACCGGACGGATTTGATGACGATCACTCGGCATGCGTTGAACGAGCAGTCGAAGAATCCGGAGTCGCGTGGCGATTTCACCATCTTGCTGAGTCATATCGTCCTCGGCTGCAAGTTTGTCTGCACCGCTGTCAACAAGGTCGTCTCACCTTATCTTCTCTTTCGTTTCTCTGTTGTACATGTTGCATGATTAGGGTTTAGTAACATTTTGAAAGTGACCCTAAAATGAGATATTGAGCTATTTGTAAGGATTCGACGACTCGATTGAATATTAATCGGTAAAGATGTATGAATTGAGTGTCATTATATATCGTCCACATGATTGATACCGAAAAGGGAAACGCTCGGTTGAGAATCTCTTATGATCGGAGAACTTGAGAATCCAAATCTGACAATTATATTAGGATGCAAATTCGAATCTGCATCTAACACGTAAGTGTCCCACTATCAAAGTCAAACTTTATGACTTTAACTTTTTGATTTTTGGCATCTTTAAAAATGCAAGTGGTACAAGTGTCGACACTTTGACAAATTGATGAAGTATTTATAAAGGTGCAGATTACGTTATCAAGTTTTCAATGTCACCTCATATTCAGAATATATCGCCAAAAAAAAAATTCTCTAACAATATTGGGTTCAATTGAATTATGTCCCATTTGTGATACAATAATTCAAAAAGTCCGGTTCAAATTTTGATAGACACTTTCAGGTGATGTGTCAATGTAAATGAATATATATCGCATCGATAATCAGTAATATGATACATATGGTCAAGAACTTGTATTGAGTAATTGAATCATGAGCTACATGTTATCTTTTAAATTAGTATTAATGATTGTGAAATGGAACTAAATTGTAGTTTATGTGCAGGCGGGGCTAGCGAAACTTATCGGCCTTGCAGGCGAAACAAATATTCAGGTAAATGAAAAGATGATATATCAAATTTGAAAGAAGAACACATTTGCTTAATTATTCGATTATATTCATGTTCAGGGGGAGGAGCAGAAGAAGCTGGATATTCTGTCAAATGAGGTGTTTGTCAAGGCATTAGTGAGCAGTGGAAGAACAGTGAGTTAAATAATTGTCTGAATTTCTGTGGTCAATTACGATGTTTTCGCAAATTGGGAAATTCTTCTGAGTATCTGGTTTCGGTTTGAATCAGTGCATCCTTGTGTCAGAGGAGGATGAAGAAGCCACTTTTGTCGCGAAACCTACTCGTGGAAAGTACTATACTTTTTTTTTCTTCCTCTCATGTTTATAAGGCTGTCAGTCAAGATGCTGAAATTTGAGATTGTTTGGTTTTTTTAGGTATTGTGTTGTATTCGACCCGTTGGACGGTTCTTCCAACATTGATTGCGGTGTTTCCATTGGCACAGTAAGATTCGGTCATTTAAGATTCTTTTACAGGTCAGAATTCTGAACTTTAAGAGTTGAGGAATTTTTTGTTTTTTGTTTTTCGCAGATCTTTGGGATTTATATGGTGAAGGATGGGACAGAGCCGACGTTGGATCATGTCTTACAGCCTGGGAAAAATATGGTGGCTGCTGGCTATTGCATGTATGGAAGCTCTTGCACGGTATGAAAACTAATTTTTCGTTTACGAACTTTGTTGATTAGTCTATGTTAATATTCGTCATCACTAGAATTCAATTGAGTCGAATCCTGAAATTCTAATAACGCGCTTGATCTATGAAAACTAATTTTCTTCTAGAACTTGTCTGTTAGTTGTCAGTATTAAAATTTATCATCAGTTGGATCGTCGAATCCTGAAATTCTAATGACTCGTTTGATCTGCAATTTTGAATCATACATTTGCTATATTTGCAGTTCGTGCTCAGCACGGGAAGTGGCGTGAATGGTTTCACATTGGATCCCTCGCTCGGGGAGTTCATACTCACTCACCCGGACATAAAGGTACAAATCGCTCGAGGAATCGAGTACAAATTTGCTCGCATGTACCAAAATTTTAAATAATGAGCTCTTTTTTTCCTTCTACATTTAGATTCCAGAAAAGGGGAAGATATACTCGGTAAATGAGGGAAATGCCAAAAACTGGGATGAGCCAACAGCCAAGTATGTTAAAAAGTGCAAATACCCCGAAGATGGTTCAGCGCCAAAGTCTCTTCGATACATAGGAAGGTTCGAAAAACTCACATTTCTAGATGCTGTTTGTGCAAACTAAAGTTAACTAACTGTGTTCTGATGATTCGTAGTATGGTGGCAGACGTCCATCGCACGCTGCTCTACGGGGGTATATTTCTATACCCTGCTGACAAAAAGAGCCCAAATGGCAAGCTGCGGTACGTGTTCTAGTCTATCAAATTATCTCTTTTCATGTGACGTAATCGTATTGTGATTGAAGTTGGCTGATTTTGGTATTTGGGTCGCAGAGTTCTATATGAAGTGTTTCCAATGGCTTTTTTGATGGAGCAAGCTGGAGGTCAAGCCTTTACAGGGAAAGAAAGGGTATTTCTGTTCATTACTACTTACTAAGCGCCCAACTTTCACTACGCCAGATTTCATATTATGCGACTGTCGAAAATTATAAAAGTAAACGCAAAATATGTCACCACGACTGTAATCCTGTCGGATTTGGAAAGTCTCGTAAGTAACTGTACCATAAGTCATATGTGACAGTATGAACAACATGTGCGCTTGAAATTTAGCTTGAAATAAATGGCTTTCGATTTAACTGGTTCGTGTTTTTGCAGGCACTTGACTTGATTCCTACGAACATACACGAGCGCTCTCCGATATTCCTCGGAAGCTACGACGACGTAGAAGAAATCAAAGCACTCTACGCTGCCGAAACAGAAAAATGAAGTGCTGAATTGTTTGCTTTGTTTCCTTCTGTTGAAATGTGCAAGACACATTTTGTAATCAACTTGTTTATGCAACAAGTTTATTTCAAAATAGAAGACAAGCGACGTCGTAATTTGGTCGCTCCAATCGAAGTACCAAAATTACTGGATCGATCCGTTCAAATCCAGTCCGGGTACGGGCGACTCGGTTTGACCGTTTTCAAAAAACGGGTCAGTCGTCCAGACCCGGACTAGAGAAAGTCAACGTCGTTATCCCAGGGGCAATACCGTAAAATATCACTGACCAATAATCAACTTGTCCAAATTGAAATAAACAATTCGAAGCGGAAATTTTGAAGCGAAGCTTTTCGTTCTCTGAAATCTCAGATTTTGATTTTAAATTTTGTTTAGAGAGAGAAAAAAGTAACGTTGACGAATCAGGCGGCCGGAAACGTTACAGTTACAGGAATCGTGATCTGAGCTCCGGCGACGAGGAACTAATAGTAGTAGTTTGCTCTTTGCTTGTGATGATTGATGATGATGATTGAGTTGTGATGTGTTTTTGATGCTCAAACAAGAGGTCAGTTATAACTTATAAGCATATATACTCATCTGTCCTCTTTCATATTTTTTTTAATTTTATGATGTCTGATTGATTTTCTGGAACGGTTGAATTTGGACTTGTGTAGCTCTGATCTTCCTGCTTCCGATTTGTTGGAATTTTTTGTTTTTGGCAAAATTTTGATAGTCTTTGTAATCTCAGCCAGTTTCAGGGAGTTTGTCAATTTCAGTTTTTTATTTTTTAAAAAGTTATTAAACTTGTTAGTTTTTGTGTTGGAAATTAATAAGGGAGTTTTGAATCTGCAGAAGGTATCTTTTGCTGATGATTCTGATTCCTCTGTTGGATTCACGCAGCAGGTTGATGCTGTAAAACGGAAACATTACAACTGTGACTTGAACATTGGTTACTTCTTCACAATCCAATCTAAGAAGCTGAGCTTAGCTTTTACCTGGATACAGTAAAGAATAGTTGGAAATTGATTGAAAGGGGTTGAAAATTTAAGAACATGAATTGTTAGCTTGAACAGGTCAATACACAGTAGCCCGTCTGTTGATTTAATTAGTATTCAATTGTGGGTGGAGATAATAAAGGCTAGTATCATTACAATGTCTCCTGTATTAAACAAATGCGTGTGTTGTTTACAGGCGCTTGTCTGGTGTGCTTAATTTAGCTTTCGCAAAAGCTTTAGTATTTTGGACTTTTGTCCCTTGATTATATGTTGTAGGTGGGTTAGTTGGACTTTTCTTTTCCAACTAAAGAGAAATGGGCAATGACTCATTGCTTGGTTTTCAATATTAGATTTTGTATCCTTGAAGGCCAAAGAAAAAGATAAGAGTTGTTTGCTTTATTTTATGTTACAATTTTCATCTGGGTATGACTGTTCATTGAGCATGATCAAGCATAATTATGCCACTGTACTTGTTAAGTCGGTCTTTGGAAACAAAATATTAAAGGGTGTTTTAGGCAGCTTTTGAGGCTATGTTTAGCTTTTATGTGTAGGTTTTTGTATGTATACATCATGGGCATCTTCTTTTCTTGCTTTGTGCTTTTGCAGCAGTTCCATATCGCATCTCCTCCAATTCATTGTGTTTCTTTGTAGCTAAGCATTGGGGTCTGGTCTGGGATTAACTTTTGGTCGTTTGCTGCAATTTTATTCTGACATTTGGTAGTCTTGTTCGTGTATTTTCTTGCAGTCCAAAGTGAGAGCAGCTCAGGTTCTAGAGCTGTGTGCACTATTGTTAGATGTCTTTCCGCAGCATTGTTCGTGATGTCAGGGAAGGGTTTGGAAGCTTGTCAAGGAGGAACATTGAAGTGAGGCTTTCTGGACATCAAGGAGGAAGATCTCAAGGCTCGGTTTATGAGTTGGAAGACCACATTGTTGTGCAAAATAGTCGCTGGGCTAATTTACCTCCTGAGCTACTATTTGACGTGATCAAAAGGTTGGAGTCCAGTGAGAGTACATGGCCTGCACGTAAGAATGTGGTTGCTTGTGCCTCTGTTTGCAAGGCATGGCGAGAAATGTGCAAAAACATTGTGCAAAGTCCAGAGATATCTGGAAAGCTTACTTTTCCCGTTTCATTAAAACAGGTTTGATTCTGCACTTCCCACTTGCAGCTGGTAAATATGTTAGATCAAACCTCGAATGAAGCTTGTTTGGTCTTCTGTCAAAAATAGCATCAGGATATTTGGCTAAATAGCTGACTAGTACAAGTCTCATTGAATGACCTTTGTAGATTACTCACTTCTTACTTATTTATGTGTTCTCTTTGCAGCCAGGTTCTAGGGATGGAATGATTCAATGCTTCATCAAGAGGGACAAATCTAGTCTGACATATCGCCTGTTTCTTTGTCTCAGCCCTGGTAAGCATCTCTTTGACTAGCTGCTGTTTCTCATTTTCAATCATATACCAATTTTAGGACTTTTTTGCCTTTATAGAAGTTTAACTCATGGAGTGGGCTATTGTTCACCAGCGTTTTAGCGCGTAACTGCATAAACACCTACTTTAGCTTGATTGAACTTGTGGCTTAAAAATTTCACTGTGAGAGATGTAAATTAGGTATTCAGTGGTCTGCTCTCTTTTTGGTAAGTGTTCAAATGTAATTCCAATACAGGTCATGTAAGGTAAACAGTGTAATGTTCGAGGATTTTGTTGTATCGATCAGTGAAGTATTCACTGTTCTTGGAACTTTCTGTTTCCAAGCTGTCAATGACACAGTATTATGCTGAATAAGAGGTGCATAAATAGAACAGTTTTTATATCTCTTGCTTAATCATATTCTTTTTTTGGCAGCTCTACTAGTTGAGAATGGGAAGTTTCTTCTTTCTGCCAAACGCAACCGCAGAACTACTTGCACTGAGTATGTGATATCAACAGATGCAGATAACATTTCAAGATCTAACAGCAAATACATTGGAAAATTGAGGTATGTGTTTTCACTTTCCGAAAGGTATGTCAGTTCGTCCATTTTGAGTGACTCGGGGTGATACAGCCACGCATATTTGGTATCTATTTAATTTTCTTTGATTTGATGTTAATGTTGAATAAATTTCACACTATTGAATATGACAGAACATAAACATGCGACTGTGAAATTTGGGATTCTTATGCTTATGTGGGTCGATAATAGGGTAAGAAACTTAAACGGCTTACAAACAAATAAGCAGAAACACAAGAATACGCAATGAACACCTTCGTATATATGCAATTTATGCATGTAAATACAACCCCAACTTCATATAGGAATCCCATAACCATAACAATATCTCTATTGTGTGAAGTGCTCTGTTTTTTTGTATGTATATTTTGAGGAAATAAGTTTAGAGGCACCTTTTACTTTTATATGTTCGAAAGAAATAACCTTTTTAACTAAACCGTTTATTGTTTCAGATCTAATTTTCTGGGCACGAAGTTCATCATATATGACACTCAGCCTCCATATAACAGCAGTAATATTGAGCCCCCAGGTCGCTCCAGCCGTCGTTTCTACTCGAAGAAAGTATCCCCTAAAGTCCCATCAGGCAGTTACAACATTGCTCAGGTCACATATGAGCTGAATGTACTAGGCACTAGAGGACCCCGCAGGATGAATTGTACCATGCACTCAATTCCCGCATCATCGCTCGACCCTGGAGGAGTAGTTCCCGGGCAGCCCGAGCTTCTTCCCCGTTCCCTCGATGATTCATTCCGAAGCATATCATTCTCTAAACGAATAGACAGCTCAATTGAGTTTAGCAGCTCTCGTTTCTCAGATATTGGCATGACGCTGAATGACGAACATGATGGGAAAGAAAGACCTATGGTTTTGAAGAACAAGACTCCTAGATGGCATGAGCAGCTGCAATGCTGGTGCTTAAACTTCCGAGGAAGAGTCACAGTTGCATCCGTAAAGAACTTTCAGCTAATAGCCGCCACACCCCCAACACCCCCTGCTCCAAATGCACCATCAACATCACAGTCCAGCTCGTCTGATCACGAAAAGGTCCTTATGCAATTTGGCAAGGTTGGCAAGGACATCTTCACCATGGACTACCGGTACCCTCTATCTGCATTTCAGGCATTCGCTATTTGTTTAAGCAGCTTCGACACCAAACTGGCTTGTGAATAAAAACCAACCGAACAAAAGCAATCGTCTGTTTCAAACAGATGGAATCGTTCTTCTATTGTCTCCTCTTACTTTGCATCTCCGGATAGTTGCAAGATTGTACCCTCCAGATTCCTGATGCTGCAACAGCTGCAGTATCCATTGTTGCACTAGCTAAGGCTTTGAAGTTATTGAATCAAATTGACCAGATACTCGCATTTGCAGCATTTAGTCATCTCAGTGTTTGTTCGATCTACTTTGTTAAGTCCTTGTGACTTGTTACTTTCTTTCGAGTTTCTCTATATTGTATATTGTGTCTCATTTTGAAACTCAAATCTCTCAAATACACCACTTGAAATTTAAATATTTAGAATATCCCATTTGAGTTAATACCGGTTCCAGAAACCGGTATTATGTTACATTCCCGGTATGGAAATCGATTTTTACAATACCGGTTCATGGGAAATCAGGATTATATAAAAAAAGCATTTCAACAGATATTGATTGGTCCACGTAGGCCACAAACGAGCCACATAAGCAATTTTTATTTTTCCATGTTCTTGTGAAGTGGTCTTTACACAGTGGAGAGAGCATACTTAGACGGCCACGTTGAGGTTAACATTGAAGGAGAAAACTCAATGGTGGTCGACGGGCAGCGCCTTAAGCATCACCATTTTGATTTGAGTAAAGGGATGACCCTTGTACTAGTACGTGAGCATGACTTTGTTTGAGATAGTTTTGAAAATGAAGTGCCAAACTCCTCTTTCCTTACTGATTATGGACTTAGCTCCTAAAACTTGGAAATGAGTTTTGTATTGTTAGCCCATGGATATCCCCTTCTTGATAGCATAGGCGCGCGATTGGTGTGTTTCGAAGGTTCATGTACGAGTGTGTTTTCGTTCCAGTAAGATAAATCAAGTTATTTTCTTCCTATACAGTTCATCAAAATTAGTGAGAATTATATGCCACATTTATTGTGATCCTGAGAGGATTAGTATTAATCCTACAAATAACCAAGAAAGTTAAATGAAGAAGTGATGAGATATGTGAAAAGGTGGATGGATCTCTCCTTAATGCAAGCATGAGAAGAACTTCTACACGAGTCCTATATAAAGGGGATATCACACATCTCATTTTATCTGATTCAAATCTGGTGCAGTGAAACTAATTACGATGAGTGCTAAAACGACGATATTTTGAGGGAATAAAATTTATAACAAAACAAAACGAAGTCATTCTGATTGTGAATAAGTCGTTTTAGTACTCACGGCAAATAGCTTCGCTGCATCAGATCTTTTCCCCATTTTATCATCACCAAATCAAGAAAATTCATCGAGTTCTCCACTCAAGAGTGTTGTGAGTGTAGCAAGCAAGTGTGAGAGTATTTTCTTCAGATGATATTCTTGAAGTAATGTCTATCTTGTATTTAGATTATGAAATTTCTTGCTTGCCTTCTGGATGTAGGCACATTCACGAACCACATTAAATTTCGTGTCTCGTTTCATTTTTTCTTTCGTATCTTCTAGTCATCATTCAATCCTATATACTCATTCCTTAACAATGCGCATATCGATTAATCGCCATGAAATAGCCAAACGCCTAGTCGTCATGACAATATCTAGAGCCGTCACTTCAGACCGTTATTTCTGATACTGATAACATACAAGATACAACCCTAAGTGCATACAAAAGTATACCCACCCTGAATTTTTTTCTAGTTATTGGTTATAATCATCTATTGTTAACGCAAGCCCAAAATTAGGATGCTCAGTAGTACATAGTACCCACCCTGTTACCATCTTCCTCAAGCTGAGATTGTTACTCGTCTACTGCTGATCACATTATTTGTTTCAAGGTTTTTAAAGTAAAAAAAAAAAAGAGAAGCAACTTCAACATTCTTCCAAAGATGGAAGTCCAAGGCAGTGTCACTAAATTGAATATCATCTTTCATGTGGACATAACTTGACGCTACTTGGCACGCATGTCTGTATCTAATCTACTGAAAGATACAACTATAAGGCAATAATGTTAGAACCCCAACAACCTAAATTAAGTGTCTTCATATACATACAGATACATGACAGTGAAAATTGCGAATGCTTTGATACATAACTCATAAATATCTAATCTGTGGAAGACTAAAACGCAATCATAATTTTTATCGAATTTACCTCTCCAATTTGCACTAGGCACATGCCTGATACAGTGCAAAAGAAAATCATGCACTGTTACATGGAGACTTGCAGCCCTTTTGAATTGCTGAGCAATCAGAGTTTATCTCTGGCATGAAAACCAGTTTCACAAAGCGCATACAATTGCCCATTATTGTCAATAAATGTAGGTCTGCAGAATGGCCGGTCTTAATGTATGTATATAAAGAGCTCTGTGTTTAGCTTCAGATAGTGACTTAATCGTCAGCCACCTTGAAGAATGTATATGATAATATTATGTTATTAATGCCATCCATCCGAGGATCTGTTTCAAACTCGGGGTCAATATAGAAGAAAACCTGCATTGAAATATTAGTTACTAAAAACAGTCAGCAACAATGATCATGTGAGGGGAAATGTTCGAGGACTTACAGGCATGTCCACCTCTTCACCAGGGAGGAGTCGCTGTTCCTCAAAACAGAAGCACTGTATTTTGTTGAAGTATACTGCAGCCTGTCAAATTCCAAAACTAATCAAAATTGGCTTGTTGCACATGGAGAAGGGGGGAATTGAAAGAATATTATACAACACACTGTATCCTAAGAAGGCTAACAACTGACTGCTTCATGTCGATATAACAAAGATCATAAGATGGCGGATGGCCCCTTCCAATCTAAGAGCATCTACAATAGCATAACAAGGTGCATGCATTTCAATTAATTTAGATCAGGATGGTGACACTTATTTGATGGCCATGTTGAATATCTTATGGTGCCCAAGTCCTAAAGAGATACAAGGATGATGGAAACAAAATATTTCAACTTACTAAATCAACAACAACAAAAGAATGGTGCATGTTAATTTACATGTTGAAAGTAAATGTGTATACCTTCATGGGTGTGACATTATATGTAGATACACCGGTTATCGGTTTCGAACTTTTATTTTCAGCAGTGTAGAACGCAAGAGCACTTTCCCCGGGCTTGACTCGTACCTAAAGAATGGTAAAAAAATAAAAACCAAATGAGAAATCCTTGAATCTTTTCAATCATACTGAGGGCCAGTGGCTAACCTCTCTTTGGGTGGGGATAAATTTCCATTGCATCCCGTCAGCAACATCGGCATTAAACTGCACGGTAATCTCCCTGTAACAGTGAAACCATCCAATCCTTTTTAAGTGTATTAAAAAGACAACTAACAATTCCAAGCACTTGGTATTAAAAATTGACATTTTCTAAAATGCAAAATATCAATCTGTAATTCTTGCAAGAATATATTTTTATAGGTTGAATCCAGTAATACCTTGAAGCAACAGTTCCATCTTTAGCATGTCGAGCAATTTTTTCTTCAACACTCTAAACAAATAAAGGACCAACATCAACCTATATAGATAAAAATACGTACCAGTATTATTTTCATAAAAGATGCAACTCACCTCACGGCGTTGAACAGTGCCTCCATACCCAGTGGCTTGGCAAAATCTCCTATACATTGGGACAGCAGCATAAGTCAATCCGACCATAGCAAAAACCAGCACTGTAAGGTATTGAAGCATCTTTTTGGATTTACGTTCTGCTGCAGGGGCAGTTTGGGTAGTATAGTGGCACCGAAGGAAAAGCAAAGGAGACCTCCCAAAGCACTGGGAACTAACTGAAGGAATGTGAGCTATCTTGATGAATGATGCAGTCCTATACCCATGTCGGGCTAAGGTTTTCCAAGCATGCTCATGCAAAGCACTGCCATTTATACTGCGATGTAGCGCACTACAATATCTAGAGATCACCTTTTCTTGTCTCACCCTGTGTAAGAACTAATAGGGGTCAAAGTAAGTCCAGCCAACTCTAGCCCTTCCAATATATTTCTAAACAAACTTGTGGAAAATTTGTTTCATGGCATGTCAAGTGTGAAGTCAATTTAAAATCGTAATAAACAATGCATCGTAAGCCATCTTCAACTTCCAAAGTTTGCACATCAAAAAATTACCTATTTCCAAATGTCTGGTGAGCAACATATTTGGAAAAGGGCAATTGCCGGCCACTTCTAAAAAGCTTGTGAATTGACATGAGCAATTGAAGGTTACCAACTAGCTACTAAGAGATACTTGAAGAGACCTGAAAAACAACAAGAAACTGAATAACTTCAAGAATTCTGCATATCCAATTAGCTTTGAGGTGAAAATTAGTGCTCAAAATAATGACTTGCTAACAATATCTAAAACACAGACTCAGGAATCAGGATAAACTCAGTTCATCCACTACAAATAATTAACCTACTTACTATGTTTTTTCCTTCCTTGCAATAAGCTAACTATGAGAAAGTTAAAATCTCAATAATCTGTCGCACAAATCCTGAATGTCAAAATAAAATAAAATGGCATAGATGATGCTGCATCATTCCACAAATCAGAACCGTGTATTAATATTTGATTATGTGAAATAGCAATGGCTTTATATAGTTTTTCAACAAACAACCTAGCAATTAAGCAGCATCTGCTTCAATTCAAAAGGTAATAATACTTACGAACTGAAAAAAAATTCAACAGCTGGTAAGGCTAAAATACAATGACAAGTTTTTTAAAGTAAACTCAGTGAAAGGCTAATCCTCACGTCTTTTTCATTATCATACAAAAATCAAAGCACATTACAATAGAAGAACTTTTAACAAGGGTGACATTTTTAGTTCGGATTTTCAGAGCAATTCAACTATTTATTTCTCGAGCCATATAGAGATTATTGAAACTACAAATTGGTAGCATAAAAAATCACTCAATGATGCATTCTTGATGTATATACTATTCCTGAGCACACACAAAATACGGATCGAGTCTAAATGTGAAAATCCCCTACGGTTTACATGATCACAGAAACACATAAGAAGAACCATACAGGTTTGGTAGGATGTGATCCATTGTACTTTTAAGTTTTAACAAGGTAAAATGTGTTTGAAACTATGTAGCACGGAAACGGAAACCGCGAAACCGCAAAATCAAAAATAGGCAAAAAATACGGAAACCGCTGTATTAAACATATATTTATATTTGCTCGAAATTAGATATATCCTAATACAATAACATAAATATTCTGATACATTCACCAACATCAAAAACATTTAACAATCGAATCATTCAGAAGAACACAAAAATATATACAATACATCAGTATAAACAAAATACATTCAACAAACAACCAATATTATGTTAATTTATATATCAACAATCAGCTTATTCAAAAATCATCAAAAAGTCAGTGAACAGGAAAGTGGAAACAAATCAAGTGTGCGGGAAAGTGGAAACAAAACAAATTGAATGAAACAAATCATCAAAAATTCAGTAACCAGGAAATTGCTAAGTGGAAACATTCCAAGTGGAAATAAACAAGTCAGTGACCAGGCTAATGTTGAATCTTGAATATAAAACATTCTTTAGCATCGCAGAGTTTGACAATCAACATACAAAAAAACGCACATCCTGCATTCATGTTTTAAGCATTCAACAGCAATAAAAAACACAACCTCAACAAAAACTCTGCAGTAAAGTGGAAACATTAAAAGTGAAAACAACTCAGTGAGCAGAGCATCAAAACAAATCTTAAAAACAACTCAGTGACCATCAAAACAAATTTTATAAACAACTCAGGGAGCATCAAAACAAATCTTACAAACAAACTCAGTGAGCATCCAAAAAAACGATGCAGGAAAGTAGAAACTGGAAACATCCCAAGAAAAGCTAACCGAGTCTTCCGGCGACCGGAGATGGCGAGCGACGACCGGCGATGGCGAGCGGGACGAGCGGTGACCGGAGATGGCGAGTGGCGAGATTGCGTATTGCGATTGGGACTCAACCAATTTAGGTCAGTTTTTTTAATTATATTTTAAATTAAAACAGGCCCAAAAACGGCAGCGTCCAGTTTCTGCAGTTTCCAGCTTCGTTGACCGTATGGTTGACGGTTTCTACTGCAGTGTCAAGATGCTTTGACCGTTTCCGGTGGTTTCTAGCGGTTTCCGGAATTCCGACATCGGTATCTTACCCAGATAGAGGTTTCTGTGCTACTTAGGTTTGAAAGCTGCTATCAATCATTTTTAAAAGTTGTTATGACTTATGACCCAAAAAAAAGAAGAAGAGAGAATAATGGTTATATCACACCTAGATGTTGATCACATATGATGGGTATAAACCAAAAGCATAAGAGCTGAACCCAGTTAACTACGAAATTTTATTTATCCATAAATTTCACAGCCAAACAATGTCTTTACTCTTTTGTTAAACTTCATTGTTCAGTATTTTTATTTATGTGCATAGCAGAGCAAGGTCACCTACCCAAAACATAGGCTTGAACTACAATACTTCAACTAAACCACATAGTTCTTCGGATTATCTTTACTATGTCAAATTCTTCTAAAAACTTTTACAATACCCAGCATTAATCTCAATCAAACATCATCAGCTTAATCACTTTTCACATTAAGATCCGTCATGAACAAGTACCAGACCGTCCTCAATTTCACACATTTCCAAAAATTGAACCATAAACCAAGCCCTTGTAGCTCCATCAGATGCTAATTCCCTCTCAAACTGCAATGACCCTAATTCCCCAACAATCCACCAATCACTTGGTGACAAGTGACAAGTGAAAGGGTGACAAGTGAACACTACCAACACTAAATTGGTGACAAGTGAACACTAAAACACTTGTTAAAGGGTGGTGGGCATCTTGTGTTCAAGTCCCACTACCAACATCCTTTATAATAGAATACTAAAACAATTATGCAATGGTTGGGGTGTGCGGGCTGCAGCCCTGAAATTGATACCTCTGAACTTATTGTGCATCTTATCATATCATACAAATGCATTCATGTCCTTCATAGTTCAGATTTTTCATTCACTTTTTATTAAAAACCTTAAAGTCACTATTTTAATTCGTATTAGAAACTGAATTGTCTGTTTCTTGTCTACCCAAAAAAAACCAGTGGAGCAAGGCCTTGTAGAGCTAAGAAAATTGGGGATCGAGCAACGTCTCTGGATTGCATCATCTCGCAAGGAGAACTGAGTATGTCTGACACCTATACTGCATCCCATGTTTCACCGACCTTGATTTGCCACTTCTTTCATTAGATACATGGATCATCACCCTGTAACTTGCGAAGAAATGTTGTGATCATTCCAACTAATTTTGTTATGTACACAAAACTTACCTCCAGTTGTAAAGTTTGGGGAAATTTCTCAATTTGCTCAAAATTGAAATTTGGGGTTCCTTTATACTCAATCTTCAAATTTCATTTCCAATTTACTCACATTTTCTAAGGCGCCGTTGCCAATGACGCCTTATAGTTAATTCGCTCTTAGGGACGGCGGTTTAAGCATCGTGGCATATATTTAAAAACAATGTTGAGTCAGATTGGTGATGTTGCATTTTAGTTTGAGCCGTTGTTCCGAATAGCGGTTTAGGGCACAATTACAGTCTGGTTCTATTTCACTCTCATCATTCCCGTTATACAACTTCACAAATACACACCTGAATCCTCCCCCGACAATATCAACCTCGAGAGCTCCATTGTCGTCCGCCCGCCATATGAATCCATCGCTGGCTGCCGAAGCCGTCGTAGCCCTCCTCAATCGCAGACCATTAAACCGTCGTTACAACGACGGCTTAGCGTTGGACGCTTTGGGAAACGTTGTTTTTAAGTTTATTTGCCAATTTGTGCCCAGTCAGCTTTATTTTTATTTCTAAAACATGCATCGAGGATTAAACCGACGTCCACATGAGCGGCTTAACTATAAGGCGTCGTTGACAACGCCGCCTTAGAAAACGTGAGTAAATTGGGAATGAAATTTGAAGATTGAGTATAAAGGGAACCCAAATTTCAATTTTGTGCAAATTGAGAAATTTTCCTAAAGTTTGAGCCTGCAAATTATTTGGGAATTCAGTGACGAACGCTGAGGAACGCTAAGAGCGATTGAGGAACGCTGTAAGGGCATCTACACCGGTGAAAAGCTTCAGTACCTTCTAACTCAACACTTCTCATAAATTAAGCACAAAATTAGGAGGTGCTCTAGTACCTTCTACTTCAGCATGAGAGAGAGAGCATGTATATGCTTAATTTAAGCTAAAAGGAAGGATGTGTTAGGTGAGGAGGTGATGGGCCTTTTCACGTGTGCAGATGCCCAAAATTGAATCAAACCAACTTTATGCGCCTCCTGCCCGTTCCTTCTAGACACGATGCAAAGTCAAATTTCTATGTGTCGACCAATTTCTAACACTATACCTCGAACCCTAGCATGTCAAACTTTCAAAAGGCCTCAATCTTCAATAAAAAAAATTAGCTTATTTTTGAACACTGTTTTTAGGGATATTTTTGAACGCTGGTGATAAGAGCGTTAAATGCTTGCTTGGCAATTTAGATTGAATTAGCTTTTTTGTGTGTGTTTAAACGGCTTAAATCGCCATTTGCATTCTTATGTTTAAGATGCCATTGTCAACCACGGCTTAAAAAATGAGTAAAAAGGTGAGATGTATGTTCTCAAGTTCTCGAAAAATAATAAGGTTCTCATTTGAATACTTCTCATTATACACATATACTATAATTTCCAATTTTCACAAACTTAACAAGATAACAACTTTATTTTTTTTTTTGTAATGGATCATTAGCTATATATGCCCACTTCACATGAATCCCCTTAGTTAATAAAGTCCATTTTAACCAAAATTTAAGAAAATCAGCCACCTCTCTCACATCCATGAATCCGCGCTCATGTAGGCTGTGAAAATGGTTGGGGCAGAATTTTTAGAATTATTGGACATATTAAGCAAATTACCCATTTTTTAATCTCAAAATTAATAATTAATTAGGCGGGGCAGCTCGCCCTATTGTGTTTAACTTTTGAATAGCGCATCATAAATTGTTGCGCATAACTTAAGTGACAGACGCCACACTAGGATAACATTAAAGCTGATGGAGCAGTCCACTAGTATAAATAAATAAATAAATATAAAAAGAAGAAGCTCATTACCTATTCTTGGGAACCGGAATTATAGAATATTCTAGATATTTGAGTTTGTAATGATACAAATGAAATATTTGAGTTTGAAAACGGATTATTTTGTTTTGTATAGAAACTCCAACATTACATAAATAAACTTAAGCGAAAGACGCCACTGGGGTCTGGGGGTAACATTAATTAATTAAGCTGAGGACCAATGTTCACATTGAGTAATATTCTCTCATTTTTACCCGCGAAAGGGAACTAATATATATTATCTGAGAGTTTTATCAATTAAGGAAGGATAGGCCATGCCATGCATGACACAACGAATAAACTTATAAAACAAACAAGCAGGAAGCTGCATGCGCGGCATATGAGAGATTAGATCACGGATTAATGTGGTGGCGGCTAGAAAATGTCGGAGAGAGAGGGGGCAGCTTGATTTCTCCCTTGCTTGAGATTGTGGGATGGTGAAGTTTCCGATAACAGGCAAGTCAATTACGAGGCCAAGTTTGAAGCTCGTAATAATCGATGTCCCAATGATCAGCGCACCTACATCCCTTGCCAAGCTCACTAGCACGCTGTGCAGCACCTTCAAATCTGTCTTATCGTTACCCTTCAACGACCCTGGATCTCCTATGCTCCCTGACGCTATAACTCAACGTACAATTAATATATCATCATAATTAGGAAAGGAAATCTAAAAAGATAATTATAGGTTGTCTAAAAAAGATAATGCTATCTAAAAAGATAATACTACCTAAAAAGATAATGTTGCCTAAAAGATAATGCTGGCTAAAAACTAAAACAAAGAATTAAAGTTAAAATACTAATTCGAAGCCCTAAACTCTCCTACATCAGTCTGATGCAGAGCAGATCGCGATACAGATTGAAGAGATGATGGCGCGCAATAAGGGCAATAAGGGTAATATCGGTATTTGGCGTTCAGTGTCCGGAAATTTGCCATAATACCATATTTCGAGCAGAACGGACCAACGAAGAGAACACACTGCTTGCATCGTGACGTACATGCTTTTTAAGCCTTCCGGACTCGTTTAGCTGCCCAAATTAGCATGTTTATCTTTTAGCAGTATAATTATCTTTTAGTTTTTCAATTCCTAATTAGGTTTAGATTTCCTTTCCTAGTTAGGTTTTATGTTTTCCTATTTAAAACCACCTTAGGATTTCAGTTATGTATCTTATTTTCTATTCAATAAACCTTGTGTTTTCGTTCTTGGTGGATTCCGAGATTCCTTAGTGGATTCCAAGTCTTTTGGCGAGTTTCATTGCTGGTGAACTCATCTATCCTATTTGTCACGCTGCGTCACATCATAAAGTAGCTCAACACACATGCATATGCAGCAGATGTCAACGAAAAGCGGAAAACATGGAGAGAGAGAGAGAGATGAAGATCTGCCAGCGCTTTAGAAAGAGACTACAATCTTGTCATAGTCACTTTCCACCTCATCCTTAGCCGGATCATTCCATGCATAGTAGACATTGATGATTTCAAGATCAAGGACGGCCTTCTTTCCTCGCACAAACACCACTCCATAGTCTTTGTCGCCAATGATGCCAAACTGTTTTGGCAGATTTGCAATGACCTCTCGTACCAGCTGCTCGTTGAACGGCTTATACCTTATCAACGTCCAATACAGATTTGTCTCTTTCAGCAGATGTACAACCTCCTATCCCTTGTATCGCTTTTCATCAAGCAGTCTTTCTGGAATAATTGTTCTCTTCTGAACAACCTTCCATTTACCAGCATCTTTCTTTCTTGCAAACCACACGCCACCTCTAGTAATTCCAGCTGGAACACCATTGGAGCCGGAAGACGGAACACCCCGCTTCCTCTTCTTAGATGTACTGGCTCCCCCTGCTGATGGGCTTCCTCCACTCTGCTTGGTTGGAATCTTTGGTGTGGATTCCTGAAGAGTCACTGTCTTCTTTGGCTTCTTCGTCTCTGCTTTCTTGAGCTCGGATAGGGGAATGACATCTTGGTCCTCCATCTGGGTGTCACCTACAACAGGCACCTCCTGACTTGCCTTTATCTCCACATTGGAATTGACCGATTGTTTCACCTTCTCTGAGCCTCTGGTTCACCACGATCATGCTCTTCAACTTGCTCTGTATCTGACCTCTGTTCAGACACATCTCCCTCTTCAGCAACGTCTTCCTTAATTTCAGAAACCTTTTCAGTTTTTGTCTTATTGATCAACATGCCCTTCCTTCTGTAGATCTTGAACAACTTCATCAATCTCATTATACATGTCCATGAGATCATCATCTTTCTCCAAAGGTTCTGATTCTTCTGATCCATCATCCTCTAGCTGTTGTTGCTTCTGGTCATCAGTTTTCTTTGAAGCATCTTCAACACCGGTTGCATTATCCTTAAATACTACCTCTTCAGTCTTTTCAACTGAGCTATCATCAATCTCTTTATTAAGTCCTAGCCTTCTCTTGCCAGGACTTTCCACAACACTCTTAGTCTCAGAGTCCGATTTATTACTTACCCAATCGCTTACTGCACTGATATTTGCTGCATATTTCCTTGGAGTATCACTTCTTTGAGTAACAACCTTCCTACGAATGCCCTGCTTCTTCAACACAAAGCCGGTTGCATGTAACTTTTCATTTAGCAGATTCTTCTTATCTGCCTTGTCAGACCTAGCCACAACCGGTTCCAACTACTTTCAACAATTCAAGTCTGTTCTCAATAGCCTCGGCCCTACTGGTCCTTTAAACGGTGTATGATATCGATTCCCCGAAAATCGATATTAATTCAAATAAAGTATTCTGGATATTTGAGTTTTAAACGGTGTATTTGACAGATTTTGAGTTTCAAAAAGGAGACAAACAGAAACTCCTTTCTTTCAGGTTCTTTACTTGCACAGCTTTCTTCCAATATGTAAAAAGCTCATTTCAAATACGGGTGTCCAACGGGTCGGGTCCAGAAATGGGCTATGCCCAACTGGATAAAAAAGCCCGATTAGAATTCGGCATCATCTCCTTCCACTCCGTATACCCTAATCAGCAAATATTGAAAGTTCAAACCCTCTGCTGATTCAATGGTTGTGTAGTTTTCTCTCTCTATCGGTCCGATCTACTGTACTTCTTAAAAGTTTTCATTTTTTTTATCAAAAAAAAAGTTTTCATTTTTATGTACCAAAGTGGTGCAAATTATTTCATTTTTTCTGCAGAGATTTTTTTTTTCTGCAGAGATTTTAGGAAGTCTGTTCTTTTGCTATATTTTTTGCCCGATGATGGAAAACAAGAATTGTTGATCTGATTCGAGCGTCGTTGTTCATCGCTAGCCTCTTTACACAGCCTCAGTCGAGTCGTGTGCGTGTGTTTTATTCTGTGTTGTGTGTGCGTGCGTTGTGGATTGAGGTGGTGTTATGAGGCTTATGGTGAATTGTGTATGCTTATGAATCTGGAATGATCTATTAAAGCTATGAGATCTGAGGGCTTTTCTGATTTTTTTGATGTCAAGTTTTGATTTTTTTGGTTGAGAAATTTCATCTGAGTTCCTGGTGGTGATTGTTTGTATTCATGTATAGCTGATCGCTTGTATGATGCATCTTTATGCATTTTGTTTAAGGCATGATTTGAAAACCATCAGTCTTTTTTATGTTTATATATTGATTTTTGTGTTATTGCTGTGTTTTTTGGCAGGCAATTGCATTATAGATTGAATTCGAAGTCCTTGTCAATTTGTAAATTGTATACCTTGTACCGATAAGCGAAGTAGTGTAGTGTCTGATACGTTGTGAGATCTGACTTCTGACCGGTATTGGAATTCAATATTTTTACTTCAGTTCCACAATTTTTTCATTTTAGCCGTTTTTCCATATGTGCATATTCTGCATCTCAGCTTGAAGACTAATCCTGTATGATTTAGGTGGATTTTGCCCAGTGACTATGTTTATCGATGGCTGCCTTTTGTTTGTCAATGAATTTGTTTTGATAGATTAGTTGTATTTTTCTTGTTATTATTTATGCCCCATAATGGAAAACTAGATTTGTTAATCTAATTTGAGCCTTTTATTCATTGCTAGCATCTGTACAATATTGACCAGCGACTGGTGCATTTCGATAAACAATGGCAATGCCTCTGTCATATGTCAATTGGTTCTTGGAATAAGAAATGTTCCGGTGCTGTCAAGACTTTTTGTTACCATACAATTTTGCCGGCTACAGATTTGTGTACCCACCAAATACATTCTCTTTTTCTGCTTCAAATGTTGTCAAAAATATTCTCAAATTTTACAGGTTTTGGTAGTTTTATTTTGGCTTGCAAATGCTTAGGAAAATAATTTTTATTTCCTTGGTGCAATTGTTCTGTTTAAAAATATCGAAAATTCAATTCCACAAGTTCCATGGTATTAGGACCTCTATTAACATTAGATCTCCTGAAAATATAAAGGAATTAATTAAAACTAAAAGAAATTTGAACTCTGTCAATTGGTTAAAGAATTGGAGCAAATAAAATTTACTAATAGTGAATTTTTTTTTTGAATCAAACGATCAACTTCTCATTCAAAGCTCCATCTTAAAAGGGAATACAAGTCGTACAGGAGTTGGACACCGTCGAAACAATGACTCAATCCTAGCACATTCTAAGGAAATGAAGCTCAAGCCACATGGGCATCCCATCGAAATCAAGCAGACAAGCTGCAGAAACCTATCGAGACCACCTCCGCATAGGAAGGAAAAAATTGTAGTGAAATTATAACTGGTTGTAGTTGTAGTGAAATCAAAAAATTATTTTGAGAATTATAACTGCTTCAGAGTTTTCAGACACCCAAAACAGAGACAAAAGACGACATCTTTGAGAATTAAACTGGAAATAAAGAAATAAATTTTTTTTATATAATTGCTGTCTTACAATCCGGCATATCCATCTGTCTCCCTAGTATTTTCCGAAAAAAAGAGATAATAACAGTATGATTCTGAAAGCAAGAAGTTTGAGGAAAGCGGCTGTGCCCTCTTCCCTAATTCAAAACCCTTCCCCAGGGAATCTTCAGTCCACTCGCCTCGCTCTCCATGTTCGTCTCTCTCTCTCTCTATCACATCATCACTTCATCATATATATGTATCTACCTTCTTTGTACTTTAATAGCTTATTGCTTCTCCAGTTCAGTGAGGATGATTTGTCTTGCTGGGTTTACATTGCTTCTGGCTCCCGAGTCTTTAAATTGCAGGTGACGCTTTAATTCACTTGAAAGTTTGAATCTTTTTTTTCATTTTTTTTATTCTCTCTTTTTTTTGTGTGTGTGCAGGTATCTATGGAAGATAAGTTGGTGAATAGAGGAAAAGAAGGGCTGGTGATTCCAGTTGAAACCCAGGTAAAGTAAAATCACCTCATTCAATTTTTGCACAAGAGGTGTGTACTGATTTTGACTTTAGTATCATTTCTGCCAAGCTTTTGGAGTCTTTGTTGCTGAATCGATGCCCTCATCGCTCAGAAATACAAAGCATAGTGCTCTCGGAGGTTGATGGTAAGTCAAGCAATGTGAATATTAGTGTGAAGCTGTCTTTATTAACTGACAACAATTAAACTTTGTGTCAAAATGGTTCGGTTAGTTTTGTGAATTAGTTTAGTTTCCCCCGTTTCGGTTTTCTATTTGGTTACTTTACTATGCGCAAAATTGTTACAAAACTCGCAGGATTTGGCTGCTTAGCCTTGGGAAGTGTGGATTCTTATGGCCGCCTAATTGTATCGGTTTTGGACTCTATTGATTCAGGTAGTGTGTCCTTATTTACTTAATAAGTATATTCTCTGCAGCACTAGCCACCATGTACCATATGAAGCCTGAGATGTCATTTGTGTCGCGAGTCACAACATTGTCTGTTTATCATTGTTTATTTAACTATGTAGTATTGTCACGACTCTACTGTTTATCTTTCTCATTGTTATAGAAAACAAAGCTTTAAGAGTTCAGGAGAGATAAACAGTCAACAGTTAGATGAAGTGTATCAGTTCGTGTGTATTAGTTTATCTGTTTCTAGTACTCTTTGAGTTGATTTTCGAATTAATAAAGACCTTTTCCGCTTGATTCAGTTACTGATATTTGAACTATTTTTCAACTAATATGCATCACTGAACATTTCAGATGTTGACAGACGTACGTTTTCTATCGAGTCTCCTGATGCTGGCGTTGGAGAAGGTAGTTGGGCAGGGCTATGCTTCAGTCCTAGTCATTGGTCCATGGTAAATGTTTCTACACGTGACATTGATTTTTTCGTAGCTGTGAGCTAAGGTGGAATCTGCAAATGAAGATTAACGAATGCAGTCCTATGAATGAATTTCCCGCGCCATTCGCCTGTTGTGAAAAGGAATGTGGAGTCTTACCGTTATTATGGTCGTAAATAAAGATAAAAGATCTGGGTTCTAGCCTTGAAATGATAGGTCTCATTTGCCACTGATGGAACACATTGACATTAAAATGCTGCTTTGCATCATTGTCAAGTGTTTCTGCTGACACGAAATAAAAAAGAGATGAATCTATAACTCAACATGGAATTGTGGAATTACATTGGATTACTGGTGTGAGTTTCAGTTTTACGGAACTTTATATTTGTTCATAGTTCCAACATGGCTTTCACACGGGGGAGCCTGAAAAAAAAACCTGCACTTTGATCCGAACCCTTTTTGTTTGCTAACTCCTACAACTTGCGTGTGTGACTTTATGAAAAATTTCATTCCTTTTTTCCCTTTCCTAATCATACTTTTATTTTAATTTCAGGCAGCTGTGGCACGAAGCTTTTGCAAAAGCATTGATTTTTATGACCAAGATATTCACATTCGAACTTTAAATACGTAAGGATCATGCAGTTTATGCAACCCATTGTTTGCATACATCTATGGTACGGGCAGTTGAGAATCGAAATAATGAAGCATGTCCTGTAATTGGTTCTTTTCACCTTCATAATATATCTCAAAAGGGTCCTGGGAATCAATATATGTGGCGTCATTTCAATAATATTTTTAAAATCTGGCATTTTAAGCCCAATTATATTTCATAGTTGTGATTCAATTTTTCCCTTACAAGTGTAGCTTTTTTGTTTGTTTGATGACACGCCTTTCCAGACTTTCTTATACTTCATCTTTATTTTATTTTATTTTTGATTTTTGCTGTACTGACTTATTAAGATGCTACGGAGTGGATGCTATTCTTCAATGTATAGATCGGTATTTTCTTTCTGTGTCCAACTGCATTAATGACTTCACGCAGATTATGGTATCCGTCAACTTTGAGTTTTATCAGGAATATAAGTGAAAGAAACAGTTCGTTGCTAGCAGTTGGTGAAGGTTGCCAGGTAAAGAGATGGCTTCGCATCGTTTTCCAGCATAATAAATCGTATATGAGTCTTTCCCATAATTTTTAATTTGACAGTTGTCCATATGGGACATGAGAATGCAAGAAAAAGGCGGTTGTGTTCGTCGAATTTGCGGTTCTCCTGGACAAAACATATACTCGATTTCTTGTTCTTCTACTGGTAATATAGCAGTTGGTGGAGCTGATCGCACTGTAACCATCTACGACCCTCGTAGGTTTGTCAATGTTGCTTTCCAATGAATTACTCGATCGTTTGCATCTTAAGGATATATATATACTCGCACGATCATATGGGTGCGTGGTGTTTTGACGTCTAATTTATATGAAATACAGATGGGCTACTTTGTCCAGGTGGGTTCACTGCACCAAATACGATGTAAGTCACAACCTAAGGGGTTTGTTTTCATCCAAACAACTTTGGAATTTATCACCGCGGCAATGTTTTAATCAGTTTGGGTCTGGACTACTAATAACTTTTTTGTCACTGTTCCAGATAACCGGACTTGCGTTCTCGTCAACTGATCCGAACCATGTTTATATACAAGGAGTTGATTATGAGGTACTTGCTTCCGTAATATGGTCTTTTGCGATAGCAAAATTTCTTTTTCACTATCAAGATGATCTATAATGTGTTCAAGAATAATTGTTAAGTAACAGCGCCTCATAATGGGCATAGCGACATATCTAATCGTTTGACACGAAAATGCAGGTTTTATGTGGGGACTGGAAAGACCGAAGGACAAGCTTTTTCTTCAAAGGAGACTCCAACTGGCTTGGATTCAGCAAGGTATTTTTACGAAAAAGAGCTCGGTAATTTATATCCACATTAATCAGTTGAGATTACAAACAAGAAGTGACACATGGAAAATATTAAAACATTTTATAGCGTAATATAAGGCAGGAAACAAACTTTTTTTTATTAGTATCATTTTGCGTTTGATTCTTGCCGTTATATATATGTTTGTTTCGCCTTTATCATTGATTAACTTTAATTTTGCTCCCTTTTCTTATTCAGTGTTCCAATAAGGATGTTATAGGTGGATGGTGCGACTCCGGCAACTTATTTTTGGCAGAGGTTTACTAAATGCTCATCAAACTGGTAATTATTTCAGACACTGTAAAATTCCGATCCCTGCTGGAGTTCTAGTCTTCTGCAAAATTGAATTCTCAGCAGCCGAGTCAAGCATGACTTCTAGAAACCAGTGCGACACGGAGGTTGCAATGTCAGTATCATGGGAATGAGACCGAGTCTGAGATTGTAGTCTCATGTCTCACTTGATAATGTCATTGCTACATTTATTTATAACAACCTCCAACTAATCTCTTTCAACTACTATAAGAGCATGTGCAGCTGTGCGCATTGTAGCAATACCTTCGTTCTGATATATGGTGCAATCATTTCAATTCAGTTAAGTTCAGTATGGTTTTAATAATTTCAGCTCAAAAGAACAGCTTTCAATTACTATAAGAGCATGTGTAACGGTACGTAGGAATACGCAATACCTTCATTCTGATATATAATGCAATCATTTCAATTCAGTTAAGTTCAGTGTCGTTTTGATAGTTTCAGCTCAAAAGAATACCGTGTAATTTATAATTTTAATTGGTGGTGATGATTCAGTTACCATTTTCCATAAGCTTCTTTTTTTTAAAACTCGGATATACCTTCTTGGAATTAAGGAAGAAAATGAATAAAATGTTGTGTATAATTCATGGAAAAAAAACATACTGTATAATGCAATACAAACAATATGTTAATGTGTTTTTCATTTGATTTAATTTTCATAATAAAAGTTATAAGTTTTACTATGAAAGATTACAAAATTAAAAATATGGCAACGAATTGAATCGGTCATAACTAAAAGTACCAACTGTACCAAACGTGTGCATGACCAGTCTTCACCGAATCTTCACCGTCCAATCACTCAATCCCAAATCTCATCCAACGGGCAAGATTCAATATCAATCCTACACCACACCGTACCTGATCCAACACACTCTCAATCTTACAAGGCGTGTTTAAGACGTGTTTGGAACGTGTGAATTATTTACAATCCCGTTCAAATCAAAAACCGTAAAAATAGGAAGTCGAAACGCTCGCTTTTATTTTCTTTTTTCCGGAAACAAAAACGCATCCAAACAGCCCCTTACGCGGTCCGACTCCTCTCCATAAAACCCTCTCTCTTTCTCCTCATTTTCCCGACATCCGCCATCGTTATCCACCTCAAAGTTCGATCCTTTTCACCCTCCTCCATCATCCCGAGTCCAATTCCGTATCTGGGTGTTGACCAAAATCGATCGATTTTCAGTTTTCCAGGTTTCAAAATTTAGTGATAAAACTCGATTTGAGCTGTAAAGTGTCGTGTTTGAGTTCAATTCACGCCATTTCCGAGTCCTTGAGGTGTAATTTGGTCGTAAGGTGACTGAATTAATTGGTGTTTGGTTGCGTGTTTGAGTACGTGATTTGGGGATTTTTTTTTTCTAGGGCTTTTTAATTCATTTGGGTGCGGAGTCGAGTCGATTGCGTGTGATAATGCCTGCGGCTGACCACCAGGGACATCCAGGACCGTTCAACAGCTTCGGCCGATCGATATTGAGCATTAGAAGGGAGCAGGTCCCCTTGATGGAGGGTTCGGGTCACGACGAGGTTGAGCAATTCCAGAAGCATGTGTGCGAGAGATTTCTGGAGCTTTCTGCTGTTGGATCTGACGAATTGTTGTCAATTTCGTGGATAAGGAAGCTGCTTGATGCGTTTCTGTGTTGCCAGGAGGATTTTAGGATGTTGTTGTTCAGCAAAAAATCTCAGCTGGACAAGTCTCCGGCTGATCGGGTTGTGGCTGATTTTTTTGAAAGGATTGTGAAGGCTTTGGATGTTTGCAATGCGATTAGAGACGGAGTGGAGCAGATCAAGCAATGGCAGAAACTGGTGGAGATCGTTTTGGTGGCTTTGGATGGTCAGAAGAGTCTCGGAGAAGGGCAGTTTAGGCGTGCAAAAAAGGCGTTGATTGACTTAGCTATTGGGATGTTGGATGAGAAGGAGTCTGCTATCGCGTGTCGGAATAGGTCGTTTGGGCGGAATAATGCGGATAAGTCACAGTCTCACCGTTCGGGGCATTTGAGATCGTTGTCGTGGAGTGTTTCGAGGTCTTGGTCAGCTGCCAAGCAGCTGCAGGCTATTGGGAGCAACTTGGTTGCCCCACGAGCAGGTGATATAGCAGCGTCAAACGGGCTGGTGGTTGCTGCTTACACAATGAGCTCGGTTTTGTTGTTTACGATGTGGACCCTCGTGGCTGCAATTCCTTGTCAGGATCGTGGATTGCAAGTGCATTTTTCCATTCCAAGACATTTCAGTTGGGCTGGTCCGATTCTCTCACTCCACGAACAGATTTTCGAGGAGTCTAAAAAGCGGGACAGGAAAAATGCTTGTGGATTGTTGAGGGAGATTCATCAGATAGAGAAATGCAGCAGGTATATGAACGAGTTGGTTGACTCTGTTCAGTTCCCGTTGACTGAGGAGAAGGAAGCTGAGGTGAGAAATGGGGTTGCCGAGTTAGCTCAGGTCTTTGAAACATTGAAGGAAGGCTTGGACCCATTGGAGTATCAGGTGAGGGAAGTGTTTCACCGAATCGTCAGAAGCCGAACAGAAGGTCTTGGATCATTGGCTAAGACTCACACCATGTAGTCCGAATCAATCCATGAGCCTGTTCGCCAGTTGTGAGCATAAACTTGGTAAATTACATACTTATTTTTCTCGTTAAGCCTTTCTGAGTTCTGCCTTTGATATCAGAATGGAGTTGACTTGTGTCTTTATCGATTATTGTTCATGTATAGAACTTAGGCTACTGGATTGGACTTTCAAAGTCCATGTTTGGGTCTTTTTTTTAGCAAGTATTGTGCTTGTGTTCATAATTGTTTTTTGGTTTTGGTATTTGGAAATGAACACACATATTGTCGTCATGCCTGTAACTCAAACTATTATTTTACTTGTAATTCTATTCTAGTCTCACTGTATGGACCATTTCCGAATGCTAGACAACACGGCATTACAAGGCTAGTAGTTCTTCATCTGAGACAGACAACTAATTTCTTTGTAGACATTTTCATAATAGTTACATTTACAAAAGCCCTACAGAACTCTTAATTTCAAAACTGTCTTGCAAATTTGGAGCAATTGGGCTCTGCTGAATTTTGAGTTGAGCTGGTATGGTCAGCTTCCTTCATCTCTTTCGAAATTGAACCACTTCCAATTAGCGTATAAACTCGCCTCGGCGTTAAAAGGCAGCGTAGTGGGGATTGGATCAATCATAGTATTTGCTGAACCTTTTGGAAGAAGTTTTTGCTTGTATTTTTTGGCCATGTCTTCAGCCTCGGCAAATACTCTCTATCGAAATAACAATTCCAACAGATTAGAAAATTTTCATTTTCTAAAAATGACGAGAGCTGATGAATACTTGGAAATGAGGCACTAGGTCTAGAACACACCTGTTTGTTTGAGATGAACAAGCCTGGGTCACTTTCTAGATCAGCAATGCTACAAAATACAGAAAATAATTCGAGAACAATTGAACAATTACGAGCATCAAACTATAGAAGGCCACTTTTCTTAGAAATTAAACGCAGTAACATTTTTGCGCTTCAAGGCATCACCGTGAATTGCAACGCGATCTATAACAAGATTACCTGAGAGATATCTTGTCTTGAAAAATGGACTTCACGACCAGTACTTTCACCTTCTCACCAACGGTGAACAAATCACTGACTGATGCAACTCGGCTCTTAGAAATGTTTGAAATGTGTAACAAACCACTGCAAAATAAATTCTGAGCTCAAATCAATTCCTTTGGGTAGCAGTTTGTAAATAGAATACACACATGTTTCAAATGGTGGAAGCCTGTTTGTCTAAACGCTGGTCACTCAAGATCATGTCAAGTCTTCAGCATACCTTCTATTAGTTTCGTGTATTCTTATTTGGGCACCGTAAGGGTAAATTTGTTTCACTGTCCCTTCGAGAAGTGTACCTTCTTTAAGATGCAAAGCTTCCTTCAAGATGAATACAAAAATCAAAGATACAGCAATTATAAAAAGACCAAGTTCAAACCCTTAGCTAACACGTAAGGACATAAAGATCGAATAGAAACAGCTAAAACGCAAACTCACCCAAGCATGCTTTTCACTTAGTATCAGGTCATTACAATCTTCATCGATCCTAGTAATCTGTACGTACATGCGGCGCCCTACCTGGACGATAAATTAAACTTCACTACTACACTGAGTATGTTTGCGTCGTATAACACGACGAGAGCGAAAAATAATACCCCGTGGACAATTAACTTACATATTCTTTCAAGTGAGATAAGTTGCTAACTCTATTCATCAACTCTCCCCTGGGAAGAAACGACCGCAACCCCTGCAGTATCACATTATAGTGATCAAACCCACAGATTGAAGGCATGAAAAGATATGATACTATAAATAAAAGATGTGAAAAACTGAAGAGGACCTCGATTCTTGTTAGTAGACCACCGGTGTTCCACTCTGTTATTCTGACTTCGATAGGCTCATTAAGCTGTTTGATCTGCATACAAGATATGAAGGAAAATACTCATTGCGAACAAAAAACAGAATTCCTGTAACTATCACTAAAGCCATCTCGTTTTACTAACTATTAACAGTTATACACTGATCATATATCCTTATAGCAGGAAATATCAAACATGATATATAATCAAGAAGTGTAAGCCTTTTGGAAAAATGATAAATTTTCTTCCTTTAGATAGACGAAATCTCCCAAGAGTAATTAGTGTGGATAATAACACTGTCCTATCCTAAGCCGACTCCAGTAACTGAATTATGTAAAAGTAAGAAAAGAACCTGCCTAGCTCGATGCCAAGCAAGCCGCCTAAACAGCCTCCTCATAGAAAGCAATGGCCGCCCACTTAGAGTCCTTCCAAGCACTTCAGCAAACACAACACTCCCAGCCTCCAACACCGGCCTGCCAGAGATCACCTCACAATTGACAACATCATCATAACTCACTACACCCATCTTACCATTCGCCATAAACTCCTCGGCATCTTTTCCCATATCAAACATCAAATAATCCATCTCTTTATCATACAACGGAAGTGCTTCTTTAGTCAACATTGTACCCAAAAAATCCGCCCCGATATTCACATCTAACTTATTCTCATTCCCTGATACCACCACACCCACCACAAAGTCACCCGGCTTCGGCTCAAAGTACTCAACTAAAACCTTCTTACCATCATCCACATCATCCTCCTTCTCACTAACATCACCCTCCACAAACCGAGCAGCAGCGTCTTCAATCTCATTCTCCAATTCCTCTAACCTATCTTTCGGCTTAAAGAACTTCAAAAAAGGCGCTAAAGTCTCCTCCTTGTCAGGCTCCTGAGCTTCAACCTCCACCACCTCCACCTCAGCACCATTCAAAATTTGCACAGGCTTGTCTAGAAGCTCAATCTCTCTAGCCTCATCACTTTCAGACACTTTCTGCAAATGGGTACTCGAAATATCGCTCAAGATTTCTTCTTTCGAGCAACAAGGAGCGAAATGTGGTCTTTGGAATTGTGGGGTTTTAGAGAAAGCTAGGGTTTTGCTTGCTATTGGGATTTTAAGAAATGGATATGCGGAGAGGTGGACGTTAAACTGAAGTGGCGGTAACGAGCGGAAAATGGAGAGAGAGGTGCCTGGAACGAGGATGGTCGGCGGCATCTTATCTTGCGCACTTCATCGGCTCTGTTCGCGCTCCTGGTTGGTTGTGGTTAGCAACCTACGTTAGCAATTCCAAGCCAATTTTTAGTCCAATTGTAATTATTCAAATTTCAATTAACTCCATAAATAAAAAAGTAAATTACAGAAATATTATTTGGATTTTCAATGATTTCACTTTTCAAGTATCAGATTATTGTACAATCGAAAGAAAAAAAAAGTATCAGATTATTGTAATCCTTATAATTTAACTATTCTAAGATTGATTTGCATAACATTTTTCCAAAGTTAATTTGCACATGTTATGTTTGTGAAGTAGAGATGATATGATTAATAGAAAAAGATGTGTGGAAATTAAGCAAAAAATAAAATAATTTGACAGTTGAAATAATTTAATTCATAATGAAGTTCACACACTTTCATAAATCACCATAAATGAGGCAAAGAGATTAGTCCAGTGGAAGGGCATTCCCTGCGCGCCCAAAGTGGTTAGAGTTCAAGTCCTTATCAGCTCAAAATGAGCAGATACTAACTTTAACCCACTAACTCCCATAAAAAAATAATAAATAAATAAATCACCATAAATAAATTACTAAACTACAAATAAAATTACTAATAAAAAATTGTTTCAACTCAAAACAAAAAACTTTGTAATAGATATGGATACGGTCAACGGTCAATAGCAACACAACTGAGTTGAGTACTTCAACAAAACCATGAAAAAGAAGTTTCAACTAAACCTCTCTCAGCTGATCCATTTCCTAAAAAATGTTGTTATAAAACACCAGACAGAGAGACATATCATGAAGCAAAACAGTCATTCAAGACCTGCATTTCGATGGCTCGAGTTCGTCTAATGTCAATAAGTTCCACGCTCAGCGCATCCCAAGTAGTTGGCTTGGCTGCTATGACTGTTGTGTTGTGCGCCTTCGCAGTGTTTAAATGCACTTCTTACTACTCTCGTCGCAGATGGTGCAAGGTGACTTCTTGCTGTGCCAGTGGCTTTTCTGACTCTGTTAATCATTACAATGGAGAACCGAGATTCTTGATGGCAGGAGAAGATGAAGGATGCGAGGGAGATGCGACGTTGTGGCAAAGGAACATACTGATGGGTGGAAAATGTCAGATGCCGGATTTTTCTGGTGTCATTTTATATGATGTGACTGGAAATGTTGTACCACCACGGAAAGGTTCACGGTCTTTGTCTTGAGGGCGGTTTACAAATTACACATGTTGGATTGATTGATCAAAATACGTGTCGCTGATTGCATTGGATTTCAAAGTCTTCGAGCAATGCCTGCAAAAAATCGTTGTAGCAATTTATTAAATAATATGCGTTCAGAAACGACACATCACTAAATTGAATTTTGTTTTCGCGTGTTACCTGCTATAACAGCAGTACCAAGGCAAAAACAGATAAACTCTTGTTGTCTCTGTAAAGATGCTTCATCGAAGTTTCTTAGTATTCTTACACGGTTTGCGCTGATGCACCAATAGCTTTCAATAAAAAAGCATATTCATATGCAGTTTCATGGCAGTGAGAAAAACGGCCACCTTCACTGAAATGGCCTCCGATCATATTAGTTCTGAGGATGACTGACATAGAACAGCGAGGGCAAGTAATATCTCGTACTTTAGCCACCCATTTCGCTGCTTCCCATACTCCTACCCTGGTAGAAACCATCACATGAAAAAAGATAAAAGTTTGTTTCTTATAGTAAAAACTAAAAAGGAAAGGCAATCAAAGACACTTGGAAGCCATTTGTATCAAGTAGAGATGATAATTTACCGTGAATCATGAAAGGACGCAATGACAAGAGTCGGAGGATGACAAATGCCTTGAGGTAAGTTCTCATAAGGAGAGTAGCTCAAGATTGACTCAAATTCAGATTTTATTTGAGGGTTCCCAAACTCTTCATAGTCCAAAATGGTTAATGGCAAACTAGAATCCAGTAAAGTGTTGCATATATCCAAGAATGGAACCTGAAAAGCATTTGATAAAAATCAGTACTTGGCACAAAGTTGTATCTGGCCATCATCCCCCAAACACTGATTTCTAAGTCCTCGTACCTTCAAAATAGCAGCACCAAATAGCTCTGGACGCTTGTTAATTGCTGAAGCCACCAGAAGGGCTCCAGCACTATGCCCAATAGCAGAAAGCTGTTCGCAGTGAACAAGATTTTCATTGATAAGATATTCTGCACAAGACAGAAAATCGTGTATGGAGTTCTTTTTTTGTAGTCCACTGCCAGATTTATGCCATGAAGAGTCATCGCCGCCGCCACCCCTGCCCGTGCCCACAAAAGAAGCTAGGTGATTTTAAATTGGCATGCAATACCTTAACACGCCAAAATATATACAGTCAACATCCAATTTTTCCATGAACATCATCATGATTAGTCTCACACTAATGCAATAGTATCGGTCAATTAGAGTCACTCAGATAGTGAAATAGTAGTAACTTTTATGCATTCCAGGGATTGTCTAAGACAAAGAATCAAGGATATTATAAATTGATGTTAATTACCTAACATCTGCAAAAGCCAGGACCCAACCACGATCAAGTAAACTCAGACGGTCACTACACCAGCTTTTGTCCAAATCTTCACCGTATGCGCCATATCCATACAGAAGCCCTGGGGAGCGCCCCTTGTTCCATCTATCCTTTGAGTACAATAGCGTAAGAGGGACCCGAACCCCATCATGTGAAGCTACTTCCAGCGTTTCACATACGTAAGCACTTGAAAAGTTTCTCCATTGATGTTCAGAATTATTCTGGTTAGTACTTTCTTCGCTGTTTTTGTTGTCTGAATGATACATTGTATTTGAATTACGCGAGCTCTGTCCAGTATTCTTAGGAACTCCGCTCACCTCGTCCTGTTGCACAATGTGGAATTCCCTTGCTACCAAGTCATAGTCAACTATAACATCTGGTATCTGGACATTATACATTTGAAGAGAAAGGACAGAAGTTTTCAAATAGGTTAAATGTAAAGATACATGAAGAGTACCTCAGTTTTAAGACAAGTAACATCTTAATCAAGAGAAAATAGTCCTAATAAATGTAATATACAAACACAATAGCCATATCATACATAGTCTCTCTTTTATCGAATCTCTTTACAAATCATATTGAGTTGTCTTTTCGCTCGTCTAATAAATAGATACTAATAAACATAAAATAAATGAAATGATATACTCTATATAGCAGCAAGAATGTCAATGACGCCCATAAATCTGTCCTACAAATGCAAATCTGAGTTGTAAACACAATTTTGATTCTACGTTTCACAGTTACCATGTATCCAATTTCGATCTCAGTGAATTTAATTCCTAGAAGACGTCAAGCAAATTAATTTAACAAAACCAACTTAGTTCATGAATATTGTTAAGAATAAAACAATCGGAAATTTGGAAGTGAAAATTTGAAACTTTTATGACGAATGGAAAGGTGAAATGGTATACCACAGGAGATGATAGCACCATTCGATACACTGAGCTCATGAAGTCATTGTTTGAACCAGGAACAACGGTGCACATATTTGCAGGTATGGGAAAATACCAAGGATGAAGACTATCCAAATTCATCTGATGCTGCTAGAAGAATCAATAAGAAGCAATGTGCTTTGTCACATCGAATGGAGGGAAAATTAATAGAAAATAACCATTACTGTAATGACACAAATCAAGTATCTATAGTAGTACCTTACAAGTGGCGTCATTTGGAATGTCAACTGAACAGATTACAGCCTGTTCATTCTTTCTAAGGAACAGCACTAGATGCCCATTAGAGATGTCCATGTCATGGATGCTGGTGCCTTCAGATGGAAGTACGATATTCTGGAGTAAGAAAAACAAACAAATATCACTCATCACTATGCGTACGATCATATGACATCAAATGCGCTACATGTAACAGAAACAACTTCATAATTCTAATACAAGCAATAACAAAGTAGAAATGATATTTAAGATGTATGGTTTGTATTAGGTGTCCACCAGTTTGGACAAATCAGCAGATATACTAAAAATCATAGCACGGAATATGAGCCTCTGATGATTAGATTCTTGACCTGCCAGGTGCCAGATTCTGCATCTTCAACTTTGCATATAGCCAAATAATATTCCTCACGAGTTAAGTTCTCATAGACAGGGGCATTAGTAAGTACATAGAAGTGCCCATTATGATGCTCGAGGAAGTATTGTACATTAGGGATACGCTTATGTACTCTTCGCAACCCATCTTCAGGTTTGGTTGCATCAATCACATAAACCTATTGACACACAAATAAATATTGACACACAAATAAATTAAACAGACGATGATTTCACTTTGTAAATGGAACAATGAAAAAGTAACACTTAATTTTACCTCAGAGGAAGACCTTGAATTAGAATTCACAGTCACAAACTTGCCATCCTTAGTGTTGGTGATGTCCACACAAAAGTTGGAGTTAATCTCTGTATAAACATCATCATCGTCATCATTGGCATCTGATCCAAGTTTCTTACGAAGCACCCTAACAAATATATGAGTAAGTAGGTGTGGTGACACGCCTATTCTATAATGAAAGAGGAATATAAGAAGGGCATGTTCTACAATGGGTGCCATTGAGATAAAAGAAAAAAACTTATTTCCTATCATTTGTAGATTTTTACCTGTAAGGCCTCTGGCTTGCATCAGACAATGTATAGTACAAATACAGGCTTGCACAATCTTGTACCCATGCCAAACTAACAACTCCATCTAGTCCTGAAGTTTTGAGTATCGAACCATCTCTAAGATCCTTAATGAAAAGTACAAACCGTTCATTGCCTTTAGAATCAAGAGTGTATGCAAGATAGTTGTGATCAGGTGAAACCCGACAAGTTCCCACATGAACATACCCTGACATGATAAAGAGCAAATATATGTGATTCTTTGGTAAGCAACCTCATTTGAGATCATTATATTGTTTGAATGCGCAGTCGAAATCGAATTCAGATCACAGATTTCATCTTTAACAGAAAAAATGTTCCACAGAATGATAGAGTATAAGTATAATACAAGCACCTTTGCTTGCACAAATATTTTTCTTACAGGACTTCCTAGTCGTAACTCATTACAGCATCACATCATAGTTACGAAATTTCAGTGGTCAAGGCTATTTTATTAATTAAATTTTAGAATTCCGTCCAAATGATGAACATTGCCTTTTTCAAGTTACTATTTCAATGATACAACCACCCAATACCGACAAATTCATGGTAGACGCACAAATAACATGCCAATGTCAATCTTCAACTGTTGAACCTCAACATACCATATTTTTCAGCCAGTTCATTCCAGTCAAGCACAACAATCTCCTTCTCCCCGCCAGTTACAAAATCAAATACAGACTTCATCCAACCATTCTTCTTTGACTTTAATCTTCTACACAAAATAGGGTACTCCTTCCCCTCCGGAACAAATTGGAAATACAACCTGTCCAACAAGATCAGACCACCAACACGTCACTCATCGATCACAAACTCCCAGCTCAATCTTCATATCAACACTCAATCCAAGGCTTAAATTTTGACATTTGTTACAATTTCAGTAAAGACTCAAACTTTAACACTGAAAACACTAACCAAGGCCCCCAATTTTCTGGTGGAGTTTCAATCTTAGCCGGCATTCGACGCGTCATTTCTCCAACCAGCTTCTCTCTCAAACTCCCTGTATCAGCCATAAACCCTTCCGCATATAAATTCTCCCTGTCAACATAATTACTGAAATCCGGATCCTTAACGTTGCACATCCAGTGATAAGGGTCTTGCCATTCGCGTCCATGAGCTGCCACTCGGAAAGGGACCTTTTTGGGGACTGGGGGGGTTTGAGCAGGAAGGTCAAAAGAGGGCTTTTTTCGGCAGATAGCTGAAAATGAAGCAGGGGAGGAAGCGGAGGAGATCAAGCGGAGAAAGGCGAGACTGAATGAAGGGTTTCTGGTGGGGTTGATGATGGTTGTCAATCTAGGGTTTTGGAGGAAGATGAAAGCCATTCACACTCAGCTGCAAAACCCTACAACAGCAAACCGTTACATTTCGATTCAGGTCTAGAGATTGCAGACTGCTCCAACATTAGTGACGAAAAAAGATAATACCGTCAACAAAAGTCGTTGCTAATACAGTTTGATGTAATGAGTTAAACTTAAACACTTGAACAGAGCTGCCAGAAACTAACTGTTACACAGTCATGGCCGCCAGCAGACTCCTACGCTCTCTAGTCATCCACAATGCACGAAGACGCTCTTTTGATTCATTCTCATGTGCTACCAGATTCGCTGCGGCAGCTGACGCTTCAAAGACTCCGACTTTACACCAACATATGCCTTCATTTCCAAGTTTTGCAAAGCATAGAGTTGGTATTGATCAGTGCAAGATCTTGTATTCATCTGGGTGTCATCGTTTTGCATCAAACGGGTCTTTTGCAAAGGATGAGAAGGATGTGAATTCTCAGTCCAGAGGTAAAATTGCTCTGTTGCTCAATCAGGTTATTATGTACGCCAGGTGTTTGATAAAATTACTGAGTTTAGTTTGGGTTACCGTTCTATGGTAATCTGGTGTTGGTTCCTTGTTTTCTGAATACTTATTCGTTATTTATCGGGAAAAAGTTTTGTACTGGTCCTCTTGTTTCAACTTGTCATTACTTTGAGAAGTGTATGTGATGAACTATGGTTAAGTAATTGCTTCTCAGCATTTACATCTATACATGCTGAATCACCAGATAAATCTGAGGAAGAGGAAGAAGATTCTGATGGTTGGGAGGACGACGATGAAACTGAACCAGAGGTGCGTGGTATTTACTTGTAAATATATTAATGTTGTATGATTTTGCGTATTGATTTGCTTGTTACTGCAATTTAGTATGGAGATGGAGGGGCTGGTGGTGGTGTAGTTCTGCAAAATGTTCCCTGGGGTGAACGTGTTCTTTCCGTCGCACGTGAGGTCTTACTACAATATGGCGATGGCATGGAGTTGTATGCATTCAAAACGACACCTCGAGGATACATTTACGTGAGGCTGGACAAACTTTCAAATATGTAAGCATCCATTTATCGATTCAACTAGATAAATGTGTAAGTTTCTCTTGTTGAATTTGGGTGATGGGCATTGAGCCTAAAACTAGTTTCGATTGATTAGATATGGCTGCCCTGACATAGAGGAGCTGGAGAAGTATAATCAAGAATATAAAAAGAAGCTGGATGAAATTGGCAAATCCCGGGACATCCCTGATGACTTGGCTATCGAGGTATCTGATATTACTTTTTTTGATGAGTTCGTATAATGGTCTGTGAACTTGATTTAAATGCAACGAAAGTAATATTGAAAATAACAATAAGAAACATGTGCTTGAAGGTATCATCTCCAGGCGCAGAGCGGCTTCTAAAAGTACCAGATGATCTGACTCGATTCAAAGACTTGCCAATGAGAGTTTGCTATGTAGAAGAGGTATCAACAAGGGTGAAAGAAAGTGTTTTCTTGCTTGAGAACATTGACACAGAATCCGGGACTTGTGAATGGAAGTTAGCAGACGTGAAGGCAAACAGCAACTTGACTGGTAAAGGAAGACCTCTAAGCCGTAAACTGAAGGATTGGAGATTAAAGCTCCCATACGCCATGTTTAAGAAAGCGTCTCTTTATCTCGACTCCTAAGGTCATTGCTTGCCGGTGTCCTGTCATATGATGTTCTTTGATTCTGTTTCGCTTTAATATCTATAACAATTTTTTTGATCTAATAGACTTCTGTTCTGACCTAACCGTTGTTAGTTCAGTTCCTCGTTAGACAGCCCGACCTGGTTGTGCAGCAACTCCAACTCTTGCAGCTTAACACTTCCAGCTTTTGCAGCAGGATCCCTTGGAACAACATTTCCAGCTTCTGCAACAAGTTCCCTTAGAGCAACAATTCCAACTTCCGCAACATGTTCCCTTGGAGCAACAACTCCAGGATTTACAGCATGATCCTATAGAACAACAGCTCCAGGATTTACAGCATGATCCTTTAGAGCAGCAGCTCCAGTTTGAACTGCATAATAGCTTCCAACAACTCCAGTTCCAGCAACATATTGCCTTGGAACAGTTACTGCAACTTGGACAGCAGGATCCCTTAGGACAACTACAACTCCAGTTGGAGCAACAGTTGAAACTTGAGCAACATGTTTTCTTGGGACAACAATTCCAGTTGCTGCACCATTTCAAACTGCAATTACAACAAGAAAAGCTTGGCATTTTGCAGCAACTACATTTTGGTATTGAACAGCAAGAGCAGGAACTTGAGCAACAGCAGGACAAACTCTTGCAGCTACACCTACAAAGACAGCAACAACTCCAGTTTTTTTTGCAACATGAAGATGGTTTCTCAGGCTTCTTATTTCTGCAGTATAAAAAGATAACAATCTTCAGAATCTGACTCCCACATTACATGTCGTCGAAAGTAAAAATCCTTTATGATGAAATTTACTTACAGTGAAGGAGGCAACGGTTGGATCTTTCCTTTGTTTCTTCGTGGATCACTGGATAGTTCTGGTATGCGTGACTTTGCATCCATCTGATCATGAATCTTGTGAACTACAGAATCACGTGTGTTATTATCTGTCCTAGCTGTTACGCGTCCAGCTACTATTGATGGCTGGTTAGAAGTAGAACCCGATTCACCAGATAAGGCCAATTCCGAAGCCTTACAAGAGGTGGCTCCCATTACTAAAGCTCCATTATTAGAACTAGTTTGGCCTTCTGGTAAGCTGAACAGCGACTCACTAGACGCGACACTGCACTTTTGGGGCGTGCTGTTAGCTGTAAACAGCGACGATGAAATCCTGCCAGGCTCATTAACCCCGGAACGGTCCATGACCTGCAATGGAGGATACTGGCTTGGTGACATCAGCATCGATTCATCAGTGACATCAGAAACATCACAGGATGATCTGACACTATAAGGTTGGTCATTTTTGTAAGATGGGGAGCTGTGCGGAGTATTAGTAGGCTTATAACCTCTTCCAATGGGTTGATCATCGAGGCATGTTTCTGAACGTCTGGCATTGGTATTACGTGGCTCCAAGACTGTTTCGTAAGAATCAGTGGAAGACTGAGATCTGAATGAGAAAGAGACAAAGTGTGCGTCTAGCATTATAGATCGTCGACCTGCACCTGAAGGAATTCCTGCAGAAGTCTCTCCACTTCTAAGACTATCAGTGATGATTTCCGCTGCACGTTTGGTTTCATCTACAGAATGTTCTGCGAGCTTGACTGCACTTAATCCGCTTTCATCCCTACCTGCAGCAGGAGCCATTATCGCAGACAAAACGAAAAGGTCAACAGGTACTCTTCTAAATCTACGCTATATCATCTGTTAGAAAATGTAGCTCCCCATCATGTTTGATCATGCTTTTCTAACAAGTGAAAAAAAAATGGCTAGCCAAGACGTGGTAAGCATATGTTGTTCTTGACTTTTCACAGAATAGGAGGTGCTCAGGACTAGTTTAGACTTGAGTTTGTTCAGATATGTTTTGGTTTTAGAAACAGTCTGTTTTTTTATGATACTCGGTCAGAATGATCCCTGTAGAAGTTTGTTTTGATGAATAACTTTCCCCAAATGCCATTTATGACAAATTTATTTTCCATTTGTCATTAGTTTTGTAAACATTTCCGAAGTATAATTTTTCTAAAATAGATGTTTATCCACTATTTTTGGAAAAAAGTGACATTTTGAGAAAATGTAATCATGGAATTTCAGGAATAAATTTTCATGGGCATTTTGGAAACTATTCCAGTTTGCCTCATTTGCATAAACAAATGCTATAGTTATGTTATGTATAAAAGCTGCAGATTTTTGACAGACCAGTTACATATATCATCATGATGCTAATGTGGTGCTGGAGCAGCTATCTGCCCAGCAAGCCAACACATCTCTATAGTTTCTGGATATTGTGAAGGAGTCGAAAATGCTGCCATTGCTACTCTTTATGTACTCGAACATCAGGTTGGAATGGTCGAGGGCAGTCAGTTTAAGGAATCCGAAGTCGATGTCTTTAACTAGACTCCATGTTGGTTGGATAGGGCCGAAGTCTGTGAGACTTGCTCCACCACCGCCTGCCACCACGTGTATCGTCCCGTTCAATGAGCCTTTGTACTGGTACTTTTCCTTACTCGTGCAAACATTCTGTCACGAAAGAAAGAAAAAAAAGTCGGTGTGAGAGTTTGTCGTTAAAATGGAATTCAGATGCATTGCGAGCTGATTCGATTTTTTATGAAGTGGTTCACCTGATATATTGGGCAAGTCCGTTCATAATTGTGAGCATGACCGGAGATGACTATGTCAACTTTGTACTTCTGCCAGAGTTTTTGAAGGGAATCCCGACCCATTGGCTCTCCAAATGATCCTTCTTGAGCGTAGAAGCTAGTGGAAGAATATCCTAGCACACGATGCGCAAGGAAGATCAGCCATGGTTGCTTTCGCCTGTCAACGGTTGATAAGCAGTGCTCGAGGAACTTGTACTGTTCCGTTCCTTCCCTCCAGTCATGTTCTGTATCAGCTACGCAAAATCTGAACATTCCGTAGTCAGTGGAGTACCTGGCCAAAAAAAAAGATTATGAACGAAGTTTCCAAATAAATAAGCGGCAGCACTAGAAATGTATTATAATGGTGAACACAAAGCGCTCAAGAATCATCTACCAGAAGTTAGCTCGGTTCTCAGCCGGAACGTAAAACATGGTCTCAGCTAGCACACCGCATTCTCCTCCTGAATCGATTGTGTTATAGAAGGAGCCTGAATCAGGCCAGTCGCGCTCATGGTTTCCACTGAAATAAACAAACTTAATCTACAGATGCGGGAAATCAATATATTTTTCACGAAACAGCGCCATTGAGTTGGACGAACCTGGCAACCATGTAAGGCACAGCTGATGCGATTTCTTCCACCTGTGAAGTAAACTGATCCCACTGCGACAGATATCCATTAGCATAAGTAATATCTCCGATGTGAAACACTGCATCAATGTTCTTCAAGTCCTTGACAAGCTGCCTTGTGGTCATCAACGATCCGTGCTGAAAATCACTGTATTCGTTTGAACCGTCATCCTCCTCCTGCAATGCACGCGCATAATAAGGAAAAGAAAGTGTTACCATTGTCCTCATACCGCATAAAACTAGCTACAAGCAGTTTTATTTAGAAATTATTGAAGATCTGAAATGCACATGGGTACCTTTCCCATGTCACCAAAAATGACTACACGCTGTACGGAGTTTTGGCCAGGGTAAGGAGAAGCCCTGAACTGATAATCTCGACTCCATATGAATGTGCCATTGACAAGCTTATGCCCAAGCTTGTATGTATACCTTCAAAAAAAAAGGACAGAAGAGGGTCAAATAAAAAAAAGGCAAGCAATTCAATTTCTGTAACAAAATTGTTCACGAGTTTATATACGTGCAACACTCAAGTGTATCTAGATTTGCATTTTTTTTTTTAAATTCCGCCTGTTTGCTACAATTAACCAGCTAATTTTGTTTGAAGAAAAAAAACTGTACATGTGTTTGAATTTACGATTTCGTGTCTTATAAATGTAAATGTTTCCTAGCAAGATACAATGAGGTAACGAGAGCAGGAAAGCAATCACGATACTATGTGGTAATATGTACGGTGAGTGGGATTATAACATACACTGTATTGGGCCACAGTTCCTTCAGAAAACTTGTGTGAATAAAGCCAGGATCACGCCATCCGACAGTCCTTGCAGGTGCGCCTGTAATTTTTTACGAATAGCATAAGCCTTGGTATGAAATCACTTAACTGTATCTAAAAACTCCATTACGAGAAGCGAAGGATTTATATTCCTATTATTTTGAACTGGTCGGTAAATCAGTTGGTTTAAGTAACGTACCACACAAGCTGTTACGATCAATTGTCAAAGTTCCGGCTGGAGAACGAGTCTTTTGTCCTCCAATTGCACTCCATTCAACAAATGGCTCTGCTTCATCGATCTCATATCCACTAGTCCATGTAACAGTCATCTGGGTATTAACGATATTTGAAGTTATAGAATAGTTTCGAATAAAAAATAAAATAGTAATCTTCATTATTTATCACCCACTTTATGAAAGAGCGAGAATGCACATTGTTTTTCTTATAATCGTTATACAGAATTTGAAGGACTTACTTCATTCCATTCTTTCCCTTGTGCTAATCGAGGGTACAATGGCGCCTTTGGGTTTGCAAATTTCACTGAATTTGATACGGATACTGCCTTTGGCTATTTCAGAAGAGCGAAATAAAGTTATTGCTGATGCCAATTTTTCATAGACAAGTGGCTTTAACCGATAAGGCAAAAACGGAAGAACTCGGTAAACATATTCGCGTAGATGTTCTAAAGAACATTTGTCATGACAGTCTAAACCACGGATACTAAAATGGTCGAAGAGTCTGCGCGTAGAGAATATCAGGGATTGCATACTTGTGATAATCCTCCCGAAAAGAGAACGAAAGAAAAGTCTGATCTCTGGTTGATCAACCGAAGCTTCAGTGTCCCGTTTCCCGTGGTTTTGTAGCTAGGACTGCTGTAGTTTGCATATTGAAACTGCAAAATATAATCGACATTCATTCGTATTTTCCTTTGTTATTTCCCATCCCTTAAATATTCCGAGAAGTACTGGAGAGCAAGCAAAAAATAAAAAAAAAGAGTTTCGATAAGAACCTTGATTGGTGCGGTGCACAGGTAAGGAGGTCCAACCCTGGGATTTTCAGGTTCACATATGCCGGCACTAGCATACGAAAATAATAATTCAAAATGACATAAAAGAGGAAGCAGATGGATGTGCCAAAGCACAAATATGCACATTTATTCAGAAGCATACAAGGTTTGAACTATCAATTGCAATCATAGTTTTGAATGGAGTCACCTGAAATTGGCCGGAGAAAACACACCGATCCAATCATCCACCGACGGGTTTGGAATGCTATACTTCAGAGTCACCCACTCATTATTTTGACCCTGATAATGACAAGAACACGACCATTTCACATTGGTCAAACTAAAACTACCATCACTGTGACGGAACGAATACTGATGCCTCCAAAACGCATTGTTCCTTACGACATAAGCAGAATGAACGAAAGAAATAATTGAGCTATTACCTGCAATCCAAGAACTCGAGGAGACGCTTTAACATAGGCCTCGGCATGGAGGTTGAAAGTCGCCTCATGGATTGCAATTCTCGACAGAGGTTGAACTCCATGTGCATCTGAATCATAAAGGCTTGAGCTAGCCCAAAACAAGATCACCAAACAAGTAAAACCCCCAAACCTCATCCCTCTCTCTATATCTGCAAACAACTCATATAACGACTTCTCAAAAATGCAAAAAAAAAAAAAAAGACTTGCATAAATACGGAAGCTACAAATCTCGGCTGTTTGAATGATTTCCAGTGACATCAAACATCAAACAAACAAACATACACACAACACAAGCTATAAGCAATTCAAACTCAATCCAAATTGGTTGGCTTCCCATTTAAGTCACAACACAAACACACAACAAATGAATGAAGACCAGAAAAAACAAAACCCTAAAAACAATTCAAAAGTTGATATATTTACCAGAAAGCAATGATCTTTGGGATCAAAATGAGGCACCAGAAGAGGGTTTTAAGGCAGAGACAGAATGGAAAGTCAGAAGCAACCAAGCGGCTACTCCATTGATTAAATTTTGATGCTGAAGAATTTTTTAGGTCATAAAAAAATCAAGAATAAAATTGAATATGCGGATTTGGGTGCCAAAGATTCTTGTACATTTTGAAAGAGTGGGAAATGAGATTGAAAGGATGAGTGCTGAAATTGGGAAAGGCTCGGCGTCAACGCGTGGAGGCGGAGGTAATTATGGTCTTGCTTTTGCTTCCTCTTTTTTGTCGCCTTTAGTCTTTTTTTTTTAAATATTTTTTTGAAGATTCTATTCTTTTTAAACAAACAAAAAATTGAATTAAATATGACTATAAATAATTGGTGCGTCATTTTAATGTATGATATATTTAAACAATGCATCATCCCTTGGACAATGTTGACTTTTTAGTTTTGAAAAAAATAAAATTACATTAGTTAGAGTTTCATAAATCTTTAGGTACAAGTGAAAATCAATTGCGTGGTATGGTTGTTACTACAAATTATAGAGCAAGTTAGGATTCGTTTCAATTGAAATTCTGACTACAAAATCGAACTCATAAATTTCGCTATTATAATTCAATATAATTTTATATTATTTCTTAATTTTTGAAAATGTGATGCAATTCACGTGAACTTAATCTCATCGATTTTAGGCCATAATGGATAACAATCGATATATGATTTTAGAAATCAAAATTGTAAATCCTATTACTATAATTGAACATAATTTTTCATCAAGTTATAATGTGAAACAATTAAAGTGGGGTCAAGATAAGGTACAAAGTCAAATTTTAGTACAAAATATAAAATTCGTCAAAATCATTTTATAATTCGTCAGTTTATTTTATAGTTCATCAAAATTATTTTATAGTTCGTCACTTTTCGAGCCGAAAAATGAAAAAGACGAGTTGAAAAATGAAAAGACGAAATAGTTCGTCAGTTTTATTTTATAATTCGTCACCCAGAAAAATATCAAAAAATCAAGATTTAATCTCATCCATTCAAAACACAAGATCAAAAGCTATGATTAGTTTGTATTTTGTACCAAAAAAATTAATTTTGCACCGGAGCTTTTTCCATTAAAGTGAACATACTCTAACAAGTGCCAACATGAAACCCTAAATGACAAAACATGTACTAATCGGTCAAATGACCAAAATTAGTAACCTTCTTGAGGTGGATGTACAAAATCAAATAGTCCCATAAATTACAGGTCACTCGCTAACAAGTAACACAAGCGTGTGAACTTTATGACCAATAATTCATGAGAGCACCCAGCTAAGTTTGCAGCCTTCTTCTTTGTCTTGAGCCAAAATGATTGTTCACTTCATCAGAAAATTAAATGCACCATGTGACCGACCACTTGCGCAACTAGCCCAACCCAAAGATAATGTCTTCACTTGATCAACGAAAAGACCAGCAGCAAGCCGGTTAAGATACAAGACACCACAATGTTGGTGGATGATCGGAGACTAAGGGCGCTATTGTCCGAGTAGCTTGATGGTCCGCCGTATCCAGAACTCGGTGGTCCGAATCCAGAGCCCGGTGGTGTCAGGAATCCTGTGGTGGACGTTGGAGTCTTTGGAGTAGTTGATCTGAGTACATTCGCAATTACATAAATATTTCAATCAAGAACCAATCTTTTACAATCAACGCGAACATATTGATGTAGTCTGCTAAAGGGGCTAATTGATGTAATCTAAAAAAGCGGCATTCGAAGCCCGTGTAAGTCATTACTGGCACTGACCAATGCTAATTGCTTAAGAGCTTCAAACTATTAAATGCCGGAATTCAACTAGAAATATGCATCTGAAAATTTTAACGAAAGCAGTAAAGACTAACCCAGGAGTGGATTGATAAGTACAGCCAGAACTCTGAGCTGAAAAATTAGGAACAAAAACCACACAAGAAACAAGTCAGAATTATTCAAAAAACACACAAAAACTTAAGTGGAGAAAACATGTGAAATTAAGTTGTTTACTGGGAAGAGTGCTGCTAGTGGTTGCAGCTCCATTGAAATCACAGCTTCCAGTGGCCTGACCTTTCCTCTGGAAGTAGCTATTGACAGCATAATCACAGTGATTTTTGACAGTGTTAGGGTTATAGCAAGCTTTGTTTTGAAGAATGGCTGAGCAATCAGCTCCTGCCCCACAAGCATAGTCTAAAGCCTTTTGGAGTGCAGATTGACCTACTCCATCTTTGCACAGGCAGTAAACAGCAGCATCTACACAACATAAAGACACATCAGAAACCAAAAATTGGAACAACCCCAACAATTTAATGTATGAAATGAAGCTATTTTTATCATAAAGTTTCAATCTTGGATACAACAACAGCAGGCAAGAGAGATGAAAAGTGTCATAAAGTTCCAAACTTGGAAACAAAAATGAGCTCAGCAGCTTACTTGAGTGACCAGCTGAGGCAAGGATGAGGACCAGATAGGCCATAAGAGCAGCCATGTTCCAAAGAGCTTTAGTGCTCAAGTGGCAAAATGCAAAGAGAGGGCTGAAAGGTGAGGTCAGTAAGTGAGTGACAATAAAGTTAGATGAAGCTGATTTTTTTTTGATGGGTAGATCCGTAGATGAAGCTGGTTTTGAGAGCAATGTGTGTAGACTTGTAGTGTAGTGTAGAGAATGTTAATGTACACTTCTGGACACTTGTGTGGTGGGGTCTGTCTAGTTTTGGGACATGACATGGGCTTTCAAACGGTACCAAACTAGAGGGGGAAGAGATCAGCTAACCAGGGTTAAGGTTTGGGTTTGGGTTTGCAATGTTGTTTGGTTTTCATAATGAAGATCGGTGGATATGTTGTATCAAAAAAAAAAAAAGATTGGTGGATATGTTTATTGAGTTGCATTGGTTGATATACATCTTCTTCTCTAATAAATTGTTGAATGAAATATGACAGTTAAAGTGGTCAAATGCAAAAACATCCATTAATGTGTAGCATTAGAGCATGTGCAACGATAAAAAAATGGGATGAGGTACATAAAGTAAATATGCAAGTTACTATTGTAAAATTTAGGGAAAAGTACAAAATGTGGTATGAACTATCACCCTTTTATATTGAAATTTTCAAAAGACAGTCAAATATTAGATTTTCGACTAGATTGCAAACATCATTTATACAATATACACCAAAATCAAGAAAACTTTGTATAACTTTTGTAATTGGTTTAATTTAAATATATATTTTTGTTCAAAGTGTTTGGTTCGATCTAATGATAAATTCTATAAACCAATATATTTTTAAATTGTTAAAATTTATACAATAAATTGCTAATTTTACCTTAATTTATAACATAAATCTTTAACTATACAAATTTCTAAATGTATAAAATAAATGTTATAATTAAGCTTTTGTTCATACAACCGCATCAAATGACATAATTGTACGATGAGATGTAAACATGTACGATTATAAAATTGCGTAGAAAACAAGGTAATGAAAGTTTTACAAACAAGTCAGAATATTGTATATGGACCATGAATCGACATCCAACACATAATAATAAATAATTAATACATGTTTTGAACGGTGTGTTTTAACTTTTAGTCATGTTTATGTGATGGATGTATTAATCATTTATTATTATGTGATAGATGTCGATCCATGGTATATACAATATTTTGACCTCTTTGGACAACTTTTGTTATTATATATTTTTTTATGCAATTTTATTATTCTACATGTTTACATCTCATCGTACAATTAAGTCATTTGATCCGGGTGTAGGAACAAACAATTAAGTCATTTTAATATTGAGTGGGTTTCAGGTACAAACCGATTTATATATAAAAACTACAAACTGAATTTTAAGCTGACACATGTCTCATTTAGTCGAAATCCCGAACAAACACACGGAGGGGTATTATAGTCATTCCACACGAATGGTATAAAATAATATTATTATTTTCAATTTAGTCCTCGAGTTGTTAATGATCAGACTTAAAAAAACAGCAATGATCAGACTTACAAAAACAATGATCAGACTTAAACAGTTAATGATCAGACTAAAAAAACAATGATCAGACTTAAACAGTTAATGATCAGACTTAAAAAACAATGATCAGATTTAAACAGTTAATGATCAGACTTAAACAGTTAATGATCAGACTTAAAAACCAATGATCATACTTAAACAGAATAGTTAATTATTAGACTTTAAAAAACAATGATCAGACTTAAACAGTTAATGATCAGACTTAAACAGTTAATGATAAGACTTATAAACAATGATCAGACTTATAAAACAATGATCAGACTTAAAAAACAATGATCAGACTTAAAAAACAATGATCAGACTTAAAGCAGTAATGATTAGACTTAAACAGTTAATGATCAGACTTAAACAGTTAGTGATCAGACTTAAAAAACAATGATCAGACTTAAACAGTTAATGATCAGCCTTAAACAGTTAATGATCAGACTTAAAAAATAATGATCAGACTTTAAACAGTAATGATCAGAGTTAAACCGTTAATGATCAGACTTAAACAGTTAATGATCAGACTTAAACAGTTAATGATCAGACTTAAAAAACAATGATCAGATTTAAACAGATAATGATCAGACTTAAATAGATAATGATCAGACTTAAACAGATAATGATCAAACTTAAAAAACAATGATCAGACTTAAAAAGATAATGATCAGACTTAAAAAACAATGATCAGACTTAAACAGTTAATGATCAGACTTAAACAACAATGATCAGACTTAAAAAACAATGATCAGACTTAAACAGTTAATGATCAGACTTAAAATAACAATGATCAGACTTAAACAGTTAATGATCAGACTTAAACAGATAATGATCATACTTAAAACAACAATGATCAGACTTAAAACACAAATGATCAGACTTAAACAGATAATGATAAGACTTAATAACAATGATCAGACTTAAAACAGATAATGATCAAACTTAAAAAACAATGATCAGACTAAAACAGATAATGATCAGACTTAAAAAGATAATTATCAGACTTAACGCATGATGATCAGACTTAAAATCGTATTGTAGGAAAAGTCAAATTTCACGCAAAATGATCAGACTTAGAATCGTAATGTAGCAAAAATTTTACTGTAGCAAAATGATCAGACTTAACGCATCAAACTTAGAATCGTACTGTAGCAAAAAAATTGAAATTTTACGCAAAATGATCAGACTTAACGCATGATGATCAGACTTAGAATCGTAATGTAGAAAAAGTCAAAGTTTACTGTAGCAAATTTTAGGATGATTATACCCCTCATATATTTTATGTATTTTTAAATAAGTCCGCGTGTCTTTTTTATTTACAAAAAGAACCCCGAACAGGATGAATTCTGATTGGTCGATATTTATACGTGACAATATTTTTATAGATTTATAGTTTTTATTTATAGTAATGAGTTGTATTTGATCCGTTTCCTTTAACATTTATCTTAAAAAGTTAGATCGAAAGGTTTATGTTATAAATTTTTGTATAAATTTTAGCAATTTACAAGATATATTTATTTTGAGAATTTATCATTACATCGAACCAAATACTTTTAATAAAAATATATATGAATTAAACCAAAAAAAAAAGTTGTACAAAGGTTTTTTTAATTTTGGTGTGTATTGTATAAACAATATTTGCAATCTAGCCCAAAACCTAATATTTGACTGTCTTTTGAAAATTTCAATATTCCTGACAAGAGTTTGTAAAAAAATGGTAGTTCATAGCACTCTTTTGTACTTTTCCGTAAAATTTTTGTTCATAAAAATCAAGTTCTTCTTGTAAAAAACTAGTGTTGATGTGGATTCAAGTTCAAGGTCAATCTTTTACTAGTACGAATCCAATACTGAAATCGAGTCGTCAAACAAAAAAATGTAAAAAAAAAAATTAACAAGTTGTGTGATTCATCATCTGTTAAAATTTATACTGTCTCAAATTACATAATCCATATTTTTTTCTCAAATTATACTGAATGAATTTAGGTTGATTAATTAGCAAGTTACACCAAAACACAAAAATACCAAAGTTTACAATTTTAGTTTAGAAGCACAAACTTAAAAATAAGATCCAAATAGCAAGTCATTACGACAGTAAAGGTGAAACCAAGACAAGCATCAAGCAGCCATAAGTGAGCCAGAGCAGCACCTCGTCGATGCTCCAGTCGTCCGCACCACCAGTTTCTGGAAACGGGACGATTCCAGGCCAGAAGTAATTTGGAGGCAATGCTCTTGTGCCAAAGTAGTATCTTCCTCTTCCTGCTGCCACCGGCCTGATCAACACTTACCGGTTTAAAAACTTAAAACCATTTAGTAAAAACAACGAATCAACTACGAACCGAGACTTAATAAATCTTGACTCACCCCGGTGACTGATAAACACAGGCCGGTGGCATTTCTCCGAGGACAGCGACGAAAAATTAAGCGAGTCAGATTAGCTATAAAAAAAATAGTAACTAAAAAAAATTTATATTTCGTCAAGGATGAGAATTTGTGTCCTACTCAGAGAATTGTGAGTAGTAATAATTGCTGCAACTCCATTGAAATCACATCCCCCAGTGTTCTGAAAGTATCCATTGGCAGCATAATCACAGCGGCTTTTTGGAGTCATAAGATCATAACAAGTCTCATTTTTAACAATGGCTGAGCAGTCAGCTCCTGTATCACAAGCCAAGTCGAAAGCCGCCAGGAGTGCAGATTGAGCCACATCATCTTTGCACAAGCAGTAAAAAGAAGCCTCTTGCGGAAATCCATCTACAAAACGTTAAAAATAACATGTGAACTCTCCGGAAGCGCGAGATCAGGATCATGCGAAAGATCATTGTAGACAGTTAAAAAAGTAAAACTAAAACAAGCCCATGTCATAAAATCTTAAATTGAGTAAAGGGGTTGTAAAAAGTTACAAACTTTGGTGAGAAATGAGCTTACTTGAGTGACCAGCAACTGAGAGCAAAAGCACTAAAGACACTAAAACCCTAGCCATGTCCACCAAAGAGTTTCAAACTCAAACAACAACAATGACTTTGTAGTAGAGACTTTCACAAGGGAGTGAGTGATAAATAGTAGCAAGATGAAGTCAAGTAACTATGGTTTACAGTGTGGTCTGGTTTGAAGCATTTTAAGTTACTACATGGTTACAATCTGCAGTAATGGAGAGGAGCAAGATTGGGAAAGATGGAATAGTTTTAGGCTGTGATGTCCTTATAAAAAGATTCAGTTTTGTGGCAGTGGTATACAAATCTTTCACATTTTTGGCACCAAAATAAAGACAAGGCCATTGGAAAGAAAGTTGGTATCTATCTAGCTGGTGTGTTTTGCTCCTATTTTGGCACTTTTGAAAGCCACAAGTTTGCAATGTTCTTGGTTTTACAATGTTGTTTTGTTTTCATAGTTATGAAGATTGGTGGATATGTTTATTGAGTTGCATTGGTTGATATACATTTTCTTCTCTGATAAATTGTTGAATGAAATTTGACAGTTAAAGTGGTCAAATGCAAAAACATCCATGTATACTGTAGCATTAGAGCATGTGCAACGATATAAAAAAAGATGTGATGAGGTACTTCATACTGCATGCCAGATAAAGTAAATATGCAAGTTACTCTTGTTAAATTTATGTTCATAAAAAATCAAGTTCTTCTTGTAAAACTAGTGTTGATGCGGATTTAAGGTTATATATAGTGAGTAATTAGATAGGTCAATCTTATACTTTTTCGAAACGGATTATATATGAAATCGAGAGTCGTCAAACAAATTATTAATTTTTGTTAACAAGTTGTGTCATTCATCATGTATTATAATTTAATCTATACCATCTCAAATTACCTAATCCATATTTTTACTAAAAATAATTTAGGTTGATTAATAATAAGCAACAGACACAAATCACAAAATACCAAATTCTATAATTTTACTAGTTTACAAGCACAAACTTCAAAATAAGATCCAAATGGCAAGTCATTCCAATAGTTCAGCAACCAACTTCAAACCAAGATAAGCATCAAGCAGCTAGCAGTGAGCCAGAACAGCACCGGATCGATGCTCCAGTTGCCTGAGAGAGCAGCAGCAGCACCGATTTGCACCGGGACGATTCCAGGCCAGAAGTAATCTGGAGGCAATGCTCTTGTGCCAAAGTAGTGTCTGCCTCTTCCCGCTGCCGGCCTGATCAACACTTAGCAATTTAAAAACTTAAAACCATTTGGTAAAAACTCGAATCAACAAGGAACTGAGACTTATTAATAAATATTGACTCACCCTGGTGATCGTGGGACACAGCCCGGCGGCATTTCTTCGAGAACAACGACGAAAAACAATGTAATTAAGTCACATTAGTTCAAAAAATAGTAACTACAAAAATTTGAAATTTCGTCAAGGATGAGAGTTTGTGTCCTACTCGGAGCGATGTGGCTTGTATTTGCAACTCCATTGAAATCACATCTTCCAGTGATCTGAAAGTAGCTATTGACAGCATAATCACAGCGGCTTTTAAGACTCTTAAGATCCCAACAAGTCTCATTTGGTACAATGGCTAAGCAGTCAGCTCCTGTAGCACAAGCCAATTCGAAAGCCGCCACGAGGGAAGATCGAGCTACACCATCTTTGCACAAGCAGTAGAGAGCAGCCTCTTGCCTAAATCCATCTACAAACCGTTAAAAGTAAGATCAGGATCTTGTGAAAGATCATGTAGACAGGTTAGAAAGTAAAACAAACCCTTGTCACACAATCTGCAAATGAGTAATGGGGTTGCATAAAGTTGCGAACTTTGGTGAGAAATGAGCTTACTTGAGTGACCAGCCACTGAGAGCAAAAGCACTAAAGAGACTAAAACCCTAGCCATCTCCACCAAAGAGCTTCAACTCAAACAACAACAATGGCTTTGTAGTGGAGAGTTTCACAAGAAGGTGAGTGATAAATAGTAGCAAGATGAAGTCAAGTAACTATGGTTTAAAGTGTGGTCTGGTTTGAAGCATTTTAAGTTACTACATGGTTACAATCTGCAGTAATGGAGAGAAGCAAGATTGGGAAAGATGGAATAGTTTAGGCTGTGATGTCCTTATAAAAAGATTCAATTTTGTGGCAGTGGTATACAAATCTTTCACATTTTTGGCACCAAAATAAAGACAAGGCCATTGGAAAGAAAGTTGGTATCTATCTAGCTGGTGTGTTTTGCTCCTATTTTGGCACTTTTGAAAGCCACAAGTTTGCCACTTTTTTTTTGGCTACTGAAATGCATGTGACATTGTGATTGATACATAGATGAGAAAAATACACACAAGCTGCTATTCAGATTTCAGAAGTAGACCATAATATTCATGAGTTTTGAAGTATATGCTTCCTGTAACCTCCGGCTCGAAATGAGTTGGTTGAATATGTTCTCAAGTCGCATTTGAGGTATACGAAGGATCGAAAATAGACAGCCGAACGTGGAATTGAAACTGAAATTGAAACTGAAACTGAAACCTAACTCTACGTAAAAATCGTGAAGTAAATATTTGGAGTAAGGAAAAAAGTTTCCTGTGTTATTACGATCATTATCCTTGAGGATTTCATTCATCTCTACTGATCCAGTTTTTAAGCGGCAGTAACGGCTGCGGCTTTCTGTAATCAAAAAACAAGAAGATGAAAATAAGAATTCTGCGCTAAAGTGGGTAGCATGTTGATACGATAAGTTTCAGCAGTCTTCGTGTGATCTGGTGTGATCTGGATGAACGAGACTAAGGAAAAAAATAAGATAAAAGATCGATGAGCAAAAGAGCTTACCCGTTTCTTTTCTTCAATATTGGCTTTGATAAGAGAATACATGGCGACACCAGCGATAGCAATGGCAGTACCAATTCCGGTCTGTGTGGAGATCCTGTTGCCTGAAAAAACGAAAATAAATGGATTAGTTTAGCGAGATTGATACGGTTAATAACTAAAGACGGAATCTGAGAGACATTTGATACTCTTGGCACAAATAAATGTCATACAACATTGATCGAGAATTTAATAACTAAAAAAAATGTATTTATTACTTGTGATTTGTGAAACCCGAGATGAATGAGAAAGGAAATATTACCAAATACAACAATTGAAAATCCAATGACAAATACTCGCTTCAGCACATTTCCAACTGCATGGGTTAGTGGCGCAACCCTCTCCAAAGTGTTAGTAGCAAGCTGAAATTACGTAAGACGAGAAATCAAAACAATGTATTTCTTGACAGTACGATTTCAGCAGTAACCCCGCTCTTTGGTTTCCGAGTTGACCAAACAAAAAACTAATGACATACCTGATTGTAAAGATGGTAAAACATTCCGATCCAGAAAAGATCGGACAAGAATTTAGTCAAACCCACTTTAGCAATGGCATCAGCGAAACCATACTGCATCAGCTTGGGACCCTCGATCTGAACCGAACAAAGAGACACTTTAAAATCAGAATGTAGCTTGATATCGAAATACAGTATACCGATAACGCTCAATGACATAAGTAATAAAGTTTGTCATCAAACTTACCAGTATGGCTGGGGGGAGGCAAAACAATAGCGCGATTATTGAGATGTAGGCATATACATTTGTACTGTCCATTCCTGTCTGTTGAAAATAACGAAAACTAATGTTAAGCTGATGTAGCAGAATATTGGAGTATCTTGATTTTATATTTGGAATATTAGTCGTAGAATTTTTTAAGGATGCCATTTGATGAGGTCGCTTAAACTGAACAAAAAATATATCACACGAACATCAACTTACCATTGCCTTTTTCGAGTACAGACTTCTGTAGGTAAATGCACCATTTGAGATCATCGCACTAATAAATCCGGTCCAGTTGAAGGAAAGTTCCGTCAGTGATGCCATGGATACACCTGGAGTTTAGACTGCATTAATGACCGAAGCGATAATAGTAAGAAAACTGAGAAAGATCAAGCCTAAAAGATCACCAATAACAACTGGAGCCAATGATAGCCACAGTGAAAACGGAATGTGCTGGCCCAAAAGAAATTGAGACGCAGAAGCGTTGAAAAATGGCTCCAAAGCTGCAGAAAGTCATTATCGAAGCACATAAGTCAATTAATAATTGAATACTACTTGTAATGAACTCGGATCAATAGAAGGAGAGATCGCACCCCGCCACTTAGTACAAAGTTTTTTCTTAAAAAAAACACGATCGGCAATGTATACCGTTTTACTTCGAACACGTACGACAAAATACAAACTCAACAGGCTAAAATTGCAGTAAACTTTCGGGATCAATACCTTTAATGGTGTGTGTAAAAGATACAGCAACAGCAGCGAAAGACACATTGGACATAACATGGCCAAGCGCATGGCAAGCTGCCACTGGGGTTAGGACTCCAAGGAGCTCCTTATTGATTGGCTGGTTACACAGAAATCTTATCATCACATTCTCGGCAAGTCAAACAAAAAGATATAAGCAACGAATCATTAACTCACCGCGCGCTTTGGTAGTCCAACAGACCAACTCACAAGACAATACACCACGCCCACCAAGAGATGGATAACAGAAACAAAACTGTAATATGATTAACAATCTTCAATCAGACACATATATACAGACAGACAGTATGCTGCGTCGTTATGCAGTAGCCTGATGTCGTAAGCTACGTACAAATACCACCGCTGCTCTATGATGCAGGAAACAACTTACTATGGGTACGGGAAATAATTGTAGACTTTCTTGTTGAGTATATTGAAGATGACATTCAAGAAGTACCTGCAAAACACCACTAATTATTTTTCGCTGCAATCGATAATATTACAGATTAACTTAGCATCAAAGACACGGCATTAGATAGAAAAGTCAGACAAAACTTTACCACATGAAGAAAAAGAATCCGGTAATAAGCCACGGGAATTTCTCGGCCAAGGTCTTCGATGGCTTTTCAACCCTGCAAAAATTCATAACTCATGTGAACTTTATAACTCAATGTCTCAATCCCACGCCAAATATCGAAATTAAGATTGTAATTTGTAACATGATCATCATCACACACCCTACAAAAGGTTCGAGCTCTCCATCAGCAGCAGCCGCGAAGGGCACAAAAGCGCCTCGCTTTCTCAATACTTGACTCAGATTAGAAAACCCCAAAGCCTTGGTGGACAGTGCAGCAACTTGAGGCTCAGCAGTAAACTTTTTCTCCGATGGAGAAAAATCAAATCTTGCTGCTCCTGCAACTACTGAAAATCGGCTCTTCAGCGCAAGATGATTTGGAGTAGCCAATTTACTCTGTGACAGATAACAAGACGAGATTCTCGCCCGATCAACTAACACAGTGTGAGAGCCAGTAACCGAAGCCATTCTATCACAAAAAATCCACAAGGTTCGAAATTGGGGAAAACCCAGAAAAATCGACTGATTGATTTTGCTAAAGGTGCAAACTTTAAGCTCAAAAACCACCCAAAATGGATCGAGGGGTTGGAATGAAGGAGAGGGGAGCAAACTGGCAATGAATGTCGATGAACCCCAGATGAGATAAATATATCAAAAAAAAAAGGGGCGGTGATAGCAACGTGAAGGTAGAAATCGTTTGTCTCAAGCTATGGGGAATCTTGCGATCGAGTTTGAATCAAGAAAAAATAGGGAAGGAATTTTGAGTAAAAAGGGGAAAGTAAAACCCTAGAATTTGAAGTTTTGGTGGAAGTCAAACGCGACCAAACAACAAACGATCTTTTTTGGTAAACCAGTGAGTCGTTGTCTTTTCCTTCCGATTTTCCCGGGAAAATAATTCATAAATCCTTAACAAATACGAAATATTTTTTTCTTACCGATTAAAATTATCCAAATTATTATATAAAATAAAAAAATAATTTCAGAAATAGAATTCGAATTTCACTTGAGAAAAGAAATGAAATGGGTATTTAGAAATATTGATTGAGTTTTACAAATTGATTGAAATGTAATTTATCTAATTATATTTTATTATTTTCCATGGTTGAATTGAAAGGTCAGTAATGGAACGTGCAATAAGTAATAGGGAGTGTTTTATTTTATTATATTACAAATTAAAAGAGGGCACCTGTTAAGAAAAAAAGATACAATAAATAAGCTTTGGTCATTGTGATTATTATTAAAATGGATTATGGCCTCATCTTTTTCGTCACGCTCCATGCTTGTTTAGGATTTTGGGCACTTGTCGTCACTAGCATCATTCACGCTTGTCCTTTCCATGTTTGAAGTATGATGCATCAATAATGGTGCACCAACCCATTTTTTTTCGATTGTCACAAGATGACATACAAACATTAGGAACGAAGTCCCAAAACAGGAAAACTGACCCACAAAGTAGAAGAGGCACATCAATCAACTTCGAAGAAATGAATTTAGCTTTGGACAGAACGAGACATCAGGAGACTATTCCTAAAACCTAAAAACTAACATCGAAAAAAAACTAAAATGTACACAAAGTGACTAACATGTTGCCATCATGGCGATAAAAATAAGCTCAAAAAGAGGCATTAGAGCCGCACAAACGCCAACTTGCCAAAACATCCACCACCAGCCAGACCCGTCAGGCAGTGTTGTGAAAATCGACCCGGTGATTGACCCGATCAGGTAACTGGGTTAATGGGTCAGTGGTTTAATCGGGTCGAACCGGATTGACCCGTATGTTCTAAAAAATATAAAAAATAAAGTTATTTATGACATTATAATTTAATATGTTTATGACCAAATTAAATTTTACATGATTTATGGCCAAATTAAACTTTATATGTTTATGTTCTAAATAATCTAAACATGTCGAATAATCGTATTTCAATTTTTCGGCTCATTATACATTCATATTATATTCAAAATTTATAATTTTATTTATTTTTCTGATTAAATTTATAATTTTATTAGATATTTAATCAAAGTGTTGATTAAAATAGGATTACATATATTTCTCAAACTCAAAATTGAAATAACTCTAACATAAGCAGAAAATTATTAAGTTATATTATACGTATGTGAAGTACTATTTAACTAAATTAAATTTATAGTTATTTTTTTTTGATACAGTAAATTTATAGTTAAATTGATAATATGTATTAGGTGTGATAGATGAATATATATTACTTACATAAACCATGAACAAGAAATTGTCTCTAGTCCAATGGAAAAAAGGTGACTAAACATGCATGAGGGGTTGTGTTCGAATCCTCTTGGGCTCAAAATAATTAATTTTTTCTGACAAAATCGTTGTGGTTGAACAGGCTGGATCAACCGGGTCAATCAAAAACCATCCGGTTCAACCTGATTGTGACCGGTTCAATGACAATATCGATCCGATTTGAGAACCGAATCGGTCTAGTAACCGGTTCTCGGGCCGGTTCGGTTTTCACAACACTGCCGTCAGGGCGTCGAAAACCCACCTAGCACCGTCACCTCCGTCTCCAAAAGATTGGATTAAGATGCATCGAATATTAAGGAATATTTATTTGGAGCAGATTTGGATATTGTCCATTCATATAAATAGAATGCTAGGGCATCCATAATCCGCATCGCTTTCAGAATCAAATGCACACTACCGATTGGAGAAGAAGAAAGCGACAACCGACTGTTCTTTCCCCACTGGAAAAACATCGACGCTGACGGAGCCTGTTCATTGTGCTGTTCAGGTTGTCTGAGATTGATCCTACTGATGATGCACACACACCAGACTGACCACTGGCTTTCGGAAGAAAGTCACCGAGCTTCTGAAGAAGGTCGAGCAAGTTTGGACTGCACGTTCGGACGAAGGGGATCAAGGGGAGCTGTGGTGAACCGAGATTGCAAATCTGAGAGACGGAGTATTAGAGGCTAGGCAATTACAAACACGGTGTTGTGTAAGCGTGAGTCCACGGTATTGCTCTTACTGGTAATAAAGATTTGTGTCCCTTATTTAGGGTGTTCGAAACCCCTCAGAGTAGGCGAAGCCGAACTGGGTATCATTCTGTGTGTGTGCTCCTGTTTTGTCCTATTTACGGTACATCTCGATAAACTATTCAACCATTGTCTGAACACTACCTCGTAGAGTTACTTGCACAGTCAACAATATTTCATCCTTGGTTTATCAAGGTTTATAAATTTTGTTTGACTGCAACTATACCCTTAGATCCAGGGACGGTTCCAAGGGGGTCCAGGGGGGTCCCAGGACCCCTCTCCGTTTCGACAAAATTTTATCAATCAGTCATCTTTAGTCGCTGATTTCATCAGCTTAATATTTGAATTTCATCTTGATGTAAACATGAAAGTAGAACATTGAATTAGCTTTCCGGCGATATATAGATCATCTTCAACGGATATCGGATGAGGCCTTTGTGAGCTCCAGAAGATTGATCGATCATTAGCAACTTCAAACATATAGTCTATTTCGACTTGGTTTTGAGTTACCTTAATGTTAGGTTTGAGTTTAGGTGTAAACATAGAACTTGTAGTTTTTGTCCTTAGCGTTATGTTCTAGGTGATCAATTTCCCAAATGGTGCTCCGGTCGCTCGTTGTAGGGTTGCAAAGTTGCTATGGTTATATGTGGTTGACCACGCACACTTGTAGACAACCTTAGTTTGAGGATGTTTTCAGATGCTTTAACGTCTGATTTATATCTTAATATCAACTGAAGAAACGTAATCTGTTAAATTATCTTTCCAATGGCATATGAGTCGAATTAAAAGGGTAATCGATGTGAGTTTTATGACCTCCCAAAGTTAGGTCGTCAATGGACATTATATATGAGTTTGAATTTAGTATTTTATTTGAAAACTTCTTATATCGTTGAACATAAAGAATATATATGTGCAAAAAAATTTTTTTGGCAAATTAGAACAATATCCCTATTCATTGATGAAAAAATTTAGGACCCTCTCTTATAACGCTCTGGAACCGTCACTGCTTATAACATATAACTTAACGACTATAAAGGGTTCAAAATATGTTTGTCAAGACTTGAGGCTATGTCAATTAAAAAAATGAAAGGGTATTTACTAAAAAGGGTTTTTATTAAAGTCTTATACAGTCCTAGACTTTCTAAGTTTGTGATAAGAGAATCCCATTTTTATAGGATCTCTTTGTAAAATAATAGGCTGAATGAGAAAGATAACAAGCTTGAAACCACTAATGAAAAGAAAAAACGAGAGTATGAGAAAAATAATTAGGTAATCAAACAGTAACATTAAGCCCAAGAGGCTAATGTGCAAATAGAACGCGACGATAAAGTCGCTTGTGGGCGCGCGACTGTTTGATAGCAGGCACGTTTCTTGGTCAAGTCGCAACTCTTGCTCATACTAGTTGATTTCCTATAAATTGAAGATCGTAACTCTTATGTAACATATTTCGAAATACTCAGAGAATTACTTTGAAATTATGAGAATCTCCAACGTCCATCTGCGTTTTCAAAACACATCAAATCATAAGCCTACTGTTAAATCTAATGTCTGGAATAACACTGTTTCTCAATTGGATTATCCTACTTCGAATTTCCTGTAACCCGAGGCAAATGATACGAGGGTGGAAATATCAATTTCGGAAAGCGAATTTACGCGATCCAATCTGATATCTAAGTGACGTTGTTCACTGCTACTGAAGTTCACTGCTTTTTCTAAAGATTTCAAGAACAAAGACAAAGCTGCCATCATTACTCAGCTGTCTTCCGCTGACTTACTAAAAAAAGAAGACGACCGAGAACCTACAATAATTTGTCTACTTTATGGTTCAGGACAGAAGGGTGGATTCTTGGTCGTATGGGGCTTTGGTACAAAACTGTCGGAGATTGGAAGGTGTTATTCAGTGATGTTCACCTGGTGCCCAAGAAGATGATACTGCAGACAGGGTGTTGAATAAGGTGTCCAGTGGGCGATCATTTTAGTCGTATACAACTTGTTATGTTCACCTAGTCGTATGATATCAAGCTACATGCTGATTTTAAATTTCTCTTTGTTCACCTTGTTATGTTTGACTAAATTCTTGTCTGATCTTTTCTGGATTGGAATGTTTTACCATCTCTACAATCAGGTATGTCACTAGTTTTGTTTGGTCAATTGAGAAACCCAAGAGGGGGGTTACTGCTGAAATCTTACTGTCAAGAAACACAATGTACTGATTTCTCGTCTTACATAATTTCAGCTTGCTACCAACACTCAGGAGAGGTAAAGGAATGTGCAAAATTAAAGTATGATTTCGAGGAAACCAGATCCGGTGCTGCGCACGGATTACCGTCAGCAACCGAGACGACATTACCCAGGACGAGACTCCTCCCACCCACTCGGACATCCCTTTCGGGTCGGGACAACACATTTGATAACGATGAAGTTAACATAAAAGTTCAAAATATAGAACGAGTGATATACTGATTAAGTTTAAAAAATAAACATTTAATTGTAATTTGACCAATGAAGTTAGCTCCATCCGGACTTTTTGAATTTGCCCTCTCATTGTAAAATATGATAGTTCGGACCTTAATTACGTGCATCACGATGAACTTATTTTAATGTTTCATCAGCACAAAATACACCAACTAAAATGTTTTGAAACGGTTCATGGAAAGTAAACCACACCAAATGTAATGTTTGATTGACACCGACAATCAAATCAAATTGATGTACCTGTAACTTGCATACTTTCTAAGCTTGGCTACCCTCTGCTTAGTGAGACCTGAGGCAATCTTCACACTCCTCCGCTCAAGATACAGGAAAATCATCGTGAGGTCGTTGTTGGTGGCGGCGTAGTATGTGTCTTTAGCTCCTAACTCTTGAATATACTCATTGATCTGGTTTCTCAGCTCCCAAACTTGATTAGATATAATAACCTCTTGAGCTCTAGCTGCCTCGTCCATTCCCATTTCCTGACGCACCCTAGTCAATCTCACATTCTCTTCCGCTAGCTTCAAATGCACGGATGCCAAAAGCCGGAGAGTGAATAAAAATGTTTGTTGCTTCTTGGTAACTCCCGCATATGATCTCTGCAGTGAACGTTAATATATTAAAACTAATTTGAACTGCACTGCCTGAATAAATACGGGTATATGAAAAAAGGCCTCTCCCCACATTTGTAATACACGAAAAAAGCTATACAAATTTAAATCACTAACAAAAACCTTAAACATACAAAAGAAAAGGAAATAATGACTTCTTACCTCAGATATGGGGATAATCTTGTTCAGTTCCTCTCTGCTATCACTATTCAACCCACAAGCTGACTACAATAGTCTCACGACAAAGACAATGATGTTAAGATATTAATCGAAATGTTCACAAAATCAAAAAAAAAATTTAAAGAACCCAAGACAAAAACACTCATTTATTCAACTTTATACAATAAACAAAAGCAGCACATCAAGTAAGGAATTTGTGTGACTTCTTACACATCCACACTAGGGTTCATTCAATCCTTCCATAATGTAGTGTAATCTGACTACAATAATGTCAATACGAAATATTTACTAAAAAAATAATTTAAACATCGGAATTATCAAGAAGATGTACTCAACTTTATATAAGAAACAAGATAAGCACATCAACTAAGTAATTTGTGTCTGTGTGATCCAGTTTCACGGCAGATAATCGGTGTCAAAAAAATCGATACTCTAAAATACAAGAAATCTAAAATAGCTGAAATTCGATTTACCTCAGAGACGACACTGAAGTTTAACCTCGCTTCTTCGTCACTTGCCATTGATGATCGGAAGCTCCGGATCCGCAATCTAGAAAACAAAGTAAATTTGGGATTTTAGGGCTGAGGTTTTTTAATTCATATAGAATCAGATCCCGAAACGGCGCCGTTTTGATTACCCTTTTGCTTTTGTTTCCCGTGTGTCAATATTTAAATATTAATTTTTTTTAAATTAATATTTACCTATTTTTCTGGGTCATCTCCAATTTTGAAACTTGTGGGATTTTTTTTTTATATATGAACGAATGGCGTCGGTTAAATTGGTTACTCCAAATTTTCTTGCGCTGAAGAGTCGATTTTCAGTAGTTGCAGGAGCAGCAAGATTAGATTTTTTTTTGTTTAATTCCATTGGAGAAATGAGCATAGTTGCTGTTCTGTCCAACAAGGGTTTGGGGTTTTCTAATCTGAGTCAAGTATTGAGAAAGCGAGACGCTTTTGTTCCCGCCGCGGCTGCTGCTGCTGACGGAGAGCTCGAACTTTTTGCAGGGTCAGTGAACAGAGTGATGATGATGTTACAAATTTCAAGCTCCGTGCGATTGAGTTATAAAAGTTCACATGAGTTATGAATTTTTGCAGTGTTGAAAAGCTATCGAAGACCTTTACCGATATTTTGTCTGACTTTTCTATTTTAGGCCGTGTCTTTGATGCTAAGTTAAATCTGTAGTATTATTTATCTGTGGCAGCCAAAAATAATTAATCGTGTTTTGCTTTTGTAGGTACTTCTTAAATGTCATCTTCAATATACACAACAAGAAAGTCTACAATTATTTCCCATATCCGTAGTAAGTTGTTTCCTGCATTATAGAGCAGCGATGGTATTTGTATGTAGCTTACGACATAAGGCTACTGCATAACGACCCAACATACTGTATATTTTGATTGACTCCAGGACTTGAATTTAGGCATTTGATTGTTTGGGCTATTTATTAATAAAGTGTAAGGGTTTAACTAATTAGGGTTCTTAGAACCTGAAATTCGATCCTTTCAACGTGTGGTATCATAGCGAGGTTCCAAACCTTAGCGTTCCCGCTTAGATTAAACGGCACCGTTTTGAGCCTTTTTGGCTCAAAACTCGGGCAAATACTCAATACCAGAACCTGCAGACTTAGGACTAGGCACTTGTACAACATATAACATATCAATCGGGCTATTTAACTACATCAAAACTCCCACAACTAGTATTATTACACAACAGGTAATATATATGTGTCTGATTCATGATTGTTTGTCATATTGCAGTTTTGTTTCTGTTATCCATCTCTTGGTGGGCCTGGTGTTTTGTTTGACTTGCCGAGAATGTGATGATAAAATTTGGGAGCTGCTAATCGCACCCCCCCGGCGACAAAAACTCCCCAGCCAAATGACTCTTTTGCCCTCCTCTGTTTTCTTAATTACATTCATATGCCAATAGTTTATATATTCTTTAATTCAATTAAATGATTATTAAAATTCAATTAAATGATAATTAATATTCTATAAATTAATTGTACCATATTTATTTATTATTATTAATCAAAAAATATTCTATAATAATTAATAGTAAAAAATTAAAATAAAAATACAACATGTAGCAATTTTTAAAAAAATTATATTCTACTTGATTTTTTTTAAAATTTTAATAGAACTTATAATTAGGAGTGAGTGAGTAACTAGTTTTATTTTATTTAGGGCGAATAATAATTTATTTCGTTTAGTTTGGATTTAGGACGAATAATAAATGATTGGATAGCTCAACATTAAATTAGATTCAACAAAACATGCAACGGTGCTAAAAATAAATACATAAACAAGTAGACATATTTAATCAATATTTCCTCCAAATTGTGCTCCTGGAGGCCCCATGCTTGTGATTTCGCGCCATAAATCAGCTCGTACTTGATATGAGGATGCCCATCCTTTAGCTTCGTACGATGAATGATTCCACCACCATGTTGGTATAGGTGGCACCGGATGATAAGGGTGCAAAAAAAGTTGTACGAAGTGATTGCCAACGTGTCCGATAACTATTTCCATGCGCTCATTGTCTCTAATCGGAGGGGATCTTAATGGCAAATGGGTATAACAACTCCAATTAGTTCCGCCAAATATATAAAGTACAATATTATACCTTGATGCTATGACAGTTCCCAAAGTCATAGACTCCATCCAATGCCTCTCAGGTGCTGGTGTCTCAAAGTAATTCAGCAAAATTAGTAGATTGTCTGATGTACTGTTATCTGGGAAAATGACATCATATTGAGCCTTATTTTGCTGAATCTCATCAATAAGCTCCGCTCGTACTTGCATCCAACCCTCTTCGCCGTATCCGATTAGTATACATCATTTATAGTATATAATATATATTATATTAATACTAAATTTTAAATATTTTAAAATCATTTGTATATATTAATATGAAATTTTAAATATTTTAAAATCTTTTTTTAGAAATTTTAAATATTTTAAAATCTTTTTTTATAATATATATAATATATATAATACATATAATAAGTAGAAGGGCAGAATGAGAATTTTACCTGAGCCCCAAATGGGGGGTGTGAAGGGTGGGGGGTGCGATTAGTGGTAGCCTAAAATTTCTGTCTAACCAAATGTCTTTTATCAAGAAGAAAAAACTTTGTACTAAATGGCGGGGTGCGATTTCTCTTTCCTGCAGCTTTGGAGCCATTTTCAATGCTTCTGCGTCTCAATTTCTTTTGGGCCAGCACATTCCGTTTTCACTGTGTGGCTATCATCGGCTCCAGTTGTTATTCTACATCAGTTTAACGGTAATTTTTGTTATTTTCAACTGGCATGAATGAACGGTACAAATGTATATGCTTACATCTCAATAATCGTGATTGCCTCCTCCCGCCATACTGGTATGTTTGATGACAAGTTGTCATTGACAACTTTATTTGTAATGTCATTGAGCCACTATTAGTATACTGTATTTTGGTATCAAGCTACGTTCTGATTTTAAATTTCTCTTTGTTCGGAATTCAGATCGAGGGTCCCCAAGCTGGTGCAGTATATGGTATGGGTTCGCTGATGCCATTGCTAAAGTGGGTTTGACTAAATTCTTGTCTGATCTTTTGTGGATTGGAATGTTTCACCATCTCTACAAGCAGGTATGTCATAATAATTCTCCGTTGATCTTTATTTTTCTTTAAATCGACAAAATCTTGATTTTCTTCGTTTGGCTGCTCTTTTATCTGAATAGTTTTTTGTTTGGTCAATTCGGAACCCAAAGAGCGGGCTTTACGGCTGATCTCATACTGTCAAGAAATACAATGTGGTGATTTCCTGTCTTACAAAAATACGGGCCCACATTTTGATTTTGCCCAAGAACCCCAAAAATCTCAAGAACGGTCCTGGCTGTTGGCTCTCTTACACGATGCATGCATGTCCAACAAGGCACTCCCGGTAGCCACACTTCATAACATCCATATGCACCTGCTGACCATATCTTAATCCAAACACTGCCTTGCGAGCTCGGCTGCGAAGGACGGGATGAGCGATGAGTCGACGAGGGCCAGCTAGCCATTGCGTTGCGCGGTGTTGGTCCAATGTGTTAGCCATTCCAAGCTGTATTTCAAATGTTTTGTATGCTGATCATTTAGTTTCAGCAGGACTGGTGTAGTAGTTTTGTTTGTTTAATGCGAGTGATGTTCCTTTCACACATGCCCTGCTTTTTAGAACTTGGTTCAATCTCCATTAAACTAATACAATACAATTTAGGAAAAAGTACACATTGGTGCCCTGAACTATCAGTCTTTTCTAATTGGAGGTCCAAACTATCGATTTTTCCAATTAAGGGCGAAGTCAAACATAAATTGACCAATTTTTGAACACCGAGCATCGTAACTTCACCGTGATTAAATTGCGCACTCAATCATGTGAACCATGTTAAAAATAACACGATGATCTCATCATAAACTCTTAACGTATTAAACCAATATTTCTTCTTTAACACCAATACACTTTTTTTATTGAGTCGTTTTTAACGGGATTCACATAATTGAGTTTGTAAGTTAATCACGGTGAATCTACGGTGCTCGGTGTTCGAAAATTGGTCAATTTATTTTTTACTGTGCCCTTGATTGGAAAAATTGATAGTTTGGACCTTCAATTGGAAAAGAGCGATAGTTCGGGACATCAATTTGTACTTTTCCCTACAATTTAAGTTCACCCAACTTCATTCAAGTTCATCGAACCTAATCTAAGCTCATTCAAGTTCATCCAAACTAATCTAAACTAAGCCCATGTCTATTTGAACTTATATTTTTTATAGTTAATGTAAGTTAATATAACTTCAGTTAAATTTCAGTTAATTAAAGTCAAGTTCGATTTAAATCGATTTTTCATCAATTCCATCAACATCATCATCATTATCATTATTATTATCATGATCATCATCATATCATCATCATCGTACCATCATCATTATCATCATCATATCATCATCATCATCATATCATCGTCATATCATCATCATATTATCATCATCATCATTATCATCGTCATCATAATATCAACATCATCGTCATATCATCATCATATCATATCATCATCATATCATCATCATTATCATTATCATCATCATATCATCATCAGCTTCATCATATCATCCTCATTATATCATCATCATCATCATCATCATCACATCACATCGTCATCATCATCATGATGTCATCATCATCATGATATCATCATACATCATCATCATCATCATATCAACATCATATCATCATGTCGTCATCATCATGATATCATCATACATCATAATCATCATCATCACCACCATCATCACCATCATCATCAATAAATAATATACTTATATATTAACAATAAGTACAAATATTAACAAAAAATTATATTTTATGGCTGATGTCAAAGTTAAGTTAAGTTAAATCAAGTTTCAGTTAAGTTAATATCAGTTAATACAAGTTAATATAAGTTAATTTCAGTTCAGTTACAATTAAGTTCAGTTAAGTTAATATAAGTTAATTTCAGTTCAGTTACAATTAAGTTCAATTAAGTTTTAGTTCAAGTTGACAGGCCCTAAACTCCACTCACATAAACTAGTCTACACGCATCTAAACTAGTCTTCACTCACGTATTTTTTTCATTATATTTATTATAAAATATTTTCATTTTTGTAAATATAATTTTTTATTGATAATTATAAAATATAGTTTCTTTTTATAATTAAGTGTTATTCAAACTTTTGAACAAAAATTAAGTAACAAAATAAATATATTTTTTAATTACTAATAATCACTTATAATTTATTTTTTATTTTGTAAAGTTTCACTTTTTTAAAATTTTAACAACTATATTTATAAATGAAACATATATTTATTTATACCTATTTTATAAAAATACTATTTTTTTTATCAATTTGTTATATTATTTTTATAAATGCCTATTTGTATGAGAACATTGTCAGAAATAGAAATTGAGCACTTCACCTTTTTTACTTTTTTTTAAAAATGTAAAGCAATGACTCAACTTTTTTTTAAGAGCAAAGGCAATTACATACCAAGACGCAACACCACATATGAACAAGGACAAACAGCTAGGAAACACAGAAGAACGAAAAGTGTAATCCTTGGGGAGCTCGCTCATCCCAAAGCTGCTAATAAACTGCACATACAAGTTGTTCCGAGATCTGAAACGCCACCAGGGCCAAACAGAAGAAGTCGCTCGACAGACAACTTCAATACTGTAGTGACGCTCCAGCCACATTCTAAAAATTGCTCAATCAAGACAACCGACAGTAACAGTAAAACCGCCCAAGAAGCAGCGGAGGACCCAGACTTTTTTTGACTGGGGGCAAATATCATCACGTCTTTAAACTGTCACGAAACTTTAAATTTCAAGAAGTTCAAATTAAACCCTATCTTTATAAAGTATTTATTAAATTGACTATGAGATTTATCTTAGATGGAATATATTTGTTTTAGTTATATTTAATGACAAAATTAACAAGATACAGATTGTATTTATACGTCAAATATGCTTATTTAAGTTCAAATTAAGGGATAAAATTAGATTACTTTCTAAATGATGTCAAAATATTTATACATAAATATATTTTTGAACACTATTTTCAAGTATTTGAAAATTATTTTTGAATGAGGCAAAGAGGTGGCTCAGTGGAGCACCTCTCCTGAGGTGTATCAAAATGATCCAGGGTTCAAGTCCTCACAAGCTCAAAATTGAGCAGATACTACTTTCAGAGCATGAGCTCATAATCAAAAAAAATTATTTTTGAATTATTGGGGCGAAATACTGAAATTATTGGGGGCAAAATATCAAAATAATCAAAAATACTAAACTAATTAGAGGATATTAGTCAACTTTTAAAAAAATTATTGGGGGCAATTGCCACCCTTCCTTTAGGCGTAGGTCTGCCACTGCCAAGAAGGGCCCAACAAAAAAGCAAAGGGGCCTTCTAACAGGTCAAACGACCTAGACAAACAAACTGATTTCCAGCCCCAAAAGGAGCCACCACCAAGCCGAAGTGGTGAATCCGTCATGACCGCTGACTATCCACCCTTCGCCGCCTGAACAGCCTAAGCTAACTACTAAACACAAAAAACCCGGCATAGCCGGTCCACTTCCACCCGCCGGCGAAGCCTCCGCCGCCAGCCACCACCAAGGCGACCCACAGAAGAGCACCAACGGCCCACATCTTCAAACCGGAGCGAGATAAAGCTACCCGCTGACGTCCCCGATGCCCACCCCGCCCCCAAAACATAGCAGCCGCCCCCCACGAAGCCACCCCCGCACCCCGCCTCAAGATCTGGCCCGGTAGCGCCAAGCGAGACACCAGAGCGACCCCACGGACAACGGCCTCTCGCCCACGCTTTCACCCTTGTTGTCGCCGCTCGCCTTTGCTTGTACCCGGAAACACCTCCTGAAACCTCGAGAAGCGACAGAAAAAGATTTTTTTTTCACAGCTACAGCAATGACTCAACTTGGCCACATTTTTTATTATTATTCCTTATTCTGATATTAAATTTTTTTTATTATATTATTTTTATTTTTAAAATATAATTCTAAGTTATTAATGATGATTATAAAATATATTCTCTTATTGGAATCAGTTTTTTTAATCTTCTATATATAATTAATTTAAATTCATATAATAATTTAATTAATTGTTATTCAAACTTTTTATAAATATCTAACATTTTTATAAATTTTAATCTAATACAATCTAAACTAGTCTCCACTCACTTAATCTAGTACAATATAGAGAAATGATGAGGTACAACACTTGGCAGAAAAACATGGACGAATTCTTGACGAATTATAGTCCAATTTTGACGAATTATGTCATAGTTCGTCAAAAGTGGACTATAATTCGTCAATAATTCTGACGAATTGTAGTGCACTTTCGATGAATTATGCTATAATTCGTCAAAAGTAAACTAAAATTTGTCCAGAATTCGGCAGTATCATTGTATATTTAGTCATGACATTTTATAGTTCGTCACAACTATTATATGGTTCGTCATGACCATTTTATAGTTCGTTGACGAATTATTCACTGGACGTTGGAGATTTTAGGGTGATTGTTGTTTTAAACATGTATGCACCCTCTTAAGATTGTTTGGTGAATAAACGAAACAATTCCGAAGTCATTTAAGTCCTCAGTCGTACACAACAACATCACAATCGATACTCCACAAACGTCGTGTTCCACATAATATCCAGCACCACTACCGACTTTAAGTATCCCTAATCCGCTCGCCGTTCCTCCAGCTGCCTCGCTGCAGTCTCCCTGACCAACATCGATGACCCTAGCCTATCCGTCGCCCTACCTAACAGGACCGCCAGTGTCTTCGGCCTACTCGCCCCCTCCGTCCTCGGCCGTAGCAGCGGCGCCGCTACTGAACTGTCGTCCGCGGCAGTAGTTAATGTTGAACTGTTCTCCGCCATGCAATTTGTTGTAGTGAGATTTTGACTTTTCTAGGGTTTGGTTTTGAATTTTGTTGAGTCAATTATACCCTTTCTACACGTATAAAATTCAGTTCTTAATTTATTTAATTCAATTATCATCAGCCGTTGGATTAACAAAACCAAAAGATCATATGAGTTTGTATTTTGCACCAGATCTGGTCTTTTCACCAGATCCGACCTCATACAATATAATCTAACAAACCCTAAAATCACTCAACACAAACTAACTCATCCCAACACAATCTAAACTAAACTAAATGCCCAGCACTAAAAAAAAGTTGTTAGTTCGTAATTACAATTATAAATTAAAATTATTCCTTAAAAATGGAAAATAAGAATATTGTTTATTATATTTTTATAAAATAGAGGTAACATTGATTTTTTTTTGGAAAGTTATTTGTAACTTACGATCTCTCTCCCTATTTAAGGAAATACAGCAGAATCCTCCAACTATCAGGGTTACACCGCTGCCACCGAGGTTTTTCTCTTTGAATTTTTTTTTTGTTGAATTGAGATCTGATGCTTCAGCACATGAATCTGATGTTTTTTTTTCTTTTGTGGTTTTTGTTGTTGAATTGAGATCTGGATCTGATTCTTGTAATTAGAACTGGGTTTTGGCATAAAGATGTTTTTTTAAGGAGGATTTCAGAGACTTAGTTTGTGTTGTGATTTACTTATCTGGCTTTGTTTTTAAATCAGATTCCCAATTCTGTAGACTTAGATTGTCGAATTAAGGATTCTGACAGTTCAATTCACCTCATTAGTGTGTTTTTGGCACCCAGATCGGAGCTTTCTCCAAATATTGATTAATTATCTTGGCTGTCGTTTGTACTGATTCGTTTTGTGTCACTGAACTCAGGATTTTTCAATCTGCAATGGGCAAAACACGGAAGCGTTCTTCGGTAAGTTTCTTTCGGCCTTTCCTTACTTCTATCAAGTATGTATGTTATTTAATTATTGAGCACTGATTTTTTCTTTTTTCCTCACTCTTCATTCAGAAAACTTGTAGAATTGATCAACTTTCGGACGATCTTTTAATACATATCCTGTCGTTTCTCGACAATTTAGCTGAGGTATCACGAACAGCCATCCTAAGTCGTAGGTGGAGAATTCTATGGTGCTATAACACTTCTTTGAACTTTTCCGCAACTACTCTGCTGCCTAAACGCCTGTTGGCAACAAGTCATGCATCGTATATTGCATGTGTGAACAATTTTATTGCAGCCAGGGCTGCCATACCCGAATTGCCTTCGGTCAAACAACTTCGAATTCAGTATGGATTGGATAAAAAGCACGGGTGCCACATTGATCTATGGATTAATTTTGCTATTGCAAACCGAGTTGAAACTCTTCGTCTGGAATTCACCCCCTATTTGGAGCTTATTTCTTCTCCTGACATGTATAAAGTTTCCGAAGAGTGTTGGTATAGAACTCCGTCGGGACTTTCTAGCCTTAAATGCTTGAAATCACTCTTCTTGTCGAGTGTGAATGTTAGTAAGCAGTTCATTGAGTTCATTCTCTCAAGTTGCCCGTTCCTCGAAGATTTGACGTTGCACTATGCTGGTACTTACATGGACTTGGATGTTTCTGGTGTGCCTCCTCTTCAGTTGAAGCGATTGAGAATTGATGTAGCTAAAGATTTCGCACTAACCAAACTATGTGCCCCTCATCTCACGTCCTTTTTCTACGAATCACCCCAGTTAAATCCTCAAACGATTGATGTTCCCATGTTGACGGACTTGACTATTGGCTGTAGATATGGCCAGGGGCAGCGTATAACGAAATACCTTGATCACTTCTGGAGTTACCTTCCTCAGCTGGAAAAGCTTGATCTCATGATGAATAAGGTATGTATATATATATATATATATAAGTATTTCATTGCTTCATCTATATGCTTTCTTCTTAACTTGTAAAATCATAAAAATTAGCACATCAATAAAACTCGTGCTAATTAATTTAATCTATTATATTTCATTGATACACTAGCCCAAGAGATTCAAGTTGAAACAACTGCCCGAGCTAGTCAAACTGAAATATCTAAAGATGAGCTTCAGCGGAGACACTGACCCCATCTTTTATCGAATTGTAAATTTCATCAACTCTTGCCCAGTGCTAGAAACCTTTGCATTTCAGGTAACTGTGCTAAAAAAAATTTGGTTATATTATTTAGTGCAGTAAAGCGCTCCTTATCAATATGGCATTGCTCTTTATTGTTTCACTATCTTTATCTGTATGGATTGTTTACAGATATTTTATGGAGAGCAGTTCCGTACACGTCCGCTGTCAATCCATCGGTGGGGTAGAATACAGGCATGACTATGGAATCTTTTATCTTCTTTGCATAGCATCGTACTAGTTGTTTATATACTAAATCATGAATTTATGCTTTATGTATCCCTTGACCCTGTGTTGCTCACAATAGGTCACTCTGTGAAGTTTTAATGGCAACTGATATTGATAAATCCTAATTGCATTTTATCATTACATGCCAAACAATATTGATTTGGACTTCATTTGGTACTCAGGAATGGCGGATAGCAGAGGAGAATGGTTCTTTTAAATGCCTAAAGGTGTTACAGTTGTATGGGGCGAAAGGAAATATAATTGATCAGGAGGTGCTACAGTATATCATTAACAAGGCGCCCAATTTGGAAAAGCTTATTATCGACACACGTAGCCCGCTTGAGTGTAATATCTTTGAGTCATCTGAACCGGAAATTTTGAAGGTTGTGAAAGCAAAAGCTCGAATGCTTTGCCAAAAGAGTCCTCTGAAAGTTGATATAACAGTGTACTGATATTGTTGAATGATCTTTTATAAATTCTCAAAAAAATTTAGATTGAAAACTGTTTTAAAAGAAGCGCATATATACAAGTTTTTAAAACAGAGCTAATCAAATTGAAATGTTTGTAGCTCTTTTATAGAGGAGCGTTCAAATGAGGATGTGAACAGTAATGTGAGGCACGTGAGGCACGATCTCAACCACACATCTAACCCCACGTACATTTCTGGTGCGACACGTGTCGCAAATAGTAAACCCACTAACTTTTGAAAAGTCAACAATTGCGGATGTGCCACGTGGCTTCGCCACGTGCGTCCGATCAACTCCACAGACGGCCGAGATCGTGCCTCACTGTTTCATTCTTACAATCCTGCCTCAACCGAGCGCCCCCCTTTTATATATATAAGATGTTAAAGATAGAATGATGGGTGATTTTGATGCGAAATACTACATCAATAGATGAGGCAAGGGCAAACTCCAAACAGAAAAAAGCAAAAAGGAATTGAATAGAGAGTAAATAAATGATAGTGAGCAAGTGAAAAAACTGAATCAACATTGAAAGCAGAACCAGTACAGGATAATGTTTGTCAACCGAGAGCTGACATGATATGTAAGGTTTTGAGTTTAGACATAGACAAAATACAAATTTATAATGTTTGATGAAAGTAACCCTCTCAAGCTCAATATTTCAGAGGAATATTACGATAACGTGCATAGTTGATAAGACTCTGTAGCTCTTTCCCCTTCACCTTATCAGAAATTTTTACCACCTTACGCTGCAGATGGATGTGGATCATACTAAGATCATTCTTCGTAGCAGCATAAAAGTTCTTCAGTTTGCCAAGTTTCCTGATATCTTTATTCACTTTAACCCTCAGCTTCCACAGCTCATTAGAAACTGCAATTTCCTGAGCTTTCAGGTGCTCCGGGGGGTTTTTACCCATACGCTTCCTAATTTTCAGGACATCCGTATGGACTTCCCCTGCCATTCTGTAATTGTCGGCCAAGCGCCCCAGCAAGTCCAAAAAGGCATTCTGTTCATAATCATTAACAGACATATGAATATTCAAGGAGAACCATAGAGAAAAGGTTAACAATTAGACATGAATTCCTAATCTAATCACATAATCTGCAAACTTGTCCAAAATCCTAAGCTGCAATTAGCAGACACTAAAACCCTAACTACTTTCATAAACAAAATTCCAAACGAGAGACAAATTTCACTAAGTATGTTCATCAAAAAAACCAGTCAACCAAGCTAAAACCAGAGCCAGAAATGAACTAACAGCAGAAACACAAACTAATTGTTGTTGTTGATGAATTCCTAATCTATTCACTAAGATTCTACAAATGGTTAACAATTAAGTTCCCTTTTGCATGCAGGTTTAACCCCAGAGAGGAATTTTCCAGAACACATTATCTGCAAACTTGTCCAAAATCCTAAGCTGCAATTAGCAGCCAATTAGACACCTCCAACTAATAAAAATGAAATAGAAATAGAAAACAGATCAACCTTACTATACATCTATACGGTTCCTTCTTTAGTCACAATTGGACATAAATCATCAATTCCATAAATCATCACCAAATTATTACACTAAAATCCTAAATACTTTCATGACCAAATTTCCAATCGAGGGACAAATTTCACAAGTATCTTCATCAAAAAATCGCATACAGTAACACATACTTCTATACATCAACAAATACATCTATACAATTCCTTCTTCAGTCACAGTTGGACATAAATCATCAACAACTTATTACACTAAAACCCTAAATACTTTCATGACCAAATTTCCAATCGAGGGAATAATTTCACAAGTATCTTCATCAAAAAATCACATACAGTAACACATACTTCTATACATTAACAAATACATATATACAGTTCCTTCTTCAGTCACAGTTGGACATAAATCATCACCAACTTATTACACTAAAACCCTAAATACTTTCATGACCAAATTTCCAATCGAGGGAATAATTTCACAAGTATCTTCATCAAAAAATCGCATGCAGTAACACATACTTCTATACATTAACAAATACATATATACAGTTCCTTCTTCAGTCACAGTTGGACATAAATCATCACCAACTTATTACACTAAAACCCTAAATACTTTCATGACCAAATTTCCAATCGAGGGAATAATTTCACAAGTATCTTCATCAAAAAATCGCATGCAGTAACACATACTTCTATACATTAACAAATACATATATACAGTTCCTTCTTCAGTCACAGTTGGACATAAATCATCACCAACTTATTACACTAAAACCCTAAATACTTTCATGACCAAATTTCCAATCGAGGGAATAATTTCACAAGTATCTTCATCAAAAAATCACATACAGTAACACATACTTCTATACATTAACAAATACATATATACAGTTCCTTCTTCAGTCACAGTTGGACATAAATCATCACCAACTTATTACACTAAAACCCTAAATACTTTCATGACCAAATTTCCAATCGAGGGAATAATTTCACAAGTATCTTCATCAAAAACAAGTTGAGCACGGAGTTGAGCACGATACCTGCAAAATCGAAAAATGAAAGCAAGTTAAAACTCATCCATAATCTCGCAAATGTTCACCATAGTCCAAAATCAAAATCGGATAATCTCACTCCATCGAAGTTTCTCAAAAGCACAATAAAAATAAACAAAATCGCTCACCTTCCACGGCCACATCGTCAGAAGATTTCGTAGCCATTGATCTGAGCGCCGATCGGGAATACGAACGCAGAAGAACGTAGACGACGAGCACCTCTTTCTGCTAAGTGATGAGAATTTTGAAGTATTTAATTTTCGAAATGCCGCGAATTTCCTTTATTTTTATTTTCTTTTTCAAGTGAAATAGAGTAGTTGGGCCTTAGCCCAATAACGGCCTTTTATTTGGATATATTCCGTTTTAGTGGATTGGATTATGAGATGAATTGCATTTTGTGTGATCTCATAGGTTTAAGATCGATGTATGCATGCTGCCTCTTAGACGTTAATCTGTTTGAAATCTTGTTGAGTGGATATTTTAGTTACATTTTTAGTAATTAGGTACAAGTACGTATAACAGCATGTTTTTTAATTGTTTCATTTTGTACTTGAAGCTGAAACGAAGAGCTTGAAAAGTAATGGCTTCTATCGATGAGCCACTCTACCCGATAGATGAGCTGAAAAAATGAAGACATGCATTCAACTAGACAGTGACTAAGATAGCTTCTACAGTAGCAAATATTACGTGTATGCTTTTAACAGTAACTCTGTGATGTACCAATAGAAGACGACTTTTAAGATTACTGTGGGTATGTCGAACTAAAGAATCTAGACTTTTCACTACAAAAAAAAGTGAAATATAATTTTGAGTCCGAGCATAATTCATCCTAATGGAATCCAAAAATAATAATAATTAATAAACAAGAAAAGATTTGTTTATGAAGTCATTTTTCATGATAAGAAATAGGTATAACTATTTACAAGACGGTTAAAGCACAATGAGGAGGTTTTGTAGCTTAACAGTAAATATTTAGTCGGTCATAGGTGAGTGTTAGGTCATCCTTAATAGTAAGTTATTTTAAAGATGGTAGACGTAGATGCAATCTTTTAGGGCATCCTTAGTAGGTGAAAAAAGAAAGATTATTGGTTCAATCTTTCTTTTTTACCCCTTAATAGCAAACAATTTTAAGATCGTCATTTTGATCTATGGCACGATCAGATTCACGATAGAAACTTAGCGTACAAGTTGACACGTGGTGAGTTGTGAAACATTCTCTTTCATCATTATTCAATATTAATACTTTAATAAGAGAAGATGTGAGACAATATATAATGATGTTAGATTAAAAAATAAAGATAAATAGTGTAATGATCTTTTATTTGGGGTTCATTGTTAAGAGACATTGTAGATAAAAGATCGTAGGATAGCAAGAGATACAAATTTTGTATGGATGATCTTTTTAAAAAGATCATCACCAAGGATGGTCTTAACTTTTCTTCTTCTTCTTTTTTTTTGATGGAAACTTTTCTTCTTAATAACTTAAAATTTAAAGATCGTTGAATGAAGTAGACCTGGAAAATAAACCCTAAATCCTTAAACACGTATGTTACCCGCCCGTTAAAATCCGCTCGTTAGCCCTCCCTTTTAATAAAAGGCGGGTTGAATAAACCATTGTCCATTAAGAACCCTGTTATAAACGGGCTCAAGGATTTTTACCCGAATAATCCTTCAACCTTTAAAAACTCTTTTAACAAATATTAAAAATAAACATAAAAAATAAGACACGAACGTCATCACCGTCTCTCCCGTTCGACTCTTCAACCTTATAATTGTTGACGAAATTTGTAAATTCGGAGGCTTTCATCGTGATATCACCGTCTCTGACTTAAAATTCTTGACGAATTTTATAAAATTTAGGACTTAATTTATTCAGAATAATTGTCAGGTTATAAGTAAAAGAAAAAAATCAGTGAAGTATTTGATTAATTTTTTCAGTTCAGATAGAACATAATCCTAACTTATGTATTGCTGTGATTTGATTTTGTAAAGGAGCTGATTAAGAATGCTACCTACATTGGCACACCTTGGAAGCATTCTTGCTGCTGATGACTCTATTGGCATAAAAGTTTTTACAAACAAATAAAAGAAATGGAATATATTAGATCTCAAATTTATTTAATTTTCCATTTAATGTGTTACAAGGGTAAAAAATGCTTAAATGGATTAAAAGGATTTAAAATGGCTAAAAGGTCCAAAGGGTTTTTAGATGGTTCAAAGGGTTGAAAGAGCTCTTAAAGGGTTGAAGAGTTTAACCCTCTACCCATTAACAACCCGTCTATTGGACCCGTTAACTTAAAAGGGTTCTATAGGATTCGATCATTTTAACCCTTGTCCATTAAGAACCTGTCCACTAACTGGCCGACCGCCCTATTTGTCACCTCTAGAATGAAGGTTCGTGGAAACTTTGTACGACACGACCAAAACCACACCGATCGTGGAGAATTTGTTCGACACATGGCTCGTTATTGGATGGAAATATTATGTAATAAAGTTAGAAAAATCACATAGTTTTTACTACAAAAATCTTGATAAGTAAAAAAATATTAAATGAAATTTTGATAAAATATATCAATATTTTAATTTGTTTCGAACTCTATTTATAGAGACGCATACTACTGATTAATTAAATGGGCATATGATATAAAACATTTATACTCATTAAACAATAAATTAAAAAAATATCATGATCTTTCTTTTTGTTCATTGTTAACAATAAAATTTGAGAAAAGATCGTAAGCAATATGATCGTATGATGATCTTTTTTATAACATCATTGTTACCGATGCCCTAACAAGAAAATTTGTGAAAAAATTGTAAGTAATAAGATCGTAGGATGATCTTTTTTTATAAGATCATTGTTACTGATGCCCTTAGTTCGGTGGTATGGAAGTCTTCGGTTCGAATCAAAGAAGATTCCTCCATCGCTTGATACAAACGCCCTATGGACAGATTATGTGTGTCTTTTTAACCTCGATTCAAATCAGTCATCTTACTGTCATATGACACTTCCTAATTGCTACTCTTAGATGAGAAGACAATGTCAATAATGTTTGACAATTGAAAAAGTGAGAATACATTTAATATCTACATGGTGAGGAAACTACTATCAATTTGATGTCTATCACATGTTAATGCTTTTATTATATCGATTTGCAATAGCTGGTAAATAGAGAAAATAAAATGCTTTTGCCGAATAAAAAAATGAAAAATTCCACTTTGAATAAAAAATGAAAAATTCGACAGAAATGAGAGAGGATAGAGAAAGAGGATCTTTAGCTGGGCTATGGCCTGTTAACAGGCCTGCTGACGTGGTGAGATATTTTACACATGCCTTGCTTTGCCACGTCACCTGTCTAATTAAAAAAAATCAGAATCTTATAAAAAGTTGTGATTGGTCGAGAACATATTTATTCAATGTCCGGAAGAGTTGGTAAATATCTCAATCGTTGGCTTAAAGCCTTAAATCAGCAATCTGATTTTTTTTATGAAGGATGGGTAAATACTAATCATAACATTTTAATATATCTCAATACATATCGTGATAATCTTAATATCTTATACATTTACTAATCTTCAAAGTTTTCGATTAGATCCGAAATCTTTGGTATATGTTTCCCATCTGAACCGCGGGTCAAGTTCGGCACATTTACCATATATTCACACATATCCATCCGAAATTCATTGGTACATTTATCGACTTCTGAAGTACATGCCACATCAGAAACCTTTACAATTGTGAAACACAGCACGTTCATGAAGGTTGAGAAGTAGATCTACAAGAAAGAAACAACACATCCACGCGTGAGGCGGGATGATGAATAGGAAAAAGGAAAGAAAGAGGAAGAAAGAAAAATTCACAAAATGATGAGAAAACAATGTGACCCAATGATTCAAATTCGGAGTTTAAGGATCCAAGTCGAACTCTTTAACCAACAGGTAACACCTATTGGCACCAGCAATCTGATTTTAACTCATTTCAACTTAGATTAATTCTATTTTTCTCTTATAAAAAAAGATTAATTCAATTTTTATGGTAAAAAGAATTAAATCGTTTTTTGACAGAATAATTATGCATCCTTGGAGGAAAAATACCTGCCCGTATTACCAATTTGGATAATATAATTGTGTTTTCTACAAAAATTCAACAAACCAATTTACTAAATGACTAGTATAAAAAAATACATTTATGAATTTATGAATAGATTTATAAAACTATATTGTTTTTTAAACTTTAATTTTAAGGGTTCGATTCAGGTAAAAGTAAAACAGTCTATCATATGAAAATTTAAACAATTTTAATTTGTTGATTTAAAAATTTGACGATCCGGATTTATTATTTGTTTTTTTAAAGAAAATTGGTACATAATAATTCGTTCAAATTAATATATTTGATATGGAGAATTTCAGGAGCAATTGAGATCATGATACATTCGAAGATCAAATGATTCTTTCAAAACTACGGCCTAATTTCTTAAATTTCTCGTTGACGGATTGGCCGTGATTGAGCGACTGGCTTCTGGCTTCGGCGTTTCTGGGATGTGGGTTCGGCGACCGTGAACGACGAACGTGAACGGCGAACGGCGAACGGAGAGCGTGGCTTCGGCAATCGGCAGTTCGGCGTTTGTTTGTGGATTTGGGATTTGCAAACAGCAAACGTGAACGGCGAACGGCGAGCGTGTCTTCGGCAAACGGCGAACGGCGAATTGTGGATTTGGGATTTGCGACTTTGCGACCGTGGCTTCGGCAGTTCGACTTTGCGATTTAGGGTTACTGGGTTAGGAATCGAATTACAAATTAGAATTTAGAATATAGAATAGAAATATAGAAATATAGAAATTAGAATTAAAAAAACACGATTTTATTCGGTTCGGACCGGGACCGACCCGAAAAATAACGGACCGGACCGACCCGACCTGAAACCCAAAAATCTCAGAATACATGACCCGTAGACCGACCCGAATCCGGTCCGGTCCGGTCCGATTTTCCGGTCCGGGCAGAATTTGTGCATCCCTACGAATTATATCCATTATCCAAGACTTACGATTTAAACACTCAGTGCTATTGTAAAAACTAAAAACTAATTATCATAAATATATATGAATAAAAACTAATTAATTATTTTTAAATTTATGGGTTTGGATCAAATACAAACCAATATTATAAATAAAAACTACAAACCCATAAAAAATTTGACACGTGTCAAAATGAACCAATCAAAATTCAGTCGAGAATTCTCCCGTCGGGGTTCTTTTTGTAAATAAAAAAACACATGAGGACTTATTTAAAATATATAAAAGATAATAGGGGTACAATCGTCCTAAAATTCGCTACAGTAAAATTCGAATTTCGCAACAGTACGTTTTTAAGTCTGATCATCAAGCGTTAAGTCTGAACAATAAGAATAAATTTTGACTTTGCTACAGTAAAATTGACTTTTACTGTAGCAATTTTGACTTTTACTGTAGCAATTTTGACTGTTGCTACAGTAATGTTCAGACTTAAAAAAATATTGTTCAGACTTAAACCAGTAATGATAATACTTGAAAAAACAATGTTCGTTCAGACTTAAAAAAACATTGTTCAGACTTAAACCAGTAATGACAATACTTGAAAAAATAATGTTCGTTCAGACTTAAAAAACATTGTTCAGACTTAAACCAGTAATGACAAATACTTGAAAAAATAATGTTCGTTCAGACTTAAAAAACATTGTTCAGACTTAAACCAGTAATGACAAATACTTGAAAAAATAATGTTCGTTCAGACTTAAAAAAACATTGTTCAGACTTAAACCAGTAATGACAATACTTGAAAAAATAATGTTCGTTCAGACTTAAAAAAACATTGTTCAGACTTAAACCAGTAATGACAATACTTGGAAAAATAATGTTCGTTCAGACTTAAAAAAACATTGTTCAGACTTAAACCAGTAATGACAAATACTTGAAAAAATAATGTTCGTTCAGACTTAAAAAAACATTGTTCAGACTTAAACCAGTAATGATAATACTTGAAAAAACAATGTTTGTTCAGACTTAAAAAAACATTGTTCAGACTTAAACCAGTAATGACAATACTTGAAAAAATAATGTTCGTTCAGACTTAAAAAAACATTTTTCAGACTTTTTTTAGTCTGAACACTACCATTTAAGTTTGAACACTACCATTTAAGTCCGATTATTAAGTATTTTTAAGTTTGAACATTAGTATTTTAAGTCTGAACACTACCATTTAAGTCTGAACACTACCTTTTTAAGTCTGAACACTACCATTTTAGTCTGAACACTACCTTTTTAAGTCTGAACACTACCATTTAAGTCTGAACACTACCATTTAAGTCTGATTATTAAGTATTTTTAAGTCTGAACATTAAGTATTTTAAGTCTGAACACTACCATTTAAGTCTGAACACTACCTTTTTAAGTCTGAACAATACCATCTTAAGTCTGAACAATACCATTTAAGTATGATTATTAAGTATTTTTAAGTCTGAACAATACCATCTTAAGTCTGAACAATACTATTTAAGTCTGATTATTAAGTATTTTTAAGTCTGAACAATCCCATCTTAAGTCTGAACAATACCATTTAAGTCTGATTATTAAGTATTTTTAAGTCTGAACAATACCATTTTAAGTCTGAACACTAACAACTTGTGGACTAAATTGAAAATAATATTATTATGTTTTATACCCATTCGTGTGAAATGACTATTATACCCCTCCGTGTTTTCTCCGGGATTTCGACTAAACAGGGACACGTGTCGGCTTTATAATTGGTTTGTAGTTTTTATTTTTAAACAGGTTTGTACCTGAACCGCACCCTAAATTTATATTGTAAAATTTTTAAGTTCTTTCAATCATAAAATAAATTATAACACCTCAAATTATAAAACATATGGATCAAAATTAAATTATTATTATTTAATTCATCAACAAACTTGTATTCTTTTTCATAGTGATTATTCTCTTATAAACATGAATCAAGAAAATTATATTTTAATGTTTACCCATACATATTATATAGTGAATGATCAAGTTATAAAAACTGAGAACACAATACCCTAATGTACTATAAACTTTTCATTCACTATTCAATCAAATTATAATCATACCGTAGCTCGCTTCTTCTCAAGACTCTTCATGAAAACATGCTAGCTCGATCAAATCTTCCCAATCACTCCACTTTCGATTTCAAATCGATTTGATTCTGGCGATATCGGCTTTGGGAGAATTCTGCAGGTATATGATGGACGGATGCCTCACTAGCTGCGACGACAACATCGACTAGAGGTCATACCACCGTAACTGTAAGTACGAGCTTCACGAATCCGGTATATTCCCTACAAGAAGCAACACTAAAAAATAGTTCATCCGTTCGTATCTAATCTAGCACTTTCTGGCTTTTCCTCTGTCGCATCGTCGCCTTGATGCGTCTCTTCTTCCGTGATGCTCATTGTCTTCCTGGGAAAATGAAGAAATAGTTTCAGGGATCGACGAGTGACGATGATGATTTGTACCCACGGATCATATTGTTCGAAAGGCAAAATATCGGTTAATTTTTTTTTTGAAACAGGAGTGAGGGGGAAATTCGTACGGTAATTTGATTGAATCATGAATAGAAAAGTTTTTATTACATTAGGGCAGTGTGTTCACAGTTAAATTAAATAATTTTGATTAAATAATAATAATTGATTAACATTTTTAATTGATTGTGTGTAATTTAATGTTCAAAAACACTAAATTGAAAATTAAAATAGTCCAGGCCGCGATTTGAAAGGAAAAAGATCAGGTGAGAAGTATGCATATTTTTGAGAAATAAGAATTTATCCTGTCCACTGATTATAAAGATCCAACAGTGGTAATTAAATAGAATATTTAGAATATATTTAATGTTAAATACGGTTAAAGGGTATATTTGTAATTCAATTTTGCATCAATCGTGGTATCGACTGATTCGTTTCTGATTGTTCGCAATCCATTCGTATGCGTCTTTCCCAGGGTTGAGATCTTTCCTTGTTCGCGTACCAATTCGTGTCGCATCCCTAGCGTTCAGTCGTCCCCAATCAGATTCAGTTCGTAAAAATTAATCTACGTTCAGTCGTCCCCAATCAGATTCAGATTCAGTTCGTAAAAATGTGAGCTCGGGTACCCTATCGGCTACCCGACCTAAGTTGCTCGCACCCTATCGTCTACCCGATCAATCCCTGTGTTTACTACGGACTATGCTTTGATATGTACGTATAATGCAATGATTTCTACGGACTATGCTGTGGAAATTACGGATAATGCTATGATTGTGAGCTCGGCTACCCGCTCGGCTACCCGACCTAAGTTGATCAATCCATGTGTTTACTACGGACTATGCTGTGATATATACGGATAATGCAATGATTTCAACGGACTATGCTGTGGAAATTACGGATAATGTTATGATTGTGAGCTCGGCTACCCGATCGGCTACCCGATCGACTACCCGACCTAAGTTGATCAATCCCTGTGTTTACTACGGACTATGCTTTGATATATACGGATAATGCAATGATTTCTCGTCGTGATTTCTGGTGTTCGGACGCCGATTTTCGAACCATCCTCGTCGTGTTTTCCGAATCGATGGCGGCGCTTGTGCGGTTGTCCGTAGCTTCTATTTCGAAGCACAAGTTGGTTTGGGTTTTGCGAATCGATTGCGGAGGTTTGCGTCGTCCGTAGCTTGTATTTCGAAACACAAATGATTAGGGTTTGGTTCGTAACCAACGATAGCAGTTTTGGATTTGTTGGGACGATACTGCCCCTGTATGTGTAATACGACGTGTTTTTGGTTAAAATTTTAGACAATCATAGCTGTTGATTATCAAAAATTATTGGACAAGATAAATTCTCATTTCTCATCTTAAAGTCACTTCTCACCAGATCTCAACCCGATTTGAAATAGTGTCATAGTTCAGATAGTCTTTTTTACAATTTTCCCTCTAAAGTAATTATGAAACCCCAAATAAATAATTTAAAAAGTAATACTCATTTCTAGTTTGAGAATTTATAAAAATAAATTGGTGAAAATTGAAATTGAGCCTATAAGTCTAAGTCTGCAAAGCAATTGGTGAAATTGAGCCTAAGTGGCTAAGTCAGATTTAGTCCCATCGTGAATTTCCTTTGGTTCGTTTCGAGTAAGCCAAAGATTTGGGGTTTAGTAGATTGTCTTGCTTTGTTTGTTGCCTTCGGTCGGACGTTGATCTCTGTTATGGGCCTATGGCTGCGCTGGTGGTGGTCCCTATTCTTAGTTTTCAGGCTGTGTTTCGTCCCTTTCTCCGATTTAAAATGCTTTTTTGGACCGATATTTGTGACAAGATTTCTCCAGTGTTGGAATTTTGTCAAAAATATGACATGTAAAGGCTATTTAAATGAAAAGTAATAAGATGGAAAAACAAAACGGTCTAATTGTTGAACAATCGACCGAGAAATCTCACTCTCTTTGTGCATATGCAACAATGACTATTAAAGATTGTATGAGTAATTTTTTTTTAAAAGTGGATCATGATTGCCTTAATACAAAATTCAATATTGGAGAAGGAGAGCGAATGTGCATCTACGGCGTTTTTGCATTTTCATAAAGCAACCGCTCTAAAGTCGCATTATTTATTTATTTATTTATTTTTCGCACATACATTTCTATTTTTCTTCGCCCCAACTTTTGCCACCTATTCACCTTGTAACACGTGGAAGCCTCATGTTTCAAGATAAAAAATCATCCAACGAATTTGAAGTGGGAAATTTTGACAGAGCGCTCCCTATTGACCAAATGTAGAAGTTTTCTATAATCTCCCTTCTTTCGAAACTCAAATTTTCAAAACTCACCGTTCAAAACTCAAATATTTAAAATATTCATTTTGAATTAATATCGGTTCCTCGGGAACCAGAATCGTGTATTTTTTACAATCTTGGTACACAAGAAATCAGAAAGTTCGATTTTTACAATCTCGGTTTCCCAGGAATCGGTAAGAGTAAAAATTGTTTATGTGCCTCTGTTTGTAGCCTACGTGAATCAATCGATATCAGTTGAAATGTGACACATCTGCTTCTTATTTTTGAAAATTTCGATTCATGGAGAAATCGACATTGTAAAAATCAAATTTTTAGTTCATCTTGCACCAAAATTAAAAAAATACATGATACCTATTTGAGGATAATCGGTATTAACTCAAATGGAATATTATGAATACTTAAGTTTCACGGGATATTTGAGTTATATAGAACCCCCAAACGTGCGTTATATACATCCGATAACCACCACCGCTCACCAACTCGGCAAAACCCATCAATTAACAAACTATATGCTACAACATTCGAAGAAATATAATAATTCTTCTCATCTCTTTAAACATATATCTTGCTTCTTCTAACTCCCCGGTGCGGCAGAAGCCATGAGTCAATGTACTATAGGTTACTACATCAGGCTTAACTCCATGCTATTTCATTTCAAAGAATGTATTTTTGTCTCTTTCTGGGTTAGTGCCAAGCAACAAAGTTCTACAAAAGCTATTTTAAGGAATGCTTCGAGAGATGGTGATGGATGCTTCTGGGTGGTAGAATGTCTAGTATTACTGGAATTGCTTAAAGAATGAAAGCTGGAACATGTGTTTCGAGAGGCGAATGCTCCAACAGCAAAAAGCAAAGGAGGGCTGTTCCGAACTTGTTGTCCAATGACCAATATCATTGTTAAAGACTTGTTATCTGTTGTAGTTTTCAGCTTTTGTATCAAAAAAATCTCATGAAAACATTATATGGCCTAACATGATAAGATTATATCCAAGGGAAACATAAGTTTGAGAGTTATCTATAATCGAAACATGAATGTAGTTCTAATCCTTTTTCTCATCTTGATTGCTGAAGAGATTTTAACCTTCATGACTGAAGATCATAGATAGTCGTCAATAACGCGGTCACATTTCTCTTCCAGTATATTCACAGCTTCGGTAAACAAGACATCTGGAGGTAGTGCTCCAGTTGACTCGATCGTGACTGGATAACAAACAGTGAATGTAATCCCAAAGATATTCATGCCGATCTACAAAGTTTATCTGCAAAATGTCAAATAAAAGGTCGAAGCTACTTACAGATGAAGTGATCTTTGACACGTCGTAGAGAAACTGAATCCCGCCAACTAGGATCACGTATGCATTCTCTACATAGCGTACAAGCTCTAGGACGTGACACAAATGCCTTCTTCTTGCCTGCCCCCCCATACAAAAATTCAACTAGCATGTTAATATTGCTTGACCTGTTTAATGAAATGGGATTATGGCTCCAAATTTTGGAGTGCCTGTAAAATTCAACGGAAGCTAACAAATAAGAGCCGTACCATTGCCAATATCTTCGATGTCAAATACATTTGCAGGACAATTTTTCACAAGTTCTTCAGCCTTTTCATCTTCAATCTGTTTTAGCAAAATCACCTAAACAAAGAAACTACATAAACACATGGGGCAACAAGATTGCATGTTCAGCTGTCTACAATTTAAAACACTTCAATACCTCAGGAAGCATCCGATACCACGCTGTTGCAACAGGTGACCACTTTGCATGTGTCTTGCCCACACCTTTAACAGCAATAGCCTCAAGTTCAATTGCCTGAAGAAACCATACGAACCCTTACGTTCAAAGAGGATCCTAAAATTTACTCCAAAAGAAAAACACTCACATCTTCTTTTTATACACATAGAGAATGCCTAGGAAAGCAGAATTTTGTATGATGTTTCTTCTTTTGATTTCATGTTGTCGTCAGCATTGCAAGTGTTCATAGTGAGTGAAAACTTGAAATAATGACATAACTTACTTGTCCAGCACCAAGCCTAGCAAGGACAATGCGAGAAGGTGTCAACTTGGGACCCTCGTCCGGAAACCTAGACATACAAGTTTGATTGCAAGTGAATGAAGTATACATTTCTGGCTTCGATGAAGAATCCACTGATTTTTCCAATTGACTTCCTTGAGGTAGCCATTCTAATTCATCTGAATAAACTACAATAAACATGCCACAAACGAAACATAGTTCATTATGTATAAGTGTGGGAAACCAAGAGATATCAAGAAGATGTCGCAGAAAAGAACCTGTTTTGCGTGATTCTTGTGGGGTTTCTTGTGCAGCTGAATGCCTCGGGTTTTTTTTTGTCCCTTTTTCACAGGTTTCGGACATTTGGCATGAAGTTTAAATACAATAGTGTTCCTTTCATTATATTTATGACCTTCTGCAGAATGATTAAAAAAATAGAAGTCTGTTAAACAAACAAACAAAAAAAGAAATCAAGGGGCTTAACAAGGTTTGCAGTAAAAGAAAGAAACTACACTAACCTTCAACGTAATCAAACATCCTTGGGTCGACTTTTATAGGAATTAATCCTAATCTATGAGCAAGAACTTCATCGTGAATTTCGGATGTATTGTCTGCCACAAGTACTTTTTCAATGGCCATTGTAGTACCTAGTAGCAAGGAACTTTCAATCAGTGGTCATTCTGTTTTTCCCACTCCTCTTTGTTAGTGATTTTCAGGTTTTCATGCGACCGCATGATAATCATGCAAACGCATGAGAATATCATGCGACCGCATGAGATTCTCATGCCTCGGGTTGGGTCATGCGATCGCTCATGCGAACGCATGAGATTTCTATGCGACTGCTCAAGGTCATGCGATCGCATGAAATAATTCATGCGACCGCATGAAATAAGGCAAAAGATGCAACGTTTCATGGAGCATGCGAACGCATGCCATGGAGCATGCGAACGCATGAATGCAACAGATGTGTCTGTTCAGTCAATAGTCTATAAATTGAGATTGTTTTCTCAATTATGGGACACGAAATTGTGCTGTGCAATTGCTAGAAGCATCAAATCCTTTCACTTGATTTACAACACACCCAAACCCTAGTTTTGCTTTGTTTTATCGCCTAAAAACAAAGTGTTCTTCAATTTGGATTGAATCCCACATTCACATTTCCTGTAAACCCAAGACAAAGAGTAGGGAGGAAATATTGAATTCGGACAGCGACTACGTGGTCCAAATTTGATATCCAAGGCACTATTCAACATTCACACAAGAAAAAGCTACAAAGAAGACGACATTTTCTCACTACCATTGAAGGTCCTACTCAAACCGTTGCTGGAAAAGTGAAGCAAAAGACAACCCAGCAACTACAAACGAATTCAATAGTATTCTGCAAATCAATGACGAGCGTGAGAGAAATGATGTCGCAATTCCAAAAATTGGACAAGTTTGAAGGAACCGATTTTCGACGTTGGAGGAAGAAGATGCACTTTCTGTTAACACATCTCAAGGTGGTGTACGTGCTGTCCACGCCATGCCCTGAAGTTGGAGACAACGCAGCAGTAGGAGCATTCCGTGAAAGAAGCAAATGGGAGAACGACGACTACATCGCAAGAGGACACATCCTCAACGGTATGATCGATCCTCTTATCGATTTATATCAAAATGTAGAATCTGCAAAAGAATTATGGGATACTCTTGAAGCTAAGTATATGGCTGAGGACGCTTCAAGCGTGAAATTCCTTGTTAGTAATTTCAACAATTACAAGATGGTGGACTCTCGTCCGGTGATGGAACAACTCCATGAGATACAACGTATCTTGGGGCAATTTGCTCAAACAAATCTGAAAATGGATGAGGCCATCTCGGTGTCAAGTATCATTGACAAACTACCACCGGCATGGAAAGACTTTCGCCGTTATTTGAAGCACAAGAAGGAAGACATTAGTCTTGTGGAACTCACAAAAGAGTTGCGTATGGAGGAGGATCTTCGTATGCGTGAAAATGATGCTATGGAAGTGGATACAACCTTGCCTAAGGTAAATGTATTGGAGACAAACACTCAAAAGGGGAACAAAAACAAAGGAAAGAAAAGGCCAAGTGAGTATGTTAGCAAAGGACCTAACAAGAAGAGGCATGTGTCAAAAGAAAAAGTTTGTTGGACGTGTGGAAAAGCGGGGCACTTCAAGCGTGACTGCCGCGTAGGAAAGGGGAAGAGCGAGAAGGCTCAAGACAAGGCTGTTGGTAATAAAAACCAAGAGCAGAAATCTCAAGGTCAGAATTTGATAATTTCAGATTTGAAAAATAGAAAAGATACATATTCTAAAGTAGATTATGTTTCTGATTTTTCTGAAATTTTAATTATGCAGGATGATGAGATTTCATGGTGGGTTGACTCCGGTGCTACGGCACATGTATGTAGAGACAAAGGATTATTCAAGTCATTTGCCGCTACAAGTGAAGAAAGAGTTCTTCACATGGGTGACGAGTCAACTGCCCCCATCCTTGGACTAGGCCGTGTAGAATTAGAATTCTCAAGTGGAAAAACTATTGTTTTGTGTAATGTTTTGTATGTACCAAATATTAGAAAAAATATTGTGTCGGGTACTGTTTTGAATAAACAAGGTTATCGGCAAGTATATGAAGCCGATAACTATGTGTTGTCTAAAGGTGGTATTTTTGTTGGCAAAGGTTACTTATGTAATGGAATGTTTAAGTTAAGTATCAATAAAAGTATTTGTTCTATTTATATGAATTGTTAGCATGATTTTCCTAATCAATATACAAATTCACATGTGAACATATCTAGACTATGGCATGCACGTTTAGGACATGTTCATTATAAAAGATTACATAATATGTCAAAGCATGATTTAATTCCCTCATTTGACATGAACATTGATAAATGTAGAACTTGTATGCTTACTAAAATTACTAGGCAACCATTTTATAATGTCACTAGAGAAAGTAAAATACTCGATTTAATACATAGTGATTTATGTGATTTTCATGCATCACCATCTCTAGGAAATAAAAAATATGTAGTCACATATATTGATGATTTTTCTAGATTTTGCTATGTATATTTATTGCATTCAAAAGATGAAGCTCTTGATAAATTTCAGATTTATAAGAATGAAGTTGAACTTCAAAAGGGAATTTCTATTAAGAAATTGCGCACCGATAGAGGTGGGGAATACTATAATCCAAGTTATTTCCAAAGTGTGGGTATCATTCATGAAACCACAGCTCCTTACACACCACAACAAAATGGTATATCCGAAAGGAAAAATAGAGTTTTAAAAGAAATGGTTAATGCCATGCTTTCTTACTCGGGTCTAAATGACGGATTTTGGGGTGAAGCAATGCTAACAGCTTGCTACTTACTGAATAGGGTTCCTAATAGTATTAGTAACCTTACTCCTTATGAAACTTGGCATCAAAAGAAGCCAAATTTAACACATGTTAGAGTTTGGGGTTGTAGAGCAGTGGTAAGATTACCATTACCTAAGATAAAAACTTTAGGAGAAAAGGGAGTTGAATGCATATTCATAGGATATGCTCAACACTCTTTGGCTTATAGATTCTATGTTATAGAACCTAACAAGCAAGTACCAATTCATACTATTATTGAATCAAGAGATGCTATATTTGATGAAAAGAGATTTTCATCAATTAGCTTGCCTAAAGGTTTGATTCTAGAACCAAGTTTAGTTCAAGAGTCAAGTGAACCACAAATTTCAGCAACTAGGAGGAGTAAAAGAGCTAGGAAAGAAACATCATTTGGAAATGATTTTCAAATGTACCTAGTGGAAGGAACTCGGGAAGACATTGGCTTGCAATATTTATATTGCCATATCATGGAGGATGATCCAAAGACCTATGATGAAGCAATGAAATCCCAAGATGTATCATTTTGGAAAGAAGCCATTAATGATGAAATGGACTCTATAGTGGGAAATAACACTTGGATTTTGGTTGACTTACCACAAGGTCATAAAGCGTTAGGGAATAAATGGATCTTCAGGAAGAAGACGAAAGTAGATGGAACCATTGATAAATTTAAAGCAAGATTGGTGATTCAAGGCTTTAGACAAAAATTTGGTTTGGACTATTTTGATACCTATGCACCGGTTGCTAGAATATCAACAATCAGATTGTTGATAGCTTTAGCATCTATACATAAGTTGCTAGTACATCAAATGGATGTAAAGACTGCTTTCCTAAATGGCGATTTAGAGGAAGAAATATATATGAAACAACCGGAAGGTTTCATTGTAACGGGACAAGAGCAAAAGGTATGCAAGCTTGTTAAGTCATTGTATGGACTTAAACAAGCACCTATGCAATGGCATCAAAAATTTGACAAGGTGGTGCTTTCCGATGGATTTATCTTAAATCAATCGGATAAATGCGTGTATAGCAAGTTTGATGATTCTGGAAATGGAGTTATCATTTGTCTATATGTAGATGATATGTTGATTTTTGGCACTAACATAAAGTGTATAAATCAAACAAAGGAATTTTTATCATCTAAGTTTTCTATGAAGGACATGGGGGAGGCGGAAGTTATTCTAGGTATAAGAATAGAAAAAGTAAAAGGGGGTCTAGCTTTGACACAATCTCATTACATTGAGAAAGTGTTAAAGAAGTACAAGTACTTGGACTGTCATCCAGTCAATACTCCTTTCGAATCTTCCAAACACCTTCTCTCCAATAAGGGAGCCCCAGTGTCACAGCTTGAATATTCAAGGGTCATCGGAAGTTTGATGTATGCGATGACAAGTACAAGACCTGACATAGCTTTAGCGGTGGGCAAGCTAAGTCGATATACAAGTAATCCTAGCAAGGATCACTGGCAAGCGGTTCATAGGGTACTCCGGTATCTTAAGGGAACGATGAACTTAGGTCTTGTATATTCTGAATTCCCTTCGGTAATTGAAGGATATTCGGATGCAAGTTGGATTTCTAACGAGGAGGATCATTCTTCCACAAGTGGATGGGTATTTCTGCTTGGGGGAGGTGCAATCTCGTGGGCATCAAAGAAACAAACTTGCATCAGCTGTTCAACAATGGAATCTGAATTTATTGCTCTAGCGGCAGCTTCGAAAGAAGCAGAATGGCTAAAGAATATGATACATGAAATACCATTGTGTGAGAGACCGATATCACCCATATTAATTCATTGTGATAGCGCTGCAGCGTTGGCTAAGGTATATAGTCATGTATACAATGGGAAGTCTAGACACTTAGGTGTTAGACATAGTGCGGTAAGAGAGCTCATTACGCATGAGGTAATATCTGTGGATTTTGTAAAATCACAACAGAATCTAGCCGATCATTTGACTAAGGGATTGGTTAGAGAATTGATCAATAAGTCTGTGAAGGGTATGGGATTAAAACCCACATAATCATCTAGTAATGGGACACCCAATTCACATCTAACTAACGTTAGAGCTGAATTCAATGCGGAAAGCCCATTCCTAGAAGATTGATGAGCACAAATATTCATCCCCAAGTATGTGTTCAGAACCTACAAAGGTCTAGGTTGAAGATGAACTCTTCTTAATAGATTCTTTGAAAAAGTGCTAAATGTAGGAGCACGATCGAGTGGTGTGACTCATTAAAGAATTTACCTATGTAAACGTGAAGTTTCTGGTCGCTTCTTGAGATATTGGGTTAAATCTCAAAAACGTTTATGAATGGATAGGGACTCAAGGACCATTAAGAGTCAAGTTAAACTAACGGTTTGTGAAGTAACACATGCGTGTGTCGCCGTCAAGTACCCAAATGAATTGATTGGTTCAATCCTTAGTGACACCATTTCAATTCGGGTATATTGTATGCGTGATTACACTATGCAGAAATTCAATCCGTAGTGACATTTCTGCTTATGCGTGTTTTGCTTAAAACAAGGTAAGTTGTGAATCAAAAGAAAACCCAAAAATAGGGGAGGATTGTTAGTGATTTTCAGGTTTTCATGCGACCGCATGAGATTCTCATGCCTCGGGTTGGGTCATGCGATCGCTCATGCGAACGCATGAGATTTCTATGCGACTGCTCAAGGTCATGCGAACGCATGCGACGTTTCATGGAGCATGCGAACGCATGAATGCAACAGATGTGTCTGTTCAGTCAATAGTCTATAAATTGAGATTGTTTTCTCAATTATGGGACACGAAATTGTGCTGTGCAATTGCTAGAAGCATCAAATCCTTTCACTTGATTTACAACACACCCAAACCCTAGTTTTGCTTTGTTTTATCGCCTAAAAACAAAGTGTTCTTCAATTTGGATTGAATCCCACATTCACATTTCCTGTAAACCCAAGGCAAAGAGTAGGGAGGAAATATTGAATTCGGACAGCGACTACGTGGTCCAAATTTGATATCCAAGGCACTATTCAACATTCACACAAGAAAAAGCTACAAAGAAGACGACATTTTCTCACTACCATTGAAGGTCCTACTCAAACCGTTGCTGGAAAAGTGAAGCAAAAGACAACCCAGCAACTACACTCTTACAACTAATGCAATAAAAAACCATAATAGAAAAACTGTACAAAGTAGATGGCTTGTCAGATGTAATTATGAGACCACCGTCGCCCATGCTTATATAAAATTTGGCAGAACCATGATACATAGGCCAAAGTACACATCAAGTGTACCAAGGATGTACCTCAGCAATGAGAATTCTCCGAAAGGCATTAGCAATGGAAGGATCAATACCAATCATATCAAACTCCATATCCTCGTCCGTAAGCCGAATTACTTCATTTTGAAATCGTTGCGAAATTGATTCATATTCAAACCATTATCAACATCCATCGCTGCATATGCTCCAGAGTACTGAACTGTCTCTGTCTTCAAACACAACATATTCCCACACAACAAATAATATTAATAGTTTCAAACTAGGAGACCACCAAAGCAGCACCTAAATCACACGCCACATTAAAAAAATATCTAATTTACCCAAATAGCATATTACAAGAGATACGCCTAACAGACACATACATAGATTTTTTTTAATATAAAAATGGCTTACATAATTAGGGGCATCCCAATTGCAAACAACCCGAGTTCTTTGCAACTCGAGGTGTTCTGGGAGATTCTTCTTCCGTCCTTCAGTCATTGATCCCGACTTAAATTGAGTCTATGCGGCAAAAAAAAGTAGTCACCAAGTTATTAGATGAACTATACGCCTGATTAAGTAGTACCAGCAAATGAAGATGATGACTTTTGAGCGCAGAATGGTTGTTCTTCAGAGGTTTATCCTAGGGTTTAAATTTGACGATCCAGCAGGCAAAAATTATTCAGTCGTTCTATTGGGTGAAGTTCTTTAGTCAACATATAACACATCAACCAGCTACCACTTTTCAATGGAATGACAAAAGCATAAAAGAAAATTAAACTCAAGCTCAAATTTGAAGTAATTTTTTCTCCAAAAAAAGAAAGAGAAGAAAGGATTCAACAATGGACAAACTCGCAAAATGAGGAGTGGAAGCGACGCATAAGGATATAATTATGCACGCATTTCCTTACTTGAGGTCTCAGACATTACCAGAAATGCATACATAGAAATTTCTTATTACCAATCAAAACAAAATTTCCTATCTAGATGCAAGCAACTTGAGCAAAAAGTATCCTTATGTGTGTAATTCATTTTTAGTGTCAGTGTATGCAGACGTTGTCTAATGCTAAAGAAAAATTGTGCCCCGAGGTAACAGATATCCTCTCGGTCATCTTCTTGATTTTTTGCCCGACTTGTTCTTGTTGTTTATGTATTTGTCGAGTTCTTATCCGTCATCTTCTCCTCGTTTCCTCCTTTTGCCACCCTCTTTCATTTTCTACATTGGCAAATAGTGTGAAAACAAACGGTCATCTCAGACAAATGAGTTGAGCCAAACTGAGGGTTAATTGATTTGAAATAGACATTAATTATGAGAAAAGCCTGAACTGACTAACGTGATCAAGATCAACAGTATATATTACCAATATAAGGAGACGAGAACACCAAATGCTACAAATGAAATAATAGTGTGGCACACACATTCATATGCCCGGCATAAAACAAACTTCTGCCCGATCATATAATACGAGCATGAGATAATTCCACATGCAAAATAAAAGATCAAATATGTGCCGAACCAAGATATATAACATGGTACAAGACTTCTAATCCATTTATAAGCTACAACCTACGAGCTTTATGTTTGTAACACTTTTCAACCTAGAATATCACACCATCAGTTGCACAAAAGAAACTCTGAATTTGTGAGCCACTGAAACAACGGAACTATTTTTTTCTAATTGATTACAAATGATAGATATCATGAGTTGCCTACTGAAGTTTTCAAGGTGGAAATAGTCAAGGATCAGAACATGGCATCACCAAAGTATATTCGAGGTGAATAATAATCAATGTGAATTGTGTGTTACCATTATAGATAATCTCTTAGCCTCAGAGACACGCTCCAGGAATAACAAAACTTCTTCCTTTTGTGGAAGATACAATGGCAACTCTTTGCCTGTAAGATATAACAAAGGGATGAGATTTTCTCTAGGCTTCATGCAATATGAAGCTAAAACTTGTGTTATCGCCCACCTATAAGTCCCTCGATCTTTTTATACCACTCCGCTTCATATTGATTAACCAACGAGATAGCCACACCAGATCTTCCTGCCCTAGCAGTTCTTCCAACTCTATGATAATAATCCTACAGTCAAACACAAAATTAACAATGCTTGCATTGTGTGCTTCCAAAAAAGAAACTATTGATATAAGTTTTATTGGGAATGTTAAATACTTCAATTTGGTGGATACGATCTCTGACGTTGTAAATTGAAGCTAGCAAATTATTCAAGAGACCGACTATTGTTTACAGTCTAGAGAAAGACAAGGAGATGAGAGACATTTCTTTACCTTGGAGTTGGAGGGGATATCATAATTAATAACCACATCAACAGATGGGATATCAAGTCCTCTACTCGCCACATCAGTGGCGATTAGAATATTGCATTCCCCAGACTTGAATTGGTTGAGTGCAGCAAGCCTTTTGGTCTGGCAACAAGGTGAGCACATTTTCAGATAAAGCTTTAAAATCAGACAAATATTAGACAAGTGAATACAGTAACTACCTGGGGCATTTGTCCACTAATGGGGATGGCTCTAAAACCAAGATTCCGAAGTATTAAAGCCAACAGGCGAGTTGATTCACGGGTACGTGTGAACACCATGGTTGTACTTCCAGACATTTCTGTCAGTATAAACACAAGATAACAGTCCTATGAACCAAAGCAAAGTGACTTAATGTTAAAGCCTTCTGCTAACATCTAATATAATTTTCATAAAAAAGCACAGTAATGCAATGATATGTTATATCCCAATCCTAATCTTGTAATAAAGGTGCATCAGTATCATGGATAGGAAAATAAGTCAGTTAACATATGCGGACTTGCTATGGCCCAGGTCATGGATAGAAAAACATGGCAAACCATAAAAGACAGGTACATCTTGATATTCAGTAACTGCTCGTGAAATGATAAAACAGGATTGTTATAAGATTAGTTTACCCTGAGTTATCGCATTGAATCCCTATAGGTATATTGATATTCTACGATATCAAATTTCAGCTGAACTCGATTAAGACACTGAAAACAACAAGCAACAGATAATGGATAAAAAAAACAATGGCAATTCAGTCTGAGTTCAAGTGACGAGGCAAGCAAGGCACAAAGTATATAGCTGAAAATTGTTAATCAAGGGTTAAGTGTCCAGTACGGAACGCAGCGATGTCATTTTACTTAACAGCTAGAAACTCAGCCATTTGGACTAATTTGTATGAGGATTATATGCTGAAGCAGAACTGATGTGCTACATTATTGCTCTAATCTATTCTCTATGGATAAGGATTCTATAAAAGTCGTCGCTTTTTTGTGCTTAGTGAGGACGGGGGGTGTAAATTTCTGCTGTTTTGCTGAACGTTTGATTAAACTATTTATGTCACTGTTTTTTTCATTCTAAAGCGATATTCCTTTGCCAGTTTAACTGCAGTGGCATACAGATTTGATCTGCGATTTATTCATGCCTTCGCCATTTCAAGGCAATGAAGTACCATGCACATTTAATGATAGTTAGTATGCTTATTTATCTAAAAATGATGTCAAGGGAGTTACCTTATGCTTTGCAGGAACAATGAGTAACTGTTGTTTCAAGGTTTCAACTGTTGCGTATTTCGCCGAAGCTTCTATCTGTGAGATTTAAGTCATCAGGCAAAACTGTTTTCGATAAGAGAAATAGAATTCAAAGCGGTCCTTACCTTTACAGGATCACGAAGGCATGCTCTTTCAAGTTTTTTCACCTGCAATTTCCAAGCACAAAAAATCAAGATGATATATAAAATCAAGGATAACTGTCAATTTATAATTCTACATACTTGAGATTCTAGCGCATCAATCTAATTATTTTATCTTGTTATACAAGAGCTAAAAGTGCATACTACGCAATATACATTAAGGACTACGTCCAAGTCCAATCAACATCGCCGGCATCAAGTCACAATAGCATTCATTGCAAATAAACTCCTTTTTGTCTAATGGATCTTCTTGAATGTGGTTACATATGGATCAATGCTCTGAACTTTAATGAAGAATAAATCACTTGCAAGGCTATAATTCAGGAGATGCCTCAGTCGCACATGCTTAGGTAATAAAAAACGGTCACATCTATTAACGAATTCAATCACGCCATATACACAACATTGTCACATGCATCTCATTTGATGGGACTAGTGACCCAAGCATATCCTAAGAATCATGACAACAGTGGTGCTCATGCTACAGTAAAGAAAAATAAAGCTTACTTTCTTGGTCATTGTGGCTGAAAACAAATATGTTCTTCGTTCCCGCGGAATAACGCCTAAGATTTCGTCGATTGATTTTTTGAATTCTTGATTAAGAAGTCTATCGGCTTCATCCAGTACCTGTTGTACATTATCATCAATATCTCGTGAGTTCCATTCTTAAGGTATCAAAAAACGGTAGCCTAACAAATTGATAGCGGGGGTCGCCAAGGTTGTTGCGGAAACGACTTGGCGACTCCACTCCATGGCATTCGAAAACTGGTATGCCGAAATTGGCAGGGACGCCTAGTCGTGGTAACTATGATTGTGAGACACATAAGTTACCTGAGTTAGACAGTCAAATTTTATCCAATTGAAAACTCTTACTGATGAGTCGAGTTTTCGACTCATTAATGCCCGTTTTTCACTATAGCTTTAGTTCGATTCCGACTACTTTTTGATGTCATTTGATCCTTTTCTCGTGCATTTCAGGTACAAAGCAAGATGTCCCAGTGTCAAGAGCCATTGGAAGAAAACTCGGGAAAAATCGGTGTTTAGAGCAAAAGTTGGCAAAATTTGGTCTTCAGTCGATCGACTGGGAAGCTCCCCTGGACCAGTCGATCGACTAAATGGACAAACAGGAGGAGCTGAAAATCGACCATCGCCAGTCGATCGACTGACCCTTTCAGTCGATCGACTGAAGAGTCCCCTGCCCAGAGCATGCAGATCACGTGACGATGAGTCGATCGACTAAATGGGCAAACAGGAGGTGCTGCAAATTGAGACTTGTCAGTCGATCGACTGGGATCCTACCCTGTTTCAGTTGATCGACTGAGAACATGCTAGCCAAGCGACTTTTCTACTTCCAGTCGATCGACTGGGCCATCAGCCCAACGCCAGTCGATCGACTGGACCTGCTACAGTGCCGAATTTCTGACGAGCCTATAAATAGAAAGAGGCAAGTTTGACCTAAAGAGGGGGGATTTTTCTGGGAAAGAAGACAAAGGAAAGGGATCAAATCAAGGGTTTCATCATCATCAAACCAAGGAGGAATCAAGATCAAGGGAGTTCATTAGGACTAATCATCCTACTCTTTCCCTCTTCTTTTCTCCTAGATTTGCTTGTAAAAACCTACTCATCATGTTGTCTTACATGATGAGTGAGTAGTCTCCCTTGTGTTTTGAGGGGTTCTATGAACCTCCTTGGTACTCAATGATCATTGTGAACACATTTGAATAGATCTATTGAAGTTGATTTCATTTTTACTATGCTCTTTATGTTAGATATGTCTCTAAGTGTTTGATAAAATGCCTAAGTGACATGTTTATGTTAGAACTTTGATCTAAGTCTTGAGAGAGCTTAGGGATGGTTTTGATATAGTACAATTGAACTAAACCTACATTTATGAGAGTAAATGCATGGTGAGAGGTGAACTAGAACTTTATGCATATAGCATTTATGAGAGTAAATGCTATATAGTGGATTAACACCCTTTAATTAGTGAGATCCTAATTAAGATGGCTTGATTGAGATTAGATACGCGTAATAGCCTAATACTTGATCTAGGCTAGGTTCAAAACCTATCAACTCTTAATTAATTGAACTCTTGTTTGCATGATCATTGAGAGATTGCCAAGGAGGGGATTAATCCCTCGAAACTCGCTTTTAATTGAATTCAATCCCTAAAACCACTTCATTCTTGTTTTACAATCATTGATAACTCAACCAATTCGAATTTTAGGAATTAGCCGAGTAAGAAAACTTGATTGAACTAGCGTGTAATCCATTTGCTCCCTTGGGTTCGACACCGGTCTTACCGGTTGATTATAAATTGTTTTTGATCAACGTATGCTAAAAAGTACAACGATCAAAATGGCGCCGTTGCCGGGGAGCAATAGCTAGATTACCCCTAGGAAAATCATTTAGTACTCCGACTATTCCATGTTTTACTCTATTTTGCTTGTTACTTGCAATTCTTGAACCACTTCACTACGCTTACTTGTTTTAATTGGTTTCTCTTGTAGGTTCACTTCTTTTATGCCACCGAAAACCAAGAAACTTGCTCAAATCGTGGATATAGACTTGAATCGACCCATAAGAGAACTAGTTGATCCTCCCGTTACAAGAAGTAAAACCAACAAGGACAAAGGTTCTACTTCTAATTCTCAAGCAACCATGGCCGAAAACAACAATTTACCACCCCCGCCCCCTCCTTACAACCGAAGGAACCAAGATCCTCCTCCTCAACAATTGCCCCTAGCTAGAAGGGCATTAAAGGACTATGCCGTTCCTACGGCGTATGGTTACCGTTCTCCCATCCAACTTCCCGCGGTTGACAACCGAGACTTCGATTTGAAGACGGCGCACATTCAAATGGTTCAAGCGAACCAATTCTCGGGGAGAGATAACGAGGACCCCAATTCTCATTTGACCACGTTTCTAGAGATATGTGCTACATTCAAAATAAATGGAGTCTCGGAGGATGCAAAGTTATTGAGGCTCTTTCCCTTCTCACTCACGGGAAAAGCGAAGGACTGGCTAAGGAGCCAAACTCCCGATAGCTTCACTACATGGGAAGAATTAGCCGTGGCTTTCTTGAATAAGTACTTCCCCCCTTCCAAGACGGCTTTCTATCGGAACCAAATCACCAACTTCTCGCAAATGGATGGGGAAAATCTATATGAGGCTTGGGAGCGATACAAGGAATATCAAAGGCTTTGTCCTCACCACAACCTTGATGATCTTCAAGTCTTCCATACTTTCTACCACGGGGTTGATGGGAACTCTCGTCTTGCTCTTGATACCGCTTCGGGTGGTGCTATAATGGACTTAGAACCGCATGAAGGATATGCGGTGATAGAGAAGATCACCAAAAATTACTTCATGTGGGGAAGCGAAAGAGGAAACCCGAGGAGAAGGCATGAAAGGCACGAGGTAAAAGCCGTGAGCTCTAGTGATTATGATGCTTTGAGGAAAGACTTTGAGAGCCTCTCGGATGAGGTGTTTAAGCTAAAACACCCGGAAAAAGAATCTTCAACGAGGCTAGGATGTGACATTTGTGAGGTGTACGAGCATGAAACTACTTCTTGCCCATTGGTTCAAAGGGACGTGCAAGGGCAAGGTTATGGAGAAGTCAATTTTGTGGGAGGAAACCAAAGTAGAGACTATGGAAGTAGTGCCAATCAAGGGCAAAGCTCTCAAGCCAATTATACTACACCTAGGTTCTCTTCGGGATGGAGAAATCACCCGAATTTCTCCTACAAAACCACTAATCCCACTCGCCCCGACTTTGGATCCACACCTCCCGGATTCGGTCCTAAACCTACTCAATCCAATCAAGGGTTCCAACCTAGGAACCAATATCAAAGTCAAGGACCGACTTTGCTTCAAAGGAATCAAAACCAAGGGCAACAATACCAAAGTCAAGCTCAAAGGGCCTATCAACAAGTTGAAGCCCCTCCACAACCTTCTAGTGAACTTTTCGGTGTTGAAGCCATGTTTGCCAAGCTCCTTGCAAACCAAGACAAGATGCAAGCACAAATCGAGAGGATGGAAACTCATAACAAAATGCTTGAAAGTCAAATTGCCCAACAAGCCGAGGCATCTACAAGGGCACCGGGCAAACTACCGGCTAGACCCGAACAAGGGAATAGAGAGCATTGTAATGCGGTAACCTTGAGAAGTGGGAAAGACTTAGAGGTAGAGCTACCTAAGAGGAAGAGAGTTACCTTTGATCTTGGAGGCCAAGCTAGTGCCGATATCGAAGAATTGGAAGAAGAGATCCCTAGTCCTCAAGTTGAGGAGGAAATCGAGGTGGAAAAGGAGAAAGCCGAACCTAGAGTCTACACTCCTCCTATTCCATTCCCTCAAAGGCTAAAGAAGAAAACAAATGATAAGCAATTCTCCAAGTTCGCGGAGATGATGAGGAAGCTTTATGTGACAATGCCCTTCACCGAGGTAATAACTCAAGCTCCTTCATATGCTCGTTTTCTAAAAGACATCATTACTTGTAGGAGGACTATCGAGGATGTCGATACGGTGTCCCTCAATGGAGAATGTAGTGCCATACTCCAACCACGCATGCCCCCAAAGCTTGAGGATCCCGGTAGCTTTTCCATTTCATGCTTTATTAATGATATTAAGATTGAACGAGCAATGTGTGACTTGGGTGCAAGTATATCGTTGATGCCTTATTCTTTGTGTAAAAAGCTAAATATGGGTGAGCCTAAACCAACTAGCATGATTCTAAGGCTCGCGGACCGCTCCTCAAGATTCCCTAAGGGAGTCCTAAAGGATGTCCCGGTTAGAGTAGGGAATTTCTATATTCCGGGGGATTTCGTGGTGCTAGAGATGGAGGAGGACAATGAAATTCCCATTCTATTGGGAAAGCCCTTCCTCTACACCGCGGGGGCTATTTTTGATACGACTAAGGGGTCAATTACCATGAGGGTAGGAGATGAGGAAATTGAGTTTAATCTTGAAAAAGCACAACGAGGTCCTAATTCTACAATGACTTGTAATTATCTTGACCTAGTTGATACTTATGAATTGTATGATGTGCCTAACCTTCTCATGAGTGCAATTGACCTTGACAATGAGCTTCCCGACATTGGCGATTGTTGGGCTATCTTAGAGGAATGTGAAGAAGGGACTCTAAGCGACAAAGGTAAGGAGTCTTGTTCGGTAGAGCTTAAAGCTCTACCAACAAGCCTAAGGTATGAGTTCTTAGGCCCAAATTCTAGCTTGCCTATCATTGTTAATGCTTCTTTGAATGATGTTGAAACCTCTAAATTGCTTGATGTGGTTAGAGAACATAAGGATGCCATTGACTACTCTATTGATGACTTGAAGGGAATAAGCCCAAATTTATGCATGCATGAAATCAATTTAGAGAGTGATAGTATGCCATCTAGGAAGAGAGCTAGGAGGTTGAATCCTATTGTGGGGGAGGTTGTTAAGAAAGAGGTCCTTAAATTGCTTGATGCGGGAATTATTTTCCCCGTTGCGGACTCTAAGTGGGTGAGCCCCATTCATGTAGTGCCGAAAAAGGGAGGAATGACCGTTATTAAAAATGAGAAGAATGAACTAATCCCCACAAGAACGGTAACCGGGTGGCGTATGTGTGTGGACTATAGAAAACTTAACCAAGCCACTAAGAAAGATCACTTCCCCCTTCCTTTTATTGATCAAATGTTGGAAAGACTAGCTAAGCATGACTATTTTTGCTATCTTGACGGGTATAGTGGATTCTTCCAAATCCCTATTCACCCCCAAGATCAAGAGAAAACGACCTTCACTTGTCCCTATGGAACATTTGCCTATCGGCGAATGCCCTTTGGACTTTGTAATGCGCCCGGTACTTTTCAACGATGCATGGTGGCTATTTTTTCGGAGTTTATTGAAAAGATTATGGAAGTGTTTATGGATGACTTTTCCGTTTATGGTTCCTCTTTTGATGATTGTTTAGCCAATTTGGCTAAAGTGTTGAAAAGATGTATTGAGACGAACCTTGTACTAAATTGGGAAAAATGTCATTTCATGGTGCAGGAGGGAATTGTGCTTGGACATTTGGTGTCGAAAAGGGGAATTGAGGTGGACAAAGCCAAGATAGAAGTCATGGAGAAATTGCCACCTCCAAGAGACGTAAAAGGAATAAGGAGCTTTCTTGGCCACGCCGGCTTCTATCGAAGGTTCATTAAGGATTTCTCGAAGATTGCCAAGCCCTTGACAAATCTATTGTGCAACGATACCAAATTTCATTTTGATGAAGATTGCTTAGTAGCCTTCAAGAAGTTGAAAGAGGCATTGATTTCGGCTCCTATTATTCAACCCCCTAGGTGGGATTTGCCATTTGAGCTTATGTGCGACGCTAGTGACTACGCCATTGGGGCGGTTCTTGGGCAAAGGGTGGATAAGAAGCTTCATGCCATCCACTACACAAGCAAAGTTCTCAATGGAGCCCAATTGAATTATACTACTACCGAGAAAGAACTTCTTGCTATCGTGTACGCTTTCGATAAGTTTCGTCCATACCTTGTGGCTTCAAAGGTTATAGTATTCACGGATCATGCGGCTATCAAATATCTCTTAGCAAATAAGGACTCTAAGCCTAGATTGATAAGATGGATTCTATTGCTTCAAGAATTTGACATAGAGATCAAGGATAAAAAGGGAGTAGAAAATGTGGTAGCCGACCACCTATCAAGGCTAGAGGAAAATGAAGAGATTGAAGTGGATGCTAGACCGGTGAATGATTCATTTATTGGAGAGCAACTCATGAGAGTTGAGGCGGAGGCCCTTCCTTGGTACGCGGATTTCGTAAATTTCGTGGTTTGTGGGATTATTCCCCACGATATGAACCACCATAAAAGGAGGAAGTTCCTTTCCGAGACCAAGAGGTACTATTGGGATGAGCCCTACCTTTATAGGCTTTGCGCGGATGGGCTATATAGGACTTGTGTCGCCGAAGAGGAAATGAGAGAAATTCTTTACCATTGTCACTCTTCTCAATATGGAGGACATGGTAGTGGAGCAAAAACCGCGTCAAAGGTACTACAATGCGGCTTTTATTGGCCTACTCTCTTTGGTGATGCCTATGAGTTCGCGAAAGCATGTGATCAATGTCAAAGGACCGGCAATATCTCAAAGAGGCATGAAATGCCCCAACAAAGCATCCTCCCGGTCGAGATATTTGACGTATGGGGCATCGACTATATGGGCCCCTTTCCTTCTTCATTTGGGAACCGATTCATATTAGTGGCGGTTGACTACGTCTCAAAATGGGTTGAAGCCGTCGCTTCCCCCACTTGTGATGCCAAGGTGGTCACGAAACTATTCAAGAAAATCATCTTTCCGAGATTTGGGGTGCCAAGGACCGTTATAAGTGATGGTGGTTCACATTTCAAGGAGAGACACTTCGAGGCCTTACTTCGCAAATATGGAGTTAGTCACAAGGTTGCCACTCCCTATCACCCACAAACTAGTGGGCAAGTGGAAATTTCAAATCGAGAGATCAAGGCAATCTTGATGAAAACCGTGGGGAGCTCAAGAAAAGATTGGTCATCGAAGCTAGATGACGCTCTATGGGCCTATCGTACGGCGTTCAAGACCCCTATTGGAATGTCTCCCTATCGCCTTATTTATGGGAAGCCGTGCCACTTGCCGGTGGAATTGAAATACAAGGCGATGTGGGCAATCAAAACGTTGAATATGGATTTACAAATGGCGGGAGACCATAGGGTGCTTCAACTCCATGAGTTAGAAGAAATAAGGAATGAGGCCTACGAAAGTGCTAGGATCTATAAAGAGAAGACCAAGAAATGGCACGACAAAAGGATACTTCGTCGCGAATTCAAGAAGGGAGAGAAGGTCTTGCTCTTTAATTCTAGGCTTAAGCTATTTCCGGGAAAGTTGAGGAGCCGATGGAGTGGCCCATTTATTGTCCACAAGCCTTACGAAGATGGCCATGTTGAATTGCTAAACAATGATGGGACTACTTTCACGGCGAATGGACAAAGGCTAAAGCACTATAGAGAAGGACTTCGTGACGAGCATAATGTCACATTCCCCTTGACCGACCCATAGAGTGCCTTATTCCGCTTGAGGAGGGATCCTAGCTATGGACTCCTCAAGTGTGCTTCTTAGTGAGAAAAGGATCGGCTCGGTCTTTGCCAAGACGTTAAACTAGGCACCTCACGGGAGGTACCCCGGTTTGTGAGTTGTCTATCTATGCACAAGTAATTTCCATATATGTGTAGCATGCATTTTGTGAACTTGATATGGCTTGGTGATTGGGATGATTTTATATGCTTGATTTGGGTGTGTGTGATGTGATATGAGGCTTGCATGAATTTTCTTGACGATGGTGGAGTTTTAAGTGTGGAGTGGTAATCCTAGCTTGTTTGTTTGAAAATCTTACGCTATGTGCTAGTGATTACTTAGAAGAGGCGTACCTTGATTATATGTGATATTTTGAGTGGTACATATTCTTGATTTTGAGTAAAAATTCTAAGTGTGGAGTCGGGTTTCGTTGGAAAAAGAAATTATTTTTCAAGCAGAAATCAGGGTTCAGTCGATCGACTGGAGTAAAGCTATATCCCAGTCGATCGACTAAATGGTGTTTCAGGAGCTCCTGTTTTTCGTGCATTCTCAGTCGATCGACTGGGAATCCCATATCCAAATCCCAGCCTCTCCTCCCTTCTTCTTCATTTCGAACAAAACCCTAATTCTTTAAACCTCCAAAATCCAAACTCCGACCACCACCAATCCGCGCCGCTCATCTCGCCGCAGCACCGCCTTAGCCTCGCCGTTCCATCGCCGTCAAGCCGCCCTCAAACCGCCACCAAAAATCCCTCCAAAAATCGATTTCCGACCGGAAATCTCCACCGCCGCCGATCTCCCTCCTCCGCCATCCGTTCTGTCCGATTCCACCACCATTCAACTCCTATCTACCCCGCCTACAAACCCCACCCATCAATTCGAGTCAAAAATCCCTCCGGTGAGAACCCCCAAATTCGACCTAACCCGCTCGGATTTCAACCTCCAGTCGATCGACTGGAATTCCAGTTCCATCTCAGTCGATCGACTCGATCGCAATTCAGTGCAGTTTTTGAGTTTTTGCTCAATTTGACTCAGGCCTCCATTTCCAAGTGCACTATGGGTCGTGCCGATTCATCTTCCAGTTCGAAAGCAAAAGGAAAGGGGATCGCTCACGAGCCCTCGCTCGATGAGCAAATTGACGACTTTACACTTGAGGGCGAGGATGATAGACCACTTGTTACCCGCAAGAGGAGATTGTTGAGGGGCTCACTTGCCGATGTTAGCTCGGGATCAGACGAGGAGATTGAGGCCGCGCCGGCTTCCCCGCCTCCCCCAAAGAAGAAAAAGCCTCAACCGAGGAAGCCGGCACCGAAGAGGAGAGCGCCCGTGCCTCCCGCCCCTAGAGCCCCCTCGCCTCCAGTGCCTAGAGTGCCCTCCCCTGCTGCAGCTCCTCCCTCCATGGCCATTGTGCCGATTGTGCCCCAAGTGGAGCCTTATGAGGGACCGATGCCCATTCCGGTCCCCTATCCATTCTCGGTTCCATTGGTGTTTAGGGACGAGAAGCACCGGGCTCATCACGCTACTATTACCTCGAAGAAGAAGAAGGCCATCCCGACACTGTACCTAGACATGGGCTTGCTTTGTGGCATCGACGAAGTGGTAGCTACCGAGGTACAATCTCGTCTCACACAACATGGTTTATCTTTTCTATTTTGTGATGATCCGGGCTCCTACCAGAGGGTAGTTGAGGAGTTTTTGTGCTCGTTTGAGTCGGTGAAGGAGAGAATGGGGGATGATGGGTCCTCAGTTTATTATTGGAAGTTTATGATGGGAGGAAGGGATTTCCGGATCAGGGAGAGTATCCGAGAGTGGTTTGGTTTTCCACAGCCTGTGGCCTCGCCCCGGGTATTCACTGAGCACGACCAATCCAGACTTTGGAAGAGGATTTCCGGTAGGAATGAGTGGTTCGTGTCTTCATATAACTCTTCTGCGATCGTTGACCCGGTTTGGAAGATTATGCACCATGTCATTGCTATTGATTTTAACACGAGAACGGAGAGGGCTAGGAAGGTTACTTTCCCTGATATGGACCTCATGGTTGCCATGGATCACGGGGAGGCCATTGATTGGCTAGCGGTTCTCATCAACCGGTTTGAGACCGTTGTGAAGCCGAGCACGAGGAACAAGAGCATGGGGGGTGGCTCTTTGATTACATTGATAGCCCAAAGGTGTAACTTCACCTTTGGCCATGAGGGTAGTGAGGCCCCTGCTAGGAGCAAGCTTGACATTGATTTGATGAAAAATATGCATATGGTCAAGCGGGATGGTAAGACATGGCGTAGTGACCCGTCACCTCACGTGGAGGATCTTGTGACCGCCGCTACCGCGAGGAGGAGAGCCTTCAAGCAGCAGCACCCACTCTACTGTCTCGCCCACCTCTCCCCCTCTCCCTCTCCTCCCGGTTCACCTCCTCCAGCAGACGCTCCTGAGGGACAGGAAGATGGAGATCTCCCCGCAGATGATGATGAGCCACTCCCTGCAGAGCCAGCAGCCGATGTTCCCCCTCCAGTCGTTGATGACTTAGCGGAGTGGAGGCAGAGTGTTACATCGGGGATTGCTCGTTTATCGACCGAGGTGTCAGATTTGAGGAGCGGATTGACTCGCTTAGAGGACTTTGTCCGAGAGTCTGATGCTAGAGCCCGCCGGGAGTGGGAGTGGCTGAGATCCACGATTTTATCGTTCGGCAGAGGCTCCGGCACTCCAGTTGCCACTCCACTCGCTCCTGAGTTCTCAGCACCGCGTGGCGCCTCCCCACTACCTTTCTCGCCAGTTTCAGCATTCGGGGAGGCGGGTACTCCACTCCCAGGAGAGACGATCCCCTACCTGGATTCTGCTTTAGGCGATAGCCCTCTTTTCCCCGGTGTCACGCAGCCGCTTGAGGACGATGGAGTCGTTGATTCAGCTAGGAGGACACCTCCGGGAGACGACGAGGCTACATCTTAGTCCATGCTTCATTTCTTTTTCCACATGTGTATTATCCTTATTTGACTTGTTGCATTGGATGTTGATTTGGATGATAAGTCGCCTTTTGGCGCATTTTTGGTGATGTATGCTATTTTGGTGATATCTATCCTTTCTTGCCTATTGGTTGTATGCTATATTCTTATGATGATATTGGAGGTGTTTACCATTTATACTGTTCACTCTACAGGATATACATTCACATTTTTTTATCATGTCTAAAACACCCTCTTATATCTACACTTGCAACCAAAAGGCTATTTCTCGCTCTTATGGATTATATCACCGGCACTTCAAATGAGGGGAGTTCCTATGCGCCTTTGCCTTTATTTTATCATTTTTTTTGCGCTTAGGGACTAAGCTTGAATTAAGTGTGGAGTGGTTTTGATGCGCATAGTTCACATGATTGCATGCTATACATATCATTTCTAGATGGACACTTGCATACTTGCATATCGTCCCAACATGAGAGTGTTTTTAACCGCATAGGCTTGTGATTTTAAATTCTAAATCCCTATAGATCGCATCTAGCCTATGTGCCACATTTACCGACCTAGTCCTTTGAAGCTTGCATTCTTGAGAATCAATATCATTGCTACATCTTGACTATCCAACTTTCTAAGTATTTTTGCTTCAACACCTTGGATCAAGCTAGCAAGCACTTTTAAAAATCGTTGTGAAAAACTTAGATCATTTGAATGCTCTTTGGTGACTTGAGTTCTCTAACATAGTGCCTTGTTCATGATTAATTCCCACACATCCCTTACAACTTTTGAACATATTGTCAAGTTTTAAGTGTGGAGTCATTCACTAAAAAAAAGAGAAAAAAAAAGAGAGAAAAAAAAAAGAGAAAGAAGAGCAAATGCCGGGGGTTAGGGAGGTAAGTCCCCCCTCGAAAGCATTTGTCTCAATAAGAAAATGAGAAGCACTTACGACTTGACCCTATGTTCCTCCATCATTCTATATTTGTGCGGGATTAGTCATTTCCATCGTGTGCTTGTTAGAATAATTCTTGGACGACTCACGTGCTTGCACGGGAGTATCCACTTGGTCTATGCTTGTTTATTAAGAAACATTGGTGTCGAACTCCACTTCCCTTATGGATTACGGCTTAAGCGCCTAAAACTTGGGAATGAGTTTCTTGCCGCGAGCCCATGGACTAGCCCTAGCTAGCATAGGTGAGCGGTTGACACTCTATCGTGCAAGCTATAAGCCTTACTTCTATTTTGTTGCTTCGAAAATGAGTAGAATTTTGGATAGTCTCTTCATAGCCCTAGTATTGACGCTCTTGAATGCACGTCGAAAAAGGTACTCAAAAGGTTGAGAAAGCTCTTTTTATGATATTGTGGCGCTAGTCTAGCTTGAGGTGAGGGATTGGTTTTGAAAAATCGTAGCCTTGGTTGAGCACTCTTGCATTCACTCTTATGGGACATGTGCATATATGAGATTTGTGAGTATTCCCTTTTCTGAAAACTCTCACGAGACTATAACTCGTCCACTAGGGTAGCCTAGGGGTTTAAAGGCTTAATGCATATGCTAAATGCATTCGTAACTCCTACGAAAAGGAGCTAGTTAGATTGTATATACTTGTCATTTACTTTTCAATAACATGTTTAGAAATAAGAATCGAGACCTCGTGAAATCTAGTGTGGCAAATGCACGAAAAACATAGCACCACTAGCATTTCGACATTTGCACTTCCTTGGCATATTTGCATACTTTGTTCGGGACGAGCAAAGCTTAAGTGTGGAGTGTTGATGAGTCGAGTTTTCGACTCATTAATGCCCGTTTTTCACTATAGCTTTAGTTCGATTCCGACTACTTTTTGATGTCATTTGATCCTTTTCTCGTGCATTTCAGGTACAAAGCAAGATGTCCCAGTGTCAAGAGCCATTGGAAGAAAACTCGGGAAAAATCGGTGTTTAGAGCAAAAGTTGGCAAAATTTGGTCTTCAGTCGATCGACTGGGAAGCTCCCCTGGACCAGTCGATCGACTAAATGGACAAACAGGAGGAGCTGAAAATCGACCATCGCCAGTCGATCGACTGACCCTTTCAGTCGATCGACTGAAGAGTCCCCTGCCCAGAGCATGCAGATCACGTGACGATGAGTCGATCGACTGGATCTCAGTCGATCGACTAAATGGGCAAACAGGAGGTGCTGCAAATTGAGACTTGTCAGTCGATCGACTGGGATCCTACCCTGTTTCAGTTGATCGACTGAGAACATGCTAGCCAAGCGACTTTTCTACTTCCAGTCGATCGACTGGGCCATCAGCCCAACGCCAGTCGATCGACTGGACCTGCTACAGTGCCGAATTTCTGACGAGCCTATAAATAGAAAGAGGCAAGTTTGACCTAAAGAGGGGGGATTTTTCTGGGAAAGAAGACAAAGGAAAGGGATCAAATCAAGGGTTTCATCATCATCAAACCAAGGAGGAATCAAGATCAAGGGAGTTCATTAGGACTAATCATCCTACTCTTTCCCTCTTCTTTTCTCCTAGATTTGCTTGTAAAAACCTACTCATCATGTTGTCTTACATGATGAGTGAGTAGTCTCCCTTGTGTTTTGAGGGGTTCTATGAACCTCCTTGGTACTCAATGATCATTGTGAACACATTTGAATAGATCTATTGAAGTTGATTTCATTTTTACTATGCTCTTTATGTTAGATATGTCTCTAAGTGTTTGATAAAATGCCTAAGTGACATGTTTATGTTAGAACTTTGATCTAAGTCTTGAGAGAGCTTAGGGATGGTTTTGATATAGTACAATTGAACTAAACCTACATTTATGAGAGTAAATGCATGGTGAGAGGTGAACTAGAACTTTATGCATATAGCATTTATGAGAGTAAATGCTATATAGTGGATTAACACCCTTTAATTAGTGAGATCCTAATTAAGATGGCTTGATTGAGATTAGATACGCGTAATAGCCTAATACTTGATCTAGGCTAGGTTCAAAACCTATCAACTCTTAATTAATTGAACTCTTGTTTGCATGATCATTGAGAGATTGCCAAGGAGGGGATTAATCCCTCGAAACTCGCTTTTAATTGAATTCAATCCCTAAAACCACTTCATTCTTGTTTTACAATCATTGATAACTCAACCAATTCGAATTTTAGGAATTAGCCGAGTAAGAAAACTTGATTGAACTAGCGTGTAATCCATTTGCTCCCTTGGGTTCGACACCGGTCTTACCGGTTGATTATAAATTGTTTTTGATCAACGTATGCTAAAAATTACAACGATCACTTACCAAGTATTTTAACGAGCGAAGACTAAATCCTTTAGTGTTGGTTAAATGATCCACAAGACGGCCAGGGGTTGCAACCTACATAAAATTACAACAAATAGGTGATCAATTTTAACTATAAATAAAGTAACATGAACACACAGCATTAACATGGGTAAACAGCAGTAACTAGTAGCATGGGATGCTCAGGCAGCAGTGAAAGTGACTTACAACAATGTGCGGTCTTTTCGCAAGGGCAACTGTCTGCTGCATCATGTCTATCCCTCCAACAACCTGAAAAATTTCATATTGTATCAAGAGATCATTTCAGAATAAATATATGGAGTTCACAAACATCTAAATACTAGATGATCACTGAAATGCGGGAATGTTGATATAAACTGAAGTTCAAGCTAGCTACAAGGGGGAAGATAAACAACCGTTTATGGAACTGGACATATTAACCTAGAAAAACATAAATTGAAGGATACAAAAATGGAATTACATTGTGCGTCAATAGAGGAATGTGAAACTATACCCTATTAAATGATAGTCGTGAAACTATACTAATCAAGCTTACTCTAATTTTCACAGATGACTAGCAAGTTTCCGGAGATTTACAGTACATCTTTAATCTACCCATACTCTAACAGTAAAGCTCTCAGTCTACTTTTCCGCTTACTTTCAAGGAATTTAAGCAAACGAATTAAAGAAGGTATAGGTGTAACAAACCACTGCACACTTTACTCCTATGCCAGCCCCCAAAGCTTCAAATTGTTCAGCAATTTGGATTGCGAGTTCTCTGAGCATTCGTGTAAAAAAGTTTTCAATCAGACAGATGAAAGCATTGAATGAACACTGCATTGTTTACAATGACGGTTCACCGAAGCGAAGTTACTGGGCAACCAACCTTGTCGGGGAAAGTACACAAGCGAAAATTGCTTTTGGGGCATCTAAAAGGGCTTGGAGTATAGGAAGAGCAAACGCCCCAGTTTTACCAGAACCTGTTTGCGCCAGCCCAATGATGTCTTTTCCTGGGACACATAGAAACAATCTGTGTGAGAGTTGAGCCACAGGAATAGCTCCCAACCTCAACAAAATATGTAAACAATGCTAATGTTGTTACTTATTTTCCCATTTTGATGCACTATGAAATAAACGTAAATTGCAAAATGAAGAAGGTAGTCATCGACTAGGCCATCCCCTGTATGCAATAGCTAGAATAACAAATACAAGACGATGAACTCGAATTCAATAAGTTCGACCAAATCTTTGGCCAATGCACTTATTCGAACATAAGAATCAATTTGATGCACCAACTAACCAGGTACCTATGAAAAGCCATATTTCAACCAACACGTATAAGAGCAGAATTGTTAACCCTCTACATGTCTGTTGACCAGTGAATCGCACATCCGCACATCTAATGAAGCCTAATAAAAAGAGAAAATTCACCAAAATCTATTTTTCGGAACGCAGCTACCTGCCGAAACCTCTAAATAATCAAATTTCAGTATTAAGAAACACAAATAGAACAAATACCTGCAAGCGCGTGAGGAATAGCTTCGACTTGAATTTTCGAGGGGTGTTTCCATCCCAATTCCTCACATGCTTCGGCTAACTGGTCACATACTCCTAAGCTCTTGAACGTAAACAAATTGTCGTTGTCTTGATCCATATCCAGAACAGCTTTATTCACAGCACAAAAACAACAATTACTCATTGTAAAAGCATTAAAACTCTTGCACAATTGCAAGTATAGAGAACAACAATACCTCAGCTTCGCGTATTAAGTGACGCAAAAGACGGCAGCGGAGTTGAATTGAGAGCTGAGAGCACCAAAAATCGACATTGCTCGGGTAAATAAACATCTAATCAAATAATATAAGGGCAAGGCAACTGATTTATTTATATGATGAACTTACTTGAGATTGATGATTTTGTTTCTTCTTTTGCAGGTAAGAATGAATCGAGTGGAACCTCAGGATCGTTCTGGCTCACAAATTGACTCTCGTTCTTAACTTTAGATTTGTGAATCGCGATTGTAACTTGTAACTTTGAGTTTTACTGTGTTAGGGTTTTATTTGTGAATGCAAATCCATTTTTTTAATCCATTATTTATTTAAATGTAATGTGAAACTATAAATTTTTCAAATTACACTTAAATTAATAGTCAATTTCCATTATACACATTTTTAAATTGGTTTTCCAATTTACACTAGTTTTGTAAGGTGTCGTTGTTCACAGCTCTTGTTGACAGCGTCTTAATCCTCGTGACATTTTTAAGCCAAAATAAACAGTCACGTGACATAATATTGCTAAACAAGCCTAAAACGCTGTCTCCAACATCGTTTTAACTTAAAACGTTGTTGCAGCCTCTTAACTTCAAATGAGTAATTCTCTCCCAGTGCTCAGCTCCATCACCTTCATTTCATTTTTATTTTTCATGCTCAGCTCCACCACCTTCATTTCTGATATCTTCCATTTTATATGAACAGCGTCCACTATGTCCTGTGTTATGCCAGCTGGTCCAACTGATATCCTCTCCAACATTCTGAAAGAGACATTCCTCAACCTCTTTAACTCATGATCAGGAATTAATTTCTCAGCCAACATAGTGTTGCTTTTCACCCGTTTCTCCTTCTCTTTTCCCTCCCTATCATGCTTGCTCAGCCAAGGTACATCAACTGCGCTCCGAACACTAGTTAAAGCTGGGCCGATCGACGTTGTGTTCACAAGCCTCTACAATGGCCTCGGAAGTCCAGCGCTCTGGATCGATTGACGCTGCAAAAAATGTTTTGAAAAGCGTCGAGCCGGTTGCGGAGCATTATGCGGTGTCGGCTTGGCGAACGATGAACAAGCATCCTCTGTTTCCGCACGTGGCGCATGTCGTGATATCCACTGCGGCGTACTGGGCTGAGAAGTATAACCAGGCGGTGGATGGCGCGGCGGAGAGAGGGTATGCAGTGGCGAGTGTTGTGCCATTGATTCCGGTGGCGAGGATTGCGAAGGTGGTTGATGGTGGTGCTGTGTTGTGCCATTGATTCCGTTTCCGGAAGAGCATGATGATGGATGAAGTGTTGTGGAGCAGAGCATGAAAATGAAATGAAGATGGTGGAGCAGAACAAATATTATAACCAGACGAGTGTTGTGCCATTGATTCCGGCATAGCATGATGATGGATGAAGTGTTGTGGAGCATAGCATGAAAAATGAAAATGAAATGAAGGTGGTGGAGTAGAGCATATATTATAAGTTAAGGTGGTGGAGCAGAGCATGACAAATGAAAATGAAATGAAGGTGGTGGAGCAGAGCATTGGGGGAGAATTACTCATTTGAAGTTAAGACGCTGCTACCAACATCGTTTTAAGTTAAGACGTTGTTGGAGACAGCATTTTAGGCTTGTTTGGCAATATTATGTCACATAACTGTTTATTTTGGCGCAAAAATGCCACGAGGCTTAAGACGCTATCAACAAGAGCGTCTTAATGTTAAGACGATGTGAGCAATGACGGCTTACAAAATTAGTGTAAATTGGAAAACCAATCTCAAAAGTGTGTACAATGGGAATTGAATCTCAATTTAAATATAATTTGGAAAATTTTCCCAAAAATATAAGCTAGTAAAGTGGTCGTACTTTAGCATGCAACTTTGAGGTCTGAGGTTCAAATCTAAGTAAAGTCAAAATTTGTCAAAAAAAATTTTGGTCGTTAGTGTAGTATTGTTAAAAATTAACAAAAATATATACACTGATGGTGGAATAGCAGACAGGAGTAATATAAGGGGATAGGATTCGAAACTTACTACTGTCACAATTTTTTCACAACTTTTTTTAAAAAACTTAGCCGGGCTTCAGTTCGGCTAAAAAAAGGCTTGGCTCCGCCCCTGGTCAGTGGGCTATATGAGTAGAGTTCTTGGCATGGCTCGTGGAATTGCACTCGAAATGTACCATTCCCATCTCTGTGTTGCTGCTGAAGACATATTGCTTTAAAACTGCTTTGTACTCTTATTGAAGAATTAAAACAGTTGCTACTCAAATTTGGAGTTCGTCGCTAAAAGCTGAAAGAATTCGCCAGTGACCGAAGGGAGTCGTCACTAAACGTGCATTCAAACAAGGCGGGGTTTTGAATCGTCGATGGTTCTAACCATAGTTATTAAAATCGGACTGGATTGGGCGATTTGACCGGTTTACAATTGACACGGTAAAACCCGATTGACCCGGTGAAGATCCGGTTGATCCGGTCGGTTGACCCAATTTTTCATTAAAACGGTGATTTCGGTTCGATTTGGTCTAGAAAATATTTATTTATTTTGACTTGAACAAGACTCGAATCTAGTCTTCCTCTATAATTATCTCATCTCCTTCCACCAAACTAAACATGATTCTTGTTTTATTATTTGTTTCAATAATATATATTCATTTATCAAATCTATAAAATTTATTACTTATTATATCAATGTAGCTATTTTTTTAACAACACAAAGCTAGCATTTTTTGAATTGATTGTATGTAAATTGTACAAGTCATGTATACAACAAATGACTCCCAATCTATGATGAACTGGAAATTGTATCCAATCTATGACTCCCTATCCAACAAATCCAAGAATTGAAAACCTACTGATAAGACTGACCTAAAACCACCAACAGAACCTATTCATCAAATTGCTTACACTTACTTTGTGTTTTATTACAATTTGTAAACAATTTTATAATGCGACTATTATTGTAACTGTTGGTGTTATTATTGTGATTTAAAGTATGAATGTGACTAACGGGATCAAGTATAATGCAGATAGTTTATAACTATTAATGATAATACATTTCTATGCATTGTTTCTACCAACTCACTTTCATTTTATAAAAAATAAATATAGATGTAATTGTACTAGATTTGCTCTTTATTGATGAAGTATTTCACACATATTGAACTATTATTTTGAGTGGAAACGAGCTAATGAGCAATTTCTTATTTTAGTTTTTATTTGGATTTTTTAGTTTTTAGTTAGATTTTATTTCCAAATTTAGTTTTTGTATTTTTCTATTTAACCCTTATTTAGGGTTTCAAAAATAAATTTTTTAGTTGAATAAAACTCTAGCTTTTGCTATTTTATTGGTGGATTCTAGAATTATCTTTTCTTGTAGATTCAGAGTGTTGTCGAGTCCACGCTTGTGAATTCGATCACATATCATAGGTTTAACGGTGATCCGCAATTTGGATCCGTGGACGAGATGATCCTCAAAGAATCACGGTGATCCGCGATTACATAATTGTAAGCAGTGGAGAGAAGGTTTTGCTCCTCGACGCTGGGTTCTCCAGAGTCGACGTAGGAGACAACTTTCTCCATGAAAACCAACATATCCTCATGTCGATTGTCTCTCTCCGCGAGACACAGGTACTCTTCTTTGTTTGACCCATTACTGTTGCTATTGTTGGTGCTTCGAGTTTTTTTCGATGATGAAGAACTCGTTTTTTGAAATCGTGCGAAACACGAAATTGTTCTATTTGGGCCTACAGTATTTGGGCCCACTCAAATATTTTCCAAGTGAGATATGACTACTTACAATGGGGTGTTGAAACAAAAATTCAACTGTTGAATTGTTGCAATGATGAGTTGAAAATGGGTGTTGAATCCACTTGGATTAATTGGATGTTGAAAGAATTCAACTAGTTGAATCTGACACATGGCACCTTTTGATTGGTTGTTGTAATTTTTTGTTTTTTATCCTCATCCTAATTATTTGTGGTCAATTATTGCATAGTAAATTAATTTTTTAATAAAAATTTTGATATTCCAAAATTCATCATTTTTGTACTCTATAAATAGATACTAGTTTCATTTGATTTGGACACAGAAAAAAAAAACGTTTCTTTTTGTAATCTATAAATAGAGACTATTTTCAATATTTGGAAGGGTGTTGAATTTTATTAAACAAAATCATTGTAGAGTGTAAAAGTTGAATGATTGTTGAATTATTAGGTGGAAGATGAAGAAAATGATGTGAAACATTGTGAAGTTAAAAAGTAGGGTTTTGAATGCTTAAATCATTGTGCATAGTCTAAGAGATTTGGAACTGTCATCAATGAGGCCCAGCACCACCCTTCCCTTCTCGCTTCATGAGCCATCAAGACAGCCAAGCCATTCGCCTCTCAGCTAATGGACGGGTCTTAAATGGATAAATGATTGTACTTGTTGAACCCTTTAAAAACTATTTTATGTTAAAAGAATTAATGGATGGTTAATAGGGAGATGATTAAAGAGTTGGGATTAGGATCAGGTGCAAACCCCATATTATTGTAAAAAATACAAACTAATCTTATCCGTTGATTTTATAATTTCTATGGATGAGATTAAATGAAAATAAATAAATAAAAATTCAAATTAATAGTAGATGAGGGTATATTTGGAATACACATCAACACTCTCTCTCTCTCTTTACTGTCTCTCTCCTCTTTTCGATTAAAATTTCAGATCTGAAATTTCCATCATCCTTCGACGATGCTCATCCATGGATCATAGTAGGTGTTGATATTGTCAAGGCCGAGAACTCCATCGCCGCAGCGTGGGTCGGCGCTGGTGACGAGGACGGAGATGTCGTTAGGGCGGCAAGGAGTGGAGGGGAGTGGCGGAGTGTCTGATTTGTTTCTCCCACTTTGATCCACCACCGACGAAGGCGGAAGATAGGAAATTGTAGTTGCTGGTGGTGTGGAGATGTGATGATGATGTTATTGAACTTAGTTATGTTCATCGATTTGTTCAAGAATTTTATAATTCGTCAAGGCCTAATTATAGTTCGTTATGTCATAGTTCGTCCAAATTGGACTATATTCGCCAAGATTTCGACGAATTATAGTGCACTTTTAACGAATTATGACATAATTCATCACATTTGGACTATAATTCGTCAACAATTCGGCAGTATCATCGATAGTTAGGCATGATAATTTATAGTTCGTCATCACTAATTTATAGTTCGTTGTCCAATTTTTGGACGAATTATGTTATAGTTCGTCCAAATTGGACTATATTCGTCAAGATTTCGACGAATTATAGTGCAATTTTGATGAATTATGACATAATTCATCACATTTGGACTATAATTCGTCAACAATTCGGCAGTATCATCGATAGTTAGGCATGATAATTTATAGTTCGTCATCTGCAATTTATAGTTCGTTATGACCATTTGTTCGGAATCGTTTTCGATTTCTTCTGCGTTTCTCTTTGTCGATTTCTTCTGCGTTTTGATTTCTGCGTTTCTTCTTCGTTTTCAATTTCGATTTCGATTTTGATTTCGATTAGTTCGATTTCGATTAGTTCGTTTTCGATCGATTTCAATTAGTTCGTTTTCGATCGCGATTTGTAGATGATGATGAACAGTACGAACAGTAATGATTAGTAGCGAACATTGACGAACAGTACGAACAGTATCGAACAGTAATGAATAGTTACGAACAGTAATGAGAGAGAAATAAAAGAAAAATCATGTCTATTTTACCCTTAATGAGCTTATTAATAGGGATAAAAATAAATTAATTTGTGTTTATCCTAATTAATTGGGATCATTGGATTAACTTGATCAATGGTCTCAATTACTTTGTATTTTGTATGGTATTTGAACTTTGCACCAGATCTGACCTCTAAAGAGTTGAACCTTCTAACTATTTTAACTCATTTAATCATTTTAAACATATTTAAACATTTTAAACCCATCATCATCACATCAAAAAAACCCATCATCATATCATCATCGTATCGACATTATGATGACGAGGATGATGATGATATCATGATGATGTTGATGATGTTGATGATGATGATATGCTGACTTTTTCTTTTATGTTTATTTAATATAGCTTAAACGGATTGTTAAAGAGTTTGAGGGTCATCGAGGCAAAAATCTTTAAACTTTTTTATAAAATGATTCTCAATGATCAGAATTTTCTAAAAACAGTTATTAGAAGGAAGGGTTTTGAAGGACGCGTTATATTAGGCACTTAAATTCAAAGGAAGAGTCTACCATAAAAAAAACTAGTCCTTCCGAGTGTGGACCATCATCATAAGTGTGGGAGAACCCCTCTACTTATGATGATGATATGACGACGCCGACCTATTCTAGATGACATATTATGAGTGGCTTTCACTCTGGTATCGTTAGAGAATCAGGTAGCCCTTCTCATGTCGTCACTTCCGAGTGACGCCCACGGCGGGTAGCCCTTCTAAAGTCGCCCTTTTAGAGTGACCCTAGGCTATTCTGAGTGACTTTCACTCTGACTAGTTAGGCAAATAGGCAGCTCTTTCCGAAGTCACCCCTTCCATGTTGGCTCAATAATATTAGACACTTAAGTCCAAAGTAAGAGCACACCACAAAATGCTAATCTGATGTTCGGGAGATGTCATTGTACTTAAGTATCTCTAGATGGGTTTCCTTTTCCATCTATCCGATATGGGATCTTAACAAATCGGAAGGTCAAAGGGTTTCTAGATTGCTTATGTTTTTTTTTATGAGTGATTGATTATGCAGTTGAGTTTGGACTTTGGAGGAAAAGTCATTGTTTAAACGACGTCGTCACTCGTCAGTCAATTTTGGTTTTAATAGTAAAAAGTGCTACTTTCTATTATGTTAAATGCAATTGCTACACGTTGGTTGGTCTAGCAAACTATATTCACTGAAATGCCTTAAAGTGAGCAGCACTATAATCCATCTACAAGCATACCAAAAAACGCTTATCTACATATTCCAGCATATTATCAGGCAGGACAGACCGAAAATTTTCATTTAAAGAAATTGCGGAAGCCATTGAAGATTGTTAAAGCTTTAAGTTCACCACTCTTCATGTCCCTCAGTCTCCTCCTCAGTATCTGAAATCATGTGCATAAACAAGAACATCATATCACTACTATAAACATACATATACTATAGCAAGCAATTACTTCTTAAATTTCGTAGCTGGACTGATTCTGATGTTTTCACATACTTCAGAACAGAAAATATAGTGTCCATAAAATTATTAAATACAGCAATGTTCATATCACAAAATGATGCCTAAACATAACTCAGCACGAAGTTCATAAAAACAGAGCCTGAGATAACCTTAATTTAACCAAGATGAACAAGTGATGTCTCTGTACTTGCCCAACAAGTTATGAAAAATAAATTCTTATGCCCAATCTATCTTTGGGACAGCTAAACACTAGCTGAGAAGGTTTCAAGTTGAAGATACTTGTCATAATTGTTTTTTTAATAGCTCTGTAAGCTGTTACAAACTCCAATTGTATCACCAGCTCCAGCTTCTTCTTTTATCTTTATAGTTTTTTCTAAGAAAAACTTGAAGTGACAGTATCATAAAGCTTAGGAAGAGAAAGATCTTGCCAAACGGATTATCATGGTGAGTTAAAGTTTTGGAAATACTGCAGTTGTGCACCCGCATTCGCATTGCAGAAAAGAATGTTACTTACATATTGAGATCGAAATAATATCCTCTGCTCACTTGTACACAGGTCTACTGCTAGCTGTTTCAAGAATAATCTCCGATTTAGCTGCTTCGGGGATGTTACGTCCAAATCCATCGATCCACTTTGCTGTTAAGATCAGAAGGGCAGGCGAAGGTATTAAGTTATGTTATCAGCAAGTTAACAGAAATCCATATTCTACACATTACTGTTGAAAATCACGGAACAGTGAAATTTTAATGGTTTACCTGAAGGAACTTGGTATAGTTTGATATGCTTGCTTCACAAGTATTTAAAATGAATTGCAGAGCTAGCTCTTCTATATCAGGGTATCTGAGGTCCTTCTTTGATGTGTTTTTGTTTGAAGCTGCAGCTGCAGCTGCCATCTGGAATATAAATTGATAAGCCACAAACTTCTCCAGTATTTAAATATAATTGAGAAGAATTGACTCTGACCTTCTCAAACTCATTGCTCATACTAGGAGGGCAGACTGCTAAGTAAGCATAAGCCATTAGCTCCAACGGCCAGCCAGTGATTTGCACAGGAAAACATTGAGGACTGTAAAAAAAATATTGGTACAAAAAAATTCTTGGTCGGAATTACTGATGAATGATTGAGACCGCAATAGTACTACCGGTGACCAATATCAATATAAAGTGCTACGTAATCAAGACTCGGATCACCAACTACTTACACTGAAAGTCCATACTTTCTTAAGACTTCAAGCTTTTGACTGTAGCATTTGTCCGATTTGCTTACTGATAAAGACAACTCAACTGAATCATTAGGATTGGTACCGGTTCTCGGAACAAATCCATAGGAAAGCAGTAGATCTCCATTAGATTTCTTTCCGTAGGATATGAAAACCTGAGTTGATGAATCAGTAAAACTTCAAAAATGAGAAACAAGGAGCAAACTTTGGGTTATTCATACAAATGCACCCTGTGCTGATAACTTTTTGATTGAAATAGAATTGAAATGAAAGTAGCCAGGACTACATGCTCACATGGCAACTCCACCTAGCAGTATAAGGATATGTTGCATGTAAAAGTGCAATGGAGTAACTCATCATACCCCGTGCTCGACATCTTACAAAAACAAAATCCTTATACATATGTTTACCTGCTCACCTGGCTGATACTGGCGGTCAGTGGTGAAGACAACTCCTTGTGATGATTTATCGTAATCCAAGAATGTTTGCACCTGTTATTGTCCATTAAATATTGTTTTAATATTTTCATATCAAGGCTTGTGGCATCTTATAGGAAAAATGGATGACTATACCTCGCAACTATGATTAAGCATATCTGCCCAAGGAACTAATGCAACCTTGTCATTCAATGAGGGTAATCTAACCTGTGCCATTCATACAGGTTAACATTAAGAAAACAAAGCATAAATGTCAACTTGTGATGTCATGGTTAGATCCTTCACCATGAATCTTTAACAAGCATGAATAAAATTTATATAAGACAAAATGGATCAGCTTAAGGAATGAGGTCCATCAGAGTTGTAAGGTGAGACAAGAGGATAGTGTTTTAACAATTCCAATCAAGCTTTAGGAGCATGGCACCATCTAGTAGAACTTACCAAACGTGAAAAGAGAATGCCAAATGACCATTTGAAAGTCTCCAAATTGAATATCTGAAACCCAATCCAATGTTTTGTCAGACAATTGTATTTCAGATTCCAAGCCAAATCAAATAGAGAATATCCTATATAAGCTCATCTCTTCGAAAAGTGAACATGTTGTAGAGTTATAAACCAATTTAAACAATTAAATATTCATCTTAATGAATTGAACTGAATTTGATGTGGCTATATTGGCCATCCACTCAGTTACAAGTGGAACGTATATATAGCAGAAAAAGCTTTACAATCAAAACTGAGATACCGATAATTAATATACATATGCAAGGTGGCTTTGCAAACACGGAGACCTAAATGACATAACTAAAAGTATTAACTTATACAGAGAGAACTCATGTCATGTGAAGGCCTACTGTTAGATTAGCTCGTTAAGTTAATTCATTTATTTGGGGTCACATGTGTTATTGAAATAAATGTTCGTGCTATCATTTAAAGAAGTCTAAATACGATGATCTATTTATGATTTATGTTGACTTCTGGATATAATTATCTTATGTAGATACGATCGTGTAATTATATGTTACATGACGCTTGGAATGATGATTGTAAAGATTAGCAGTTGCCCCTCAATCAAAAACGGAAAAAAAGTATTAGTGGTTGCCTATTACTATCAGGTAATTGTCCTAGCACACCACTATCTATAGAATTATTGTCGACTACATTTCTCTTTTCTGTGCCTCTTAGTAGAAAGGTTGGCGTGACTTTGATGACAGGATGAAAGACCTAAGCTGGTGTAGTCATGTACATCAGTGTTTTGTTTCAGGTTTCCAATACTACTCAGTTAAAATTTCCCCGCATACATAAATTGAAGATAGTACTTGTCTACTTGATAATCTTAAACTGAAATATGTGGTGTTTGGTATATTATTGTATTCAATAAATTTTATTTCTAACATATACCTCTTCAGGGAACAGTTGTGGGTGTTTGTTGAATATTCTTAGCCTCAAATCATTATACCTGCCAATAGCGTGGTTAAAAATATTAAATTTAGAAAGAAAAAGAAAATATCAATTAGCCTAATAAAAACAAATAATCGAAACAAAATGCATACGTTCCAACAACATTAGTAATCCTTTCAATTGCGCGCTCTCTAATCTGTGAAGCTTCCAAGTACCTATCTAGCTCAGCACGTGTCCTGAAATGATACATAGAGGTTGCAGTGAGATAAACTCAAGAGTAACCAGGAAGTGTGCCAAAACTTTGTACCTTAATAATGAGCTTACCAGTAGAGAAGTGAATACGGCTGTCGAGGCAAAGCGGAGATATAGTTACTCCATCTAGACGATTTCATGAGACTAGCTTCACTGATCAAGTAAGTTGCCAGCAGAGGCCAGTCTGGTACTGAATATCGCCTCAACACTTGTTCAGCTTCCTGACAGCTCCATTCCTAATTAACACCAATTCACACCATAACAAACAAACAAAAAATTCAAATCTCAAATGTATTTTCACACACCACTAAATGACTAAATTACATGTAATTAAAAGATGAGAAGCAGGATAACACAATACCGAATCAGAAGTGATGAACAAGGAATTAGGAACGAAGAGAAGCTTCTCTCCCTTCCTGATGTTCGTTAAGGCAACTAAGCCTCTTTCACCGACCTCGACATTCTCAATCGCCATCTTCTGAGGCGGAAGTCCGGAGTCCGACAACCATTTCTGCAAATCGGAAGCGTTTTCCAGCGAATCGACATCGCATCCCCACGTAATGGTGTTCTGATTAGCCTTAGCCGCCTTACTCGGATCGCTTGTGGAGATCGAGCAGCGTATCGTGTTCCTCCTGCAGCTTCGGAGCGGTACAGATTGCTGCTGCGTTGGTTTGTGGAGACGAGATGATGATGAAGTGGTTGGAACGAAGCTGATCAGTGCTACGTTGAATGCTCTAGAAACTTCCACCATGCTTGTCAGAAGTTGAAGATCGAATCGAGCAGCTTCGGCTGTGTTATCTTATCGGTTGGTAGCTTGAAGAGCTCGCTGGGGAAAACAGGTTTGTGATCACTCATCCATGTTCAAACGGTGCCGTGTTATCGTGCCAATTAAAAATATAATTAGCTACGCAAATACTATTTTCAAGCTTGTGTCATAATGTCATGTCTTGATACTCAATTTTGGGTTATGTGATATTGATATTGATATTTGTTGACGGATCGGTATACATTCAATTTTAAATGAGTGGGTGTAGATAAACAATGTTATGCGGTGGATAATTATATAATTTTAATGAATTTTGTTGACGGGTCAGTACACATTCAATTTTAAACGAGTGGGCGTAGATAAACAATGTTATGCGATGGATAATCATATAATTTTATTGAATTTTGTTGACAGGTCGGTCAGTACACATTCAATTTTAAACGAGTGGGTGTAGATAAAAATTGTTATGCGGTGGATAATCATATAATTTTAATGAATTTTGTTGACAGGTCGGTTAGTACACATTCAATTTTAAACGAGTGAGTGTAGATAAACAATGTTATGCGGTGGATAATCATATAATTTTAATGAATTTTGTTGACGTATCAGTACACATTCAATTTTAAACGAATGAATGTAGATAAACCTTATCATGTAGCTCTTCATCTTCTATTACATCTTCATATAGATCCGTTGGCGTTCAACCATAAGTGTTCGAAGCCACGGTCATATACGGCAGTTACTCTTTCACCTATGACAGATAATCAACAGATAACATCAACAAACCAAATTAAAGCAACCTCCGGATCAAAGAAACCTATTTTAGGAAATGATTTTACTACCTTCATGCAATAATCTCGCCAGTGTTTTAGTAGTAAAAGTGCCATCAGCAACATGTTCATCCATTAATTTACGGATTGTGCCGCGGATTTTGCGCTCCGCTTGCCTCAATTGTTCCTGGATATTGTTTAGGGAAAAGTACATATTGGTGTTTCGAACTATCGACATTTTCCAATTGAAGGTTCAAACTATTGATTTTTCCAATCAGGGGCAAAATAAAAAATAAATTGACAAATTTTTGAACACCGAACACTATAGCTACATCGTGATTAAATTGTGAACTAAACCATGTGAACCCCGTTGAAAATCACCCGAAAATTTCACCATGAACTCTTAACGTATTAAATTTGATCTTTATTCTTAAGTACCAATAGACCTTTTTATTGAGTCGTTATTAAGGGGTTCACATAATTAAATTAGCAATTTAATCATAGTGTAGCTACGGTGCTCGTTGTTCGAAAATTTGTCAATTTAATTTTTATTTTGTCCTTGATTGGAAAAATTAATAGTTTGGACCTTCAATTGGAAAATGTCGATAATTCAGGGCACCAATATGTATTTTTCCCTATTGTTTATACATGATGGAAAGAAATCAGTTAAAAATATAATAGCGTAGTGTATGTGATTCCACTGAACTAACCAAAGTACCTATCTACCCACCTTTTATAGCTTCTTTAGTTCTTCCTCCTGCATATTTCCAAGGCGCGAATGTAGTTCTGGCACAATAGAAGAAACAATTAATGAGTCATACGTACTTAAATTATAAGCTCTTTGGGTTCAAATCTTCAATTTTAAATTCAGTCACTTGATTCAGTTTAGTTATGTTCAGATTAATCGAACGCCCCTGGAGATGGCAGCTTAAACGATCACTCGCTTGAAAGACCAATAGACGGTCAACTTTCTCTAGACGCAAGCACCGTTCATCATCCTCCAGCCTATCTTGAACCCTACGCCACCGAGTGCTTGCCTGTAAACATTCATATTGACAAAGAATTTTAAATTGAAAATAAATGTGCGCAAGTGCTGATGCCTCTGTTGTTTAGAAAGAACTTTTTCTATCTGAGTTCTTTTTAAACAGTATAGGCATTACCAGCACTTGCAAAGTACAGGGAAATGCAAATTTAAAAATGATTTGTCGTGCTCATAACTATGTGATTTTATATTGGGTGAGAAGTTCATCAATTGCGCTGCATCTGTTTAGTGGCAGAAAACAGTATGTAGGAACACTACTACAGGAGAGTCAATATGCATCGGTTCAAAAATTGTATTATGCATCGGTTCGGTTAATAAGCATCGGTTTTAGGGGAAACCGTTGCATAAGGTTTACAATATGCAACGGTTTTAAGCGAACCGATGCATATTATTTACCTTATGCATCGGTTCAGATAAACCGATGCATAAGGTAAACAATATGCATCGGTTCGCTTAAAACCGTTGCATATTGTAAACCTTATGCAACGGTTTTAACAGAACCGATGCATAAGATCAATAAAAACTTAGGTTTTTTCGACTGAGCTGCTCAATTCCCTCCGTCTCACTTCCTTTGAATTCGCACCTGTGAACTTTGACGACTCCGATTCCGACGCTGCTCGATTCCATTCGCACGACGCTGCTCGATTTTGCTTCGACGACGCCTTCATTCCATTCGACGCCTTCGACGACGCTGCTCGAATCCATTCCGACGACGCCTTCGACGCTTTTCCATTGCGACTGAGCTGCTCGATTCCATTCCTACCGCCACGCCTTCTTGTGCAAATCCCAGGTATGATATTTAGGGTGTTGAATTTGTGTGTGTTTAGGGTTGAATTTATGGTACAAATCCCAGGTACAAATCCCACCGACTGAGCTGCTCTATTTGTTCAATTTGTGTGTGTTTAGGGTTAATGATGACATGTAATCCGATTTGGGGGTGTTGGCTAGGCTTGTTGAATCCATTTTTTGGATGAAATGATGTTTAGTGCGTCTACTAGATTCTTATTAATGAATTTTGTGCTTCATTTCTAACTTGTGTTCGTTAACTACATGTAGTCATTGTTAATTGATTTGCAAGAGAAAACTTCTCCTCTCCATCTAATTGTAGTCCTCTTCGGGAGCTTTTATTTCAAGGTAAACATCACGATTAAACTAATTCACTACTTATGTTTCCATTCATTTTTCCTTGTTTACTAATTCGTTCTCGTTGTTTGTAGCTCTAGTCCGTACTTGTTGCACAACGGCCACACCATTAAGATTCTTCTTTGTGAGCTTTTATTATAAGGTAAATCGCAAGTTTATGTAACTCGTTTACTACATTTTAATTGTTGAAGTGCTTGTAATTCACTCAACTGTACTTGTTGGTTCGTGTAAATTAGTATTATGTAACTAATAATATTTACACGTTTCATGTAGTGGATTTATAATGAATCGAGAGTGGGTGTCCGGTAATAGGTTGAGTGATGAGTACGAGAAAGGGATTTTGGATTTTTGTGCGTTTGCGTCGGCTTATGCGTCTAGAAACAACATTGAACGTGTCTTTTGTCCGTGTATGAGTTGTTGGAATTACAAATTGGTCAAACCGAAGAAGTTACGTAAACACCTTTTGTTAAAGGGGATTAACCCACAGTATACGGTGTGGTATTTGCATGGGGAGGGTGAACAACAAAACTTTGAGCCTCCACCCGTAGAAAGCTTGCCGGAGGATAATGATGATTGGGAAGAGGATCCACATGGCAATCTCAGTAGTCAGCATAGTACATTGCCTGTGATTTTGGTTATCTACAACCTACCTCCCAAGTTAACTATGAAGCGTAGATATATGATACTTTCTTTGTTGATATCGGGTCCTCAGCAACCTGGAAATGATATTGATGTATACTTGGCTCCTCTGATAGATGATTTGAAGCTTTTATGGGATGAAGGAGTACGCACATATGACGCATCGAGGCAAGAATATTTCAATATGCGTGCTATGCTGATGTGTACGATCAATGACTTCCCAGCTTATGGAAACTTGTCCGGATATACCATTAAAGGGTACAAAGCTTGTCCTGTATGCGGGGAAGGGACACATGCACGCCATTTAAGTAATTGTCGAAAAATGGTTTATATGGGACATCGACGTTTCTTACCGAGACATCATCCTTACAGGCGAAAGAAAGCTGCCTTCAATGGTGAGACTGAGCACGGAATCGAACCGCTACCGGCTTCTGGTACTGAAATACTTCAAAAAATACAGAATATTACAAATCGATTCGGGAAACCATATTCGCGCA